>OY804524.1:22690674-23890674 GCA_963680855.1 Lepeophtheirus nordmannii | reverse complement strand
ATGGCAATGTCATAATTACTTTTTTTTTAATCCTCGATCTGTTAAATCAACATGTTGACCATAAACCCACCACCTTTTATGTGACTTAAAGTGATGAGTTAACATTACAGAAAAAAAATATACATTCTATGGACAGTTTATTCAAGCCATGAGAGAAAAAAACTGAGATATGTAATTATATTTCAATACATACAACTATGAAATGAGGGACTGGACTCTTCAACTTAAGATATTCAAATTTTCTTAAAAGGGACAAAATACATCCAAGTTTATCTTTTTGGTATGATGATTAAATTAAGGTAAGTTTTATTTTTTTTTATTTAAAAAAAAGGGAAATAAATTTTGAAAGTTTTAAAAATACATTCTAAAAGTTGGAAGTGTTTTATACATTTTTTGTATTTTTGTAACCTTGCACAAACATACTTATGTACATATATATATATATATATATATATATATATATACAAACAGAACTTTCTCACTAAAATTATATAAGGGCTTTTTTTAAAAAACTTTCATTTTTTTTGTTAAAAAAAAGAAGTAAAATCTCTTTTCTGTCAAATGTATTATTTATTTTTATTTTATTTTTTGCTTCCCTTTTAAAGTGTTTGCTAACCAAATAATCTGATATATATATATTTGTTAAAAAAATAATTTTATAATAAAGGCAACAGATATAATAGTCTATGTATAGCACGTACTTTTGTGTGGTTTTTAATTCTCTTTTTACTTAACGGTATATACATTTTGAGTTACACAAAACAATTATTTTAAATACATATATAATATTAGTGTTCGATATACCAGTGTTAAATTAGTGCTATTTGAGTATTAATTCATTTCAAACTAAATTAGTTATTGAAACTGGTCTTTGGGTGGTGCGGTGCTAATACGTCAAAAAAATATTGGCTTGTTTATAATGTAATAAAACAACAATCTGTTTTAATAGAAAGTCGGCAAAATTCTATGTTAGTTCCCTCTCCTAAAAAAAAAGACTTTTCAAATGCACATCTTATTTGACCTATTCAAATATATCAAAAACGTATATGGGGTAACCTGTCGGCCGGCCTTCATCGTCAAAACATAAATCTTTTTGAATCAGCAAAATTAGAATGGACTACTGATTTTTTTTCCATAAGGGCATAAGGTAATTGAGGCCTCAGTGAATGAAGAGTTTTTGGACAACTTAAAATTATAACTTTTGCTATGTCTGTGAAAAAACTTTTCATATGGACACCCTGATGATTAGGGTGGAAAAATCAGTAGCCTTTACTGTATGGTACAACACATAGACTGAGCAATTTAATTTGTATATATCTCATAAATTATAAGTGACTGTCCCATATGCGCCTTGAGCCATGGGGAGTTTGTATTTATACATATATATATATTAGAGCAAAATATTTTAAAAAAATAGGTAAAAATCATTTACCAAAACTGTGTGATTCTTGAAACATAATAACTTTAATTTGAATATGAAAGTATTTGTCTTGCTCTAATTTGGTGTGAATCCCTGTCCAAAAAAGTTATATTTTCATTCATAAATTATAATTTTAATAATTCCTTTATATAAGTCTTAAAGTTCTCATTTTGAAACTGTGCAACTCAAGGCTCGGGCAAGGGTCTAATCAAACATGGCCAAAAAATTTCTATGAAATAAGTTAATACATGAATTAAATAGTATAGTATAAATTTTAAAAAAAATTGTTTGAATCGACACTACAATAAAAGGACAAAAAGTAACCTATGTAAGGTCAAAAATCAGCTCAATCCATTTTGTAATATTTGATTTTATACGTAGCAGAAATAAGTCTACAAAACAAAAGACGAAAACTTATTACTCATTTTTTTATAAAAAGATAATTAAGCTACCAATTAATTATATAATCATACAATCTTCTGGTATTAATATAAATATATAAGTAATCTCCACGGTTTTATACCACTAACATAAGAATTTACAGTCTATCATTTTGTCAGAAGGCAATTTTTCTAATCTTCCCATAGTATTTTGAATATTGTACAGATAAAGATTTCAATGATAAAACGTTGAACAGATAGAAAGTCAAATTTCAAAATATATAAGAAAGTTCTGAAATGGATTATTAAAATTATCATTAAATATATTTAATTATTTTGTTGGTGTTCCATTTTGTATAAAAAATGATTTATTTTGAGCAAACTTTGGAACTTTGGATGGAATATATTTTGCAATATTGATGGATATCTTCAAGGCATAGAATCACAAGTTGGAATACTTTTCACTATTTTTATATACAAAATTCATAACATAGACACTTGATTCATTCATTTATGCTGGAGTTATGAGGGAATTGTTTTTTGGTTTTTTTTTCTGTTTTTTTTTTAAACGATAATTGGCCAATGTTATTTTGCAAGCAATTATTTAATATTAAATAATGAATAACTCCACAATCGAGAAGAATTGGCTAGCGACTATCAAATGATTTATGGCCTTTTTTTCTGTTTCTTTTTTAGTATTCTGAATTTTGGTCTGATAAACTCAAATTATTTATTTTTAAGTGGTAAGCAGTGAATATATTCCAAATACTAAACAGAGCAGAGCTCCACTTCTAAAGAGAATGACATTGTTGGCTATTTACTATTTAACTTCAGGCCTTTTTTTCTTTCTACTTTGAAAAGGATAGGTCAAGAGATCTAATGAAGATTTTTGTATAATTTATACGTATTACTACGCGCTTTCATGGTAAAAATAACCAAATTTTGTCCGAACTAATTTTGTCATTTTAAAGTCTTTTTTTTTTTTTTTTTTTTTTTTTATATATATATATATATCTTTGTTCCGTACATAAATATTATTTAAACAACTAAATTGTCATTGCATCACTGTCAGTTTATTATAGAATCAGTAAGGGTAGTAAAATTCTCATAATAAAAAATAAAACCTACAACATAGAAACAGTGAATTTTCATCTTTTTATACATCCATTTTAAACTTTTTTTGGCATATTTATTTAATATTAATGATGTGACTGATATACACAAAGGTATTTTAGCTCCAAGAAATATCTATCTGATTAATGTGTCCTTAGACATTTGGATGTCATATATATACTTGTTTCACAGAATGGAAAATATAGATACAGTTTATTATTTATTTATAAGTAAATGATGTCATAACTTCACGTTTGCTTAAAGTTTTTGCTTTGTGCTTGATAATTAGGGAATTATTCAAACTAATTGTGTATCTTGTGTAATGACAATCTTTGAAAATATTTAGTGTATTAAATGTGTCCACTTCTATAGAATAACTTGATCAAAAACGCACAAGAAATTATGACAGGAATACAAGTTTGATTGCATGATTTAGTCAAAGTTTGCTATCAAACTTTTGAAGTTTTTTTTTTCTATATTACCGATTTAGAGAATAAATCTAAATAAACTAAACTTTCATTATGTATACATTACTCATTGAGTTACATAATATTTGAAAATTGTAGTACAGTTGCACAAATAAAGAACCCCTCCCCCCACCCATGCAGTCTTGTCAATGACAATAAAAGTGTCTTGTACATATTTCATATATTACGAATATTGTTGACATCACAAAATATTAAGTCATATTATAATCATTTTTTAAAAAGATTTCCTCTTAGAAGATATTCCAGGTCAATGATTGTATATTAATAAACAACTGGTGCACCTTTCAACTTTGTATCTTATCTAATAAAATTGTTTTCTTGTTCATTTTCAAATATTGACACTATGCAGATACGAGCATCACTTTTACTATGGTCTTTAATTTAATGTTTTTTTGTTTATTTTTTTTTCTTTCGCATAGAAAATGAAAAGCACAAATTTGATGAGCTCATAAACAATTCGTGAATTAAAAAATAAAATCCTAATGTTTTAAGAGATTTTGTCGTCATTACCTCTCTTGCCAATATTATTAGTTTTTCCTCTTTTTTTTCATCTTTTTTTTTTAAATTACAACATTCAATATCAATTGTGAAAGAAAGAGTTCCCACAATGACCAACTTACATTCAGCATCTAAGCCTATATTAATAACTTAATATTTATTTTGTAGAATCATAAAGTATTTTCATTGAATCATTTCTAGCACAAAGGCTCATTGAATTAGAGACACACATGGAAGAAGTCCTGCTCCTTAAAATTATTCATATTAATGGTATATTTTTGAAACGTAGATTTCAAAAATTTTATCTAATAATTCCTTGAGCAGTATCTCATTTTTGACAAAAAAGTAACAAGTTATTTTATATTTTTTTGCTTTGAACCCACGATGTATATACTTTATTCACAGATTGATCACCTTGATAGACCATGTAAAATAATTGACAAACCCTCTATTAAAACTCCTGATCTGAACAATTTTTTGAATCAAATGTTATTTAGGACTATATGAAAGTTCAATTTACATATATACTAAATTCACAGGAGAGAAGAACAAATACTTGATAAATGACTTTTACCTTAAATAAGGTCAGTATTGATAGTAGTTTAATATTTTTCATTAAATAAATATTTGATTTATTGATTCTTGAAGGAACAGGTTCATTTATATGAAATTAATTAAAATACATATGTTGTACATTAATTTAATAATTATTAGATTACTATTATTATTATTTGGAAATGACAAATACAAGAACGTCGTTAATCTATAAACAAAGCTAATAATAATAATTAAAAAAATATATATCTGTTTAATAAATAATAGAATGGGAAGTTTTAAACAATATAAAAATGCATAAAAATTTTCTTTGTGTTACTGAAAATATAAAATAATATTTCATAAATAGCCCACTTATTTATGTCCTCTTTGTCAAACCTACATAACTATCTTAAACAAACAATATGAAATATATTTAAAGCATGGAATTTTCGTAAGTCATTCCTAAGTCATATTATAAGGTCATAAAAAAAAGGTTTATCAATCATTTTTGCTTTATTTTTCTTATCAAAAAACTAGTTTCTTAAGAAATACCCAGTTAAATGCATTTATGTATTTCATGTAAATTATCTCTACATGGTATATTGAAACCCATGAACTGAGTGAGACGGAGTACACTTTACGCAATTAATTAACATTTTTTCTAATAAAAAAAACATTTTAAACCCCTTAAATCACCCACATCTAATGTCATTCTTCGAACCAAAATATAGGAATGTCTTACAATTTTACCCATTCGTTATAGTTTCTATTTCTATTTTTCTATTATAAACTCTGGTAAGACGAATTTGGTACCTCTCATACTAAGTATATATATAAGTAGGAATGTGAATTTCAAGCAAAATTACGCTCGCGAAGATTTCTTGGGGTTGGCACTATGAACGGAACTTTTTGTTTTCCAAAGCTGTTATCATTTTCTTTCATTACTGAGGGGAGAACATCTACCTGATAGTAAAGATCTCGCATGATTTGTGTAACACGTGTAATATTCTGTAGAAAAACAATAAATTATTTCAATAAAATGCCTATTGGATTGAATCGTCGATTATCAATGTGAACATGTTTGGATTTACAACAGGGATTTCAATTCTCCGTACATAAAGTTGTTCGACATAGCCTTTATGGACTACTCCAAATCTCTCATTTCCTACTATGAGTAGGCAATCGCTCTAAGGACGAAACATACGTCCATCAGAGTTGTCATTGGCTGTTAGGACTACTCCAAATCTATAGTTTTACTAAGAGTTAGCAAATGCTCTAATGACCAACCTAAACCATAATAAGTATTAAATGTTAGAAATAAAAACTATAATTTCATAATAAATATTAATTATATTAACAGTGGGATTTAAGATTTTTGGGATGTTTCCCTGGATTCCTCCACTACTGAGATAATTTCATTGTGGTCATTGTGTATCTCCAATTTTGTTGAGGTTCGAGTTCCATCAGATGATCATCGAATCTCTCATCCTCTTCATCGTATTGAGAACCCTCAAGGCGTCACAGTTAACGATAGGAATAATTATGTAATTAAAGAACTTGCTATCGTGGATTATGGATCCCTTGTTCCTCTCAATCACATGCAAACATTTACAATTGAGTGATTTTAGTGTAATAACATGACATGATGGTGGAAATATCCTTTCGCTAAACTTATTTCTAAATCTTGGACAACACTTCTTTACTTTCAAATACCATAGTATGAAGGATCGGATTTTTCAGTATAGAACTTGAAATTGACTAAAACGATGTTGAGTTGGACATTCAAGGAAACAAGCGTCTTGGTCTTGTTATTGATGAACTTAAAATATCGGAATTGTCTTCAATTATGTTCCTTGAATAAATTTCTATATTTATCTCGTAATTACAACTTTAAACGTGTTGTACAATGTTTAGTTTTCTCAAGGCTTCTGTCCCAAATTCATTTAGATGTCATTTCACTAACCTAGGATCTTCGCTATAACTTTAAAATTTATCATCAACGATCAAGAATTTTATGCTAACTCAATTAGATCATTTATTTACTCTTACCTTAGGGATGAATGTATTAAATTGTTAATCGATTATCAATTTTGTAATTTTTTATATATACATACAACTTGCTATACCGGCTGATACCGGATTAGGTTCCGGTGTGGTGGGGTTTATCAAGGAGTGAAACAAACAAACAACTTTTCCTTCACGTACATGGCTCGACATCCGTCACATTATTTACATTTGAGGCTTAATATTACATTGAGTTGAAATTATTTTGTTCTAAATTGAGTTTCTATATATATTTTATATTTATGTATAATTTAAGCATATATTTAGTATCGAATCCATTAAAAGTCTTAATCACATTCTATTAAATTGTATCAATCCAGTACTGAATAAAAAATATGTATCCATTTAATTCGCTTATACATACTGGGGTAATTTTAGAGTCAAATTTAGCTACTTTGCCCGAGAAAGAGGGCTCAAGGAGGTATTTGGATTGCATTTCTTGTATACACTACCCATTTTAAGGCTTGAAGTCGAAAGGAACGCATACTCTTGGGTTAATAAAGGAAATACAAAAAGGGCTCAAGTAAAATTCCCCCTAACAATTATATTAGTTTACGACTTATTAGCTAAAAATATATAATTTTCTGCCTCTCATTTATGGTATACATAATGTTATTATCAGTGATGGATAAAAAGGGTCCAGCTGACACGCACGCCCGAGATGATGTCATAAATAAACATGGTACCCTTGAAGTAAGGCAGAATTTCAGCCGATCACATTTGAAGGGGCGGAATGCATATTATTATTTTGATGTTTTAGAAAGAAAGAAAAAGAAGTTTGAAAAGACAAATGTTGCCAATAACCGTCCTTTTTTTGCATGTCAGCTGGACCCTTTTTATCCATCACTGGTTATTATTTATTAATGATGTCTTCATTTGTATATATAAATGAGAATAGCAGCTTATAGCTCAGTAAAACGTCATGACAGCTCAAATTCATCAAATTGTCAGAGTTACCAGGTAGGTTTTCTCTTTCTTTGTTTCTTACAAGCCCGATTTGCTTCACATGACTAAACACCAAATAACTCGAAACAGTCGAGATATCACTAGGAATGTAAATCATATGCAATTCGGGCTTGTAATAAAAAAAGAAAGAGAAAATCAACCTGGCAACCCTGACAATTTAATGATTATCGAGGGGGGAAGCAGCTTGAGCTGTCATGACGTTTTACTGAGCTACAAGCTGCTATTTTCCTTTATATATGTATACAAATGAAAACATCAAACCACAAACATTACAATACGTTACTCCAGATTCATTATTATATTCACAAATATCATTAACTCCATTCACCTCAATGAATGATAACCATTTTTTAATTTTTCCTTTGTTCCTCACCATGATATAATCTTTGCAGATTGTTCTTTACTTGTAAAACATTATGTTGAGGTAAAGTTGATGTTACCTTCTTAAGGGGGGAAAAATGATAACAGCTTCGGAAAACAAAAAGACCTGTTTGAAGAGCCAACTCCACTTTTTTATCACACGCCCGAATTGCATATGATTTACATTGCTAGATATCACTCTGTTTTCAAAGCTTGATATTTGTTGATTTTCTTCTCTTTTTCTTAAAAGCTTGTTCTCCTTGAATTTTATTTTTTCCACTTTAAAAACTAAGCCTCAATAATGACATAGAAACTATAGAAAACTATAACATAATGGTAAAGTTGTACACTCTGCTCCAAAATAGTAAAAGTATTGGACATATACATGGAATATTTTTTCTTAATCAAATGGTAATAAATTATTTATATGTATAGTTATAACATAATCTTTTTTTTCCGCTTGAAAACATAATTCCCTATTAATTTTTAGGTTCTACATATATGTATATATATATATATATATATATATATATATATATATATATATATATATATATATATATATATATTTCCTTTCTAAAAGTATTTTTATCCATTTAGTAAGTTTTTTGATTTATATCTGTATAAGAAATAATTCTTGTAAGGATGTTATTTTCAGATTTATTTTCTCTCTCACTATATATATATATATACATATATAGTATATATATAAAATATTCTAAATAATTTGTACGTTCTACACATTGATTTTACTTTACATACTGCAATGTATTGTAAGGGCATAATATGTGCCTATGTACCTTTAAACATTCTTGTTGACTTTCTCTTCGTTTTCTCTTTCTTTTTTTTATTCAACAGGTTTTCTTTTTCTTGATTAAATTGTTGCTTTTTTTTTCTGCTTTTCCTCATATAAAATATATAAATTACTATATTTGTACAAATATAGAAATATTATTGAAAAAGAAAAATGAATAAATATTATATTCAAAATAATTTTCTTTGATCTTGTATGCTTAAAAAATCCATAATATTAATTGTAAAGTAAGGAGGTTTTTTTTATTATATTTATTTAGTATTGAATTAATATATATAAATACATGTATTTACATTAGAATGTCTTTTTTTGTTGGGGGGGGGGGGGGAGGGATAATTTGAATCAAATTAAATTAATAGATATTGATATTTCATAGACAATGGGTTAAATATGTAAAATAATTGAAAATTTGTTCTGTTTAAATTAATAGGTCCTATCAAAGTAGAATGGGAATGCTTGATCCTTGAAAAAGTGATAGCTAATTAATTTATTGGCTACACTCTATGAATTACAATGATGTATTAACATATTATTAGGACTTGAGTTAAACATTATACAAGAGTAATATATTTTTGATAGACACTTAAGGTTTAAGTATTTTCATTTGTTGGATCACAATCGCGGCAAATAAAGATACAGTTTATCATTTTCCTTAATAAAAAAGGAAATAAAGGTTTTTATTTAGAATATAATGAGGCTCTTTACTGCCTTTCCCAAAATGATCAACTATCAGAATGATGACATGACGTTAAAACACTCTATACATAGAAATAAGACGAGGCGCTATGGCGTAAAAATATAAATATATTTAAAGCTTGGATTCTCTAATATGCAAAGCCACTTAAAATCCGCAAATTTATTGATACTTATAGGGGGAATAAAGGTGACTAAGTCGTCAGAGAAACTCATTCATCTGCAAACAATATTTTGCATCCGTTCCAAAGAATATAAACAATTACTTAAATAGTTTTTTGCAGATAGAAGTTCATGTAAACATACTTTTAAAAGACAAAGGGATAATACTTTGAGATGTATCGATTGACATGCATCAATGCAAAAAGTTTTAATTATTAATAATTTTGTAAAAAAAACTTTGACGTAATCTTAATCGTATTTTGTACAATAAAAGCCTTCTATGTGTATTATAAGAGAATATAGGTATGTATATAAGAAGGTTATAGTGCACTATCGATTCTTGACTTTTTTTAAGATGCATATATAGTTTGTTAAAATACTACTTAATTAGTTGAAAGATACATTGGATATGACATTAGGGTGAGTCATATTCCAATTTTTAAAAAATACTAAGATACCATTTAACAAAATTTTAACTCTTGTTAGTCCTCATGTTTTAATGCTCTGTTTATAATGTCTTATAAGTCGAAAAAGTCGAATATTTGATAAAGAAAAAAGAAAATAATTTAAAACATGTCCAAGAGTAAAACATCAAGTCAGAGGTTCTCGCTCTAACTCCATGTTTGTTCTACGATAGACAATATTTGTAGCATATACATACAATCAACACTACCCCATAAACTCTCATTACTTCGGATTTCAGTCAATTTGAAAGCAAAAAACAAACCTTTATTTTAGGGGGAAAAAACTAATACTTCTATAGAATGACAGTTACTTTGTCTTTTTAATAATAATTTTATCAGCGACTGTTTCTTCAACATGGCATATCTTTTGGCTTAATTTGTAGTAAGTGACGTGAGTAGAAACGCTCTATATATCCAGAAAAATTCAAGTTATATATCATTGGAAAACATTGTACAACGAAATATTGTATATATAATATGTTCAAGTAAATTGTTGTGATGTTTTACTAATACTTGGTCCCAAGAATGAAAAAAAAATAGGTCCCTTATCATAATAAAGTCAATAACTCCATTTTTTTCTTCAAAAAATAACAATATTTATACCCATATTTATAAAAGAAAATTGCAGAAGAATTTCTTTGAACATTATTGGAACTACAAGGTGGTCCAAACAATTTGAGGTAGAAATTTGTAAGCTTTTTGTTATAATTTGTTTAAAATTTTAGCTAAAGTTGATTAAAGCAGCATTAAAATATAAATATATAATTTAGAGAAGAAAAAAATTTTTTGCAAGTAACTAGTAGAAAATCATAGAGCAATAATTGAAAATAAAAGTCAGTGTATTTGTTTGGTAATTTAACATCTGTTATTGTAAATAAAACAACATTTTGAAATCCTAAAAATAATTAATTATTTACATTGTAATACTATATTGATGTTACTTATATAATGGTGAAAATATTTTGTCTTACTAAATGTGAAGTGCCTACATTCTACTATTGCTTTATTTAAAGAAAAAAATAACATTTCGTAAGCAAAAACAATAATTACTTTTATTGGGAAAAAAATCTAATACAATTCAAGAATATTGTTTCTGTTTCAAATTAAAAAAATATTTATAACCAATAAATTTTAGAGAAAAAAAGATCAATGATTCAATATGTCGTGATTGCTAATTTTGATAGAATGAATTTTGAAATGTTTTTTGTTGCTTTGAATCATTGAATTATATGTGGAATACACTTAAAATATAATTTTCTTTGCAAATGTTAAGTTTGAGGGGTATTCATATGATTATTTTTTTTTTACTCATTGTGTCAAAAAACTCATTCAATGTATATGTATCTATTCTAATTAAAAACGTATTTATCACTAATATAATCTTCTATATTCTATTTTATAGTTCAGCTGAGTACCATCATTTCAGTCCTAATTCAGGTGAATTAAAGTTACATATTCATATGTAAGAATTTTTTTTTTTTCAATCTAGAGCGTTCATTTACAAAACATTAAATTAATTATTTATGTCCTATTTTGTTAGATATCATTCATTATATTTTAAATCGGTTACAATGACAATGGATACTAATTACATACAATAACATTAACCAATCAAAGCATAGTGTATATTTAAATGTACACCTTGAAAACATGATATAACTCATAATTTATATCTCTAGTTTTAATTATTTTTTGATTAAATACTCCTTAGTTGTCGTATTATCTAAGAATTACTCAAGTCAGTTGATGAATCAATTGATAATTATTTTTTCAGTCTATTGTCTAATGTAAAAATATTTATCATATCGATGACGTGTACGTGCCGAGCATAAGTTTAATATTTTTTTCGTACTTATTTGTTGAACGAACAATATTTGACATTAGCCCTTTGTTACTCCCCTTCCCCCCCCCAAGGAAATTTTACACATTAAATCAGAATGCTTCAAACAACTTCTATTTCCTTTTTGATTCGATAATTTATTTCAGACAATCTCCTAACTTATCATTATTTAAGTTTGTGTCATTATTCATTAATATTTTTAACTGTTTTTTCTTAATTTCTGATTTTTTTTCTTTCGAAGTTAGGTGACAAAAATATACGAAGTCTCTAAAAGTTGCTATAGATTACTACTCTAATGTCACGTGTTATTTATCTCCTTATTTATTTGTCCAATAATTTACATGTAAAGTATAATACAGACATAAAAACATAGAGTCAACACAACCTATCTCACATAAAATGGAATGTTTTGTTGGAACAATACTTTGTAAAATTAAATGATGGTAAAGGGTCTTTAAAAAAAAATATCGGTTATCCCCTTTGTTAAATGCTAAAATTCAAATTTATAGATTATACAAGAATCCAATAAGGCAATGATTAGATAAAAATATAAATTTACCAATTAATATATTAGGTAGATGAGTTTAGTACTCATGGTAATTTTTTGAAAGGGCAGTTACGAAGAGTTAATAACTTGGGCTCTGATAAAAAAATTTATATTTGGACTAAAAATTATTTATCTTTAAAGTATTAAAAGTAAGAGCTATACTTGACTAAGTGTACCTTGAGAAAATTTCACAATGAAGAGAACTAACATTAATAATGATTCATTTTCTTTTTTCATTTTTTTAAAATGTTTTTTAGATATAAAAAAAAAAGGTTTTATAGTCTATATTAATAAATAATAACAATAAATTATATTTCGAATAAAAATTGATGAATAAAGAATCCTGGTTCAAAGTCAAATTGTGCTAAATTTGTAGTTTTAGTTTAAATGAAATGATGTTTGTATTTACTTGTAATAGTGGTTTTCTGATAGTTTCTTTTCCCCTTTGATATTTTGTTGTATTCTAAGTCAAGGTCCTTTTTTGATCTCCAATTTATTCTAACTCTTTAGAAAGGTATTAATGGAGTAAATTCAGTTTATTCTATATGTGTACTTCTTTAAAATAATTTGACATTGGAGTAATGATGTAAGATATAACTCTATATACTAAGATTAAATATCAAGACAATCTGATTCACCAACTTCTGGGACCTTAACCAATTAATAGATTTATATGATTGAGCATGATACAACAATTTAGAGTATAATATTCAGTTTGTTTGTTTTTTTTTAAATTCCTCGTTTGTAAATACTTTTTGAAATAATTTCAAGTTTATACATAACTATTTACGTATTTTGAATATGTTTGGAGATGATGGCAGGAATCTGGTTGATATTTGAGTATATTGAGAGTATATTAAATTTCTAAATAAATTTTAAAGACTTTTAACTCTATTAGAAAAGTGTCACCTGAATTTAGTTCGTAAATTCTCTCTCTTTGCGTTAACTGTAAGTGGTACCTGTTCAAAACATTTGTCCTGATACACCTACAGACATGGGAAATGACGACAATGAGTCGAATGTTTTTTACTAACTGGGCATCATATGACATCAATAATTAATCTTCAAGTGATGATGAGTCACCAGAAGGCCAGAATACATCTCCCTTCAGTATAAAATTCCAATCTGCCTCCTCTCCATTGATTGTTAATGGAGTAATTAGTTATGTATTTTGCATTGAAGTTGAACCATCAACCTCAAGTACTAGTTCTAAATGAAGTTGTAAATTAAATGCAATGCATCAAAAAGACATTTGAACTGTTGATCGGTATATTTGTAAAAGAAAATATACCTAACGACAGGGCGAGAAGAAAGACAACTAAATAAATATAGAATTTATTAAAAAGACTTTGTTTATCATCCAGACCTCTATATATACCTGGAATTTTTATCTATTCAAGAATTATATTTGATTTAGTATTTAGAGCTATGTATGTAAGTATAAAACTTATTTTTATAAATAAATCATTCCTTCTGCACATAAATTTCATTAGTATTAACTTTTAAACATTGCTACTAAACACGTGAAGATACCTCGCAGTGAACTTTCCTCATGGTGAAGTGAGTGAACACGGTGAACTTTCCTTTAATCTTAGGAATATTTTCATTGAGCAAAGTTAGTTTCATCTATCCTCACCAATATTTCTTTTTAATCAATAAACACTGCCCTTGAGCTCATAATATATTGAGCAACTTTATCAATAAACAACTTAAAGTAGATTACCTTATCTTGAGTCAGTTAAAATATTCTTGGAGTTTACATGTAATAAACTTTATTTAGGAATACGTATATATTTAAATTACTTTTTGAAAAGAAGGAAGAATTATGTAAATGAATTTTGAATATAGATATTATTAGAAAAATTATACAGATTAAAATATTATTCATAGGCCACATATTTCGTATGTTTCTGTCTTGAAGCTTATGAATAAATTAATTAGGTATGTAAAATACCTTCTTTTTTTTAGATGTAACACAAGTAAGTATATACTTCCAATAGTTATAAGGTCTTATTCAATGAATAGTTACTAATGTGCAAGTTATTATTTCAACATTTTTTAACCAATATTAATATATATATATATATATGTTATACCAATATATGCATTGGATTTCAATAACTACTAGAATGGTACATTAGTAAAAAAACCGTAATAATATTCTAATTTAATATTTTTTGATCGATTGGATACTTATTTATTTGATTATACTCCTATTTTCAGTAAATAAATGGTTTAATCCACTAGTACAATTGTAGACTGGTTCCCCAAAATAATTCTTATATATTTTTAATTATCGGTTTTCCGATCACTCCTCTTACCTCTAACAAAACTTTATCCCACGACTAAGCATGCAAATTATTTATATACAATATGTCAACTACAATGCTTTCTTCAACATATGCTTCATCAGATTGAAATCACGGTATTGAAAATCACGGATTTGTAAGGGATGGGTCTATTTCAGGATATTTCTTTATTTTTCAACGTAATATCCAATTGTGTAATGGATCGAGGTCGGTGCTCCAAACCCTTTGTTGTCAATATTCTAAGAGTTTTTTTTAAGGATTGTAATGTTCATTTCTTTGTCTTGAATGGAAGAAGTTCTCTCAAGTCTGTAGAGTCTGTAGCATTTTTAAATTTTATTTCTTGATTCAGAGTCTTCACTCCATGATTTCCAGTTTCAGAACGATTATATTTATCTAAATTATACACAAATTACAACTCAATTTGTAGGCAACTATCTATAATTAATTTATGAGATATATCTCGATTCGGTTAAGTATATTATTAGAGTTTTAAACGTAGATTGTTTTTGAACTAGAATTAGCTTTAGTTAAGTTGTGAAAAATGTTGTGAAAGAATAATATTGCAGTTGGATAAAATTGGCTGACGACCAAATTATTTTAGCCCTTTATTCCTTTTTTTTTTTTTTTTTGTAAGGAAAGATTGAGAGTCAATAAAGATTTTTACTACGAGTGCTATATAAATTTTGAGTTTGTGTCAAATATTATTAATTACACTGGTCAACAAATTTGCATGAAAAATCCTAAGGGGTATAAGTGTAATAAAAGTTATTATGTTTGCACGCTGATTTCAAATCTGTAATTTTTTTTCGATAGTCCGACGGTTTTTGAGAAATCGGATCATACTTTTTGAGTTTTTTAGGCCCATTTTCTAATAACTTTTATTATACTTGTTGGCTAGACATTCTAATTACCAATCTCCCTTTCTAAAGATCCACACATATTTAAGATCACCACAATGTGGCATTGACAAATGATAGCTGATAATGTGACAAACGACTATATTCAAGTACATGTACTCGTAACCATTTGTAACTATGTACTACTTAGATATTGTAACTATATGAAGTCCAAGAGGGATAATAATAAAGTCAGATGTAAACCAACCCTACTCTCATTACTATCGTATCCATATCCAACTTTGGTGGCAGCGGTATGGAACCCGAAACAACCTCTGAAAAATATTATCTACCAATATGAGTCTACATATTCTTTCTGCTGAAGATCCCTGACAAGAAAATGGTCACAGCCTACATGAAAACTACAAAATAGAATATACTCAAAAAGAAAAAAGAATGGAAGTTGTACAACCCGAAATAGAGGGAATCATTGGAACGGATACGGCAGTAGAAACATGTCGTAGAAGAAGAAATGTATAAGTATAATAAGTAGAAAAAAATAAATAAATAATAATAGTGAAATGCCCATAAAAAAATAGAAAACGTTAAAGTAATGGAAGGAGTGAAACCCGAAGAGAGGAATAATTGGAAAGAATACGGCAATGGAAGATAAATGATATAAATAATGGAGTAATCATCCGATCGAACACTGTTGTCGATCTATCGAAAAAAATGATATGATTCCGGATCAGAAACCGGACATGGCAAAGTTGCCCAATGATGATCAAAACTCTCAGGATTAAGAAAAAAACTGCCTCCGAACCTCCTATAATTATATTAAATGATGTACCTCTGTGTCGTGCATATGGGAAAGTATTCTTTAACACTTTATTAACGAAAGATTGCTGCCTCTTGAAAGATAAAATTCCATGTCCAATTTCAATTGTTCACACAGAAGCAATTGAAGAAAGAAGCCGAAAATTGTTAAGTACAAAATTATATTACATAATATGGTTGCGAAGAGTATGAAAAGTTTTGATGATATTTTTTAGTTAGACGTAACAGAGAAATTAGAAGAAAATTAAAGAAGAAAAAAATGGAAAAACGAAAAAACGGTTTATATTTATGTTATAATCTAATCATTGATCTTTTATTGCAGCTACAGATACCCAAGAAAAAGGAAAATTACAGCAGTGAAGACGACTCAGTTGAAGATAAAAGAAGTAGAGAAAAAATATTATCTATAAGGGCCAGTAGTACTTGTAATTGATAATGCTCCGGCACACTCCAGGATTGGAGATGTTTTGAATGGAGAAGAGTTTCCATTTCACAAAATTTTAAGACTTGGGCCTTACAGTCCTATGCTCCATCCAATTGATCATATTTGGTCAATATTGAAAGCCTTTGTGAAAAAAGAATTAGCTCGATAAATTGAGAATATTTTGAATGCTGAAAGAAATTATTTAAGCTCTGGAACAATTAATTGACTCAGGACTAAATCAAACTACCTCAATGATTTGTAATAATTGTATTGCTAGCATCCAGAATCGTTTGTATATAGATGTGATTAATTTTGTTGACATGAGATTCCAATAAATTTATTGTTATGTTAAATTTTATAAATATTCTTCTTTATTATTTATTCCCAAATTGAACTTACTTATTCCCATATTGAACTTGAAAAGGTATAAAGTCGGAATCTTTTTTTTCCTTCTATTTTTTGCATGAAAGGTTTGATGTTGCCATTAGAAATTATTATTTTATGACCTGAATTTCGTAGTAACAAATCAGAGACCAAAAATGTTTATTATCTAGTGAAAAAATAAATTCAATAACGTAATTTATCTTTCAACAGATTTTTATGCACTTGACTCAGTGATTTTACATATGTAATAATGGTGCAATTTAACATTAATATCCATATAGTAAATAGCAAAAAAAAAAAAATCTTATTTTGACCCAGTTTTAACGAATAAAAGAAGGCTTGATAATGATTTAATACAGGAATGTAAATGACACCTAAAAAAGTACTAAAATTAATAGTTGAGTCTCGCAAAATAATTATTAGTTCCTTTCATAGAATATAGAGGAAAAAATTCCTACAAAATTTTTGCAATTGGTAGAAAACGTTGTTAAAATAAAACCATAAAAAATATTATCAATTTTGTTTGTTTAATGAACTGTTTGTTTAAATGTATCGATACTTTGTAGATATAGGTAATATTTGATGTCTCTTCTCACCTATTAAATGTGTTTTTTTTTAAATATTTCTTTTTTTGCCTTATCTTATTGCAAATTCCATTAAACAGGGTGTTGTGACGTGTATAAAAAGGTTTTATGACTTTTTAACATTAAAACATCCAAGCAAGGATTTTGAATGTTTTTTCTCATTATATCTTTATTTGTTGAGGACTTGTGTTTCCTGCATGTTATTGGATATTTGATTATTTTTCCTATTTTTTATCTTTTGGGTTTATAAATTTTTTCTATAAAATATTTTTAAATATATTTATGGTTATACCTAAAATGACTGAGCAATCATTATGACTGAAATATAGGCACTCAAAAAAAAATATAAATCTATAAGTTGAAATTTTTACTGACCCACCCCAAAAGACTTCAGAAACTTCATTTTTGTATAATTTTACTAAACTGGATGTGGATAATTTAGAACAATAGATATATTCTATAGAATAAAAGTAGTTTTTATTTAGAGACTAGCCTTTCTAAATGTTTTATAGGTCTTAGATTAGAGAAAAATAAACGCAGTAATAATTTATTGAATTTCTTAATAATTCACAATTAATTTTTAATAAAAGTAAATATATTTATTAAAAAGTAATATTTATCTAAAAAAGTAATTCAATTTAAATTGCTGTCAAAAATACTAGCAAACAACAATTCTACGTAGATCATAAAGATGTCAATTTAAATGTTAAAGTACCAAAACTCTATGTTTTCTACACATATGGATAGTTCAAAAGCAATTTGTCCTTTACTTGACGCTACAAAGATATACTTGATTTTAGAGTGCTTTGATACTATACTTTTTCCCAAGAAACCAAGAGTTATTTCAAGATTATAATCTGGGTTTTTTTTCCATCAAAGGATTTACATTTTTTTTTTTTTTTGTCCTTACATACATATTTGGTGAGGGGTTTTTTCCCCTTCATAGTCTTAAAAACAGTTTGTAACCCAGAAAAAAAAAAAAAGAATGTTTGAAGTCATACATGTATGTATGTATTAAGTTAAAAAAGAAATATAAGTCTTTTTTACTTTAAAACTCATTTGTTTTTCTATAAAAAGAAGATTTAAAAGTAAACTTTTTTTTCAACCCTTCATATAGGTACATACATCTTCTTTTTTTTCTTTTTTCTTTTTTCAAAAATACAAGAAAATATTGATTAGTAGAGGCTGTAAATTTATAAAACATAAGAGTAGAAACTCTTTAGTAGAAGTCACATTTTTCATTTGACGTCATCATTTAGGAAGTTAACAAAGTTATAAACAATCCAATTTTATAAAAATAAAGACACAAAGGCTACAACTAATATAATTACGTAACAAAATGTGTTTTCTATGAGTTTTAAGAAAGAATGTTCATCATAGACTTTAAAATAAACATTATACAGATTACCAACCGAGACAATTTTGGAGTGGAGTGCCCATGTGATTTTTATAAAAAATAATATAAAAGTTATAGATAGTGAATGATGCACTTCAGCTTTTGTGCTTCACACTATATAGTAATCAGACCGACGTGCAATTATATATCCAACATCGTTTTGCAATCTGTTTATTACTATATATAGATATATGTATATATGACGAAAGTAAACCTCTCTATTATTCCGTTTATCTTTTTATGTTCATCTCAAAACTCATTTTCTTAAAATAAGTATTTTTGTATGTTCATTATATGTTATTTAGATATACATACATACATGTTAGTATATAATTCATAAATGTAGTTGAAAAACTCATCAGATAGAACTTTTTCTTTTGTCTTTAAAAAGAAAAAAAAAGAAAAAAACTCTCTACTTACTTTGACTCCATATCTGTTGTTTCATTCTTTAGAACAATTTCACATGCACTGAACAAATTTAGAACAATAGAGTAAAAGTTCTTAAGATATCTCATTCCCCTGTATTTTAGTATGTATATATAAGTACCAAGGAAGCCATTGTTTCCATAAGGAAAAAAAAAAGAATATTTCTTAGAGTTTCCATATTGTTGTTTTTAGAGAACTTATGATTCAATGATTGAATTTGTAATTACCTTTTTTTTTATTATGTTCACCAAAATGAAGATAAGAGTTGTTTGTCGTCAATCTAAAAGCAAATAACTCAGAATTTTTTCTTTCTTTCTTCTTTAGTTAATCATTTTCCTTGTCAGAATTAAAGAATATATGTATATAGATAATTATACTTAAATGGCCTTATCCGAGTCAAATAAAGTCTCATAAATCAAAAAAGGGCTCTAGAGTACAACTCACATTCGTTTGGTACTTCGTTTCAGCTCAGAAATTTGAATGTACATATAGCCATTAATTTAGACGGAGTAATTGAAAATAAAAAGGAAGAATGACTTTAAGGGTCTGGATAGTTTGTTGCATTGGTGGATTTACTAAAATGTTTTGAATTTATAGTAGAAGCTCAGTCCTTGTAATTAACATGAAATTGCGGATTTTGTCAGAAAGGGCACATTGAAATAGAAGTATCATACTTTAACGAACCACGTACTGACAGAGAATTGGGGATAAATAGGAGACTGCCATACTGTGGACTGCCTTTATAAAATAATCTTTATGATCCTTACAATAAATTGAAATTTCTCATCATCATCATTGCCTCAGTACTGTTCATGATTGCTTTTTGCTGATGTTCCTCCTATGAAATGTGCACATCCACACGTGATATGGAAAAAAATAGTCATTCATTTATTTAGCAAAAACAAAAAATAAAATAAAAGTGACTTATTCTTAGCTCCCTATCTATGAAGAAATATTTTATTCAAACATAAAGTTTGAAGAAGGTACTTCTATCGAGGACATGGAACAAAGTATTTTTTATTTTCATTATTATGAGCAAGCCATGAAAGAATGTAACAGACTACATATAATGACTCTCTATGAATATTACATGAATGCTTCTCAAGTATGTGACTTTAAAAAAATAATAATAATAATAATAGTATAAGCAATAAAAACCACCTGTTCAAAGTATCTCAACTATTGATTAAAATATGAAGATAATAAAGCTCTCTATTATTTCGTTTATCTTTTTATATTCATCTTAAAATATGGGCACAGTAGGATCTACATATATGAAGAATAAGTCTAAAATAATAATTATCTCCCCCCCCCCCCCTCCCCGTAAATTAAGTGCCCGTACTTAATATTTTTCAATTAAATGAAAATGTTCTCCACTGACAAAAGTTATTATTAATTATAAACCTATTCGAATAATATAAATTATGAAATAGAGTTCATTGTCTTATTTAGAGCCAAATAAGGAATTAATTATTAAATGCCAAATGTTTGTTTGTTGTTTTTTTGAAATTTCATTTATGAAATACCATGTTACAGCTGATTTTTTTTTTGTAATTTGATATTCTTTCTTTTTTGTAAAGAAGTATGTAAAAAAGACAAAATATATGTATATAAATCCATTTTTATCCTTTTCTTCTTTTTATAAATGTATAATTTCCTTTAGGTTTGTTGTTTCTCACTAATGAAAAAGGTACAAAAATGGTTTGTTCTCATCTGTTGTTGTGGTTTGTTATTATAATTTCGGGAATTATATTCTATGTTAGTAACATACTCTGTTACTAACATAAAATAGCATGAGATAACTTCATAGGTAAATACAGATTATCCAATCATTTGTAAGAATCAGCAAATTAATCGATGAATATTGCATTAGTCGAGAGGATTATGAAAAATCTCTATTGAATTACGGATTTAAAATATCGTTTATATTTGACTTCCTACCATAAAATGAGATAGAATCATCTTGATTATTTCTTTATTATGAAAATACATAAGAATATTCCAGGAGCTATGTATGAAATCTGCTGTTCTATTAGCCAAAAAACCATATATGCAGTACTAATGGTAACTTTTGGTACAAAGTAAAAGTCCTTTTTACATAAAATAGTTAATCCTAGTTATACTGTGGAAAAAAACAGTAGGGAATAATATTTTTTACAGATTCAGGGATGGCTCTTAGTCAAAAAAAAAATTGTGGCTCCAGTATATTCAGCCTACTTTTATTAATCAACTTTTTTTACAAAGACTGAGCCAAAAGAAAAAAAAAGGTTGACTTAGATTATGTCCCTGAAACAAAGACAACAGGGCAACAAGAAATACTTATGTGTAAAAAAATAAAATGCGTAATTCATATATATTTATTTAACGACCATTTGTCAAACCTTGGCTTTTTTACATGGTTATCAAAAAATAACTTTTTCTGAATTTGTAATTTGGATATTTCTGCGTAATTTCTCATTTACATATTTTTGTAAAAATAATGTATTAATCAGTATATACCATTAAATTATGTGAGAAGTTAAGAATATATATTAATTCATCTACAGAAAGAAAAAAAAACACACATCATTTAAAATATTTCTTATATCCCTGCCTCAGCACAAAATCCCACAGCATCGGCCTATTATTCTTCCACTAAACTATAAGGTACATAGCAAAAAAATTGCATGTCTGCTTAATGAATCTACAATTCGGGAAGTAAATATCTTGGAAATAAATATGTGTAATGAGAAAATAGAGGGAATCAATTATTTAAAAGCAAGTGATGAAACGCAGCAATTGACTTAGAAGGATATTTTTAGACGATAAGAAAACTTTTTGCCTCCACAAGATCTTGCTTTTGATGCACAAACATATTAGTGTACATTTATATTACATATGACGTTACTGTATTGTTTTTACTCGAGAGGTATGTATTCCTCTTTTTTCCCCTTTCTATTGCAGACCGAATTCATCTTCTTAATTGAAGTAGAAAATTGAATTAATAAAAAAATTGCATAATCTGAGTAATTCATGACAATTATTATTAATCCTGCTTGAATAAGGCAGAGTAAAAAAAATCACTCCCGCACCAACGAGTATTTATGTATATTATAATTTTTTCATAATTAATTTATATTTAATTTCCTAGGAATACAACTTTAATTGTGTTTTGTATCGTTAATATATATGATAACATATTATGATAAATTTGTATAAAGTACTGTTTAGTGTTATTTATAATGAATAAAATTGTAGTTTTTTTAGCTCCTTTGACGGAAAATTAATTGATTAAAATACTTTAAATAACAACAATATTAGTATATGTATAAATAATATTTTATACATTCACAACAAAATTTCAATTAATTAGATGTTATTTCTGACATTCATAAAATAGGAATAGAAGACGAATACATCCATGTATAAACACTGCATAAACTTAACAAAATATATGTATGTATATATATATCATTCAAATTAAAGAAAAAGTATAAACACAATGAAAACCATTTAAAAAAACTGAAAGAATGACACTAAACACATTATTTTATTACTGCGTTCTACAACAACAGAAAATAGTTTAGTTGAACCATCAACAATATTCAAGAATTAACTTTTTAATATGATTACTTGATTTATATACATTAAACCTGTCCAAAAACACAAAACACATTTTTTGTTATATTGTGATATTTTGAAACTTTTTTCCATGCTTTTAAATTTTGTTTTAAAATAACAAAGATCTTTTAATTATCATACCGGATACTTTGATAGTTTCAAGAGAAAACAATTAAACAAAATAATGTATCGTAGTAGAATAAAATAGTGTTCATCGATAGTTTGTTACTACTTGTTTTTTATAAATTATATATTATACTCAAATACCCAAGAAGAAAATAATAACATTGTTGTCAATGATATTGAAACGGGTCTTAAGTATATAATAAAATCATAGTGGAAATTGAACCAGTTGATTATAAATACGTGTTTTGAAAAAGAAAAAAATGAAAAATATCTTAGAAAAAGACAATTATTGTCTTATTATAACTTGATATAACTTTCAAGGTTTTGCTTTTAAAGAATAAAATCATTAAAATATATGTATATAACTCAAATGAGTTTAGATTTTAAATGTATCGTCAATTTGTTCCCATATCATGCCATTAAAGATTTTTTTTTTTTTGTTTGTGTGTAAAAACTATGAAAAAATCTCAAAATAAGGATTTTTCTAGTATTTCATGACTCTAAAATATTTCAGGACTCTAAGGCTTTAAACTAAATAAATTTAATATTTTCATTCTGAATATCCAAAAGCATTGAACAAAATTGTGAAATCGTAACTTGATAAAAAAAAAGTGGATTTTTGTTTTTTTTATATTTTTAAACAGGTCTTATGTAATACATACCAAATTATTAAAGTCATTGTATCCTTTTTTTTCTTTCATACAACATAGAAAGTGCAATTTAGATTGCATAATTTTTACAAAATTACACTATGTAAAATGAATAAATAAATAAATATTGTCCGATATCAAAAATGTAAACTGTTGCAATGTGATGATGACAAAGTTGGTAAAAAAAATAAAAATATACAAACCAGAGCAAACTTTTAACCCATATTTAGAAAGCATTTTAATAAATTATGTCGAGTGATAATATTGACTCATTCATTCAAAGTTTTGTATTGAGAACACCCTCCTCCTCCCCTATTAAATTAATTTTATTTAATCTATTTAATCTAGCTTGGACAGTGTCGAAATAGATCATTTAAATTTTTGATCCATTTTCTTAGAATATAAAACAGATTGATACGAAATGAAATAGAATTTATTCAAAAAAAATTCTCATTTCCTAATCTAGCCAAAACTTCTGGATTGATTCCAGGCAATCTCGAAAAACAATGAATAGTGGCTTTATTATCAATATTTTCTCAAATCCAATCTTCTGAAGTATTTGTAGATATTTCATCTTCTTCATCACCACTACTGCTAATTCGCCTAGCACGCCTCCGAATAGGCAGTAAATTGCTGGAATCACTGTCCAAACCCGAATTTTCATCACTATAATCAACAACGCTATTTGTATTACTATCATTATCACTGTCAAATACATTGTAACTACTGCACATTTTATGAGGAATATAATTTTTTTGCAATATATTTGAGCAAATTAAAAATGTGTAACTGTAACGTGTGTAGCTCGTTATTGCCCGAAATGGCACTTGTACATCTTCACGTGCCACACACGTTATTCCCGGCCAAGGGGTTAATATAAGTAGGTTTTTGTAACATTATTGATACAAATAATTAATATCAAATATATTTACTTTTATTAAAAATTATTTATGAATTAATAAAAAAATCATTGACGTCTTAATAAAAGATTACTCTAATTATTTCTGTCAAACTTAAGGCTTATAAAATATTTGGAAAGGATAGTCTCTACATTAAATCTGAATTTATTTTATATATAAAGCTATTTGCTCACATTTGTTTACATCTGATTTTGTAAAATTGTACAAAAATGAAGTTTTTGGAGTATTTTTATAAGTATAGTTTCATGGGTACCAATATTACAATCAAAATGGCTCCTCAAGTCATAAACCAAATATATCTCTAAAAATATTTAAAGAAAAATTTATAAATAACACAATCAATCAACTTATCAAAAAAACTGAAAGAGTATCCTATCAAAAAATACAGCACACACAAATTGTCAACAAATAAAGAAATAATAAGAAAAAATAGTCAAAATGACTTCATGTAGGCTTAAATATTAAGTTAATGGCTTTTTCTGTTGATTCAAGAGAAAGAACTTGCCAGAATTAGTGAAGCAATGACTTTAGATAAGTTTTGTTTTAAGGCTCAAATCTGTTTCCTAAGCCTTATTTCGAATCACTTTGACAATGAAACTTGCAAAGAAGAGCAAACAAATTTTGGAAAAGAAATTCATACATGGTGAAATAGTACCAGCAAGATATTTAAGACTATGGTGTCCACCCATGGACAGATGTATATTAATTCAGTACTTCATTGAGCACGTCTCAGACGGGTGATTTGAGCAACTCCAAGAGGGGCTCAAAGGGATTTGGAGCAAATATAAATGCATTAAAAATAATAGGTGAACAAAAGCTTCGATGCAAAATTCAAAGTAAAATTGTATTAAAGAATTAAATAAATTGTAAAAACATATTTTTATTTCAATTCCATAGTTAAAATTTTAAAAAAATGGGGCATGGATGTATACACAAATGTGTAATTTTTTAAGGGATTTAGAATCATTACATTATATTGTTGTTTAATACGCTACTACTAAGAACATTGATACTTCAGTAGAATCTTAGAAACTATATAGTATCATAAAAACATTATTTATTATAAGAAAAAAATTATGATTTAGATATAAAGTTATGTGATCCAGTAATTTGTATCAAGTTCATACCAATATATTTATGAATATGAAGGGGGGAATTATAATAATTATCGCTACAATTTATGTATCAAAATATAATTCAAATGATAAAACTTTCAAATGCGTTTTTATACTTATTTTGTACATATTTTACACTAAGATCATTCAATTTAAAAGCTATTAGCTTCAATGGCAGGCTTAAGGGACTTTGACAAAAGGGCTTGAATCCAATAGCGATGAACCAAAACCATCTTTCAAATTATAATCTCAAACTATGTTGACTACCAAGACAAACATAATTCGATCTTAAGATGTTTTTATTGTTCAACAAAGTTATGTATAGATACAAAAAATGCTATTTGTAGCAAGTTATTTAACTCTTGTTCAATGGAGTATATATTGATTTTAGTTTAAAAACAATAAAACATTAGGGTCATTTAACTTTGACATGTTTATCCTACTTTTGTTTTTGTTTTTATATTGAGTAGTTGAATCCCCCCTTCAGTTTTCCAATATTACAATGAGTATGAGTTAGTAATTTATAATATTGCTATAATAAAAACATAATATACATTCAATATAAATTCAATTAGCAGACGCACACAAAATTCATCCAACCCTTGTTTATATCTCTCCATTAATTTTTTTACTTCCAAATAATTTTATGTTGCACCTACCAAATCCTAATTTGTATGTGCAGGATATAAACAATAGATATCCTCCTGTCACATAATTAGGTGTAATATAAATAATATACTTACATCAGAACAAACACAAACATAGTTATAAAAATTAAGAATTTCAATATTGTTTTGAAATGGTGCCCCTTTTATTATACCATGTAGGTTAAGCTAATATTGACCCTTGGGAGATCATTAATTTGAAAATGCTCTCTAATATGCAATAGCAATAAACAGAGACGTAAACTTGGTCAACAGTTTACAATTTTGTCCAAGCGTCGTAGTTTCTCTTTATAACTTGTTATTGTGAACATTGCTGCATTTCCATTATGGAAAAATAGAAGATCTAGGACTGTGATCCTATGAAATATGAAAAGTCTTGGGGTAGGAGAGAGATCTCGACTCTTTCGTGTTATTCAGATAATTAGAAAGATTGTGATATGTGATTGAAATGTTACCTAAGGTTTCATATTGAAAAAGGGGTTATGAATTCATATTCCATGGAGTATCGAAGGGACGGGCTTGGAGTGAAACCGTGGACGTGATTATGTAATGTACTATTCCCTATGGATGTATCTATCATGAATCACGACAGCATCATTACATGTAGGGATACTTTGTATCAGAGGCGTATCGTACAAATCTGTAATTATTTAATTAGCTTGAAGAAGCTGAGATCCCTCTGGAGGACTATATATTTGTTGAGGGAATAAAATATAAGGTAGCACACGTGTGCATTCATTTCTTATATTTTCTTTCATTTGATATACAAGAAATTCTGCAATAATTATTTTGAACGATTTTGATCTTTCACTTAAGATTTGATTTGTTCGTTTATAATCCAAAAATTTATCAAAAAGACCTATAGAAAAAATTTAATTTAATGTTCACTACATATGGATTGATATATGTATTTTATGAAAGTAATAGGACATTAAGTTTCTCAGAAAAATAAAGCAACATCCCCGTTTGGTCTGAATTCGATCAAACCGCCTTTCTTTTGCCTAGCTCTTTTTTTACATTCATTTCTAGACCATGTTAATAAAAACCATTATTTTCATGTGAAGGAAATAAAATGTAATTTTGTAGCACGGAAAACCCATTTGCATTAATATTGATGTGCTGTCGTACAAAAAAATATATTTGTATGTCAGAAGAAGCATTGTTGATTAATTGGTCATTATTCAATATCCGAAATTATTCATTAATTTATGTGATGTTATTCATCATTTATTGCTTTTATTATAAGACTATTATGAAATATTTCCTCTCGAATATAAACATTTAAAAAGATCACATTTTTTATAAAAGGTATATAATATCTTCGAATTAAAATAATAATTGTTAAAATGATAATAAAAATGTATATATTTTTTGCAACATATACGCACTAAACTGCTGCTTTTTTAACCGAAAATTTCATTGAAATTTATATACATGGAAATTGTATTGTCTCACTATGAATAAAAGTGATAAAAAAGACCTTGAGAGGGAATAAAAATGAATGTTATTGACATTCCAAGAATATAGTTTCATATAATACTAAAAATAAAGTTTTATTTTCATATACATATGAATTATAGAGATGTAAGATAATAAAAAAGTAAGAGGTTGCGTGAATACATATATATTAATCTTCCGTTTTTTGTATGCTGTTTACATGAATAGATCCCTTTCTTATTAATATGAAGGTATATTTATTAAACATTCCACTTACCTCCAATAACACCACTCATTTTTGTATGCGAGGCTGAATCAGGAGGAATTAATGAAGAAGTTTCACTGCTCCGTTTTCTTGATCCTGCTCCACTAATGGGATTCACCATATAACTCCTACGATCTCGTTTTTTGAAAAAAGTTTTTGAGTCTATACGTATTTCAGTATCAATGGTTTGAAAATTTTTAGTTGGTGAACTTGATGAAGTGGGCACGACATCAACTCCACTCAAATCCTCTTGCTCCGGTACAATGATTGTGGGTGGAGGTGGGGGAAAGTCTGGGGTTGTTACTGATATTAAAGGTGGAGTTATGACTTGAGGCATGGGTGGAGGAGGTAGAGGGAATTCTGTTGGGTTATTTGAGACGCGATGATTTGGATCATTACGGATTGAGGGATCCATATTTTTTAATATTCACTTAAATAGGGTAGAAGAGATTCTTGATATGGATAGAGTATCTGTAAAAAAATACGGAACTTTTAAATATTTTTAAGCCACTAAACCCTACATATTGAAATAACATGTACATAAAATAATTAATTCCCAATTTTTAGTTATATATCTATACAATATATAAAATATAGGAATTGCTTAATTAAAACAGTCAATTTTTAATTGATTTTTATTACAAATTTACCACTCATTGAAACAGCTACATAAAATCATTTTTATATTCTACCATCCAATATTTATCAATTTGTAAAGTTGTCAATAGAAAAGTCAAAAAAATTACTCTATTGATATATCAAAAACCTATTATATTCAATGTTTAATATATTCAGAATCTGAATTTTCATTTTATCAAAAGTTTGTAGGAAAATGTCAATCAGCAATTTTTTATAGTTTATAAAATTTGAAATAATAGATTTATTTAAATATTGACTGCATGACATTTTAAAGCAGTTTTTTTTTTGTTGTGACCTGTAATAATTATAAGTGAACTCCCTAGGATTAAATAAGGAAGAGTCCTACAGTTGAATAAAGTATGATGTAAAATGCTTAACTACGAATGAATTTTGAGAATTTAATGTACTTATAAGTATTGTACTTCTCGACCTTCCCTCTCCTAAAGAGAAGAGAAAAAAGTCCAAAAAATTAGCAATTAGTCAATTACATTATTATCCACAACTCCTCAAACAATATTCGTTATTTAATAGTATAAACATTCAAGGTATACCATTTCGGTTGGGTATACCATTCATCAGAACATGTATACGGAGCAGGATTAAAAGAAAAATCATCAGCTGACAAAATAATAATCCTCTACAATAAATGTTTAGATATCTATTCTGTTGAAAAATAGGTATTATTTGATTTCATTTTATATTGAAATAGTTATGTTTTTTAATAGATATTTTTGCAAAATGACTTTTTCCATGTTTTTATATCTTTTCAATTTAAAAAAAAAATATTGATTTTGTCAAAACGTTTGATTTTATTAGATAAGTGCTTTATTCTAACAATATTTGTTAGTGATATGTGATATGATTTATAAAATTGCAATCTGTTTTTTGTGTGAGCTTGTTCATCTTATATTCTTGTTATTAAAAATACTAGGAGTGGAAATAACTCAGGATGCAGCGTTTTGTAAAACAAGCTCTTCAATTCTTTCATTAAATATCTTTTTATCCGTAATATTCTTCTAACTAACCAGAGATTATTGATTAGATGGAAAGCAGCACTCATTGTGTTGCATGGTTTAATGAGGTATTGTCAAAGTGGAGTAAATAGAATTACAGTAACAATCTCTAAATATATAATAGGTATAACTATAATACATATGAAGAAGAGCCATATAAGAGCCGTCAAGCTTATAGTTTTTAGTATTTCTAGGTAGATTTAGTCATGCTATCATCTGATGATTTGAGACTTTTAATAAACTAGAATTGTATAAATTAAATACAAAACTCAAATTGATGAATTAAATGTAAAAAATCTATAGATTATATATTTAATTTATAATAAAAATGCATTAAAACAGTACATTTTAAAAATTATATCAAAATAACATTTGTGGTACTTTTGCTCTAAAACAAAAGTTTAGACTGTATATTTTTGTCAGAGTCATTTATTTTCAATTAAATGATTCTTTTTAATGATAATTGGTTCATTTAAATTTTGCTAATGAATTATTTAACTTATGCTAATTGATTTTGGGCCTTAGACATAGGTTGTACATTAGATATCAAGTCGTTAACGTATTTTATTTTTTTAATTTTTTTGAACAAAAGGTTGAGATAGAATGGTCATTATATAACCATATAAATATCATGCTATTGTCCTTTTTTAAATTCAAGATTCAATGACTATACTATAAATTCACTGGAAGCATTTTTTAATGTTATATTTTTCTACATTATTTGATGTGCTTTCATACTCGTAACAAATATCAATTGATTTCCCTGTCCACAAATCATCATTCACAAACCATACAATCATACATATATTTTTTAATAGCAACAAAAGAAAGTTTACTCATCTGTTACGCGCACACACACACACACACACACACAAAATGACTAATGAATAGTCATTTATACTGAAAAACTTTTTTATACAAAAAAAAATCTCTCGGTTTTTTTTTTTTTTTTTTTTTTTTTTTGGTATATATGTTTCATTGTGAATACACACACATTTACACACATATTCACATTTGCAAAATAAATAAAAGACAGTCATATAAATATGCGAAGCATACATGAAATAAGAAAAATATCAAATAAAACAAAATCCACTCTATGTTTAATATGTGTTATTTTTTGTGTAGAGAAACTTAATTCCCGGAAGAGTATCAAAGAATATATATTTAGGTTTCTATATATCAAGGTATATATATACTATACACAAAGTGTTATTTATACTATTGTATATATATATGTATATATATACATGTATCAGTTTAGCATTGAAGAGGAATATATATTCTTTGAATGACTATAATTTATCATCTACCGAACAAAGAAATATAAAAATAAAATGAAAAAATATAAAGAAATTCGTAAATTTAGTTTGATTGTAGCATCACGTATGTACATGTACACAAACATATACAAATAATGTGCTATGTGACTCAAGAGAATAATGAAGTAAAAGTAGTCCTTTGGAAACTGTAAGGTTGATTGTTAATTATGTCATGGCAATTCCTCAATTTTGTAATTTGTACGACTACATATAAATACTTTCTTTTAAAAAATATTATTTTGGCGAATAAATATTGAATTATTCAATACAGTAAGGGATCAAAATATAGAATTTTTATCAAGTACTTGAAATAAAGAAAAAATGTTTGATTGTCTCGATTAAACATTGAATTTCTCAAAATTACTGAATGTAATTAACCAATTCAATTACATGGATGAACAGTCATTTAAGTTCATAAATTGACTAATTACATAGGTTCATGTTTTTATTTACATCATAAGTTAATTAAAAAATCAAATTAAATTGAATGTTAAATGAATGACCATAACTAATAATAGCTAATTGGTTAGAGAAGAAGGCTTTTGAGTAGTCACCCTTTGGCCTTAATGACATTTTGAAATCTTTAAAAACACCTCCAGTGATGGAACGGAACTCTCTTGTCAAAAATTGTGTCTCATGTTTACTTCAAATGGTCTTTAAAAATATAGAAATGAGCCATAGACGGATTACTAGCTTTCATATAGAGAATGGACCAGACTTTAAAGATCCTGTTCAAAAATTTGAGTTCTACTTCATTTGTGGCCAAAGCACTGGTAATGACATTGTAAACAAATTGAATTGGAGTCTGAAAAATGGTGTGTACCTCAACTAATCTGCTAATCTGGGTGTGGAGCCGGCCAAAAAACGAAAGAACCCTCTCGTGATATTATAGAATCCCTTCTCCGACTTAAATGATAAATGGTTTCGCTATAGGCTCGCGACGTCGTCCAGCTTCACAGGCAAGTCTCAGAACAACCCAGAGGATAGGCGATGCTGACTCTGCAAGGAGGCGGAGGAGACTGTTTCAACTCTTCTACGGTTGTTCTCGGATATCACCACTTATACAAGTGGTGGAGGAGAGGATTCTAGTAGACTTCGGGGAATTACTTGACCCGACGGACTGGCTTGTTGCAACCGATCCTGACTTTGTGGGAGCCTTCAAGATCGAGTTCATTATTACCAAAGTCCAAAGGAGGACCATCTTTAATGGGACGGTTCCAAACGGAGTCATGTGCTTTGTCGAGAGGCTAACTATACTACCCAATGGCTTCACTAATAACGATACAACAATGTAATGGACATCCTTTACACACACCATAAAAAAACCTACTAATTAAGTTTAAAGTACTCATGTAAAGCCTAAGTGACTGCCCTCGAGGCTAGCACGCGTTCAAAGCGCGTCTGCCTACTAATCCCACTGACTGTTCTAGTTCTATTAAAAAAAAAAAGAAGAATAGTTTAGTGTTTTATTCAGATTATCAAGTTTACTAGGACATTGATAATGTGGCTAGTAAACATGATAATTGATAATAATAAATGTCACATTAACCCTTGATTGACAGGCTCTATTATATGTAAAAAAATATTTTCTTCTAAATTACCGTTGTTATTTTATGTTTGACTCCTTAACAATGAGTAAAATAAAGATTTTAACATTTAAAAAATAAATAAATAAAATAATTTACAAAACGAGCGGATCAATTAGAAGAAAGAAGAAATCCCCCATTTTTATTTATTTTAAGAGAGGTTCCATGCACACTTTTCCCTATTGATGTCATTAACAAATAAATATATAAGTTTTGGAACGACCAGGAAGTTTTTTTTTTTTTTTTTCATTGATCTTAGATATCAAAGATTATGTATTACTCAAATAATGGAACTGCAAACATCATAAAAATGTATATGGGATGAAGGGGAACAATTACTGTAAATTCTATACTCAGTGTCATTTGAAAACATATTTCAGACATTTTAGAATCTAAAAAAAACATATTATTATAGCAAATATTTGTTACACTGCATTCATTACCTTTCAAACACAAGAAGCCGTCAAAAAATCCTTGATTCTCACTCAAAAAAGTCCATTTTCTCTTTCTTTGAAGGACTGTACATATAGCAATAAAGACATTTGATAAGACAAAAATCACAGCACAAACAAAATACTATTTGGCTTTGAAGAACAAAAAGAAATTGAGGCAAAGGCCCAGAAATCTATCGTAAAATTATAAACATATAATTTAGGGCACGATTTCACGATGTTTATCCCTTAAAAATTTCAGATATTCATAAGGATGTGTAAGTATCATAAAACAATGAATCAGAATTTACTGTCTAAATGAACATTATAAGTAATAATAATTATTATTGTTATTAAAGAAAGTAGACTCTAAGGCCCTTTCATTTTATTACAAACAAAGAAAAAAAAGTTATAGAACAAAAGCTAATCTTTTTTAATTATTTGATAAAAAGGTTTTTTTTTTGTTTTTTCGATGCATTTGTTTGTTACATTTCTAATATACATAGTATAGCAGTATATTTTATCATGAATATGAGTTAATATATTATTATTCAAAATAACTCAAGGGAAGGGTCTTATAAAACTGTTAATTATATTATTCCTTTACAATTAATGAATTTTATCTTTAGGAACCATTAGTTTCAAAAATGTACCTATAAGTCATTTTACTTAGATTGGCATTTTCATTTCTTTGATTCACTATAATATGTGAACATATGAAATGTAATGTACGCTTATAAAACAAAGTAGGGAAATTCGTCTGTATGTTGATTCCCTGCAAGATGATGCTCTTAAGGTACAACAATTAATATATGTAAATATATCATATTTCACCTTTTTTGATTGAATGGAGATTGCGTAGTTAGTAATTGAATGTGTCGAGTAATTTCGTACATGGCAAGGATAAATTGCAAGTATGCTTCTCCATGATACTAAATGTGATAATTTTTTTTTACCCATGAACATATATTCTTCTTAATTATTATTATTAATGAATTTTTACCTCGACCTCTAGAGTCGTCCAGAAATAAGGGATTTTCTCAACCATAGGTAACTTGGTGAGAGTTGTAGTTTAATTTTTGGATCAGAGGCTAAAACAAATTAGCTACTTTTTATTTGTTTTTATACTCAAACTTCTCAGTATTCAAACAACCATCTGTCACGAATTGAACTCGAGTATTACTTTATGCTCATCATTAAATTCAAAGTAAGGTTGCATCATTTTATTGTCATTTCATAAGTTCATGTCTATACATATCTTTGAGACTTTCTATAACTTTTGTACGTCTATTTTTCTTTAAAAGTTAAAAGTAATGGACGTCTAAGTCAATAAAAATAAGGACAAATTATACCATTTTATGTCTATGTAACTATACAAAAGTTAAAAAAAAAGGGTAAAAAAAAGTTATGCCTAATATACTATGATCATTAGGAGTTGTCTTCATTTGTCATTTCATAAACTTTAACAATATTTTTTTTTGTGTAAATAAATTCAATTATTGTAATTATCTTTCTAAATTAATTACTTAGATAATCGGACTTCAATGGCTTCATTATTTTAATTCATCCTATTGACAGTTTTATGTGTTCTTACTTTTTAATTTAAAATAATTGAGTAATTTTTTGTAGAGTTTTATGACACATAAAGTCATTTACGAGTAAAAATTATGTATAGGTTAAAAATTGTACAATTTGCAATGTGTATCCCTAATCATAGCTTTAGACATTTTATTTGCCACTAATTAATTAATATTTTATTTAGTTTTGATCAATTAACACTGATTATTTATTGTGTAGATATTAAGCACTGATAGAGCTCTACGCCATTTAATTATAGAATATGTCTTTAAGTAATTAGTCATTTTCATTACTAAATTTAAAAACAAAAATGTTATAAGTTCTTTTGGATTTTTTTATTGTGTTCATTAACTACATCAACAACAACTATGCCTCTGACATAACAGCTCTGTATATAATTTTTTTTTCATTTATTAAATGACTATAGCCCATGGCAGTAGGATGGTTAAATAATCAATATGTAGATCCAGCAAATAAGATAAAATTAACTTTTATTAATCAATAAATATAAATATATTTTGTTAAAGTAAAATAACTCAATAAATCGATATGATCACGACGACAAGCTCTTTGAAATAAACAAACAAGCAATGCATTCTCTTTTCAGCTGTTTTCATCACTTGACTATTCACAGATATAATATAGTTGACTTTGCTTATTTGGGTATAATATCACAACAAACATTATCTACAACTTGATTTTGTCAAATAGTTTTTTTTTTTTTAAGATCGAGCTTGCAGACTTGACTGCAGTCAAAATGACAAAGTAACATCCATTACATGTCATTGTTAAAATATAAAATATACTTATAGAAATCAATTTAATCAAATGAGGTCATTATTCCAATTAGATACTCTATTTTTACTACTTGATGTGAACCATTCAATTATTTATTAAGTGTCATGTAACTTTGGCTTTGTTAGATATAATTTTAATTGCTTACACACAAAAAATGTATTTTGTAAATACACAGCTTAATCATAGACACAAATTGTATCGAAAGAATATAAGTAGCTTTTAAAAAGGAATTGAATTCAAATTTTGTAAGTTTTATTCAGAGTTATTTTAAATGATGGAAAAATTAATTTATATTTCAAAACATTTATAAGACCAGTGCTTATACGTTGTCATAAAATATTAAGGTAATGTTATGTATTTGCTTTGGTTTTTGCAAATTTTATTTTCAAGCTAAATTGTTTGTTTCATATTTTGACAATGGAATAATTTTTAATGCCTATATGGCGCTATTAAAATTGATCTCTTGACTTCTGGTCTTTACTCCAGGATTTCCTATTAAAAATCATTTTATTTGTCAAAATCACAACGAGCTTTTTGGGATAAACAAAAATACTATGTATTAACCCTTCAGCTGTTGTTCATCAGTTGACTCTTTTGAGTTAAAGCAGCTGGTTCTACGTGTTATGAAATCCAAAAGGGTATTAATATTATTTATGAGTCTGATATATAAGAAATATAATAAATCAAGGATTGCGCGCCCTCTTTTGAATTTTTGAATATTATACAAGTATTAACGATTAATTTATACATTCGTTGAATTTATCAATGTATAATATATCTAAATAATAACTCTGTTCAATATTAAAAAGTTGGCTACAAGGAAAATACAGAAGGGTAGCTACCAGTTGTTTTGCCAAATTTTTCCTGTCCCTTTTTGAGAGTCGAGGTAGCAAATGACCAAAAAAGATCGTCGTGAATATCATAAAATTACAACACGGTTTTATTTAATTGAATATGAATTTCACAAAATAGTAATATGATTTAATGATTTATACAATTGAAAAATTAGGCTTCTAATATACTTCAAAGTTTACCATACTTTAAAGTAGTTGATTAAAAAGAATAAATTTTTTGTATGTTGACAAAACGTTTCAATTATATCATTTACAAGTTCTAACTTGTACAAGTTGCAGTTTACAAAAAAGACATAAAGTATTTTCAGAATTTATAGGTACATGTAGACTTATCTTTGACTTTTCTTATCAAAATTGCTAACTCATAGGTAACCACTCGTAAATAAGTAACAAAAGAGTAGTTTTAAGAGATAAAAATGGAATGATATGATCAATTTATAGGTGGTAATTAAAATAAATGCTGTTATAATTACGTAAGACATTATGAGACTTACTGATCGTAACTTTTACAATGTCCTCGTGAAAGTTGCAACTTACTTACAGCACACAACCTGCAAGTTAATACTGTATTGTTTTAATAAAGTAAAAGCAATAAAAACTATTTATATTTCCCTTAATTATAAGGCTTTTCAGTTATTAAGCAGACAATAAATATTTTACTTTGCATTTGAAATATGTATTTAAGTTGTAACTATTGCAGAATACTAATTGATGACATATTCTTTGCGTGTCAATATCTGAGAATGTTATAAATTTTGTGTGCCATTATAAGTAGTTTAATTTCTTTTCATTTAAAACATGCTATTAGAAATAAAAAACTAAATCACTCATCCCGGAAGATTTGAAAACTGATGTTGGCAACATTTCATTCACTCAACAATAAATCTTCATATTTTCTTCTTTTTTTTTACTTTTGAAGCAACATTTTTGTGTACACACACATACGAAAAATCCCAGAATCAAAAAAATTGTTTCAAATAATAATCCCTACTTGATGGCCATTGATAGAAAAGGATGATGTATCATATGTTTGTATACATTTTAAAAATATCCAAATCGGTACGGAATTACTCAAAGAATCTTAATAACTCCCTATTGAACTGAAAGATAATCAAAAGGGTAGAATGGTACATAGAGAGAAGGAATGAACAAATCCTTCTGGTCCTCGACTACTCTAATCACCAGAACAGGTATTTGTCAAACACCACCTACATCCATGGATCATCCCTATTTTAAAAATATTTTCATTTTTAATGCATCAACATTCTATGTAAGTCCAGTTCCACATAATTGCATAACTAGATAATCGATACATCACTATTAGGTAGACAGGTATATTGGATGCGTCTTTCTCATTTAGGCCTTTTTATTTGATACATGTATTGTGAATGTTTATAATATACAATGTGCATTTATAAGGATTTATCATTTACCCAACATATGGGAAGTTAAATTATTAACTAAAGCATTGATAGATTAGTGGGATTTAAAATTAATTTACCTGGTATAAATATATATTTCAATTTATTTATGCTCATCATCAATTCGTTTATATTGATATTAAAAACAGGCAGAATGCAGGATTATAGTTTTTTTTAATATAGATTCTTTTCACTACATTATTTAAATTATAGTTTCTTTCGTTAACTACCAAAAAATTAATAAATTTTAATAAACCTTTAAAAAAGTAGACTCTAAGTATATAATTTTTTCGATCTATTGCATTTACTAAACTAAATAAACAAGGAAGGAGTTCTTAACAGACGTTCTACAGACCAAATCTGGCCAGTGAATTGAAACAATTCTGTTTGTATTGTCTTTGGCAAATAAAAAAATTATTTTCAATTCAATACTTCTTTATTAGAGGTATTTGACAAGTTTTCACTAGCCATTGGAAGAACCACTACTACAAAGATATCGAAACTCATATAAATATCATTAATTAAGCATAATCATCTAGGTAACTTCAGGTAAAGTGCATGCCTCTAAATAGATTCAATAATACCCATAAAAAAACAAAAAACAGGTGCTCTTTAATGGTTTTACATAGGGCCTTTACACGTTCAAATATGTAACATATTGGAGCTTTATTCCAATTCTACTCAACCATTTAACAATATTTGTTCCTTTTAGAAATATTTCCAAAATAGTCAAATTTTATATAGTAAAAATTTATACAGGACATCAGTAAATTATCAGTAAAGGTCATGAAAAACAAAAACACACATTCGTACCATTTAATTATTTGTTAGAAATATACCAATATTCATTATAAAATAATTAATTATTGTTCCATAGCATAACTTATAATTGTTTTGTTTTTATTTCATTTTATAAAACAGTTTTCAATGTTGGCAAAAAATGTATCAAACATGTTTTTGTATACATTTATAAGATTCTTGTTTTCATTAATTACATTTAAGTGTATGCCATTACTTAAAATACTTTAGTTAAAACATTATTCGTAACAGGGATTCTTCTATTTTTTTATATCATACTAAAAAAGTAATTTCTTAATGTAAAATATATATTAAAAGGAATGAAATAAAAAAATATACACGAAAAAAAAACCCAATTTTGAATATTTTTTTTTTTCATAAGCCATTCAGATATTTTCAAAACATTTTATATCTTTAATTGTTTTTAAAGAAAATGGGAGAAAAACAACAACAACATTTTTTAGAGTTAAAAAAAAAACAATAGCTATGTAATAGCTATATTGAAATAAAAAACTCTTTTCTTTTAAGTTACATCGAAGTAACTATTTATGTATATACATATGTAATATAGAAAATGGATAACTCTAAGGAACTTTTTAAAGAAATCATTAATTGTTATCAGTAAGGGATAAGTTTTGGTTAACTATTTTTTTGCAAAAAATCGAAAGTTTTCTTTTTTCTTTGACTCAAGGGTTTATTTGATATTGAACAAATTAGGGTAATTGAATTCTGTCATCGTACATGTGTGTAATTTATTTACTTCCTGGGTTAAAACAATGTTTCCTCTTTAGGAAAGTAAATCCCCTCCAAGAAAAAAAAAGGTATAAACCCAAAATCAACCCATGAGGATTAAAAACTATTTATTTGTATCATTCATATATGTACATATATTAGAAACAGTCATTGTCCTACGGGTCATGATAACCATTCACTGGTTTTATTCGAATTTTGAGTATATGTAAATATATAAATAATATTTTTTCTTATCCCTTTAGAACAATCAATCATTAATCAATCAAGATTATTTAAAATTTTTTTTTTACAAACCAATACTTATCTTTATTTTTCCTTAAAATATAGCAATAAAAATAACCACTAAAATAATATGATGACACAGTTTTCTTTTTATGTTTCTTAATTTTGTATTACTTATATGTGCCTAGTACAAACCTTGAAAAACTGTTCACAATTAAGTTGTTAGTGTTAGAACGAAGTCAATTACAATGTTCACTTTGCAATTGTAACGTAGCTGAGACAAAATGTTTGAAGGTTTTTTTGGTTGTTTAAAACTATTTAAGGGTGTCTATTCCTCCAGCTATATCCATACTTTACACAACTTCATGTATTTTAATATTTCAAAATTGATTTATGTCAACATAAATTTGAAAGAATGTTTGTACTCCCTCTGAGTTAATACTCCAGTACTTCAGTTAATTATTTTACATGGATTATGGTATTATGTATGAAAAACAGCTTTGTAAATTTTTTTGTGCATGCTTAAGTATCACAGCACATAAATCAATAAGTAACTGCTTGTCTGAGATGCATTAATAGACCTCAAATTGTAACCCTTATTTATTTGTGATATATATTATATAATTACAGTGCATTTTTACTTTATTTTAAAGAAAGTAACGCCATATTGAAGTTATAGTTATTATTAAACTATATAGAAAAATGAAAAAAATATGAGAAAAACTTTATCAGAGTGTTTTTTAAAAAACATTAACTTTTGTTTTTGGATTTTTATTCGAATAAAATTTGGTTTCTTTTGGTTTTTTTTTTTAAAGATGATCGACTTCCAAAATGATGACATCACGTCATAATGTTTCTAATTTTCCTATAAAACAAATTTGGCACATACTTTTGGGTGAGAAAAGGTGCATTCCCTCATAGAGGGAGCAACAAGTACTCAGTTAAATAAGGAAGAAAGAGAAATCTTCCTCAAGGGGATAAGGATGCACGAATCCAAGGATCTGTGGAACTCCCTCCCAGGGAGAAATAGAATGAATGTGACTAGTGAAGTGAGATGATTTCATCAATCCCATGGATTTTTTAATAACTGATTAACGACTGTTAGTTATTTTCTCTGGGTTCTAACCCTAGCTGAGGGACCTAGATGAATTTTTAACATTAATTATTACTCATTCAGTGTTGGTGTGCCTCTCTGCTACATTAAGAAAACAATAAATGATTTCATTCATAAAAGATGGTGCAAGCGATTCAGTGATCATAATCAACACATGAAACACACACATGTGATGCTAAAAGAACCAAAGCCTGTCAAACTTCGTCGTGAGGATATGGAATTACATATTCAAGTCTACACTGGTCATTGGCCATATCTCGCTCACCTGAGTAAATGAAGGAACACAAGTGCAACATGTGATGTATGCATGGAAGAGTCACAGAGTGCAGAACACCTCATTAACAGGTGCCCTGCTCTCCCCTATGAAAGATATGAAGCCATGCAAGAAGAAGAAGAAGATGATATTCGAATTCTTAAGCTAATGAAATGTAACAAGAGGAAAAAAATTAATATAACCAATTTTAATATCTAAGTAGAAATTGAGTTTTTACTCTAGTAACACGTTTGGTTGTGTTCTTTACCTAAGTATGTGTACATTTTTATTATTTGTATATCTATTGTAAGCAGTAATAAAGTTTTAACTAACTAACTATGATTCATTCAGTTGTAACGTGGAAAAGTTAAAAATTTTCTTCATGCATTAGAATGAACAAACAAATGTTTCCCTATAATTAAAAATATGTTTATAAGAACCCCTGCATCCAAAACTTAATCTTTTTTGCATGTTTCAAGACAATATAATACATATGTAGACAAATGCTTTTACTGGAGAAATAAATGCATAATGAAAGTACTAATGGTGTGTCCTATAATATATTGACCAAATACCTTACATATAGTTCTAACAAACCAATCTTCAACAGTTTGGTAAGACAAACAATTAGGAAAATAAATTGATATAACTTCGATAACCATTTGGAAGCAGTATTATTTTTCTTTGAAATCTCTTCAGTCTTTGATGAGATTTCCCTTCTATATCCATCAAAAACTTTGTTCTTCTGCCAAAAAAAAATCTTTATAATTGTATTCATATATCTATACATGTATTCTAATCTATATGTACATGTCCTTTCTTTTCATTAGTGTTCATCTCTCTATAGAGCTTACATCACATTATATGTAGATAGTTTGTCTGTCTAAAAACGTATGAATATTATTTTAGGAAGAAAAGAAAGTTGTACATTTTTTCATTTCTGAAAATATTCATTTAAAATATTTTATTTTACTATTAAGAAATAAAAAGATATGACAATAAAGACACTCAGTTCAAAAAAAAAAGAAAAAGATCTTTCAAACAATTTCTAATAATAAACAATAGTCTTTATAAATAAATATATGTAATAAAAAGTTTATTTTGCAAAATAAAATAACAAAAATTATATAATTTTTATTACATATAACAAAAACTGGTATATCAGTTAGTCAGTGAGGCTCTACAGGCAACAGCCTTAAACTTTTTCTGTTAAGTCAATATATAGGGTTTTTAGAAAAAAGCTTATGATATTTTTATAATACATAACATACCTTTTAACCATAATGTGCCTGCTCATACCCCATTCATCCATCCCTTCTTTTTTTAAATTCGTCAGTTCAAATAGAGATTTACTAATATAATTTTGTATTAATTAAATATAAAAGTAGTTAACATCAGTTATAAATTTTCTCCTTTTGCTTTTTAATTTCTTTGTTGCGTTGCAACCCATATTAAAAAAAAAAAATTGAGACAACGGCAACCTTTTTTTGTGTTAATAAAAATTACAACCAATTAGCCAAATAAAACTCTTTAGTGCCGAAGGATCTGATCATAGTTTTAGATAGTCTACTCCATGTAAGCCAGAATTCTAATCAGTCATTGTTTTATACTTTATAGAGTCTCTATCTGACTCTATTTGGGCTCCATCTCCAAATCTTGCCAGTTTTAGAATAAGGATAGATATATAGGTGTATTTATGTTGACATAGAAATAAGAGAGCGAAGAAATTGAAGTGAAAATGCGTAGGTAAGTAATGAAACAAATGGAAAACTATAATCAAGTTAATTTGTATTTTTGTTGTTTCTTCACTTTATAGGTAAGTAGTTGGACTGAACAGGTGTGAGTTGAATTTTTTGAAAGGCAACACCGATTTTTTTGTGGAAATACTAAAATCAATCAATTGGTCGATCTTTATGTTCAAAAACCCTATAAGTTCCAATCAAAAAGAGCAAACAATAATCCAAGAATATTATACGCAGTATATCTTTATTTATTTATCATAAAGGCAAAGCAGATCAACTGACAAGACTTTGAGAGATCCTAAAATTTGTTCATCATAGTTATTGAAATCTTGGCTCATTTTTTACATAAAATACAAATTATTAAAGGGCATAGTTTCTTATTTTTTAATATTTTGATTTTTGGCATTGAATATTAAAATAATTTTCAAAAAATCTACAAATTGGCTAACCATTGTGATATATCTTCGTCAGATCATTACAGGTATCTGCTCTTGTATGCTGTTGTGTTTAGATAATCTTCGCAATGTTACTTCATTAGTTTTAATATGTTGCTTCCTTTTTTGTCTGATCCTTTGTTTAGCTAATCTTTACAATGTCTCTTTTTCTGTTTCTTTTTCTGTTTCAATTTGTCGAATGCTCTTCAATCTGTCCCTTTTTTCAGCTCATATAATATTTACAATGTTGCCGCTTCTGTTTCACTCTGCCTTTCTCTTTGCAGAGCAAGTCTTTGAACCCTTTGCTCTCTTGTTTTATGTTTTCTTTGTTGTTGCTTTTTAAGTGCAACTGGATATTTGGTAAAAGTAGTTATCTGCGTTGGTTGGTGGCTTTTTTGAATTTTTGATGGTATTTCATATCGAAAACTTTCTTTGGAATCTGTACTATACTCAAAATAAAATTATTTTCCTCTCTTTACTAACATCTACATGTTTTTAATTTGTCTATACTTGGCTCACTGGTGCATATATCGATCGATTCCCAAGATTAAACAATGTAAACAATATTTCAAAATTAATAAAAATAAAAAAAATATGAGAATATGTCAACAAAAGTCAATTAAATTTTACTTTTTTTGAAAATATTTTAGATTCTATATTTAATTCAATGTATTAATAGTATTTTATATGTACACTGATTACGAAATCTTATAAAAGTGATTTATTAATTTTTTTTTCCCTTGACATTGTTTTGTTTGTTTCTGGATTCCATCGTTTCACAGAAAATATAAAAATATTCAATGGACTATTATCAAATGAAATGTAACTTATACCCTACCCAACCATAATAAAAAGAGCCTAATGACATCATAAATATATGAATACTAATGATTTATTTTTATCTTTGGGTAATAATGCAAAAAACACATAATATATTGTCATATCTCAAAACTATCAAATTATCAGTTAAGTCATTTCATTTTAAGTGATCAGTATAGTCTAGATTTTTATTTAACTAATGAGACTCTATTTTACTTGGTGTGACCTTTCAAATAGACTTATCCATTATATTACTTTTAATTAATTTTGACCTTTGAATACAAAGTCTCAGAAGGATAATTCTAAGAAAAATAGATGGTTTACAACACACAGTATACCATTTGGGCTCAATATATATATGCATATTTATATTTACATTATTTGGAAAGTTCTTGTATTAAATTTGGCCAATGGTTCAAATATAAGTCTCTTTTTTTTAACCAAATATAATATCATCGTTATTATTATTGATTATTGTTGAAAGAATATTAAAATAACATTTTTTTTTAAATTCTGTAATTCAAATTCTAATATTTCAAATGATAAAAGATATCACCAAATATTGGCTTGATCAGAATCATATGAAAAGTAGATTCATATTTTTGTTCTTTTTCTTAAAATGGTTAAATGTATTCATTGATAGCTTATAGTTTAATCAGAATTCAAATACAATTGCTCCTTGCTCCAAATATTTTATTAATAGAAATAGTATAAATGTAATGATTCAGACTACTCAAGTTTGGGAAAAAAGTACATTTAGCTTACATTTACATATATATTTATATACCTTTATTTTATTTTAAATTATCTTAAATATGTATGCAGAATAAGAGAATAAAACATTGGGGACTTTCAATTAAAATTACGAGTTATAATTGTATAACTTTCGAGTATTGCTCAAGGGAAATATGTGAATAAATTTATCATTTATCATTGTGTATTCCAAGATAAATGGTAATTAAAATTGCGACTATAAATTAAATAAACAATTTAAGTATGAATATATGTTTTAAAAAAGTGTTTCTTTTTATGTCAAATTTAAAAACAAAGAATCAAATTGTTTAATAATGAAGAAAAGTTTAAATATTATTAATTTAAAAGTAGCCAGAATGACACAATACGCTTCAATTAGCTACTGTAATTAATTATAATTGTTATGATGTTAATATGTGCCATTAATTTGTGCATCAATTTGAGAGTTAAATTAAAAACAATGGTTACGCATTAAATGACCAGATCATCAAAGAATTATGTAATTTTGAGTACAAAAGCTCGTATTAAAAAAAGAACGTTCTTTTTAAGCTTATTTGGCCTAAAAATGATTGAGTTTTACCTCTTAAAGGATCCATAGTGTCCATGTTTTATGTGTTTGAGTATACTGAAATAGGTATTTATGTGTATAATAAATTTTTTCTTGGTTTAAAGTCTCTTTAAAAGTGATGTAATTACTGTGTAGGTACACTCATGCAAATAATAATTTTATATCGAACCGAAAAATTAACACAAGTTATTTGTCAATGAATAAGAGCCTCTATATCAATAATCATTTAATTATGTGATAATTTTATTATTTGTGTCAATTTCACAAGCCTGGAATGACCCATGTAAATAGAAAAAAAAATCAAATTATAAATTTACTCCCCTATCATGTTTCAGGTCAAGTTGCTCTCCCATTTTAAGGTTTGTAGGCCAGAAAAACAATGCTATACTATCATTTTTTGTATGAAACTTTACTGCTTTCTTTAATACTAAATAAAGAAGCAAAAGCCTTCTTCCAAGAAAGAGAGAGAAATCATCTTTATTTCTTCTCTATATGTGTTTTTATACTTTTTTTATGAATATCGCATAAGTTAATATTTTTTTTACTGATTACAGAAAAGCATAAAAGTATTAAATAAGTACGAAGGAGCATTTGATAGGATTTGTATAAATTATTTGCCCTTGTTCCTCATAAGTCCACTTGGATCAAATTTATTTATACCATATACCACTAACTTTTGAATATATATATATCATCAATCATTATGTATATTTTGACTATTGCATGATTTCATTCATAAAATGTCTTTTTGTAAGAAGAAGGATTCATTCTTATTGAGTTTTTCATAGAAGGGAAATGTAACTCGTAGCAACTTTATTCAAAAAAATATTTATACTAAACAGGTCATTTGATCGAAATTGAAACCTAATATATTTAATAGTATCTCAAATGGATGCTGAATTTGGACATACAAAAGTCAAAATGACTACCCTGTCTGTCAACACACTAAATGAAATGGGAAATTAAGAATAATAACTCGTTATTTCATCAAAAAGACTCAAAAGTATTATATTCGAGGTCGTTGTAAAAATGAGGCTCATATTTGCTATATTTTACAGGCTATTACAAAATAAATATTTTTATCCGAAAAAATGGATGAGATATCCCAAGTGTAAGATTGCTTAAATTGTTAATCAATAAATTAAAGGAAAAATTATTTTAAAAATCCAATAATATGACTTTATGCGTTGGAGTATGTACTAAAAAAACCACAAGAGAGTTTTCATAGTAGGTTTTGAGTGGAAATTATTGAATAGATGTTCAAGGTTACTTTATTTTACATCAAAAAAGTATACATATATAATTTTGCATCAGCAAAATTATTAAGTAAACTAAAATGCTCTTAGTTATATTTTAAAATATACATCAAATTGTATACAAATTATGCAAAAAAAGTATGAATAATTGATCTATTTGATTCGTTATTTTAATTCTTCTTTTACATATTTTTTTGAGAATTTAAAATTTAAATAAGGCTCATCAAAATAATATAAAAGTGTATTTAAACACTTTTTTTTAAATTTATTTTTTACTTTTTTCTTTTGTTTTGCAACTGGAAATATAAAATGGTATTAATGACTATGAAATATGACCCAAGAGTTGTTGGTTTATTTTAATTTATTTGTTTTTCATGTTATCTAAAAACTACTATTTTTTTTTTTGTATTTACAATACCTAATTTTATTAGCATTTCAAAGTGCCTTAGAACAAAAAAAAGTAGTGCTTATTCTGTAAAAAAAACTACAAACATACACAAAGTTAATTTGCATAATCATGAGATAAACACTATTAAGGTTATATTTAGTAATCATACATATATTTATTAATGTAAATTTATCCCTTACTGTAAATTTAGACTATGTCTAGGGAATATAAATGTATAAACTCTTAGTATGAATTTTGTGTACCTGTTTTTGAACTAAATAAAAGAAATTTATTTTTATTTAATACTGTTCTATTCTGAATTTCTACAGGAATAGTGAATTTATTTAATGTAGTTAAAAGTTGATTTGATTCATGTTTTTATAGAAGAAAAAAATTAATGCAAAGCTATCCTTAGTGCTAAATGCATAATACGGTTATGACCCCTTATACCAAAGGTCAGTATAAGTCAGTAGAGCATGTAATATATAGCTTCAAGAGGTTTTTATCAAATATTAATGATGCAGTTATCAGTAAATACAATATTATGTATAAACAAACTCTTTAAATAACTATGTCACAGTTAGAGCTGTAAAAAACAAGTATTGTCAGCCTGTATTTAAAATTGACATGGTAGCCCTGACAATTTAATGGATGAGTGAGAGGAGTGCAGTTTTAGCTGTCATGACATTTTATTATATTAGTTACAAGCTGTTATCCTTTTTATCCATTGACAGGGGAAGACATAAGCGTTCTTTGAGAGGGGTTTGAGGGAAATGCACACGACTTTATATATTTATCAGTAAATTATTTTATATCAAAGATTATAAGTTCACTTGGTTCTAGGGGTTTCTTGGGCTATTATTATTTGTTGACGTAAGAGGGTGAATAATCTGTATTGCACAAGTTTAGTATTACTCAAGAATGAAAAAATAATGATAATAGCTTTGAAATATAAAAAATACCATTCAGTTTGCCAACCATTAAAAATTTCACAAGTGAGTAAACACTTAAGATTTATAGATGTAATTATACTGGTGATGGTAACGGAAGTAGAAATTTATTTTAGAGTAAAAAATATTATGAGATGATGTCATAAAAATATGTTAGCTCCACGTTACTACATATCTGCCAACAGAGATCACAAAAATGATTCTTGCCGACTGATGACGTCGTAATCTTTAAAAGTAAAACCTTTAATTTACCCTTGCGGGTATTCCAAATATTTTTACATTTCTAGACACAATTCATAGACTTTGAGTCAATGGTGGTATGAGTGGGAATGAAAAAAACCATAGTCTGTATGGAAATATCTTTTGTACAGCTTAATAGTGAATCAAGGTTAAAATATTTTGCAGGATACAAACACTTATGTACATTTTTTTTATTTACACTCACTGGGATTTCGACTTTTTTCATATTTCTAGTGATGTGTAAAACGCATGATCGGTGTTTCAAAGTTTGTCTATAATAATTAATCCCATGCCCGGCTGTCAATATTTGGAAAAAAAATAATATTTTATATGTACTCAGAACGTAAAATTAACACAAAAAATTGACAAGATGATTAAGGACTTTTGATTAAAGAGTAAAGACATAAAAAATATTTTTTATTATGGACTAAATCCTCCGCCTCTTTGTTATTTGTTGCTGTCATGGAATTTTATCCCTGGATAATTTTGATCTCAAGGGAGAAAGGTTGTACTAGGAGTGATTTTATTCACCAGAATTTGACTTTCACAAGAGGAAATATCAAAGAACTGTTTGTATGCTATGATAAGTAAATATCACAGTAAGAATAAAAAAAATTAAAAAATTGTGCTAAATACATATTTTATACCCACTTCAGTTATTTGTTATTATTATTTTGATAATAATTGGCCTATGAAAAGATTTATGACCTAAATAATGCATTTTTGGGAACAATATCCGGAAATTAATTGTAATTTCACATTTAAATCCCCTTTTTAAATTGGATACATACTTTAATAATAAAATGGAACATATGAAAAAATAAAATAAAAAATTTGTTACAAAATTCCGTTGGTTTATTATTTTTTCTTTTTCCATTTCAGTTTTTATTAACTGAAATAAACATATAGCTTTAATTTTAATGGTTAAATATTTACAGAAAAAGATGCTAGCATGTTGCAATTAAGGTTTAGCTTAATACAGAAAAGCTCATAAATTGAAATAAATGAAAGAGTTTTTTTTTGTTTACAAATTGTGTCGTATTTGTAACAGACAGGTGTATATATTAAAGACTGTAATTTAAGACAACTTTTTTATCCTTGGATCCTTAAAAAGGAATCCAGGGATTTGCTTTTAAAATGATTGGATTATGTAGATAGTACTGGGGATGGTAGTAGCACTTTTATGTCATCGGCTCAATAACTAAAAGCAAGTTTGAATTAGATTTACAAAAAAAATTACATACGACATACTTACATCTGTCTGTTATCAATCAAATCTATCAATTTACAAAGTAAAAATTCCATAGAAGTGATACAGCATATAGAGAAATACTAAAAAACAAAGAAATTAGAACAAATTAGATTTGTGGAAAGAAAAGAAAAAAGTTATAAATATTCATTATATACCTCATTTTGTTGTCAAACTAAAAATGTTGGTCATAAATGTGTACGAAATTAAATCATATTAGGGATAAGAAATGAAAATACTAAGAAATTGTTTGTATACTTATCATCTGAATTATTATCACATACAGAATTGATTTCGATTTAGGGAAGTGAAGAAAAGGGAAAAGTTAAGGAGGAAGCATTGGCACAAAATCGATAGGCTCAATATCCAATGTGAAAAAACAAAATACAAAAGAAACGAAGAGTACATGTGATGCTCTTATTGGGGATGTAGCAAGACCCATGGAGAGTGAAAAATATCCAGCATATTAGAAAAAAGTGGAAAAGTTGTTATAAAAAAAGTAGGATATTAGAAAAAGGTTTAAAGATCCAAAATTCAAGATACATGGTTTACAACAATTAGAATAAATGGAAGTAAGGAACAATAATAATGATTAAAAGACGTTAGTGGACATAATTAGTGAAACAAAAGTAGCTGGTAAAATTAATGCAGTTTTTGATACCGGAGTGGAAGAAACTGTAGCTGGGAAGGAGTTTTACCTCAAAGGATGGAATCAAATCAAAAAATGGTCAGATGCTATTATGGGTGGAAAATAAAAATTATTTGTAAGATAAAAATTACTTATGTGTTGAATTTTAGAAATAAATCAAAAAGTCGTAATCACATGTTAAAAGATTTCTAAAATATTTTTCTCCAGAGAGTTGAGTATCACATCAAAGGATTTCTCAAAAATGCAGACAAATACCTGAGATAAGAATTGAAAATTATGAAAAGACAACCCACGAAGATAGTTCTCAAAAAGCTTTCCAGCCGTAAGTAATTCATGCAGCCAGAAACATATCATTTACCTATAGAAAAGTGGACAAAAAGGATATCGATATAATGGAAGGATGAAAATAATAAGTAAAGTGGATGATGATAAAGCAGTTAATTCGTGTTATTATTCATTTGTAGTAGTCTCCAATTATCACAATAGAAAAGTGAAAATTATTGTGGATAAAGAGAAAGTTGAATAATCAAGTTAAGAAACCAATTCATTCTGTGAGCACACCATAGGATATAGATTCAAGTGTTCCAGCAAATACTGAGTTTTTTTTTTACAATTCGAATTCGAATCTGGGATATTGGGAAATTGAATGGGAAGAAAAATTAAGAAAGTTGACGTGTTTCATAACATTGTTGAGTAGATACATATTTAAAAGAGGCACAAAGGGATTCATTGCAATAGAGTACACATATTGCCTTTGAGGAGGTGAGACATTTTTATTGAGTATTGAGGTGAATTCAGATAATTAAAGCACTATTAAAGATTTCCCAGAGCTGTGCTCTTCGTCTGCATCTTCTGTATCTTCCTTACGTATTTATCTCTCACTTCATTTTCCAAGTTCTCTTGAAAACATATTAAATCCCCAAATCCTTTTCGACTGCACCATACTATTTTCACCATCTATTTGAACCCAAATAAGAAGTAGTCAAATTCTGGGATGTGCTTTTTTTTATGTTGTTACTTTAAATTTTATAAATGATAATAAAAATTATAATACATACAAAATTTATTATGTTACAGTTAAAATACTTTTATACAAAAAAATAAAATACATACATTTTAAACCATGCCTTTCATGTATTATAAAGGTGCATCTGGATTTTATCATTAACCTTTTAGTACTAGAATTGTTGTGTTACAGTAGGAGATCATTATTTGATCTCATTTTTATGTTTATTAAGTTTCTAATAGATATATTGTGTTTTATTACTTTTAACACGTATTGATATCATTTTTAATAAAAATACAGATTTTCCTTAAAAATATTTTGTCTTTATATGAAAATAGTTCTATGGACTACAACACTATACCAGATCATACCTTTGTATTGAGACTTTATTTTTTCAATTTCTAACGTTTATTTTGAAAAAATGGTGACAAATTTAATCTTCAAAATAATAACCATAGCTAGCGACACATATTTGCCATCTCTCAAGTAATTTGGGGATGCTGCACCAAAAATATTTGACCGTCTTTGGCTGCTAAACAATCATTGAGAATTTTTTTAATATGTGACCCATCGATGTGAATAATTGATAATCTGATGGCGCCTAGTCTGGTGAGTAAGCTGAATGCATGTTCCCAATCGTACGTCTCCACCAATTCCTGGGTCCCTCTTGTTCGATGTGGCGGTGTATTGTCATCAAGAACAATTACTTGGTGACGCCGATCGGAGTATTCTGGGCGTTTTGGGTGTATTACATTGTTCAAATCGGCAATTTGTCGTTGGTAGCGTGCACCGTCAACTGTTTCACCGGGTTGTATCAACTCGTACCAAATCATACCAATCTGGTCCTAGAAAACACACAGCATTGCCTTGCAGCCGAAGCGATCTGGTTTGGCCGAAGTTTTTGAGTTGTGGCCGAGCGGACCACAAAGTGTCCTGCTTAGAGCATGTCCACTGTAAGCTTCTACAAGCATTTGATGTACTTCAGAAGCGTTTTTCTTCAAATGATAACAAAAAAATCAACAAACGCGTTGTTGTATAAAACTTCACAAACAATGAACTGAATATTGTTACCAAATGACGAACAAAATAATAAGACACTTTGGATGGTTTAAAAATACTCTTAACGACATCAGTTGCCTAATAGCCTAAAGTCTCACTTCATAAGTATAGACCTAATAGTTATGCATTTTCTTTGTTTTCTTCTCATGAAATATTCATTGTAAAGTAATAAATGTAATTACAAATATAGAATAATACTTTGCAATTTCAAGTAAGATAAAATACCTAAATATGACTTTTAAAAAGAAAAACCGTCTAAAAGACAATTTTTGGTAATTTTAGGCAGATTTAGACACAATCATCACATGAATTATATTTTTTATTAAGTTATGATTTTAAAGTTAAAAATAAAATGATTTAGAAAATGTCAAAAATACAATAGTTATTTGATAGTTTTATTATCACAAGGAATTACCTAGTAAATTTTATAAATTATCAAAATAACGACTGTTCTAGAACTATAGTATTAAATATGATGCATGTGACTATTTCTCAAAAGTGATTTTTATTTCATAGTTTTGTGCTATGAATCTAGGGATATGCGTACATACATATACTTTTGTTAATGTATGTACATGTACAAGCTTGATACCTCAAGGAAGTGATGGATTATGCTTAAAAAGGAATGAAATACAATATTAAATTGAAGGTTCTCAATGTTAGTTTGTATTTTTTTGTGAAAATGTATATAAATATAAGCTAGGTTTTAAGAACAAAACATATATTAAGCTTTATTATTGGTTTAGGGCTTTATGAAGCGGTATATTTTCATTATAGATTTGAAATAATATATATAAATGATATATGATGTAAAAATATACAGAACAAAAAAAGACTTTACATAAACAGAGTGTAATATATCAAATATCAGAATAATTAAAAGTCAGTTGAGTCAAATACAAAAGACGAAAAAATAGGGATGTTAAAAGTTTTTAAAAGTTTTCGTGACAATTCTCAATTAACATATATTGATATTTTTTCTACCGTTTTCATATTTTACTTTAATTTTGAAAAAAAAAAATTTTTTTGAATTACCCTACTATAATTTTCAAAATAGTTTGTGGTCGCTATTTTCAAATAGCTGATTCATTTTTTTAGCATTTCAGTATCCATTTTATATAATTTGTATGTGAGTATTTTTTTTCTTCTCTTGAGGGACAAATTAGCTTAGACTCGGTTTCAGTCAAAAAATAAAAAATATGAAAATGTATTTGAAACAAAACAAGCACCGCCTCCGATAATCTGTCTTTTATAGTTAAAAGTCGTGATTAGCACGTCAAGCTTTTTTGTTCACTCGCAACCTCGACTTACAAAAGGGAAAGGAAAAATTTGGAAAAACATATTCTGTATTTTCCTTGTTGCCAACTTGTTAATATTTGGCAGAATTTATTATTTAGATATACTATATATTTATAAATTCTACCAATCACAAACCAATTGTTAATACTTGTAATATGTTCAAAATTCAAAAAAAGGGCGCGAATCCTTGATTTAATATATTTTGTATGCATCAAAATCCGAAATAATAATAATACCCCTTTTAGAGCTCATAGCACGTAGAGTCAGCTGCTTTAAATCAAAAGAGTCAAATGATGAAAATCAGCTGAAGGGAGAATACAGCGTGTTTTTGTTTATCTCAAAAAGCTCGTCGTGTAGGTGACTTTTAAAATTTCTCGAAAAAATTGGAACTTTTATTTCAAGATATCATAGACATTTGTAGACACAAATACATAAAAATTAAGAAAAAAGAAATGAGATTGCTTAAAGAAATACTTAGATATTTTCAGAATGATACGGATTTCATCATCTGATCTATGTATATTTTTCTTTCAGTAGAGAGTTTTGTTGTACCCTCCTTTTGGTTAACCTCCATTATTCTAATGGGGTATTTGTAACTAATAGATCATGGAACATCTGTGTTTATATCGCATAATTTTACTTCTTATAACGTGTAAACTCCGAAACTATAACTTTCAATGCATATATAATATCAATTAGCATAATTAAATACTGAGTTATCAAACAATTTACTAACTTTTTCTCGTAGTTTCAAGAGAAAAAAAAATGAAGTGTTTGTTTGAATAGAGTAAATGCATTGTTTTTCTCAAGCCACTATCTTTTTTCTTTTCCTTTTTGCTAGATTACTTTATAGAATGATGCATATGATGGATAGTTTGTTCATTAAACCTCTCTCTCAAAAAAAGTAGAAATTATTTTTCAAACTAAAAGTTCTTAATGAATTAGTTCTATTTGATAGAGACTCTAGACTTATTGTCAAAGGGTAAAAAAAAATTGTACTTAATTGAAAACTAAGACATCTAAAAAAGAAAAATGAGCACATAAATAAAAAACTTAAAAAGTTTTATCGTACGTCAATAATTGATTTGTAATGCAATAGAGAGGGGTAAGTTGTAGTTTAGTGGTTCAAAATGTACTTTAATAAATATAATTATTTCAAGAGTAAAATTTTTACTCAAATACAATCTAATATGTTCTCTAAAAATCCTAATTTCTTTTACTGGGGTAAAAAAATAACCATTGGACTGATGAGAAATGAAGTAGAACTAACTATAAGTTAAAAGATTGGATTTTGTTCTTGAAATCATCCAATATCTAACAACTTTTTAATATTAATCGTTACATACCAATTTTCGTTAGAATTGACCGTGTTAGAACGGAAATTGATGTTATCTATTGTTTTGTTTTTGTTTTTTCAATCAGTTTACTTTTTGTGCCTCACTATGCAAAGCTATAAAACAAAGGTGCAAAACAACATTCAATTGATCAATTTGGTCCAAATTTATTTAACTTAGACACGATTTTCTTCCCCTAGGGAGCGCTGAGGGTGCCATGAATTACCTTATAACTAACTACGCAAACTCCATACATTTCTAGCGTTTTTTCAATTAAAACAAGACTAATTCAACTATGGGAAGACACATGTACCTAACTCAATAAATGTACTTCAAAAGCGACATCTTGTTGGGTAGGGAGAATAACATGTAGCCAATGAATTTTTTTCCAATTAAGAGATGTATTTTGACTTTTTTTTTATAGCTTTGGTCTCACACCACACCAGTTATGGGACTTAACTCATAATTTGAAAAAATCTGTCAAACTTATTAACTACATTACCGCATAAGAAGAAAAACTGTGCAAACGTGACCTAGAATTAAAATAAAAGGGCTCATTCAGTAAAAAATATAAATCACCTAGCCATTTATATGTATGTAAAATAAAGTATGACTTTATGAGCGTTGAAAATGAGATGACGATTAAATTAATAAATGGATTCACATTTTATTTGATGGATTATATTTCCTACTCAAATTATTTGTTATTGATTAATGCATCATATTACAAGTATTTTGAGTTAAAGTCCCCATCCTCACTGTAACTCGATATTCGTACATTTCAATTATATTAATGCATATTTCTATGATTCATGAATCATTATTAATAAATCCTAATTTTAACATGTAATGTTAGTAATTAATCTTCACTCAACAAAATTGAAATGAATATCATCTTTAAGTTTGCACAACTTAACTTCTATATTCAACCAACCTATTATTAGAAATATTAACCTTTTATAGTCAATACTGTTCACAAGGAGATCTGCAATGTACAATTTTCATTATGTATTAAAAAATATTGAGGTTATGATAATATATTATAGAAATATATAGAAAATTGATTTTTTTTCGTTCAACTTTTTTAATGAACATGTTTTACTTTTTATAAAAGATGCCAAATTGAAGCCTATTTTTCTTTTTATAAATACATATGTCTGGATGTGTATGCCTATGATGTTTATACTGGTGTACCCAAACTTGTGAGAGCTTTTAAGAGGGAATCCTAAATATTAAATGAAAGGGTGATCTAGAAATTTGTTGCTATAAAACTTAATACATCTATGATAATAAATGGTTATAAAATCCAAATAATCACTTTTTTCAATTGTCAAAAAATATCTATTTAAAAAAAATTACTTTCATATTCAAAATGATATTGTATTACTAGTATTTATTAAAGATAAACACACTTCCCCTAAATTTTTCTCTATGACACTGCCCATTGTCTCCTGTATTTTATATTCCCAAGGTTATCATATTGATTTTGACATTACTAAGAATATGTTTTTTTACATGCCAGGAATCCCTCTTTTTCAATTTCGTGTTACAAGATATACTATAATTAAACATGTGCGAAAAGAAGGAAAGAAAAATATCAGTTAATACTTCTACTTTTATAATCAATTGGAAATCAGCTTTCTCTGTATCATTAAAGCAAGAACTTTCTACAATTATAAGTAGTTTTATTTTTGATTATAAGAAATCATGTAAAAGAAAGCGTGTCCCTTCTACTGGATTTCAAACAATTCAAATTCCCTTCCGTCTTATCAGTTTCTATTAGTTATTGAGTTATTATTATTTTATATCGTCAAATAACAATCAGTCGATAAAATGCAGAGGTACCGGATAAGAATTGTGGGCACACTCATTCAAATCAATCAAATGCCCATCCCTAACTATACTTTATCATCCATTAAGTTATTTCTTCATCAATGTACTACGTACTCATTCAAACTTCTATTAAAACTAACCTTGAATGACTATGTTGGTACTCTCATGTTGGTATAAGAACAAATAAAATGTAACTTTTTGGGATATTAATTAGTAAAAAGTTATACAAAGTTTAGGGATATCTTTTCTTTTTTCTAAAAGTGCTAATAATATCATTTAATCTTTACAAGTTTATCTTTTAATATATCTAGCTATTCATCATTGATATAGGGTGCGCATATATATATGTGCGAATAGATAGATGGCGCCACAATTGAACAAATTGAAATAATTATTCGAATTTGATTGGTTTGAAATTTTACATATATATATATATACCTAGAAACGATGCCAAAGGGATATCAGTAGCGACTAGCAAAATAAGTAGACGAAAACGTATTCACTAATAATGGAAAAATCATTTTATATTTCTATTCAAAACAAAGGCAAAATTGAGTAATAATTGATTTGTATTTTTCAATGAATTATTATCTCTGACTATGACAAATAAGTTATTCTTATTATTCTTAGAAAAAGCCAAAAAGTGCATCAGTTCTATATCACAATTAAGAAAAAATAAAGGTATTTCATGCTTAAAAGAGCATATTAAAGTCAAAAACAGCTCATAAGTTTAAAATAAGGCTCTATGTAGACTTTTATACCTATGTAGTTGTTTCATATATTGGAAGATATAGTTTTAAGTCAATAGAAATTTCCCTATAAAATTAAGACCGTTTATGAAATAAATAAAAAATTAAGAGTTCTTCACTTTTCTCATTTAGATTTTCAAATTGCTTTTGTGTTGATACACACTTTCTACAGACAAGTTTCGATATCTGATTTTTATTTACACCTAGAGCACCTAGAGGAATAGAAAACCCACCATGTAACAAAATATATAGACGAACAGACATAAATTATAAGTTTCCCTCGACACAAGAGCCAATTGAGAAACTAAGATAACAATAGATTGTATTGTGAGAAACTTTTAATTAAAGGAATGAGGTGTCTATTCAATATCAAAGTTGTGTAGATTTATATGAAATTTTTCTACTTTATAAGTAGAGAGATGTTTGTATGTAAACAAAAATATATGTATCTTAAGTTTGTTTAGATTCATCTATTAAGATTTTTTATATTATATTATATGCCGAATTCATTTTTATACAAATATTTTTTGTATATATAAATTTTAATTAACAAAGTGTTTTTTTATATAGATAGAACAATTGTAGTAGAGTTTATGATAGGAATTAATTTCATTTTTTAGAAGAATATATGTCCTTGAATTATATAAAATTCACTCCATGTGCACATTTAAAAATGATCATACTTTTTAACTGTCACAATGTTTGTAACATTCATAGGTTGCATGCATATGCTATGATTTATGATGAGTTTTTACTTTTAATAGCCTTTATGAGCGACTTCTCCATTCGGTGACGATCAACGTTTAAAAAATACATATTTGTTCATTTTTTTGTTCACTTGTTCTAGAGTTAATAACGAGCATATTTTGCTACAGAATACAAATTAATATGTAATTATCTTTGAAAAAGTAAAGGAATACTTCATTAATGGATTAAACATCTTTATTGAATTTTATTATACTTATCACAAGTAATTTCTAACTAATTTCATCAAAATATTTCATATCATTTAGAATAAGCAACTATTATACCTTTTTAAACATCACCTAAGCAGTATTCAACATATGAACATATATTTAGTGTGTCATGTTTTTTTAAGTAAATTATGGGGTTTTTTTAATCCACCATAAATTTGACAAATGAAAAAAAAAATATTTGTAGACAAACTTATTTTTTAAAAAAAAGGTTTTTTAATCGATAAAGACTTTTACAATTTAAAATAAGTTGAAATCATTTTGAATATATGTGTATATGTACATACTAAAGTATTGTTTAGACAAAATAAAATAATTGCAACATTCAAAACTAGGTGCTGCTATACATATATGTACCTAAGTGTATGCATCTTTGTTTGAAAGGAAAATTGATGAAGAAGAGTTGTCTTTGAAGTATAACTACTTGTAATTTATCCAAAATAAAAAGAAATTTGACAGGCCTTTGATATTGTTACAAAATACATAAGAGTCCTGTATCAATTAATTATGCTAGTAAAATAATATCCCAAGAGTTGTAATAGAAATATTTAACTGCATTCTTTTTAAACATCCTTGATCATTATATAAAACTGTTTTAACAATGTTTGAATAAATTAATTTTTAAGAATGTTACAGGGTACAAGTTTGGTCTTCACCTCTTTTTAAAATACTACTTCTTAACTTTTTTATAGACTTTAGAGGCTTTAAACAATTAGAATTTTCAACAATCCAAGCATTTAGCAGTTTAATAGTCAATTTTTTTTTGCATATAAATAAAATAAAAAATAAATTAAATAATATTGAAATAAAGTCATTTCAGAAACTGAAAAAGGAATTACTTTTAATGAAAAATTGAGACGATGTGTACATTAATTTTCAAATATAGGTAAAGTACTGTACTAACTAATATATTTTAATTATAGAATGTCATTTAAAATATAAAAAGTAAAATTGAAATTGACTCATGTATTTTAAGTGCAAAGATTGTTAATTAATATTTCGATTTATTTTGTTCATTATACTAACATAGAGGAGAGGCCATTATTTTCTGAATTATACAGAATACTTAATTATTTATCAATAGAGTAAAATTATACATATACTAGACTACTTTAATAAATGAAGCAATATATTTAAATATTAAATGAGTTGAATTAGTAATTTTGCATTTTTTTAAAAAACTCTTATTTTTTCCTTCATTTCTATGTAATTTTATTCGTAACGAAATTACAATATTCTTAAATTAATTTATACAAAATGAAACAAATTTATTAATTTTTTTTTGTAGTTTTCCATTACGGGGAAAAAAAGTTTTACTTTTTAGGCAAGCCTTTGCTCGAAAACAGGAGAAATTCCTGACAAATCCATTCATTTACAAGCATTTATAATCCTGTATTGATAAAATAATAACTCTGTTTTGTTTTTCTTTATTTTATTTTTTTGACTTAGTACACAGTAAAAAAAGAAATCAATCGATTTGACAAAATTTTTGATGGTCTTAGTAACAATGAACTTTTCTTTCAGGGAACTCCAATTGATAGAAAATAACCTTTTATTAAAAAAAGTTATGTAAATTACATACAAAGTCCTTAACCTACTTTAAAAAATAAAAATAAAAATTTATACTAGCTATAGTTTAATTGTTGTTTGAAGATGTCAATTAAGGCTGTCAAAACAATAACAGGATAGAAAATTATTATTTTTTTTTTTTTGTCAAAATTGCGTCTAAATTATCTTTGATTCCGTCAACTACAAATGAATCAAATCCATTTCTAATCATAAATTATTCTGATTAACCCCTTAAAATACCAATGGCCTTATTTGTTTCATTCTAATTTTAAACATTTGACATTCTGGTAGTAATTATATGTAAGTGCTATTAATTGCAACACTTTTTTTTATTTTCTAGATTTCATACTAAATTTTGGATAACTGAATTACTATGATGTAAATGAATGTCAAAGGAATGGTTCAACATAACCAGTATACTTTATAAAGAAGATTTATTAGTAAAGAGTTCATTATATTTGATGGAAGACAATAATTTCTATTAGAAACATTGACTGAATTTCTAACACATGAAATTTGACAAATAGGCTAAATATATAGGTATTTATATGTATATGGGTCCATTGGATCCAGATCATATTACGTGATTTGGTAATTGGTAATTTAAGGTTTAATCTTTTTAATGCGTAGTAAATTGCACTTGGAGGTAGTTAAATCATAATGAGAATCAATTAATGAGATAGTTGACTCTATTTTAAAGCTCACAATTAGGAGCAAATCAAGCAACATAAATCCAATGAAGACTCTTGCATTACATTCATAGATAAGTATCTCAAGCCTTAAGCAGAAATTTAAATATAATATAAAGTCCTTAATTGGGCGAATTACGCCTTTGAAAATTTTTGTGCAACATCGAAGTCAATTAATGATTTGAAGACGTCACATTTTCTCTATATTTATTCAATATTACTTATGTGTTGACGCAGGACAATTATATGTTAATTGATACTATTGAAATATGTTGTCTCAATATTGACATAAGGGCTTGAGCAAAATCTCATAAATTAGATGAGCCTATTTTTGAGCATAATAAATTAGTGGACTTTAATTTACAATGTTATTGAAGTGAGCACATGACCACAGGACTCATTAGTTAAAATACAACAAAAAGTATTTAATATAGTCTCACATACATGAGAAATACAAATATTTTAGGGTGAATAAATGAAAATTCGCAATCAAAGTTTTTTTTTTTTTGCATATATATGTAATCAAACAAAGGTGTGTTTTTTTTTGGTAATTTCTTATGAAAAATTTAAATATTATCATAAAACTATTATATATAATATATATATATATATGAATGTTATAAAATCTCATTTCTAATTTTGAACTATAAATTGATTACATACAACTGCCAATAAAAAATAATTAGAAATAAGTCATTATGGCTGAGCTATTATTAAACATTTTTACCGATATACTCTTTGATCAATTGATTACACTTTAAAAGAATTGTTACATGCTGTACGTTGAGTTTCTGAGAAAAACTGTTATAAATTATGATTTCTTGACATTGACATTTCTTTTTCTTAGAATTGAGTAATTTCAAATGATATAGAAGCCGATATTAAAAATTGATGTAAAATGTTATAGAAAATATAGTTAATTTGAAATTTGATTTATCTTAAAGTAATACTTTTTTTTTCTTGGCTTTTATTGACAAATATAATCATCAGTTGCTTAAAAAAAATACAATGAAAAAGTATTAAAAGATGACAACAAAACAATATAAGCAGAAATATAACAATAATACCAATTCCTTAATTCTATCAATTTTTAATGAAACTTTAGTTTACAATCTAAGAGTACATATGATACCACTGATATCGATGATTCCTTTTGACCGTATCATGTAAGAATATGTGTATTATTTTTGTTACTAAAGTATCACTTTTTGGCCTTTGAGGATCAACGTACGTAGACAAAAATTCATTCTTTGAAGATTCAATTTTAAAATTGACTTTCAAAGAAATTTTGAGCACTTTGTACAAGTCCCTTAACTAAGAACAGTCCTAGAATAAATGTTTTTGTGATTCCAGCTGCACTTTTGTAGAAAACACGTTAGGAACGATCACCCATTCCTAGACTGTAATTACGCATGAAATATAAATAATTTATGTATCACATATCCAGAAAAGTATGTTCATACCCTTTAATGTACATATATGAAGTAATATAATTGATCATTCAACTATCACGATATATCAAGTCTATTTTTGGGTGTATAAATCAATAGAGTATGAATTACAATTCACCACAAAATAAAATTAAAAAAAATAATCTGTACTTAGAAACATTACACAACCAATGGACTAAAATAGTGTTTCTCAACCTTGCTCATTTTGTTCACTCCTTTCTTAATTTGTCAGAAAATCATTGCCCTCACTTTCTTATTAACAGTTTACATAAAACATCCACTCATTTCTCATATATATTTTTGAGAATATACATGAAATTACTCTTGACAATGTATTTCCCACCACTGAGAACCCTTGGAGCAGCGTTTATTTTTTTATTATTATTATTAATGAGATAATCAAAAGGTTGTGGTGTCCCTTATGCAAAATTTTAATTTAGGTTTGCTTTAGGTAACATAAACCAATGTAGTTGTAGTCAAGGTTACCTCACCAGAGACCTTAAAATTTGGTTTTGATACCAAAAACTATCTCGAGAACACGGTCACTAATAGAATCAAAAAAAATTCAGTGTATCTGCCAAGTCTACAGGGCACATAGTTTGAGGAACACTGATCAAATGATAAATTTAACTATTTATAGTTGGAGCACAATGACGTATTTTTATATATTATACACTTTTGAGTTTGTCGTAGATCTCATAAACGTATTGAGAGGACATGCTTTAAACTAAAACGCATCATGAATATAATGTTGCAACTTATAATTTAAACAGAGGTGTATTTTCTTGTTAAATATCCAACAATGTTTACTCATTAACTATAAATTACTACTAAATTAATGATTTGTTACAGTTTGCTACTCATTAGAGTAATTATTGCTTAGGAAAAAATCAACTCTTCATGTACCTAAATACACTTAGATTATTATTATTTTATTTTTTGTTGAAAAGTAGTACAAGAGTAAAAACTTTTTCTTTCGAAATGTATTTATTTAATGTTTCAAAAGTTTTTGTGAAAAGTATTTTTTTCAGTAAAGTTTATCATTGTTTTCAGAATAATTTCTACAAATAGAGATGTCCTATAGACATAAATAGTTATCAATAGATATCTACATACATTTGTGGGTATGACTTTTTTGTTATATAAGTTAGATTCAGTCCGAGAACTTTAGTTCATATGAAAGATATAATAATTGAATGACATGACATTAAAATTTACCAATTAACAATAAGGAAAACTAATCATAAAATTTATTTATTTTAACTAAAGAATATTAAAGTGCAAAACTGCGATAGAATCCATGAAAACAATTGATTAGTTTACAAATATATGTATGTTTCATTAAAAAAATTAATTAATTTTGAATAAATATGATTTAAACTGACAATCCTTTGAGTAAAGGTCAAATAAAAATAGAAAACCTTTTGGCAGAGTTAAAGGGATCAATTGTATATAGCTTTGCTACAAATTAATTCGTAATCATTCTGTTTCAAAAACCAAAATACAACCAAAATAGTGAATTCAATATATACCTAGAATTTGCGACATACTCAATATTTTTTTTTCATTTTAGCTAAATAAATTTAAATTATTTCACTCAAGAACCATAAGTCAGAAAGAAGCTAAAATTTTGAAAAGTTAGTGAGGCATATATCAAAGAGGTACAAACAATATAAGAGATCACACCATTTTCTTTTTTTGCTAAACAGATATATGCTTTATTAAGATTAATAAGATTAGATACCTTGCAGCTTTGAAAAGAAAAATAATTAATTTATATTTTTTTCAATATTTTTTTAATTAGAGGATTTGCATTATTTTGTTAGTATTATGTATACTTTTGTATATATAAAAAGACATTTATGTATCAGAAACCAATATTATGGTAAAAAAAAATAATAGTAAGCTTATATAAAAAAGTGAACATGAAATAATCAGGCAAGAACCTTGCCAATATAAGATGCTACCATCATAATTTATCGCTTATTTTAAATTTATTTATTTTGCTAGAAGAACTTGATTGTGATGTTTCGTGTAAGCCTCTTGTTTGTGTCGTGTTTTTTACTATTCTTTTAAAAAAAATATTTGTGATTATTGAGTAAACATTGAAATTATTAGAAAGGTACTTACAAAAAAATCAAGTTTACTAAAGCATGATAGTAAGGGGAAATATCCTCAATTTCATATACCTTGAATGGTTTGTAGTTTCTTGAATTTAACTATAAGTCTTTTGCCTTTGATGATTCAAATATTTTTTTCTAACTAGACAGTGTATGTATGTAGCATACAGAACTCTATTTGATATTTTTTCAAGACCCCTTCGTAAATAAATATGAACTTTATTCATATCGAAAAATTGAGTTAACATAGATTTTTCTACCCAGAAAAAAAACATAATCTAACTGCTATACAATATCTCTCTTACTTACATATTTGGTTAAGTGGGCTTCAATCAATGAAATAATGATTTACCTATTTCATCTTTTCACCATCATACTTAAATGGAAAGCTCTACAGACTACCTTTGTATTCTTAAACAGCAATGTATTGTTCAAAAATTCTTAAATACCATAAATGAAAAAAAAAATATATTGGAAAAAAAACCATTTAAATTTAGTTTTTGGAATAAATATGATTTAAATATGTCAAAATGAACAGTTGAATCCTTTCCCCTATTAATAAACATATTATGTGAACATATAAGAACTTTTATCTAAAAATAGTTGTATTTTCATACTCATTCCACGCTAAATATCAACAAATATTGGTATGTGCCTTGATTTGAAATTCTATTTATGTATTTCATTAGCGTGCCTACATATTACATTGATTTCCCAATAGAGTTTAGAACAAATGTAGTGGAATCCATTAACTTTACGTTAATTTTCTGGGATCTTTTAAATTCCTAGGTAGATTTTTTTACAACAAACTGTATACATATATATATATTTTTGTTCACCACGTGTTTTTGCTCCTTCATTGATGTAAATCTCTAATTTATTGACATCATTCTTCTGGCTGATACTCAAATATTCTAGAAGTTAATCGCAATTATTCAATGCTATGGGCTTGTTTTGATCAAGATTTTATGAACGAAAATGAGTGAATATTACATTATACATATGTAATCGACATTAAATGTTGAATTTTTTGTTAACAAAAAGTAAGAAAAAAAATATAATTGACACAGGAATTTCCCAATATAATTCACCACTAAACCTTTTTTATATATGTATAGAGATTAAAGTTGAAGCCTCTAGATTGATTTATTTATTTGATGAGATAGGCACTAAAATATTCAAACAATGTTATTTAACAAAACTCAAAAATATGGACTGAGAAATGAATTATATATACAATTGACAAAAATGATCAAACCGTTAATCAATACACATAAAAGATTTGTTATGCCATGTATGAAGACATCCATTTAAAAAAAATGACAATATAAAACATTACGTATTGGAATGACGAAAAAAAAAACCACATATTAACTTTTTACATTGGATTTGACGCTAGAGGGAAAACCATGTTGCTGTAGATGGAATCACAGAATCAAATAAGGAGAATAGATACACCATAGTTAGACATAGGCAAAATGTTGATATAAAGTTGAGTTTGAGGAAGAAAAGAAAAGTGTCAGTGGGTACCACTTCCTTGATAATTAATGTGAATCCATTCTTCTTCATCGTTGAAATAAGAACTTCTACAATCATAAGTAGTTGAATTTCTGATTATATTACTAAATCAGTTTTCAAAGAAAACTGTGTGCCCATTCTCCTTGATTTCTGACTATTCAAATTCACTTCAACCCTTTCAGTTTTCAAAAGTTATGGAGTATTATTTAATATTGTCAAATAACCATAGAACGTTGAAGTACCAGCTAGTAATTGCAGGTACGCTCTCTTACCTCAACCAAATGCTCGTCCCTAGGAATAGTTATACTTCAACACTAGATAGGACCAGTTCAGCTGCTCCAACTTATTCATAAAGAGAATTGTCCTTTAGAAATAAGAAGAAAAAAAATTGTGGTGAGAAATGAATTTTTTTTTTTTACTTTCTCTTGAAATTAGAGCTCTACAAGAAGAAGGAAATAGGCGTACGTTTACATATAATATCTAAAAGTAATGATGTGAAGAGCACGGTAAAAACAAACAAACTTCAAATTGATTAATAAATTAGAATTTGTTCATTGAGAAATGATGTGAGCTCAACGTATGCAGATAATGTTTTATATTAATAATAGTTAATATATATATATATATATGTGTATGGCTAATTTAGCGAAAATATATATGAATATATAATTTGGCTACAAAATTAATGTATGTTTATGATCGTTGCAAACTTTAACCGTTGCCTTACTGCATAGAATAGCAAAAGCCAAAGGATTCATTAGCATATCATTATTCATGATATAAAAATTAAATATTCATGCTGTTTATTTGCAATGGATCTACATATAATATGTCTGTGTGTTTACATTCTTAATGTAATATATGTACATACATATACAATATATACGTAGGTACTCAATGTAGAATTGCTTTCACTATAATCAATGATATGTAAGAGAAGATTTGAATACTTCCCTACAGGCCTAAATACATGTAGTTTGTGGTTTTACATACTTTTTATAAGAACCAGGATTGTATTGTACATATAAGAAACTGATCAAAGTGGATCTGTTGGGGCAGATTATTTGAGGTTTAAAAAATGCATAGAGAGTATTTAGTGTGATCTATTGCTTTCTTCATAGTTTTAAGAAGTATGGTATCAACAAAGAAAAAATTGAGATTATTAGAATCAAATAATACACTGTAAGAAAATAATACAATTACTAATAGTATTATGAATCAAAAATAAATTTACGTTAATTAATTACTATTATTAATGTTTTGAGAATTAATAACTTTTTAACATTATCGAAAAATGAAAGAATTGTTAGAAAAAGACAGTTGCTTTTCCATTTAATAACTATTTTTTATTAAAAACTATGAAATAACCTAAAAATAAGCATTTTTTCAAATCTTTAACACTTATGAAGTTTCCCAAAAAATTTACGATAAAAAATTAATATTATTACTCTGCAACTCCAAAAGCATTGAAAAAGCACGTACAAAATTATAACAATATTTTTTAGAAAGGCTTAATGTATACGTTAGAGAATGGGGTGGATTATATGGGGGGTTAAAAAAGAAGAAATATGATTCTAATTAATGATTGAGAGCCAAGTCAAAATAATGACCATTTGAGGAAGTCTACATATAATTTTAACCACATCATCACTTTTATAAATATTTTAAGAAATTATGCACATCCACTTATTTTTATTTTTTTTCCTTCTGTGGATTCACTTTCAATTTATTGATGGCTTGAACTATGGTCACACATTATTTTATTTTGTATAGTATTAATTTCTATTTATATTTACATATATTAAACATATTATTTTAATTATATTTATTTATTGGTAAAATGTATTCAGCATAGAATTTATTCATACTTCAATTCCTACAAACCATATAGATTTTATGCATATTTCTTCAGTTTTTTTGACAATAACTAATCATTAATTTTTAATAAACTGCCTATATTATGATAGTTAAGAAGAATGTCACTTATGATCAGTTAGTATTAAAAAGGGAAATAAAATATAGGTAATACTTCGACCGAATACTAATTTATCTTCAACTGTTTAAAAATGGCTGATTTAATGGAATCTGGTTTTAATCATTTTTATAAATTAAAAGTGTTATAGTACGTATTTAAATAATCCACACACGTGATGATGTCTGAGGTAATATTTTGAAAGGAGATATTAAATTATTACAAAATCAATAGTAAAGGTTTTTATTGAAAAAACTCTATAATATAGATAAATCCTGGAAGAGGCAAAGATCCATTCATTTAAAGAAATGTGCTAAAATGCCTTCATTTTAACATATTCAGTAATCCTCAATTCACTGTGTATTTATATACATATTATATTTCTTGATTTCTTTTTTGGCAAGCCTCATTTTAGCGACTTTTTCATATAATAAAGGTGCTCAAATAAAATCAATGACTTAGTTTGTAGGTCCATTTTAAGCAATTTTTGAGGGAAGTTAGAGTCGTTGTTAATTGTGTTATTGGCCATCTTTCTGACATTGGATAAAAACCTTGGCTCCAAACCCTACGTTGCGATGTCAGTATCATGTGTATCTTTGAAAAATTGTATACGGGCATATGTTATGTACTCAATCATGATACAAAATAAACTTTCTATTGAATAGTGAACATAAGGATTTACAAATGAGGGAGAGCATTTACTCTAGACGAATTGTGTGATTCCTTAAAAATCTGTAAATATCCTTTAAGATTACAATCATAACAGAAACACATACTATATAAAGTTTACAAGTTAAATGAGATGAGTTAATTGCCTTTTTGGAAGAGTTACCTAAGTAAGAAGACACTGAACCAATTAACTCTTGATTCAAATTGAAGACAGGCTCTGCTCTTATTACGTAGCACTTTCCAATCAAGAGTCACAGAAATAAGGTATACTACTGTAATTACTTTTCCTATTTTAATTAAAATTAAGTAAACTTATATTTTGATAAAAGCCTTCTTTATTTTTTGTTATACGTGTAATAACATAGATAAAATATGTTGAAGAATAACTTACCATGTAAAAAAAATATTTCTTATGTACAGTATAATTAATTAACAGTACAATCTATTAGTTAACCTTGATGAATGATTGTTTAGTGTGTTCAATGGTTAAAATGTTCAAATGAATACTTATTTTGGTAATATTTTCAAAAAAAATACACAAATCTTAAATTTCTGTATCTGTTGAATTAAAGACTGATTATTAAGAGTGAGCAGAACGTGATTCTATCACCATGAAAATGTATTATTATTTATCCAATTTTCATGCTTTGAACCTTGATTTTTTAATTCGAATTAAGTTTTGTTAAATTGTGAATAATTCCTACAGTTAAATGCAGAAACTTACCAAAGTTTGGGAAGAATGATTTAATTAGCTAACTACTAAATGACTATTATTTTCTCCTTTTTGGAGAAAAGGTTGATAGATGGTTTCTCTCTTAAAAGTGTAAAGAATTTAGAATATAAATTGAAGGAAAATTGAAGGTACTATTTTGTAGTTTTATTTTCCAGAATCATAAAGCTGTTTGGCTATGAACGTTATCAGTCTATCAAGAGCTCCTACATTCTTAAAAAAATATGTTTGTACATTTGACTTCACTTTGGACAAGTATTATTACTCAAACCATTTGACTCATAGAGAGAATGTATTTAGACACTTTAAAGATGAACAACAAAAATTTATGTCATAAATAAGCTTTCAGAAAAAGTATTTTTGTATTTAACCAAGTACTTTACATTTAAGCTCCTTTAGTGTTGAAAAATCCTTTCAATATTTGCATAGAACTGATGAAAAAACTTTGGTGCTCAAACAAAATTTGTCCTATTTCTAAACTGAAAACTCAGTTATAAACTGCAAGTACAATAATATTTTTTCTACTGAGACAATCAGTTTAACTAAAATGAGAATGATCTCTATTTTTTTTTGTCAAATTAGAAATGCACTCAAAATTTCAAACATTCACATCCAATGGTATAATTTGAAGAAACAAAACATTTTTAGAAAGTAAAAGTAAATGTATTAGGAAGTTATTTCAATTTTATGTGTAACTTGTAACTTTAGATAAAAACTCTCTTGTAAGTACACAATATCTTTATGTTCCAACATTTGGCCCTGATTTTTCATTAATAGAACTATATAATTTGTACAAAAGAGAGAATTTGTTATGATTAGCTTTATTTACGTATGTAGGAAAGGTAGTACGTTCTTTATAATGTTCTTCTTAATAATTCTAGTTATACACACATTTAATTATTGTTAATTATTTTGCTTTATAATTAATACTACTCTGTGTATAGTATAAAAAATTAGAATAAAGGCTCTTTTTGTTACTGATTAATGACATTTTCATTATTATTATATTTTCCTTAAATTCACACATTTCTACAAAGTCTAAATTATACTTGATACACCCTAAGAAATAATTAAACTTTACTCTCATTTATTTTAGCTATAGTATTTGAACTTTTTGGCAGATAATGATTTTTTTGTTTTGTTTTGAAATAAATGAAATTTGAAGAAGTCCAAGGAGAACAAAAAACAAAAAAAAAAAATACATATTTAAACTTCTAAGACTTGTACATAGATGGATTTTTATTGCATACAGAGTTTTATTCGAACTATTCACAAATATAATCAACTAACGCTTCCAAATCATATCCGTCTGCCTTTTTCCTAGGATCGGGTTTTATTTTTCAAACCATTTAAGTAATAATTGACGCATAAAAGTTTTGATCTTTGTTTTTGAGAGGGGGGGGGGAGTGGTGCACTGATAGTCTAGAACAGTTTCATAATTCTACAACGAATCAATTAGGCAGAATGTTAAGGGTTGTTATATATATCTTTATTTTTATTTTTTTTTGGTTTGAAAAACCAAAAGAGCTTATATATGTCAGAAACACAAATTTATTTTATTTTTAAATCCATCAAAATTGCCAATAATTCATCAAAATTAACGATTGTGGATAAAAAAGTAAAATTACATGTACTATTAACTTTAATTATGATGTATGAAGCTTTATTTTTTATTTTTATGGTGAATTGAAATGCATTTGTAGATTTATAGCTTACAAAAATACAAACAAGGGATAAATTGGATCATTATGCACAAATATTTTTAATCCATACATACTATATAAATAACTCCTCAATTAAATTATTGCATGAAAAAAAATATTTTTTTTACTAAGTTGAGTTATATTAATTTAATTTGATTTGATTATGCATTAATAAATTATTATGGCTTCCATCAAAGAATTCTTCTAATGTAGAGATTTTCATTATTTTTTTGTCAGTCATTAATTTTTTTTAACTTATTATTTATTTGAGAACTTATATTGAATGTACCAGGTCTATGAAATAAGACTTTATTTTTCAATTTCTAACGTTTATTATGAAAAAATGGTGGCGAATTTTATCTTCAAAATAATAGCCAGAGCCATAAAAAGAACAGAACTTCAATTCTCACGCAGAAGCAAAAAATGGCCAGATGATTGGTTTGCAGCCAAAAACGGAACATTTTCTCCATCTCTCAGCTACTTTGTGAATGCTGCACCAAAAAAAATTGGCTGTCTTTGGCTACAAATCAATAATCGAGCCAATTGTTGGTTTCTGCATAAGAATTGAAGCTTCATTCTTTTAATGTGTGACTCATCAATGCAAATAAGTGATAATCTGATGGCACCAAGTCTGGTGAGTAAGCTGCATGCACCATCAGTTTCCAATCGTTCGTTTCCACTCACCAATTCCTGGGTAACTCTTGTTCGATGTGGCGTTGCATTGTCATAAAGAAAAATTACTTGGTGACGCCGATCGGAATATTCTCGGCGTTTTTGGCGTATATCGCTGTTCAAATCAGCCAATTGTTGTTGGTAGCGTGCACCATCAACTGTTTCACTGGGCTTTAACAACTCTTACCAAATCATACCATGCTGATCCGAGAAAACAAATCAAAGTGATCTGGTTTGGCTGATGTTTTTGAGTTGTGACGGAGTAGACTACACTGTGATCTGCTTAGAGCATGCTCACCGTAAGCTTCTACAAGCATTTGCTGTGCTTCAGCAGAGTTTTTCTTCAAATGATTACAGAAAATTAACAAAGTCCGCAAATCATAGTTTGAAGGCATGAAGTTCGACATTTTTAAGAAAGAACAAAAATGCAACATTGTTGCATGAAATTTCACAAACAATGAACAGAATATCGTTGCCAGATGATAGGCAAGAAAAATAAAAATAGATTTGAGATGGTTTAAAAATACTCCTTGCAACATCTGTTGCCTAATAGCTGAAAGTCTCATTTCATAGATATAGGCCTAATACATAAAAATATAATATAATTACAAAATTTCAATTTTTTCTAAGATGTATTCAGGGATTAAATAAAGTCACTGAATTTAATTTTCTTTATGATTTGATTTAAAACTGATCACTCTATACAAATACAATAAAATTGATAAAATAGTCATTTTATATTGTTAAATAAAGTTGCATCGATTAGTTATAACTAAACATTGTACACAGTACTAATTTGGTTCAAGAGATCAAGCTTTAGAATATCAAAAATTAATAGAAAAATACAAATAACTGCAAAAAATAATGAGTCAAATAGCAATCCTATCAAAATTGGTTAAAATAACAGGATACAGTATATTTTTATAAAATTGATAAAGAAATTAGAGTTCTAGGAATATCACCGGTTGTATGCAAACATTTCTCCGATATTTTGATACAATAAGAGTAAAGGGGTCTTATACACTATGTAATAAACCAGCTTTGAGAAATAAGAGCTGAAAACAGCTAGATAACCATAGAAGGAAAGCATAGAAGGAAACCCTACATTGCATGCACATCTTTTCAAAGCTATCAAAGGTTAACCAACTCTGAATTTAATTTACACTCATGAATAGTATATATGAGTATGAAACAAAATGAAACATTTTATATCTTATACTCACTCTTAACCACAATAATAGTCTAGGATACAAATTCATTTTTAAATTAAGAATACAATGAGTATTACATAACATATATGTTTAGGTATATACACATATTAAATGTGTATAAATACATTCCTCTACACCAAAGGAAACCAGATGTTATCTAAACACATTTTTCAACGTTTATTATTTGTTCAAATATTATTATGTGGGTTTTTTTTTTTTTTTTTTGTGTATTTTTTTTCATCAATTCATTTTGAGTAAAGAACTTTCTATGTATATACATATATGTACATAGACTGAAATTCACAAACTCGATACTTGTTTTTTGTCCCTTTTATTATGTAAGGACTCTCTATTACAATAAAGACATACCTTGTCTAAAAAGGTATATCTCCTTCCTTTCAAGAAAAAAAACCATACGCTCCTCTTGGCATGTTTTTTATCATGCTAAAGATAAGCATGAAATGTTTAACATATTAAAACATCGTCCTTTCAGAGTATGTACGTCGTCTATGTTTTTTGTTTTTTTCCTTTGCAAGACATCGTCTTCTATTTTATCAATGTCAATGGAAATCTTCATATTATATTATTACATTGCAATCCCCCACACACAATATACATTCATTCATTTATTTATTTATTTCAAATGCAAGGAATCAATCTAATGTTAGATTTTCGTAGAAAATAATTTCCATTTTTTTATACAAATCAAATTACCTGATTCCACAAGGAGTCCATCATAGTAAGCATTAAATATAATTTATTTTAAAACAAATTAAGATGGATAAAAAGTTATTAAATAAAGATAGACATCAAATAATTAATCATACAAATTTCAGTTGGCAACCTGATTATTCCAGAAATATTTTATTATTTTCCTTTTTTTTTTAATTTACTGTTCATATACAGTCCTGTGATATAACTGATCAGCTATAAATCAATAAGAAAACACTAATATCCTAATATGTAGAATAGATTTTTTAATTATTTTTTTAAGCACATGAACCTTTCTTCAAAAAACTTTTACAGCTTTAGTCATACGTAAAATGAAGAAGAATTAAGCTTCGAATGTTGGCTGCAACATTCATATGACCGTTTCAAAAAGATAATTTGAGTTTTATTTAGAGGGGGTAAAAACTTTTTCGATAGATAATGTGGAAGATGTTGAACATATGAATGTGTTTGATTCAAATTGCAAATGTAATCAAAAGATTTTCAAATCGAAATATAAGTCTATTTATATATATAAATCTATTTACAAAACTATATAGTGATAAATCAAGTAATTGTTATTATTTTTAAAAAAATGTTTATCTGGTAAATTACGAATTGTCAGACAGTGCAAGTTGTAGACATGCTTTTGTAACATTTTAATATTTATTTCATACTTTGACCTAGGTTATCAAAAGAAGGTGCTATGGGGTTGTAGCACATATCGAAGTAATCTTGTGGAAATAACAAATAGATTAATAGTGTACTTTTTAATAATCAAATTTTTGAAGCACGAGGTTCCAAAAACATGTAGTTAAAATTTTACACTTTAGTATTTTCTTATGTGTGATGATGCTTGGTTATTTATGGAGTAACCTTACCGATTGTTAGTTTGGTAGAAGTTTCGACATTTCATGTGTTGACAAACGTTTTCTTATATTTTTTGTAAAATAGTCATTGTCTCATAATATGAACCAAATATTTACAAATTTAAATTATTCGGACATTAAATGAAGTTGTGGAATTTGTTCAAAATAAAGATTTATTTTAACAACTAAAATATCTTGTGCATTTTTGCTTTATAAAGGACGTCATAATTTTGTTTAATAGGATATTATTGATCATGTAAAGAATAATATTTGGATGATCATCTATCCATATTTGAAACATATGTCCGTACTTCGGTGACTCTTCCTTATTCGTCATGAGTTAGAAGATACAATTAAAGGAGCCTTTCCTCTCGAGGGATGATAATGGACTGGATAGTTCCTTTTGAAAACAATAGGAAATGCTGACTTTGATTGGATATAAGTTATTCTACTTCTACGACCCATGGCCTCTTGGAAGTTTACGTAATTTTTGGTTTCTTGAGGCAAGAGTTTTATTTGCTTAGATAATAATTTGAGATATTTCAATAAAATAGCAGTTTGAATGTTTTATAAGAGCCAAAATTGATTGAAAACGTATTCTATTTTATATTAATGTTGTATATATCCTTCAATTATAAAATGGCAAGTTAAAAAGCTTTATAAAGATTATAAAACGGACAGGCAACCTAATCATAATAAATAACTTAATTATTTTTGTCCATTAGGTGCTTATTACATATGACAAAAAATTTTCCATATCACAAACTTGTTACATAATAATATTACAAATATTAAAATAAACAAATAAACTACGTAGACCTTCATAAAAAATATTGTTTGTACAATCACTAAATAAACATAACCTTTAATGGTTTTTCAAGCTTTTTTGACATATTCATTGTACAATAATTATTCTTATTCAGAAGAACTGTCACGTTCTATATCCCTTATATTTATTGGTTTGTACTCCATAAATTATTTTTATTTTCTTGGAACTTCTATTTTTTTTTCCATTTTCTGATTTCTATGAATTTCGTCTTATTTTCTACTAATATTAGATTCTTTGATCAACGATTGAATTGATAATCAGCACTTCATTAGTACAAGGGTCAATTGCTCGACGTGTTTGATTTTTACTCATCCAAGAGACAAACCCTGAATAAAACTGTTGTATGTATATGTTTTTTAATAACTTACTTTCCATTCAGAAGAGGAGCTGATGTTCACAAAAAGAAAGTTGTACACTGTGATGTTGTCCAAATTAAGAAACATGATTTAAACCATGTTCAAAATAACATATTATTAATTTGAAACATGTTCAAATTCATGAATTTGAGACATTTTCGTACTGAGTTATTTAACCATTAATAACTGCTTTTTTATGTTCAATTGAAAATAATGAGATCACACTCATTAACAACTTTTTTTTAATGTCAATAAAAAACTCAAATATAATCCAAATCATCAAGGTAAATGTCTCAAAAATGTGTCCAACGGTGTTTAATTCGTTTTTAACATTAATTATTGGGCCCTTCTTCATAAGTATGCATATAATTAAATATAAATATTATAAGCATAAATAAAAACAAAGAATATAATTAAAATATGTTGGATTTCTTAATGTGACAACCCTGCTGTGTGAATAGTTTCTTTTGTATTTAATTTATCTTTTGTATGTAATAGAGCGTTATAATACTTTTAATTTCTTTGATTCATTCTAGAAACTAATAAAATGACTAAGTCTTTCATGTGACGACGAATTTATTGTCCTTTTAAACAATGAAAATATATTCGAATAAATGTCACATAATAATATTTTTTTCAGATGATGAAGATTATAATATTTTTTGGAATACGAAATACATAACATAGATTGTTTGTACTAAGATTTATGTGCAAACATATTTGTCTATACTCAAATCCTAAATTTAAAAAAAAAAGAAGTATTTTACTCTCTTTCTTACAAGAAAAGTTATAGAGTATTGCCAATAGCATCACACATGACATTTTTAACCAAAAGTAAATGTTGGAGACATAATTTATTTATTTAACTATTAAACAAATTTAACAATTTTTTTTAAAAAAAGGAAAGTTTATCTAATAGCTTAAAAAACTATTAGCATAGGAGTTAAGGTTTTTATTCTTTATAAATTTGATTGTTTATCCAAACCAAATGTCTGAATCCAATGATGACATCCTGCAGTGTTGCAGTTAAGACTACATAACTTACAGGCAAAGCAGGTCTAAAACTTTGAGATATTGAGACCCAGGCATTAAGGAATTGAGACAATGAGATAAAATTGTTCTTGTTTTGCATTTTTAGAATATAATTTTTTTGTATATCTGGTAACATTGGTCTTAATTTTGACACTAAGACTAATATTTTGAGAGACTGAGACGAAACCAAAATTAAATATCGACATGACCAAATTTCAATATAACAATATCAAATCACAACATTCACCCTAAATGTGTATCTACACATGTAAATAGCTACGTAAATATGTATGTTTATGTTTAGTTTATTCAAACTATACATATGTACATTTATAATATAAATATTCATATTTGTATAAAAAATAGACATAAATTTAAATTTTAAGACAAGATACTTTCTTTTCTTTTTTTAGCTTCAGGACCTCAAACTTTTTACATTTAAACTTTCAAAGAGGGGAAAAGATCCAACCCCTATCTTGTCTTTTTCATTAATAAATTTTGTCAACATTTGTTTTGTTTTTTCTGATTCTGGGAATTAAAATGTTTAAAATTTTTACATACATATATTAATTTCAAACATATCCCTGAAAGAGAGTCAGTCATATTCTTTTTTCATTAATATCGAGGTAGTTTAAACTAATTTTTTGGATGTTGAAAATATTTTTTCATAAAAGATTATCTAAATCAACAATGAACTCTTCATTACTGTCCCTTTAATAATTTATATGAGTCGGTAAATTTTACACGGTTACTAAATTGCATTTTTATCACATTGGCACTGTTTTTTGTTAAAAAACACACCTTATTGTAATATATTACTTATCTAATTATTAACATTTTGAACAATACTAAACTTATTTATCTTATATATAACTTGAGAAATTTATATTTTTATCAAGTCGTTCCCAAGTTTTATCATCGCCTTATTTGATTCTTATTACGTATAATCTACAAATTTAAATTTTTCACAAATAAAAAAAATATCTGCTTTTTTTCTAAAGATCATGTGCTACCATTTCATATTACAAAATGTCCTCAAATTTTTAATTTTTGAGGAGAAATTTTACTCCAACAAAAAATTCCATAATATGTGTGATAGGTTGCGTTGACTCCGTGTTCTTATGTCTGTGGTATACTTTTTGCGTACAATATTTCACAAATAAACAAAGTAAGAGAAGAATAACACGTGATATCAAGGAATTACCCATGGAAGTAAGACTTTAATTTATTTTTACCATCTAACCTCGAAAGAAAAAACAGAATTCTAAGAAAAAAATTAAATATTTTAATGAATAACACAAACTAGCACAAAAAAATTGATTACAGATAGCAGCATAATAATAAATTCAAAGATTATCCGAACAAAAAGGAGAAAAATATTGAACTAATAAGGAATTATAAGCTACTTTATGGTTTTGTGGGCAAGATTTACCCAGGGGAGTTAAAAAGTTTTAAAAATTAATGTCTCAATATTGTAGTCTAGTATTTAATTATTCATTATTATGAATCTACCATTAGTTTTTGCTTTTTTTTCTTCATATGTTGTGTTATGTGTTTGAGAACATGTTGACCAATGAAGATATTAAAGATCTAAGTATTTTATGTCAATTTCAAATTTGGATTTATATTAGTGACTTATTTGGATTAAAAGAGAATTTTAATATTACGATTGATGCTATAATAATGGTTTTTTTATGATGAATAATACATTACAGATAAAACACCTATAATTTACGTATTTTAATTTATATTTTTATTACTTAGTCTGTTTGCTTAGTCATTTATTACTACAAGATTTAAAGTCCACCATGTCTTGATGACATAGCGTTTTCATAGCTTTCTCAAAATTATGTATTATACTTTGAATGAAGACTTTCCTCTAAAAGTAAGCAACTTTTCATAAACAATTTGTTCAGATGTACATAGGTGTATAATTAGATTCTTATCAATTGAATTGTTAATAAAATCTTAGATGCGTAGCTTACTCTTCCAATCAATTTTGATCCTATCGTGAAAAAAGTTTCTGTATTTCTCGCCCCGAAGTTCACAAAGATGTTTATATTTCAAGCCTCTTATCAACAATATTCGACCCATATATCCTTTATTCGATCTTTTTATTTTCTCATCATCTGTGAGTTATACAATTTATAATATTTTAAACTTTTTTGGAGTCATAAAATTAAAGAGAAGTTTTAGATGAGAGCAGATGTATGACAAAAACCTTGAAAATTTATACATACCTATCACCCTTTGATACAACTTAATTCACTAACAACGAATCTACGTATATTTACAATATAATAACAGTATCTAGGATAAATGTAAACTTAATATACTCCTAACATTCGAGAATCTTATAAATCACATAATACAATCTCAAATGAGTGATAAATAGCAATGTGAACAAATTATTGTTGTAAGCATATAGTTTGGCCATTTATTCTACTTTTTGTACTTTTTATATTGTTTCTTTGTTCATTTTACATAAAATAGTCACTTTATTAATTAAAAGTGACTTCAGCACATATATATATCTTAAAAAAATAAGAGGTAAAAGTTGTATATTTATGTTTAAAAGAGTATTACTGAGAATATTAAATGTTAATGAGTAGGCAAAAAGGAAAACCATTAAACAAAAAGGTATTTCACATTACCTTGATAACCATTTACAAAGGTACAAAAGTAGGGATATACCTATACATACATATAAAATGAAAGGTTCAAACATAATGGTCTAATAATATTAGAAAGCCCTACATTTATTAAATGAAAATGTAATCATGAAGAGTTCTGTATTTTTATACAAAATGTCCTGTGGTGTTTTAATTGATTATTTTATTTTTTGATCAAATTGTATATTAATATACATTCAAAAATATATAAAAATATACAGTTTAAACTTTTTTATCAGAGTAAAAAGCATATGTAATCTGTTCTTTAAACTTTAGAGCTGAATGAATTAGTTTTATTTGTTTAAATGTGTTTTTTAACTAACCTTTACAAGCTATTTTATTGAAAATAGTCTTCAAAAATATTAATTTTCTATCTTAGTTGTTCATTTTGTGTGCGATTTCCTCTAAACTGTACGCATTACTCAGAACTACTTTACCCTCCCTTAGTGAGCATCATTTTCTTCACATATATATATATCTAGTTAGTAAAATGGGATAAAATGTTCCCAAAAAAATTAAAATGAATTTAATTAAAAGATACTAATAATAATAGTATTTGAATTTCTTAAATTTTTGTAACTATTTCATTCATGCTCGTAAATATCAAATGAAAGGCTAGAAATACTAAGAAATTTCAAGGCATTGAAAAAAAAAATTCTTTTTTTAAATTGATTTTAACCACATTAGATTGGGAGTCTCAATAGCATATAACTTGTTATTAATATTGCCTAAGCATACAATTCTTATTTTTGATTAAAAAAATTATCAAATGTTCATTTTGAGAATCAAATTAGTGCTCATCAGTTTATTTACTATTAAGCATAAAATGCCAATAAAGCTGAATTAATAAAAAATTATTTGTAAAAGTGTATCTTTGATACAAATACTATAGGGGAAGAGATAATCTGTGAATTCAAAAATTATAACGTTTAATTATGCAAGGTATGAAGTTGGTTTATTTATGTTCCAATATAATTTGCAAAACAATGAAGCAAATTTTTTTTTGTTAGGTAAAGAGATTTCCTAGCCATTGATAAATCTTTATTGTTCACAAAATGTCACTTTGAGTCACTAATGACGTCACTCAATTATTCATTTTAATTTTGAATCAGTTATTTTGGTCAGTTGAAGGCTCAATTTTGTATACTTTTTCTCTGTTAACTGCTTTTCAAGATATATATTTGAAGGAGTCTATTCCGTTCTAGGATGTTATCAAAAATTTGAGTCAAATTATTAGACACATCAAGGTCATATAAAGTGTTTCAGGTTTCTCTTTCCTACGAAACCCAAAGAAGTTGGAGGAAGAAAAAAATGTATATCAAATCATCAGTATCCTCCTTTTCAGAATCCTGGTGTACATGCCTTAGTATATGAAAAACACTTTGAACAAGAAACAGGTTTTTTTTCTCCAAAATTATCATATAAGGTCAAAAAGTATTTAAAGGCATAATCATGGAGTTAAAATTGGAACATTATTATTCCATTACAGCTCAATCTACGTCGACAATCCAGTAATAACGAACCTACCCATAGACTTGAATATTATGGTATAAGTTGAAGTTGTGTCATGATTGTCATAAATGCACACGTTATTTTCTCTTCTTCAAATGGTGGATTTAATTATTACCATACCATCTACAAGTATTGAGTGTAAAAGACGGATTAGCATACCAAATCTGATTATTGAGCCTCAACTCCAACCAAGTCATTGGATGATCCCATGCTGGTTTACTAGAATAATCGAATAAAATTTAGTTTTTCACCAAATAATTGATAATTAGATGTTTTTAAGGAATATATGCGAGCTGATACACCAGGGCTAATGTGATGAGAAGAAATATTGGCTTATTTCCGAGTTTGTAAAAAGATTTAGTTTTGTTCATTAGAATTAAGATAATCTTAAAAGATATATCTTTGTATCCTTGAACAAATGTTAATGATCAAAGATTTTGTATAATACAAACATTATATAATATATCTATGTAAATATTTTGTTTATCTGAGTGATAAATAATTAATCAATCCAACGTTTGGAATTATGTTCACAAACATGAAAATTAAAAAAGTAAACACTTGAATAGGTGAATTGGTACAGAAAACTTCACGTGGTTGTTATTTTTCAGCTTTAGTTATACTTAATGTTAAAATAAACATTTCAGGTTTTACTTTATGACTTTTCTTCTAGAGTACAAAGAGACTAGCTATTCATTTTTATACTTTACATATCAAAAGTTCTATAGTATTAATAGAAAAGTCGAATATTGTTATGCCTATCTGACTGTGAAGTTATCTAAATATTGTTAGAGCCTTATGCATATTTTGTTATTCATGTTTATACGCACATATTGAAAAGTAATATTATTTTGTATTATTTTATGTATTTGTATTGAAAAAAAAACCCCATCATTCTGTTAATTATGTATATACGTAACTAACAACCTATTGAACAGAAAGTCATTAACGAAAAAGTCGATACCAAAATTAACATAATGAGAGCTTCCTTCACTAATTTCTAGTAGATGTAAGTATATATATTTTCCCCCTTATAATGGATACTTTATATTAGAGCATGCTTAAAAGTCTGTAAATACCTTGAAGACCATAATAAAGCCTGATATCTTATAGGCTATAAAAATAAGAAGAACTCAATTTTCTTTCACAATTTTCATATCTTTTGAGTTTGCTTCAAAGTGTGATATCTATTTGTTCCCCTCAATAAGCAATAATTTTCTTATATAAATTTTTAGTGCTTTGTAAAAAGGAATCATATACCTTTTTAGTCATTAGTTGGCTAATATTCTCATATAATAATAGTCAATGAACATCATCTAAAAAAGTACATGAGTGGAAACTTATACATTTAAATGATAAAAAATATGATTTAAGTAATGTAGTCCTTGACACAAAAACTAAAATTTCAATCAGTAGATTAGATTTTTGACATGATTTATTTTTAAAAGTCTAAGATTTAAAGTTTAACTATATTTATATTCTTGAAAATTTTTGTTAATGAGATCAGTATGGATAAGAAATTTTCTGTATAATATACTATTTGTTTATTTATGTTAAATTTCAATGATGAAGTCAATATTAAATTATGTATTTTTTTTCACCAGCAATGCGAGACAATAATAGTTTCTTCAATAAAGCTTACAAAAATTGAAGCAGATAAACATTCAGTAAGAATAATGTGCATGAAGTCAAAGAGTTGCTTAGGGGCAAGTAGGTACAAATTGGTGATCAGAAAGATAATAAAATTTTATTTTTATGTTAATGCATATTGTATAATGTTCAAAAAGACTTCTTCTGACAATGATCATACCAGCAATCAAAAATTATGATGCACTGTAATACCCCAAACAGTTTAAATTCAGGCAATTTGACACACAAGACGTGTGTCATTAATGTAAATTAATATTTTCTTATTTTTGGATTTGAATGGTGGATTTTATTATAAAATAGGTATTAAAATGAAAACCGTACTTTAATTGTACTGATGTGTTCTGTACCAAAAGATATTTCATAACGAAGTACTTAAAGCACAACAGTAAATCATGGGTCTGAAAGTGATATTTATCAGCCAAATGTAATAACTTTCCTGAACCATTTGTAACATTTCAAAGTTTTCAATAAACATATTGAAATCACTGTTGAAAACTGTTTAAAAGTACTTTTTAATACTTAGTGTCTAATTCATTTTATATATATATATATTCTTTTACTAATTATTTGATATGGAATACAGTTCAAAAATAGACCTCATTTTCTTATGCTGTCACTCGATTATTTACTTTTACTTAACTCTCCGTTACTTTTCTATTAAATCATTACATAAAAACTTTTGTAGGGCTTTTCATCACCTTCAATATAAAGGATCATACTATGACCATTTCTGAAAGAATTGTTCCTTACAATACATGAATGACTTCGTAACGGTGAGAAATTGTTGCATTTTTGCATGTTGAAATACTGAGCAATTATGATCATCATTTTTACAATGGCTTTCAATTTAATATTTTTGAGTCTTTTTCACAAAATAAATAGTAATTATTTTGGTCAAAGTTTTTAACTTTCATTTTCATAGAAACAAAGTGGCAAAATTTGATAAAAGCAAAAAAAAAGTTCTGAACTAAAAAATAAATTATTAATTTATTAAGAGGTTTTTTGGATAATTGTGTTTATAGTCTATATGATCATTCTTCTCTCTTTTGCTCCCTTTTCTTCTTCTTCTTTTTAATTTCAACATCCAAGGTCAACCATAGTTCAATACTTGCTTTTTATTTTCTACGAAACCTCTGTATTTGAGAAAAAGCTAGAGAAAAATATATATCAAAAAAATAAATAAACAGGGGTTTCCAAAGAGCCCAGGAAAGTATCAAAGGGTTAATGTTAACTATTTTCTTCCAATATTTTTTTGAAGAAAATCTGTAAAGGGGATGTCAAAAGAGTTTACATATAATATATTAACATTCAAACATTCAAAATATAAACAGATTTTTTCAGAAAAATAATTTAATTATTTTTTGTAACAAAGTTTTCAGAAGTTTATTTAACGAACATGTGAAGAAAAACAAAGTTATAAATATAATTAAACCAATATTTAATAATGGATTAAGGAATGGGCTTATATTAAGCTAAAGAAAAGAAAAAAATGCAAAGAAATTATAGTAATTACTATTTGCATCAAAAAAACAATTGCTTTTTCTTTTACATATATTGTTTAATAATTGGCAATATAAAAATGGCTCTTCATATAAATGATAATATTAATATGGGTCTTAGTTCAAACCATTTAAATAAAATATCATATTTAAATTATTTAATTGTCAGGAAATAAAAATGATATTAAGTCACAAATACTCTTAATGAATGGTTTGTTATACTTTTAATATAACGACATAAAAAATTTATGAATTTTGAGGAGAAATATATGTTTTAAATATAAAGAAACACAATTTTAATTTATGTTATTCAGCCAAAATTAATTCGATCTTCACTCTCAATAATGTCAATCATTATTATATGGTTATTTGATACAAATGCTACCAAATCGTTTATTTGTGCAGTTTGACTTTTGTTTTTTTTGCTTAAAAACCTTTATTGTATTGATGTATAATATTTATATTTGTTGTAACCGTAAGATTGAAAGAATATAGCATAGTTTAAGGCTAAAAATACAACTTGAATTCACATTTTCACATCCTATCATAGGGTCTACTTTATTTACCTCTATCGTTTCCACCCCATCAAACTTAGTGCCTTATCTGTTTTATAAATATTCATGTTTGTAGAAAAAAATGATTAGAAAGCTCACTCTTATAATTTATGCGTCAATATTATGATACTTTAATTCACAAACATAAATAAATACATGAGTATTTATTTGGGTCTAAGATGATTCAGACTACAACTTAAAATGTTGTGCTTCCAATACGACATGAGGAGACTCACTCACATCGATAAAAATTATATTTAAATCCACTTGACTCCTTGAGCTAAGTGTACGTACGTATATTCCTTCCTTTTCTATTCCATACACATATTTTTGAACATACATTGCCAATTTTTTAAAAATACAATGGTACAGTTAATTCTGTGTAGAAGTATTTATTAGAGGTTAGGCCTCTTCTTTACTTGTGTAAATTGTAAGCCTAACGACACTTCCCAAAGCTTCTCTTCATCCAATTTTGCTAAACAACGCCTCTCCATACGTTTTATTGTAAACCTATCTTGACTTTGTCGAATAAGGAACCCTTATAGCTTCTACCTAGATAATGCAACCTGATATCTCATTTATTTAATCAAATTGATCATTTTATATTACCGAAAAAGATATCATCGATGTTTTGTTTTTTTCAAAAAAATCATTTTCTAATTTAAGAGGTGAAAAATGGAGAAGATCCCTCATATTTTTAATAAGCAACACTAGAAATTATCATTGTAATAATCAGCACTGCAAAAATATTTAATTTACTTATAAAAAAATGAAAGTTCTCTATTTTTATCAATTTTTAAATTCGTTTTGAGTAAATGAACAATAGATAATTGTAGCCATTGATACTATTTCCTTATTTATTTAATTAAATAAGACCAATAGCTCTCTTCATTAATGGTAATATCGAAATATTAGACATAGTACAGGAATGGAATATAATTAGAAACTTTGAATCATTAAAGCTTTTTTTTATAATAATAATAATATATGGACGTGAAGGAATTAATGATAATTATTTTTTATGGTGAATGGGGTGTGGTACTATTAATAGAAAGTAATTACTTATTAACATCACCCATAAATTATTATGGAAGAGTCATTACGATTTAGTAGAGACTTGTTTATGAGAATGGGGATAAATCACGAAGTCAATTCACAGGAGAGAATATAAATGTATATGATGAATGCTATTACTCAGTTTTGAATACAATGCCATAGCATCAATATAAAAACAATTATAACGATATCAGTTCAATGAGGAAAAAAATATTTAAGCCATAACAATGGCACTGTATAACAACAAGGGCGTTGACACCTTTGAAAATGGGACTCTTTGAATCAAGGAAAATTTCTGTTGCAAAAGTTACAAGATGTCATGTTTGACATCTTGTGTGATGACATGGCTAGAGTCTTGTCACTAAGGGCTTATAGTTCCTAATAAACCCGATCATAATCTGATGGATTATTTTGTCATAAGGAACTTCGAGGAAATTAACACCAGGACGAGTATAATTGCATACATGTAGAATAAGGTTAGAATTATGAATAAACATACCCTCATCAAGATATATAGGTGATTTAGAACTAGAATTTAGACGAGTTTAGTAGCTAGCAGCTTTAGATTAAATATTATAATAATTAATCTTTTTATAATTTGCAAAAAATATTTATTTTTTAATTAACTAATTATCTCTTATATTGAATGAGTTATGATATTTTTTGTTTAGTAGGTATTAAAGTCGAAAAAATTACATTCTCATACCTCATGTATGTAAGTTCTTACCTATAAAAAAATAATGTTAATAATAGATTATACATATACATATATAAATTCGATTAAAAAAATGATGTAATTTTATGAATTTCATTATCTATTTTTCGATAATAAAACATAATTAGTATTTGCAAAAAAATAACTTGAATAAATCATCGAATCTCATTTTTTTATTTTTTTGTGAAAGCATTTTCCAAATTATTTTAATATATTTTTTACATGGAGTAGAATGGCTTTGATATTACTAAATAAAGAGAATATTTACTTAACAAATATAAAAAAAGAGAACATATCGTCTGAGGCAATTTTTTTTGGCTATAAAATACATGCATATAGCCATTAAGAGTAATTCATATATTATGCATACATTTTTTTAATAAAGAAACCCATTCCTTATATGAAATTTCTATTAGTTTACCTTAAAAAAAATAGATAATTCTAAAGACATGTAATTACTTATTTATTAAATTTTCCTTCTGATATAAAAAGTAATATTTTAATATTTTATACCAGTATTACCCTCTGCGGGTTACAGCACATTCAAAGATCAAATTAAATTCTACTTATTATAAATAATAAATATTAATGTTACTTTATTTTTAAATTAGAGCAGTTTTACTCTTATCATCTTGAGAGACTGATTGTGAACTTCTAAAGTCATTTAAACAAACTTTTTTATAAGATACAAAGTATTCTTGATGTGTCAGGCATTTTATTTTTTGAATAAAAGACATTTTTATGTCAAACATGTTTGAAGGGACCAGCTGGGAGAACAGATAGTTTACCAAAAACTGGATTTTGAACTATTCCCTAATTAGACAAGTCAATAAATTTGAATTGTCAAAAATCTTAAGGGGTATAAGACCCACAGACTCTAAATGGGATGTCAAGTCTTGATAAGACTCCTTAACTAAGAAGAAATTGTCAGTCTGAATGAGTAAATTTCCATTCAAGTTTGATCAAAATCCACTATAAATCCAAGACTCACGGTAGAGCTACTAGAGTAGGAGTACGAAATCACCTGAAATCCTTCTGTGCGCTACTCCTTCAGTCTATTGCAGTTGTTTTTTAGTAGCTCTATACCTACCGTGAGTTTTTGATTTCTAGCGATTTTTTGATCAAAATTGCATAGAAATTTACATATTTAAATGGGCGATTTCCTCTTAGTTAAGAATTCTTATCGAGCACATGCCATTTTGTTTGAAATTTAAGGGTTTCAGCAATTTAATGCATTCCCTATTAATCCATTTCATGTAATATTCAAGAAATTATTTAAGTACAAAGGATTTGGCCTCCTTTTGGACCTGCTCCCGTCTCCTACACCCCTAAGATCCCCCTTGGGTCAAAATTAAGAGTTGAAATGAAATTTGCATTTAATATACTACTAGCGAATCATTAATTTTTAATGCACAAAATGAGTATTTTTTTAGACTTAAATTGAAGTTAAAGTTAGAAAACAAAGTAGGGTTCCATTTCTCGAAAACCGTCGGACTCTCGAAAAAAAAAATTACAGATTCTTTGAATACATTTTTTTTTCATATAAGCATCAAGTATGAACAATTATTAGAATCAAGGACATTTCCTTCTCATTTTTTTGTCGGATCAGCTTAGTACATATATATAAATTATTTCCCCCAAAAAACATTATCAAATTTTGAAAGGAATAGAACAAGATTAATAATTTGTTTTTCAAAAAAATAAAGTTAAATGCTTTTAATAAAATTGGTTGATAACTTTTCAAAAGTTATTAGTTGGTAAAAAAAAAACACTCTACAAATTTTCATTCTGCTAGAAAAGGATTTAGAGGTTCTGTATAGCAACTATCAAAAGTGAGGCCAGGGATACCATGAATGAATATTAATTTATCACATGTTTGTAATAATATGCTTTTTTATCTCCCTGAGTCATCCTGGAAGTTTATTTCTAGTTATTGACCACCCCATTTTCAAAAACGAATATCGTATGATTCTCATTAAAAAAAATTCGGGCGCTTTCGCCCACAATTGGCCGAAAAATAAAATATTAAAAATCTTTCCTGGATCAATTCTTACACTTTTTTAAATGATTGAATTTGATCTAACCCACGATTTTGTAGTTTATAGTGGATTTTCATACTTAGAGCAATATATTGATTTTTATATGTGTACATATACATATACTAGTTAGAAGATTGGATGTTCTTTTATTGATATAAAATAATAAATTATCTATTTATCTTTTTGTTATGTTTGCATGTGATGCATAGAACATTGGAATTGCGTGACTCAACTTTTGAAAAATAAAAATAAAAGAACATAAATAAGTAACAACGTGACCATAATAATTGCATAATATGTTTTCTATGGCACAATGTACATATATAGATTATAATAATATATTATAAATATAATTTTAGTAATCCTTTTTTGCATTAAAGGTAAAGACAAGGGTAAGTGGAATTCATGCATACATACATATATAGCATAAATAAGGACGTGTCATCATGATATTGAAGGATGAGGGCTTTAATTTTTCAAAATGATATATCAACCTACTTTCCAAATTTAATATGGAATATGGATTTAAATTTGATTAGCTTAATAATAAATGTTGAATCTCATTCTCAAAAAAAAAATATCCATAAAAGTAAAGTGAATGATCATTTTTTTCTTTATATATATATATATATATTAGGTATATATCTTTGAAATGAGACTCTCAGCTATTAGGCAACAGATGTCGCTAGGAGTATTTTTAAACCATCTCAAATCTATTTTTTTTTTGCCTATCATCTGGCAACAATATTTTGTTCATTGTTTGAGAAATTTCTTGCAACAACGCATTTTTGTTCGTTCTTAAAAATGTCGAATTTCGTACCTTCAAACTATAATTTTCAGACTTTGTTGATTTTCTGTAATCATTTGAAAAAAAACTCTACTGAAGCACATCAAATGCTTGTAGAAGCTTACGGTGGAGATACTTTAAGCAGATCACAGAGTAGTCTGCTCGGTCACAACCCAAAAATATCGGTCTAACCAGATCGCTTAGGCTGCAAGGCAATGCTGTATGTCTTCTAGGATCCGTGTGCTATGATTTGATACAAGTTGTTAAAACCCGATGAAACAGTTGATAGTGCACACTACCAACTACAATTAGCCGATTTGAACAGCGATATACGCCAAAAACACCCAGAATATTCCGATCGTCGTCACCAAGTAATTTTTCTTAATGACAATGCAATGACACATCAAACAAGAGTTACCCAGGAATTACCCGTGGAGACATAGGATTGGAAACTGTTGGTGTATGCAGCTTACTCACCAGACTTGGTGCCATCAGATTATCACTTATTTGCATCGATGAGTCACACATTAAAAGAACAACGCTTCAATTCTTTTGCAGTAGTCAAAAAATGGCTGGATGATTTGTTTGAGGCCAAAGAGGGCCAATTTTTTTGGTACAGCATCCACAAGTTGGCTGAGAGATGGGGAAAATGTGTCGCTAACTATGGCTGTTATTTTATAGATTAAATTTGTCACTATTTTTTCACAATAAACGTTAGAAATTGAAAAATAAAGTCTCATTTCTTAGGTATAGGCCTGTTATATATATAAAAAAAGAATTGTGTGAGCATGTAAGTATTTTCGAAATGTACTCCCGAACTGGAAGATCGATATGGCTGAAATTTTGTATGCTTGATGTTTTATTTCCCCTAAAGGTTCTCAGCTATGTTATTTTCCAAAAATCCTGATGGCTAATCCTGTAAAACCCTCAATGCACCTTCTGGCCTAAGTAGTCATGACAAATTATCCAGCGAGCATAGTTACTCAGATATCCTCATTGAGAATAAATGTAAATTAGTTTTTTTTATCCGTGTATTTTTCTCTTTTAAATAAATCCCGGGCAACAGTTGTCAACATCTTTTTTTGCTGTCATTTATAGTAAAATATATATCAAGAAAATTAGAATAGGTACTCGATTTTTTCGTCCAAGATCCCGTTTTTTTTTAGATTTAACAGATCTTTACACCTAAAAATAATTCCGTGGAAATATCTCATAAATTTTTTTTTTTTTCGGAAGCGTATTTTTGAACAAAAAAAAAATAAAATTTCCACAAAGTACCTAAACAACATAAACTCTAGGATTACTGTCATAGAACATCATTTTCTCGGGATTTTTTGACATTTTACACTTTACAGGAAATTCCCAGGAACAATTTTATTTTTTCTTGGGAAAGTTTATATTTCATGAATATAGTTCGTGAATTAAGAAAAGTCCGAGATCCGAGATCGTGAAAAGAAGGAATTTGAACAAATATTGATGACTCCCTTAAGATAAAGTTATTAACGATTTGCTGTGCAAATGATGCATCGATAATTAATTAATGTTGCCCAACGAAACAACAAAATTACTTGTGTTTGAGAAAAAAGACAATTTTTATTTTTGTATTTAGGGCTTAATTTATGTTTCTGGAGTCGTATGAAATGTCTCGAATTTGGAAAGGATTAATTTATATTCTTAGATGAGTTTTAAATATATAAGTAGATACTTGTTGGAACAAATTACATATTAACAATTGTAATTAAATAAAGACCTTTCCATGATTTTTAGTACAAAAATCTTTCTTATAAAGGGTTTTTTTTTGTATAGTTCATGAATGCTTGAATAAAAAAATGTTTTTTTTCTCTTCAAAAAAGTAATCAATTACTTAAATTTCAATGTACTTACTATTTACAATCTTATTTCAGGATTCGTTTCCTGGGATCTAACTGAAGGAATTGAAACACCATAATATGTAAATTATGCAACTATTATAAATTTCATAATGTACACATGTACATATCTATTATAATCTATGAGAACTATAAAATGTTTAGTGTTTTTTTTTTTTTTTGTCTGGGCAAAGTACATGCATATTTATAGAAATATGTGTACAATTTATATGCATTTCCATGGCCCTAATTTATTGCAACATTAGATACAAAATATTGCTTTTATATGTATAAAATAAAATGTGTAGTAAGAAAACTCACATACAATTAGATTTAATACAATATTTTACTCTTGATGCAGAAATAAATAAATTTTATACAATAATATACATGTACCTACTTTTGTGCAAAAAAAAAAAAATGTTTCTATTTATGCATGGCAAATGCGAATTCCTTTATTTATTTGTAAAAGGGTATTTTGTAGATATATATATTAATAAATAGTTTATGACTATTAGTAACAATATTTTGCAAATTCATATCTTTAGTTAGAGTAATTTCTTTTGATTGATTCCATTCTTATTTGTTATGAGAAGGAAATAATGATAATTTGATGCAGTAAGAAATAATGAAAGGGTCATATCTTAGAAATTTTTTTAATAATTCATGTCATAATAATCCTCATTGCATCTCTTCAAGTTTATTCCAAAAAGTGCACAAAAGAAAGCATAAAATTAATTGGTAAATAGCCAATTAGTTTGTTTTTATAAGCACGATTCAACTTATTAGTAAATATACGTACATAAAAATTATTGGTTGTGCTTTTCAGGCACACAGTTTTGAAATATTGCGTATCTGAGGACAAATGTATGCGTCTAGAGTTCTGATATAATTACATGAATATAATAAAAAATGGCTTAAATAGGTAGGTAGTTATGAAACAATAATACATTTTTTGTTTGTGTTTGAAATTTATTTATTTGTTAATGATTGCTTAAATTTCAAGAACACAAAAAGCTTTCTTCTTCTTTTTTTTTGGTATTTGAAGGAGAAATTTTTTTTTTTTTAAAAAAAAGATGAATAGCTCAACATTTCTGAGAGAAAAACACCCCCAGGGGCAAACTTAAAGTCCTTGTCTTTACATATATATCTTTGTAGCTGAAAAAAAAATAATTTGAGTTCAATAAATCAATATTCAAAACGAATAGAAAGGCCTGGTTTGACAGTAGGCAAAAAAATATTAAAAAAAACTGTTGACATTTTTGAAACACTGTTTACATATTTTCATGTTGAATAAATAGTTGTTGGTATTGCTATTTAACAAACTGGACACATTTCTAAAAAAAATGATCTAAAGAAGTCTTTATTTAATGGCTTTTAAAATGAAATATATATATATATATAAGCTTTTGTACATGTAGGGGCTCAAAAAATATATGTCCATAAGGAAAGCTTACTCCAAATATTTTGAAATAAATATAAAGCATTTTTAATAACTTTGTTATCAAGGATTTTCAGATCATGTTACTGTTGCTTTATTAGCATATAATGATATACTAATATTTGGGGTGTGAGAAAATTATTTTATATTGGGATAATATTAGTAAACAAACCTTTGCATCTTGGTTCTTAGATAATGCTTTTGAAAAAAAATAACTCTCTGGAATATAAAAGGCTACAAGTTTTCAACTTCCATGATACAAAACAGATAACAGCATGATAGCATCATATCTGTACCTGAGAAAAAAATATGTTATTACTTTCAATGTTTTCCTCAGATTCCAAATATTCGCATATTAATAAATTTTTGTCAAGAAACAATAATAAGACGTAGAAAAGGTTCAATAGCAAGGTTTTTAAATAAATGTATTCATTTTTAATATCCATTTGATGAACTTTTCTGAGACACTTATTTTGAAACAAAGGGTTTTTTTATTATTATTCTTATAAAATTTGGTTGTTTATTCTTCTTTTAAAATGATTGACTTTCTGATAAATGACATTGCGTGAAAGGGTTCTCTTTAACAATAATGATTTTGTCAGTGGAATTGAAAAGAAAGGAGAACCAATCAATCAACAACAACAAAAAAGAAGTTTTGTTTTTTTAAATTGCAAAGATAATAATCAATAAAGTTTTTTTTTCTTTTTTCAATAAATGAGCTTTATTTGTTTTTGATTAGGGAATTTATTTTTTCCCTCTTGAAGTTCATTTTACTTAATTTTGTACAAGAGTATTTCCTATACGTTTTATTTTCTTCTTTTTATATTACTACCATTTAAAGAGATCTAGTTGTATGGTTCAAATATATTTTACATATATACTTGAAGTATTGATTTTTTGGGCTAATTCGATTATATATTTTCATCAAGGATTTTTTTCCCTTTAAATAAATTTAAATAACTAGACATATATATATATATATATATATATATATATATATATATATATATATATATATATATATATATATATATATACGTATACAAATAGTTACTTTTTTCTTTAAAATACTCTACTATCTTAGAAAGAAACTTTCATTAGTATGCTAACTCACAAACTCAGAAAACTTATTAATTCACTTTTCGAGTATGGCTTCATGTCTCTGTGAGTTATGTTAAAAAAAACAAATAGTGAAAGCAAACAAATTTATGTATATTTTTTGTGTATACAAAAGTCAGAATAGATATCAGTTCAGAGTTCATAAATCACATCTTTAATTCAAACTAATTGAGTAATAAAATGAACTGATACTCTGATTGTTTTACTAGATAAATTTGGACTTTATTTTCTAAATTCCAAATTGCAAAAAAAAAAAACTACTTTACCTTGCTGATCATAAGTATTTTAAATTATCCTTTGGATAAATTTGACAATTTTGTCCATTAGTTATATTTTCCATCATTCGTTCTGTATATTTTTTAATATTAATAATACGTAGATTACTAAAGAAAATCTTATTTGTTTTTTTCTAAACCTTTCTCTCAAAAAGAGAAAGGCCCAAAATCAGATAGTAGATATAAAAAAAAGTTTAGGTCAGGGTTAAAATGTTAAACCAAAAAAAAAAATGTATAGAAGATCAACTTGATGAGATTTTAATAGATTTGACCTGCCCCGAGGATAGTTGGTCGTAAATCAGATCGTGTTCTGAGTGTGAATTTATTCTTGAATATGTATTTATATATATAAATAGAGAGAGAGAGAGAATTGTGTGATTTTCTATAACTGCTCAATGACAATTCGAGGTAGGTACTCGGTTATAAAACTCGAATATAAATTTAATGTACTTGAACTTTTTTGATATTTCCAAAATCCTTTTGACTTTCAAAATAAGATTCTAATAGAAATCCTAAACCATAAAATGATTGTGACCTAATCTACCCAAAACTACTAGAAACCTTCATTTTGACATCTTTTGTTCATAAATCATGGATAGGCCTAGTATTATACTTAAGATTGATAGTGAACTATTGCTTGGTATTTTTTGGTATATTTTACATTCAATTGCATGAATTCAAGGGTCTACAATAATAAGTTAAATTGCTTCACATCCAACGTCATGGGGTAAAAAAACTATGACGCATAAACTTTTTGTAAGCAAAACGCTATATATATCTACAGGGGACTTTAGTTCACTTATTTGACAATGTACATATACAATTAATCAATGTGAATTTCATTTATTTCGAATGTACATCAGAAAATTAAAGTTCATTCTTTTGTTAAGCTTTGAAGAGATTTTTGTAAAGTGTGTAATCCTTCCATTGAAAACCTTTTCTCAAAGAAAATGTTTAAAGATCAATAATAAATCTCAATGCATGCAAATATTAAACATTCACTTATTCATTATAAATACTCTTTTAACCTTAATTAAATCCTAACAGATTCATTTATTTATAGACATACACAAACTAAAAAAAACAAACAAGAAAAACAATGTATAGAGAATTATATTAATAGACTTATTTCTACATTTGTGTAGAGAAAAGATATATTAGACATATTATGGGTTATTTGCCAAGAAAAAGATAATGTTCTAATAATAATCAATATACATATTTGTGTGTATGCATACTACAAATAAATATACTTCATACATGCCTATTCCATGCCTATTAAAAAAAATATGTACTTACATATCTGTATACGATTATTCATTTTACTCCTAAGTACGATTTTAATAATATTTGTTAGTAAGGGAGTCAATAACAGAAAAATATTTTTTTTAAATGATTTATTGAAGGCTACTATTTATTGTAGAAAATAATTTGTTCATGAAAAAAAAAAAAGAAAAAATCTGACGATTGTTAGCCCTTTCACTCAGATCAAAGATTGATACTCAAGAGCCAATAGTGATATTATACTTATTGGAGGTTTCTTTATTAAAAAAATGTAGTAATATAGAAAAAAAAAATCTGAAAGGAACTTTATCCGATGGCTTTAAAAATGAAAAAAGCTTAATCATTTTAAAACCCCTCTAAAAAATAGTAGCATTTGAATAAAATCTAATTAATCAATGGTGAAAATCTCACTGTAATGGAGTTTATCTTTGACTTATTTTTAATTCCTTTTATGGTATTTTTATATTATGAAAATACATAGATGACCCCCAAAAATGTAAATAAATAACACAATACAAAAACATTTTTGTACCTGGGTTTTTTTGCAAGGAATATATTTAATTTTTTTAAATGTTTTCAACATCTCTGCATCTTGCTCTGATCTGAATTATTCTTCAAATTAACGATGTGTATTTCATTATTGACTAAAATAATAGAAACTATAAGTCCAAAAAATATTAAAACCCCTCTAAAAAATAGTACCATTTGAATAAAATATCATTTTTACTTCATTCAGAGCAAGGTAAATCAAATCATGTATTCAAATCTTTTTCTTTTTTTTTTTTTAAAAAAAAGACCTTTTTTGTTTAATTTTTATTGAACTTTTATTCATTCACTCTCTTTCTTTATGCTGAAAAAAGAGTTTGAGCCACAAAAAGCAAAAAGTTTAACTTAAAATGTATATTTTTGTGTTATTGGACATAAAAGCAGAGCAAACATAAAATATTCGCAAAAAATGTTCAAAAACTTTTACATAATAAAATTCCAAATTTTTCTTAATAAAACAGAGTAGGACTTGTTTTTTTTATCTAATAAACTTTGATAATGTACAATTCTCAAAATAACATCGTCATGTAAAACTTATATAATCTAAAGCAATCTATTTGCATATAGATTTAATGAGTATATGTATAAAAAAGTATAATTACTTACTTAATTAGCTGTAATACTTTAATGATTCGTGTTAAGTATCAAAATCAAATTATAAATCTCTATAATTTATTTTCAGGTGCACGTTGATACATTTTTTGTCCTTTGTTTCTGGTTCTTTTGTATACGTATTTGCAAAAAAAAAATATATGTATATAACTAATTTGATGCAATAACAAAAAAAATGCATTGCTTTTAATGTGATGTTAGCGTGCTTTAGATGTAATATTAAAATGAATATTGCATGTTAAGATTACTTTATTCGAATTAGTTTCATGTGTCCTAAGATTGTATCAATATCTTATACATGTTACATTATCTAATTGATTTGTAGCTCTAAATATTGAAATATTTAAAAAAATTAACTAAGCACTAAAACAACTATTAGGTCAAGTATATATATATATATATATATATTTATTAGGAATATATGTAAATTGTATGACAGAAAGAAATTGGTATCAGTTACATGTAAAAAAAGTAACCTTCTATTGGTTATATTATCAAGGTACAAATCGATTCAAATTAAATCACTATTTCCTTCGAATTTTAGACTATATCTAATAAAATTAATTTATTAGTTATTGTAATATTGAAAATACACGTTAGTTTGACTCGTTTTTGATTTGAGTATGTTACAATAAGTGATTGATAGCAATTCCATTTATTTGGTGACATACAGTTAATATAATTAGAAATCACACATGTTCGAAATTGAATTCGATTTTAAATTAGATATCTACTGTATTTCTTCTTTTATATATAAAGTACATACATGCAAATTATTTGGTTCGATTACATAGCAAAATTGTATAAGATAGTCTGAGATAGTTCCGATTCGAGCACTACAGCTCTGTGTACGGAAAGTTATGTTTATTATTTGGGAAACATTTGGTACTTGGTATGAAAATTAACCCCCTACTTGACACAGGTAAAAAAGCATGGCCACCAATCTTGTAACCCTACAGAATATTCATTTTCATTACAATATACAGTTTATACCATTTTATTTATTGGAATATAGCTTTTTTGTTGTTTGAGAAAAAGGCTCTCCTATAAATTCATCCAGTTTCTCCTACCAATTTTTTTTAATACTTTTTTAAAGTTTATTTCTAAGGAGTAATATTTATTTTCTGTTTCTTTTAATTGCCAGCTAAATTACAAATTATCTATTTCATAAACAAAACAAAAAATACACCCGGGTAGACAGTAAATATAATCATATCTTCATTATGTTAGAATTTAATGCCTTAATTTTATCTAGTTGCATTTATTTAGATTTAAAAAAAATTAAAACGATGCAAAAAAAGATGATACTTTTGGTGTGTGCATATTTTGTAAAAAAAAAGTACAATCATTAGCATCTTAACAATTATTTATTATGTACCTAGGTATATAAAAATAATAATTAAATGCATTCACACCTCCTCTTTGAAGGAATTACACGGTACATAATTTACATAACATAGCTTCATTTGAAATTTCTAACATGGAGTTTAGCTCATTAAAACAAATGAGGAAATTTGATTCATTGCAAAAATCTATATATTTATTAGGCAGATGCGTTAAATTGAATGTAATATAATACTATTGTCAAAAGAACTGCACCTAGAAATCAATAAGTTTGTAATGCAATGGACTCAAACAATGGTAAACATTAGTCAATCACATGACGGCATCGTTCTCCAAGTCAAACATTTTGTTCACAGCTAAAAACAAACTCAATCTTACATGAATAAAAATCATTACTTCCATATCACAGCAATTTGTTTTTTATTTGTTTTTCCATTTTTTATAGCCATGAATTAAAGTTTTTTAAGGTTTTTTATAGAAATTTGAACATTTTGTTTTTTATAATTAGTACAATCAAAAATCCAGTCTTCTGCATGGTGCTCGATATTTATAAATATATACTGTAGATAAATGTATTTAATTATTATAGACATATATACTAACAGAAATTGAGGTATTTATTTCATAACAGTATAATCAAATATCCAAGGATGAATCAGCAATATTTATTTTGCAAACTTTAGTTGATGAGAAGAAAGGGAAATGTTGTGTATGCATAAAAACCTTGTCTTAAAAAGCATTTGTTTTTATCTTTGATTTATATTTCCCTTTGAAATTGTATTAATATAATTTAAAATTGGGTGTTGTGTGTGTACGAATTAGAGTTTTCAAAAATTACTTTTTCGAAAAAAAACCAACAACAACAACAAAAAAGAAACAAAAGAAAAAAAAAGTGTTTTTAACTATCTAAAAAGTGGTGTTTAACAATGTAGCCTAGTAGTTTATATATAAATAAATGGTTGTTTTTTTCTTTGTTAGATAAAGTTCTCAAAGTATTTCATTCAATCAAAATACCAACTCTCAAACTAACAAAATCAAAATCAAAAATTCTTTAAAAACCTGACCTGATACGAAAAAGAGTAAAGCTTCAGATTTCGTAATCCCATAATTATTAAAGTAAGGAAATTTTTCTGAAAAAATACTCAATAACTAATTATGATATCGACATATGTCTATAATTCATGAATAACTACTTTCAATCAAACTCAATCATGAAATAAAGCATAACTATCAATCTTCATTATTATCCAATAAGGCACCTCATAAAGCATTTATTCCATTGACAGTAAATCTTTAATTAACCAAATCCAGAATGGAATACATTGGTACTTCTTGAACAGTTGATTCAATTGCGTTACAAGCGAATGACAAAAATTGATGAATGGAAATAAATGAGTGATTGACTAAAGATACTCCAGTGCCTTAGAGTTTGAGAATTTAGTCCTTCAACAGCTAATTTGTATGAAAGTAATACAAAAACCAAAAGTATAGACATTAAATAAATTTTAATATTATATACTACCACGGGCAAAAAATATCAGGAAATTTGAATTTAATTTTTTTGGGATACTGTTTTTGTTTTTAAGTTAACGTCTGTCATTGACATCTGCGCCAAATTACACGTCAAAGTATTAATTAGTGTTTGAGATACGCGTCGTCCTTTTGTGAATGGCTAAAATCCAATTTTTCGTTTTTTTAAATGTCCAAAATATGAACTCTAAAATGTAATTAAGTAAATTTTGTTGACTCTAAAAAAGTTTATTTGAGTAGTCCAGACTATATTCTTTTGAAATTTTGAGAATCCGTGATTTGTTTCTTTGTATATATATGGCCTATTACTCAATAAAACCGACCGTTTGATTTAAAATTTAATGGCATATCTAAAAACTCAGCAGTTATTGTTCTGTGATTATAAAAAATTTGCAACTGTTTTGAAAAAAAAAAAAAAAAAGCAGGTATGCACATGTGGATTGCATCGGAAGAGAATTACTTTTGAGAGGAATTAAATGAATGATTAAACAAAGATATATTCTATGTCCTTCCTCTTATTATTGTAAGCGAATTTGTATTCAAAAAATACGGTCTACTATTAACATAACTTTGTCTTAAAGTAGTTACTTTATAGATGAACTTATAGCATAAATCTTAAAATTCCTCACATTCGTGCTAGACGGCACTCAGGTTGGCCAGACTCTCCTACTCTAAAGCACTAGGTATAACATATAAAAGAAATTTATAAACTTTACTTTTGAGGTTAAAACCTCCTCATCAAGACAATGAATCAACTAAGAACATCTAACTAAATAAGAGTTCTTTAGAAACCAGAACAACATGAATGGGAAATATTAAATGCTTAGTAATGTTTCAAGAATGATAATTTACATAATATATCTAAATATTATTTATTTTTTTGAATGAAATGCCTCATGGCAAAGATTTGACATCATTGTTTTTGAAGTCAACCAATACATTTTTGTCTTTTCCAAATAATTATGTATATATACATATATTAGTTTCAAGGATGAAAAAACGGTGTATTAAAGATACAAATAATAATAATATCTCTGTTATTCCTTTTCTTTTTTTAATACCATTTTCCTCACATAATGTTATTTATGAAGAGAATGTTTTAAGGCGATGCCGAAGGAGTTTAATTACATTACAAATTCATAACAAATGCATATATAGATGTAATTATATAATATATACTCAAATATAAACAAATATTGTGAAAAATATAATTCATTTTTTTTACAAACAAAGTTTTCACAAAGCGTTTATGAAATATGTAAAAAAAACCCAAAAAGTAAACCAATATGTAACAATGAACAATAAGCTTATGATAAGCTAAATGAGAGAAAATACAAAAAATTGGAACTATTATTACTATTTGCATCGAAAAAACAATTGATTTCTCTTTTTATATATATTTAATAATTGGCCATATAAAAATGGCTCTTCATATAAATGATAATATTAATATGGGTCTTAGTTAAAACAATTTAAATAAAATATCTTATTTTAATAATCTAATTATCAGGAAATAAAAATAATATTAAGTCACAAATACTCTTGATGAATGATTTGTTATACTTTTAATATAACAACATACAGAGTTAATGAGTTTTGAGGAGAACTATATACGTTTTGAACGTAAAGAAACACCAACTTGAATTTATGTGATTACCCTAGAAAATTTCGATTTGAGCAGTACAGTTTTTGGGTTCAAAAGCCTTTGTGATGGAATAAGATGAGCTCAAAGTGAAAGTATCACTTAAACTAATATTATTCTTTTAAGATATTAGTCATAAAAGTTTTTAAAGCCGAGATATTTGTGTATTTTGTTACGTAGATTTTACTATAAATCTTGAGTATTTAATTGCAATATTAATCAAATATGGGTAATTCAGTATAAAGTCATAATAATATGAGCTGAAAATCTCATTTTTGACAAGGATGTACTTTCACTCGTTGCCTTTAATGTAGTCAATGGATCAATAAAGGAAATTGAAAAATTCTTAATTTATTGTCCTATGGGTATTGCAAACATATTTGCACAATGAATATGGTTTTGTAAAAAATATTTTTTTAGTTATTGTATTAGTACTAAATGAAAGTATAATTCTTAGTCAATCATATTATTAATCTTAAATTTACAAAAGCAAAAATCGAAAACTTTCGATTTCAAAGGATTATCAAAAATAAGAAAACTCTGTTCGTAGAAATTTACTCCGACTCAAATTTCAATAAATTCAAAAATCTAAAGACTTACCTCTAGAGTGAGTTTAAAATCTATAAAAATTATGCCAAAAATAACGCATTGTTTTTTTATGAAACTTTTAGGACATTTCTCGAACATGTACTTTAAAGTAGACAAACATATTCATATGATATCTTACCTGAAAAAAGAAAAATAAGTGAAAGGATAAATTCATAACGGCAAAATAAAAATGAAATTTTGTTAAAATTATAGTTTAACAAATCAAATAAAAATATTAATGAAATAATAGAATTGTATGCAAATGACTTTAGATACACGAAAAAGTGTTTACAAACACTTCTTTATGAGAAATTATTGATTATATTATGGATGGAAAATTGGGTTTTTCTTGAAAAAAGGAAAAAAATAAATAGGGTGAAGGAAAATCGATGGGTAGGTAACTATAATTTGTATATTATTGGATAATTTTGCACCTAGATAAAATAGGTAGACTCTGATTTATTAGATATTACCATTTTCCTTGTCCATTTTGAACAACTACCTATAAAAGTTGTATTATTTGGTATTCAGATTCATTTGTATTCATTTTTGTCTCCAGGACTATTACAGAGTCTTAAGTCAAAATATCCCTTTTTTTTTCTCAAAAAAAAGAAGAAGAAAAGTATAGAACAGTACATCTTTATTCATATATATTTGAAGTCGTTTGCTCATAAATTACATGAGCTTAATGCTGATAAAAGAAAGGTAATTGTGAAAAAGGGGTTTATAAATAATTTTGTTGGACGATTGGTTAAAAATTAAAAAGGAGGTATTGGGTTGGTATAACCTATGAAATATTTTTATTTAAAACTTGAATAATACTCTTCATTTCTTTAAAAAAATGGTTTATATAAAAAAAAGGTTTTTCAAAGAAATAATTTGTTATTTTTCGAAATAGAAAAATCTACAAATAGTTATAATAACACTGGTTCTTAAAATCAGACTTTTTTTATGCCCTGATATTGAAATAGGCTAAAAGTTAGAAGAATTGAGTCCCTTAATGGCCTTATTTTGTCTCTATCAGGCTCAAATTGGCAAAGGCCATAATACTTTTTTTTGCGTTTTTCAGTATTTTTTAAGATTTGAGTGATATTTTTAAACCTAACGTCGAAGATAGTGAGAAACTATCTGGCTATGACTCTAAGCCTAAAGTTTAATAAATTTAAGACTTTTTTGATAATGTGTTTATAATTTTATTGATTTGAATCATCTTTGTTTGAGTAAGAAAATTTCTTTTTTTTTTTTACTTTAGAGCATGCATGGGCAACCTACGGCCCGCGGAGACCTTTGAAATCTATAATTGTCATATAATTAAAAAAAAAATTATTATAAAATAAGTATAACTATGTATGCATACATATTTTGCAAATATATAATTAGGGCTCTTGGCCCGTAGTCAGTCTTGATAAATATAATTTGGCCCACTAGTGAACAAAGATTACCCTTCCATGCTTTAGAGGATCAAAGGAGAATAAAACACATAAAAAATTAGTCATTTAGTGATTAGAACAATAATTTTGTTCACCAGAGACATAAATCCACCGAATAAAAATAGCTGTGCAAACAGACTTTGAGTAAGAGAGTCTCAATTGCTGAACAAAAGTAACGATTGAACTCGAATTACGAGCATATTAGAACGAAGTAATTTATTCATTTTAAATATTGGTAGTTGTGCATAGTATAAGTCATGATAAATATATATTTTGAATATTATGAAGAGAACATAATTTTCAAATTAGAAAAACAACTACAAATTGTATAATGCAAAGAGTGAGAGACTAGGAAAAAAGAAAAAAAATTGAGGTCTGGCTATTCATCATTTGTGTCCAAAAAATACATTTGGATTTCGTATATGTTGACACCATATCCAGTTAGAGACACGACTGCTTCGTTAACCCATCGCTGTATATTATCTTTATAAAAGTTATATTTAGTATTGAATGTATGATTTTAAGTATGATTTGAGAAAATGAAATAAACAGCACTATAAAGACAACGTTGATTTTGCAAAGTAACTATATTGGTCATTTTCCTTTAGATAAAGTTATTTACAGTCTTGCTGGATATAGTTGTTAACATACGTAGTTTTAATTTAAAAAATGTTACCAAGGGAAATTATGTCTGATACTGCAATAGCTCATTTTATTGGACTGATAAACAATATTTATTCCTTAATAAGAAAGATGTAAGAAGTTCGAAATTTATATATCAGAGTTGTATTAAAATAGGTTTTTTTTTACTATTTGAAGGTTTTTTTAATAATAATAAAATCCATAGTTTGTAGCAGTCTACATACAATAATCCATAAGTTTCACTGAACCCTTTATCTCCTGAATAGTTATGCTTATATCTGGAATTGAATTTTAGGGTACTCATAAATCATAGATTCATGTTTAAGCACCTTATAATAAGAAATGGCCACTCTATTTTCAAACCAATTCTCACCCCATTGAAAAGGGGGTCAATCTAATAAATCACACGTATTCCTTGTTATGTATCGAAATACCATAATACATATATTATTCCATATATAAAATAACAGTACAACCTTGATATAAAAGAAATATGTTTATACGTATTGATATGAGTCTAAAAATGTAAGAGGCATCATCCCTTCTGTAAAATATTTCTTCCTGACTCTGATACATACATATAGCATTTGTTTTGTTCCTCAGATACTTTCATGGCTTGTCTTTGTAAGTACTTTGGTATCTCGTCAACCAATTCAATATATTAAATTACGTATACTATAAAGTCCATTTTTACATAAATTTAGTAACTTAATTGTAAAGAAGTGCACACCGCAACACAGCAATAACCAAAACAACGAAGAAAGATTTAGTTTTCTAAATAAAAACTGAACCCAACCAGATATTGCTCTATACTGTAGTATATATCATTAATATAAGCGTAAATTTATGTTTCAAAGGTATAGCTATTTGTACAAGATCTGCCATAACTTTTTCATTTCTAGAACTACTATAATCACAATTTGACGAATTATAATTAGGTATCCTTTGCTTCGTAATGAAGATTATTTTATTTTATTTCATTTCTATGTTTGAATAGTTATTCTGTTGTCAATAGATACTTTTGTTTTATGAACTTTACAATAAAAATTACAATTTTTATAAAAACGTTTGTTCCTTTTGGAAAACTGTTCTGGGGACTACAAGCATGGTTATGTATTCATTCTAAAGCATTAGTTGTATTGTTAAAAAAGTACAAAGCCTAATTATGACATATAAATGGGTCATAATCACAAATCTCATATTAAAGTGTAGGATTTTTATTAGATATTAATTCAGAATTTGAAACTCAAAATGATTTAAAGGTGGTTAAATATTTACAACTCACCTGAATTGATTAAAATAAATAAATTAGCTCCTAGTAAATTTTAAAAAAAACCCACCAAAATAACTTTAGTAGATCTGAGTAATGTGAATTTTGTATGCATATCGTTTGTTTGATGGTAGTTTTAGGCTTTTTTATACAAAGATGTTAGATAAGTATATTTTTCTCTGTTATTCGCACTCTAACTTTTTAAACCTACTCAAAAACTGATGGGCAGATCTCTTTATATATAGAACGTAAAAAAAATTAAATTGTTTTCCATAGACAGATGAAGAAGTTATTTAACAAATTAAAAAACCATTTTTCCATACATTAATAAATTATGGTTGTTGTGTCAGTCAAGAAAACTTTCTTTTTTTTTTACATTTTAAGAAAAAGATACATATGATAAATGTAGTTTTGATACTTTGAGTATAAAAATGTACATACATAAAATCCCTCTAAAAAGACGAAAAATCTTTATGGAAGAAAATAAACTACTTATTATCATATTTGATATATAGTTACTTAAATAGTAAGTATGATTTGATCAGGGGTAGACTCAAGTATAACCATTGTGTGTACTTTTATAACTTTCCATAATTGTTGTTTTTTCTTCTTCTTTCTTAAAAGCATGACTGTAAACTTTGTAAAACCATTTTTTCCTTAATATTTTTTTTTCATAGTGCTTTCTACATAATATTATAATACAGTATAAAAAATTTAGTTTGCAAGAATATATGAGTGAGGTATATATATATATAATAATCATAATAATATATATGGTAAAATATTAGAAATTGCCAATGAAAAAAAGGAAAAAAAAAGAGCCTAATGGCTCTATTTTTTTTATATAAAAATATGTCGGAACATATGGCAACATGAAAACAGAAAATTTACTCCCATTTGTTTTAAATTGAAAAAAAATAGTTTATATACATATATATCAAAAGTATAAAAACATTCGACTTATTAATTGAGTTAAATATTATAATAAATCATTTATCAATGAGCATCCTTTTTAGAACGTGGTTTAAGTAAAACTGCTCCAAAAATAAAGCAAATCAGTTATATGATATACAGTTGAAAGATAATAAAAGTAAACCATTTACTTTTTTTAACTATTCGTGTCATCCATTTAGAACTCCTAAATACAAATTAAAATGTTAAAAATGCTTTTGTTAATTCAAAGCATGGAGAGAAAAAAACCCTGTTTTTTAAAATTAATCCTAACAACATTAGTTTGGGTTGTGAATAATATCTAATTTGTTTTACTATAATTAAAACATTAAATTTTTATTTTTCAAGGCCAAAACTTTGATGGATTGAGACCAAGATTAATGTTGCTGAAAATAATATTTTAAACCTTCTTACTTTTGTCTTGGTTATAACAACGAGATGAAGGCATTCAATTTAGAGGCCTTGAGATCAAAAGGAGAATCTCCTCTTCAAAAATTGACTTTGTAACCAAGAGACCCAAATCATTACTAAACAGTACTTGTCACTCTGACAGAGATAAAAATAGTCATTCATAAAGACAATGGAAACAGTAAATATGGCCTGAACAAAAAAGTAAATATATTTTTTTAGTGAACAATACGTAATTTGAATGAAAAATGAAGTATATAAGATTATTATAAATAAAATAATATTCAGCGAGTCTTAAAAAGAAATTAATAAATTGTGTTAAATAACCTAAGCAAAGTTGGTTTTTTTTTCTTTCATATTCTCGTCTTTGCTCATGTTTTCAAATCAAACAGTTTCAAAATAATGCAAATGATTTAACCTTAAAAATATACTTAAAAAAAACCTTCTTTGTCAAACATATTTCAATTATTACCCTCTTGACATGCCTTTCAATCAATTTACAAAATAATGCATTTACTTTACAAGGGGGAAAATGTTCAGAGTTGAATACAAAAAATAGAAAAATATGCTGATATTTTAAAATCAGCATTTATTTTGCAATTTTCATAATAAATTATTAAATATTTACTTATAAATTAATTGCATTTTTTTATAAAATAATAATTTGATGTTTTGATGCATTAACCTTAGAAAGGTTTTTAATAAAACAAACAAACAAATGATGTAGAAATTATTGGGGTTTGACTGAACGCCGTGCTGGGTTACTCGAAAGTATTAAATTTGAGTGGTAGGTGGCTCAATTTTTTTCTTCAAAATCCATTGTATTAGGAACATATCAATCAATATTACAAAATGTCAATCAGCTATTACAAAGGTTAATAATTTTTAGTTAATAAACAATTTTTAATTCCAAAATATTAGTAGTTTATGAGATACAGATACACTGGTAAAGTCCACTTGAGACCAACATTTCTACCTTTTCAATTAAATTTTTACTAACTGTAATTAATATTTGCATATTTTGAAATTTTGAAATAACTGAAGTTAATGTCTTAAATTTTTTTTGTTAAGCCTTTCTAAAATAATGAATAATTGAAAAAAAAATAATTTAAAGTTTTCATTGCAATGTGAAAAAAATGAATTTAACAAAAATAATACTTTGTGATTTTTAACTTTTTTGTTTTTTTGCATGTACTAATTTGACTGGCTGTAAATGAAAATGCCACAGTCCTATAAATATGAATCAGGGAAATGCAAAATTATACTATATTCAATAAAGTATTATTTAAAATTAATGTATAATAAGTCTTCAAAAAATACAAAAAACGTAATTCATAAATAAGTGTTTTGCAACAAAGTCATACCATTCTTTATTGACATCAAATACTGCATTGACTAATTAATACTTAATGTTTTGTATATTATAAAAAGAAAAAAAACTTAGTTCTCCTAACATTAATACTTTAATAAGAAAAATGTTCTTAAATAATTTATTAATTGAATTACTAAATATAGACGATATAGATAAATATTTGATGTGAAGAAACATATCACGTTTACATGTGTATTATTCATTTTGAAAAAAAAAATCCAACAAATAATATTGTACTTTGAGGATTTGATAATAGTTGATCATGTTTTTATTAACAGAAATGTATTTATCTTTTTTAATGATTCATTTACAAGAAGAAGAAAAAACAGTGCACATTAAATGTTAGATAGTTAATATTACAACTATTTAATTAAGTTATCTCAACTTTTACTACAAAGCAACTAATTTTACTGCAAATAGGCATCCATTTATATATAGAGAGAATAATTTATAAAAGAGGCATTCCTGGGATCTATACTACAAATCAATTTACACATGACGTCAAAAATAACATGCCAACTATTGAAGCTGATCTCAGGATCAGTTTTGATTTCGTTTTGCTCTTCTTATCGATTAAGGTTGATCTTGACTACAAAACTAGTGACATCATATCAATGATATTGCTGTCTATTTTAAAACAAGGAAGGAAATGAAAAGCACTATTTTTATCCCCAAGTAGCAATTATTTAACTCATTTGAGCCGATTACAACGTGAGCAGTGTATGAAGTCATTCCTTTTAGAAACAATTTGCCTAATTTTTTTTCATTGCAATGATATAATTTAGAATGAGAATAACATTTATTCCTGATTAAGTTTATAACTTCTGGTGCTGATAATGAATTAGTTCTTCTTATTCCTTTTTGTATTATACTTTTTTTTTAAAGTTAGAAACTCGAGGTTCTATTCAAATAAAATAAAATTGGGTCCAGCGTTTTTAGTGTCCTAATTGTGCATTAGAAATTTCTTTAAGGTCATAAACTTTATATTGATTGTGATCAATGTACCTATAATCTTCATCCATTTGAAAAATAAAAAAATTTCTGAGATAAACGTTGAACATTTATGGAAATAAAGTAAATTTAGAAGGAAATAAAATAAAAATTTGACCAAAATGATAAAATACGTTATTTAGGTAGATGTTTTTTTTATATTATGCAACCGTCTTTAATAAATAAGTAACTTTTTTGTAACAAAATTTTCTTATCTTTGAAAGTATAATTTATTTTTTAACTCATTATTTAGCAACTATACTCATTTCCGATGATTTTTTAACCCCTTTATGAGATTGGGATCAACTTTTACCAAAAACAACAAAAAACACGTGTTGTGCATACAAAATTTGAATTATAAATAAAAAAGGTATTTTAATTCCAATATTTTACAGTAAATTTCCGAGGGAGAATGCAAAATTTTACAAATTTTTATGAATCAATCACTGAAGATAAGTTCAATTACTATAATATAATAAAATATTCAAATTATTTACCCCTGCTTATAATATTTTAAGTCAAAAGTGTCTTATGGATAGGCTATAGAAGTAAAAGTAGTTAAAAATAAGTATTGATTTTTTTTGTCTTATTCTCATATTCAAAATCAAGTTGAACTGCCACCCATGTTTTTAGATTTTAAGTCAAATATATATTTTAACTTACTTTTAACTTCTTACATACATAAAAGATTTATGTATACTGCCAGCATACACAACTAATTTAACTATAGATTCTATTTTATAATAACATGGTGGTTATTGATGTACTTTGTGAATTGGATATGTGTAGACAACAGCCTGCTGCATATGTACACATCACTAATTATTATAAATATTTTTTGTTTTTTGACCAGCACAAGAAGCTTACTAAAAGTTATACGGAAACTTTCGTATACCTAAACATAAGAATTAAAAAAAAAAAAAAGACAGCACGTTCTACATACATATTTTAATTTTATCTAGTCAAAAAAAGCTATTGCTTAAAATTAGAAAGGCAAGTTGAGTTAAAAAAAAATTATGTCATAAAAAAATAAAATATTTTGTAGGCTAATTAAATGTAAAATTAGAAAACTTTTTTATTCTTTTTATTATACAAAAAAATAACATTTTCGTTATCTTATCACAAATATGTATTTCAAAAAAATGCACAAGTGTTATATTATTATCTCCTTTGCAAAATAAATTGAAGAAAAAGATACATTAATGCTAAGCATTTAATTAATAAATAAAAAAACTGAATAATTTTATTTTATTTAAGAATATAAAAAAAAAGGATTTTAAATATGAGATTAATTATACTTGAAGAGAATAAAAATCTTAAAAAAATTAGACTTTCATTTTTTTCTTTCCTCACATATTTTTCTTAAAAAAGCTTCCTTGTATAAATTGTTATTATTCTTTTTTCATTTATATATATATATATATATATATATATATATATATATATATATATATATATATATATATATATATATATGTATGTATATATTTATTTTGAGTGATAACTTTTTTAGAAGGCCGATGGTATTTTCTTTCATAAAGAAAGCAAGTCACGTAGAGGAAAAGAAAATTGAATTAAGGGCATAATGTTTTTTTTTGTCTGTGGTTTTGAGCTATATAGTATCTAGTTCATGATTCAAATAGTGAACGGATGAATTTGAAATTGAGAAAATTAATCTTACAGGTTTGTGTTAGTGTTCTGTCAACTCTATGAATTATTTACAAAATTCAATTTGACACTTGTATAGTTCATTTTTTGATTTGACAACAATTTTAAATTGTTTTTCCAAGTTTAAAAAAGCAAAACCCGAAGTCCAATATTTTTTTTTTTTAGTCTTTTCAACTTTTAATAGCTCAATCCCAATAATTGATATATATTTCTTATTTTAAGTTTAAGTTCTAAAACAATTGTTTCAAAATTCTGGGAATGCTTTATTTTCTGAAAAAGATTTTATCATAAAGATCAGATGTTTTTCTGTTAAAACTGTAAATACTTGAAGTTTTAAACATTGTTTTTTGTTTTATTTTAATTACTTATAATGAAAATATGATAAATGTCGAAAAAAATTGAGAAACGTGAGAAATTTCTCTTATTTTACAACATAAGTACAATAGGGATAGGAAATTTTTTGGAGTCCACGCAAATGTAATTTTTTTTTGAAATGTGTATGTTGATAACCTGCAAGATTTAATTACTTGTCTTATTCTGAAGATTCAAACGTCATCAGTGAGTAAGGTTTCATAGGTTATCATATTTTTGTATGATGTCATTTCAGGCCCGATTTTCACGCTCACCCGGATTCCATCCATTTTCACATCTCTATACATTGGCACTTTAATAGTCTATCAAGAATTAGTCTTGGGGATCATAACCAAAGCAACTCAAAACATTTTATATTCTACATACATGTAGCATCTAAACTTTGGATCTGGCAATAATTCAATGCCTTACTTGAAATTTTCAACATTTTAAGGGTCATTTATTTATGAAAGCAAATTTTAGAAATAGGGTCAATAATTTGGCAGTGAATACGGAACGCTGTTTTTTTTTCTTACATAATTTATTAACAACTTTTGTTTTTAGTTTAGACGACTCAACTCAATTTGACCCAATACTATTTATCTAAAAAAATACAATATACATCAGTAATTTTTTTGGAAAATTACATTATACTTTTTACAAATACAGTTAAACCTGGTCTAACGGTCAATTAGTTTAAGCGTGTCACTGCACTAAGCAGTCATATCCAGTTCCCATGCAGGAAATGTATAACATAAATTCTCTGTATTATGCGTTCCCCTGCAATTCCTTACTAGGGTCAATCAAAATAATGTATACCAATACAGATGATGAACCTGCTTCAACGGTCATTTTTATAAGTGTTTACTGACTGTTTAATACAAAACTTCATACGCCATAAGCTTTAAATGGAAGAATCAATAATCCCAGATAATAAGTTATAATCCACATCACTCTCTGTGATGAGTACTTACTATCAATATTTTTATACAAGTCCGATATTGTGTATAATTCAGATCTTTTAGACGCAATATTTAAAACATAAATGAATATTTTTTCCCACACTTCTTTATTTATTTATTTATTTCTCTCACTCTTTAAAAATGAAAATGACAATTATAACAAAGCTAGGGATGCATTGTCAAAATTAATAGTATGTAAAATACTGTAATTAAATTAAAGTAATGGATGTCACATATTTACATTGCTAATAAGTTTGAACAAACGAAAATTTCAGACTTTTATAAGTAATGTTATTGAAAGTTATTTTTCATATTGTTATATATATGTATATTAATATTATAATTAAAGGTAATTTTATTCTAATTTTGTACATTATTTATACAAAAAAAGTTTTAAATACATGTATATTTTATAATATAGTAAATTTTGCGGTTCATGTATTCTTTTATGCCCTATTTTGCTCATTATTTAAAAAAAAAAAGGGCAAACCTGGTTTAAGAGGTCACTAGCACACAGTGGCCGTTCCTTCAGTTTCATCATGTACTTCAAAAATATTTAAAGTGCAAAAAAATTAAAGTTTGTGATTCATAAGATCTAATCAATATATACATACACATGTTACAATCCAAGCATTATAATGAGCCTTTATTTTTGTACTAGGTCATTCAACTCAATAACGACTTACCTATGTGAAGAGTTTTTTAAATTAGCTTTTGTCTTCCTTTCTTGTTATATATAGTTATAGTAAATTCTTAATTGTCTTGGCACACAAATAATAATTGGTTACGATAAAGAAAGGACACCCTTATTTAAGAAATAAATGTAGATACCATAAACATATGAGGCCTGTTAATTACCTCCTGCGTACATAATTATCTTAGAAACATTAAGAAAGTAATGAAGAGTCTTTTAATAGAACACTAAATGCAAAAATGATATATCGATAATATTTTTCAAGACTCTTTTTCTTTTTTTTTAATGCAAACAAATAAAATATTAATTTGGGTCATTTAGAACAAGGAGTCTTAGCTGTTCTTCACCTGAGACAACCATTTCCCCATTGTCTTCATTTCTATTTATCTTCATACCAGCAGAAGTAAAGTACTAAGTATAATTCTCTTTGGTCGAGGATAAGGTAGTCCTTGAATATTGTACAAGATATGAAAATCAAATATTATTTCCATTTTTGACTAACTTTTTTCAATCTACCAGTTGAGAAACATTAATTTTAAATATATAGTTTTAAAGGGCATATAGAGTTTTTGTTATATTTTTTAAGTTTTTTATGTTATATATACTTGGTTTATATATAACAAATAAGCAATTATGGATCAGACAACTTTATAAAAATAGAGTTTAATCAAAAATAAAGCAATTTGAATGAAATTTGTGTTGTTATTTGAGTTTTGTCAAAGAACATCAATATCTCAGGATTTCTTCAGGTTTTTTTTTAATGTATATTTACAATATTATATTTATTGGCTTATGATCAAATTTTAATAGCACTTAGAGTCTAAAATCAGTAAAACTTGCATTTATTTTGCTTATAAAAGTTTGAAAAAAAACCCGTTTTCATTATTACTAATTGTACGTTTTATTATTATATCTATGATTTTTGTTGATTTGTATAGTTATTTAGAGCATTTATGATGAAGGAAATAGAAGGGAAGCGTCATGAAAATTATATATTTTTGAAATTGATGATTTTGTTATATCCCAAAAAAAAAAATTCAAATATTCCGTTATTTTTTGCTTATAGAAGTATCTCAACATTGAAAATTGTTCTTATTTAGATACTGTATTATGCATCTGTGCTTTCATATGAAGTCATTTCAGGTATTTAAAAAGTTTGTTGATTGTTTTATTTCTATATTTTTACAATAACTACTAAAAATTAACTCTTACTCATCTTATTTTTTCCTGATAGAGTGAATTAACATCCCCTTGATACCAAAATCTTAATATGCAAAGACTATATTTAAGTATGGAAACATATCTCAGAAAAAGCCTTTTATCCAGTAAGAGTACACACTACAGATTATGAGGGTACCGAAAATCCAGTTTGTTGAAATATTAATCTTCCTTCTTATTTTAACCTCAAATCAATAGTGATTTAACTTTCATATTAAAATCAAAACATTACACCACAGATGTATAATATGTTATAAAGAGAGATTAGAAGACTGAGAAGTATGAGACTGAGAACAGAGCTTAACATGGGTAGATTATATGATTTTATCTAATAAGGAACTGTAATTTGAGGTACGTTATCATACTCTCCCCGCGTTTCAATGATAGATTATACAAATAAACACTATTATTTTCTAATATAATTTATGGATAATTACGTCTGTTTCAACATGCCCAGAGATGTGTTAACTTCTTTTATTAACAGTCCACACTAAAATGAATATTTCAACATAAAAATCTCTTAATTGCAGTATAGAATGGGCACAAAAAAGCTACAAATTGGTTTGAACTTTGATGGAAAATATTACGTCTCTATATTACTTCTAGGTACAAGACTAAATACTCGGTCACAAACTGAATTTTGTATCAATAGGCCTTATTCTCTTTCTTAGTGAATTGAAATTTTTTGAACCCCAAATTGTTTATAATTACATTCGCTTGTATTGTTTAAAATGTTCTTTAAACATCTAGGAGCATTTGAACACAATTATTTCAGTGAAAAATAGGGTCTTTTACAGAGTTATATGTATATAGTTTGCAATATTTTAATATTGTGTGGTGAATAGCATTTATTTGCTTCATTTTACTAATGTAATATAAGCAAATATTTTATATATTGCACGCAACCTCATCAAAAGTGAATGAACACTTATTTGCAATTTGTTTAAAGTAACTAATGATTCCTAAGAAAGTTTTTATCAGTAATAACAAATCATACATATCTTGTTCAGGGCCCAAAGTAATGTTACTACGATTAATTTTTTATAAAAGAAAATATTTTAGCATTTTAATTTGTATTTAGTAGGAGTGAAAAATGAATTTAATATTTTTCAAAAGGTTTACAAAACACAAATCGTGAAATTATAATCCTTTTTCAACATTATATTCAATGATAAATTCTTTTTATTTTTGGGGTAACTTTTTTACCCCAATTCACAAACTACGTTAACAAATGTATGTTTACATTTATTTGTAGTTAAATTCATTAAATTTAAAATATTTGAATCATATCATAATCATTACAGGATGTAGTAAATAAAAATCTTTTTAAAATTTCTCAAATGAAAAAATGTTCAAACTTTAATGAATATAATTCCTTTTAATAAGATAACCTTCTGCATTTATTTATTTAACTTTATCTTGAGTCTAAAAAAGTAGTAATCTAATTAGAAAAAGAATCTTTTAATTAACACAAAACATATTAGCCACAGCTATAAGTAAGGAATGACCAAAGTATAAATTTATATGTAAGTAAACCTCTTTATGCATTAACCACCGAGTACATATATAATAAATATTATTGCAACATTAAGACTTTTAATGGTATTATATATTTTGGGAACGTTTATACATATATACATATATATATATATTTTATGTATATTTAAGATTCACTTCAGCCTACCATAATATTTCATCTGGTATATGTGTGTAAATAACATACGGTATAAATTTATATTTAATTAAATATATATATATATATAAGAATTATTTTTGGTTAGTAGTGATATATATTTTTTTTTCTTTTTAACTTGCGTTCAAATAATTTTGCACGTTTTTCCTTGCTGTAAGTAAATTCAATTTACTTATTATGGTCAAGTATTTCTCACAAAACGCTTCTTTTTTTTAATTTTGTTAGGATAGTTCAATGCTTATAAGTATATTTATTAATCAACTCAAAACGTCAAATAAAACTTATGTAGAGAAAAAGTGCTTTTTGAGATACATACACAATCAAACTTTCTACTTGTTTTAAAAATGCTTGTAATTATATATAAATCAAATTGTCAATTTTTATAGTCATTAGATGAAGTTTTTCTTAAGACTATTCTTTTGAAATTTATTTATTTTGTTTAATAAATATATGTATCTCAACAACTGATTATGTATGTATTTAACAGTCTTTTAGCTTACATATACATCAGTGAGAAGCGCCTTATTCACCCTAAATTAGAGTGAAATTGTTTAATATTTTTATAAATATGTGTTTAATTTTGATTCATTACATAGCTCAATGTTCGAGGCACGAATATGAGACTGGTAGGGAAGTAAGAGAAGCTGAACAAAAAGATAATTTAAGATATTTGGATTTATATTCATATCATTTTTTTTAACCCCTTACAATTTACACAATGTTGTCCTCACTTTTTACATCAGGAATATATTCCTTAACAGCTGTCGTCTTTCTTTTTTTTTCCTTATTTTTTTATAGGAAAAAATAGTTACAATGAGTATGATGATGATATGAAAGTACTTTTTCAATGTCGCACTGTATACTTTAACAAATAAACATAAATATTGTTTTGATAAAGGGTGAACAATTTATACAAAAGTGTATTTTAAAAACTGTCTCCTTTATTACATCCTTTGGGCTATAAGTCTTCTTGTAAAAAAAAAAAAAGATTTTGATATCAAATCAGATATTTTTGTAAGGAGTTCCGAGTTGGTGATAGCTTATACAATTATAGTTTACTCTGAACATCTGGTGCGAAATGCTCCCATATCCTTATAGAAATAGCTATGCAAATGAAAAAGAATACTGATATTTGTATGTACTTACAAAATTAGTTATAAAATAGAGAGTACATTGAGACAATAAAGAAATTGTCATACAAATAATTTGTAATGGCTTCTGGGTATAACTGAACATCTTTATATAAATATATATATTGTTTTTTCGAATGTTATACATAGGTGATGATGTATTGAGTATTTAAAAAGACGGTTATGAATTTGTAGATGCGAATATCAACTTTGAGAAATTTATTAATGAGAATATTTTTTAAATCTAAATAATTCACGGATTTGAATTTGAAAGTCAATACATCACTAGCAGAGTGGTTTTGATGGTCGAGGGGACTTTCTTAGATAAGGGATAGTAAACGTGTTCTTACTCCACTCTCTAAGGTTTTTTTATGGTGTACACCTGAGTTAAACGTGGAATAAGATAGGAAAAAAACAGATACACAATGCGGATGTTGATAGAAATACATCATAAATGCAAAGAGCCCACAGATGTAAATATTTAATAATTCATTAGCCTACATACATAGTAACCCTAGCAAACACTGCAACCTCACTAATATATATTTTTCAACCAGCTGTCCATCTGTGACTTCTGTCCCATATTTGTCTTCTGAACGTTGATTTGTTAAATTGTAATTATCATAGGAGTGAGGGATGCTAACACTATATAAAAAATAATACAATAATTGGGGAAAATGACGTTTGAGTAATTGTCTAACTACCAATGGATTAATTATTCATCTTCCATTCTTAAGGAAAGGTTGAGTGAAAAACGATTGCGTTTTATAGGAGAAGAAATGGAAAATCTGTTATTTTGCTCTTCTATTCGAAAGCAGCTTTCATTGAATCCATTTGATCTCATCACTACAAAAACGGTGCAAGAAGTCTTTATTCTCGTACACTGTATGTTTATTTGGTGACCTTTTTTTAATGTAAAGGGCATTATTATCTCATTTGTAATGCCTTATCCATTTAATAGATATTCTTTTTTCTCTACCCGAATTAAGAATAAACGCTATCAACTTTTTTAAATACAATTTGTCAAGAGAAAACAATTTTGGTGTGTGTGACATCCACTGGGAAGTGCACTTTTTTTACATCTTTAAATAAAATTATGGTTTATACTAGGTATGTTCAACATTAGGAAGAAGAATACAAATTTAATATATGTACAGTCCATATACACGAATACATATTAAAACACAGTTAAAACTTATTGTTTGAAGTTCAATTGATACAATTCTTCAGTTCTATGTATATTTTTATTATTTTATCAATGAAAAGTCATTTTAATATGTGTACAAAAATATATTGAAATATGTTTTTATTTTTTAGTACAAAACAAACATTTCTTCGAATTGAATTAATAGAAAAATATAAATAGAAGGAATTATATCCAAATGTAGTATTAACAATTTAATTTATGAAAAAACTTTCTTAAATGTATTTATAAATAAAAATAATAGTTTATATTAAATAGCGTGTGTTTTAATGGAAATATTTACGAGTTAAATTCTATATTTTTTTTATATATTAACCATGTATTTTCGTAGAAAGAAAAATAAATTATTATAGAAAAATATTAATTTGTCTAAAAAAAGAAGAGTCAAACAATTATTTATCAAAATGATACTTTACAATCGACCAATTTCTCAAGGAAAATAAATATAAATTTTGCACTATAAAGAACAATAATCCATACATTTATATTTTTAAATAAACGGAGTTATAACTTCAAATTTGCAAAATAAAAATAAAAATTATTCAACTACTGAAAAAGTTTATTGAGATAAATGGTTTGAATTCAATTGTGATGGCAAAACTTTGTCCCCTTATTTTAATTAGTTTATTTCAATACATGTGTTCAACATTTTATAAATATAAAAACATAAAGTTCAATTTTTTTTAAATATAACTTTGTTCAAAGTCAGTCAGTTTTATACAGTTGTACCACCAATAAATCATTTGCAAATGGTTCAATTTCAACTTCTAATAAGATCATTGTAGTCTTTATCACATATCAATTTTCAAATATTGAAAATTTCAATGTTTTCATATATATATAAAAAAAAAGGATAAAATCCTTTGAAATTCCATAATTGGTTAAATAAAAATTTCGGAGCACTTTTTGCTAGATGTCTTTTGTGAGCTTTATCTCATGATAAATAGATTGCATAAAAAAGCTTAAAGTATGCTTAAAGGTTAAGCTTGCACTTTAACAAGTTCATTTACAGTTTTGTTTAGTGAAGACAGTTAAAATTTTTTAGTATATTCTTAAGTATCACTACGTTTAAGCTGAAATGGCGGATCAGGCGGCCAAAAAAGTTTGTGCTGATTATGAACCAAATTATTATCTCGTATGCAACAGCAAAGCGGACATTCCTACGATTATGTTCTGGTAACATGGATGTCGAAGATTTGGCACGCTCTGGTAGGCCAATTATCGAAAATGTCGATAAAACAGTAGAAATCGTCAAGTTGGACCGGTATGTGAGCAATTATTCCATTGCACAGGAACTGAAAATCAGCCAAGAGACCATTTGGAACCATATGCATAAGATATACTCCTAACTATGCTAACTTTATTGTCAAAATAAAGTAAAAAAACGCTCAGAACTTTTTACATTATATAAGAAGACTTAGAGTCTTCTTAGATCTTAAATAACTTAGATCCATACCAAAAAAAAAAAAAAAATCAAACTTGACTCAAATTTTAAAAAAATATGTCCCTTCCCAAATTAACACACTCTTCATCAATGTAGTGCGAAAAAAAAATATTTATGTACTATATGAGCTTGACAAATAATACCTGCGTAAGCAGGTCTGAGCTTTGAGTGTGCCTGTGACAAGATGTTTTACAATCACGTAGGCCTGTTTAAGTGAGAGGATAGAAATCACTCATGATAACTCTGAGAAACAACATATCTACTGACAGTGATCACTATAATACTCCATGCCTGCTAAAAAAACGTATAAAGTTTCAAAATAGAGAAGAATTATTAATAAAAGTGTAAATATTTTGTAGATTACCAACATAACTTTTTTTTAAATACACTCATTGGGATTTTAGCCTGGGATTGAAAAACTGTTTCAACAAAGTATTAAATGTATGTATACTTGAATCAGTGTGTTTTCCTTAAAATAACTTTTTATACACACAAATTTATAAGTAAAAAATATATATACAGTGAAAATTTAATAGATGTTAACAAAATGTCAAGTCCGAAGAAGTTAAAAATCTAGTTTTATTGGACAATAGTAGACCTGGTTTTTTATTATTAATAATAATAAAAATAACGATAACTCATAAAAATGACACATTAATGATAAGATTTTTTTGAATTTTTTCCTTTATCAAGGTATTTAAATAATAGCATTTCGTACAAAATTGATGATTCGAAGATGTCTCCAAACGATTAAAAATCACGATTTATACCCATAACATCGACCGTTGGTTCTTCTTATTCAATATATTATATAAAATGCTCTTGATTCATTTCGACGACTAAAGTCATTATTTTTTATAAAAAGAATGAAACATTAATACTCCTTAACGCTGATAGGACAATGGAGTCTAATTGAACAATGACCTCAATGTTAAATCAATAATATGTGTGTATGTAAAAAAAAAACTGAATGAGTCCATTTGTTCGTGTTATAATTTTTTGATTTTTTTCACACAACCTCAATTAAAATTGTCATTTATTTTTGTCAACGATATTTTAATCAAAAATCAAATCATTTTATCTCTTTAAAATAGCAAATTATAATGTATTATACCATTTTAAATATTTATGAACTTAAAATATCTCCAAGATCTCTATTACACCTTAAATCTCTATCTCAGTGCTGTTTGTTTGAATATTTTTTCTATTAAGTTTGTATTAATATTGTCAATAAGTGAGGGTCTACTCTTGTGGTCAAGACCACATTATCCAATACATTGAGTGATCTTGACAGTACACTGACTTTAAGAGGCTGAGACTGAGACGAAAACTGAGAGTTTCTATAATTGTCTCGAGACTCATCTGAAGAATCATATCATTATTATAGATCATGTATGTAGATATATATACATTTGAACTTTAGAAAAAACATAATTTGAAAGGACCAGGTGTGTACAAGACTAGGTCAATGTCTTCACCTGACAAAAGAGATATCATGCTCAAGGAAGGGTCAATGAATAATGACGTCATATTTGTTTTTGACAAATAATACTTAGTTAGTTCAATTGCCATATTGAATGGAGGAATACCTTGAATATTCTGTGTAATTGGCTCGCAGGATATACTAGACTCTTTGAGACTATCAACTCCACAAAATAGAATGTAAATATGAAAATAATTTTGAAACAAAAAAACTTTACTATAGAGAAGTATATACTGATCATCTTTGGATTGTTGTTGATTCTCCAACATGAATCATGAGTTGGAGCCCCTTGGAGATACTCTAAAGGATCCCTTAGCACGGAATATATTTGGAAACCCTCAAATGGGGTATTTTAACACACCCGCCGTATTCTCAAGACATTGCTCCTTCTGATTACTGGTTGTTTCGACGGATACATTATGATTTGGCAACCCACAGGTTCACTTCTCTCTAAAAAATAGAAAATTGGCTTGTGCTTGAATCGCCTCAAACGATGAGACAATTTTTGCGAGATGGAATTTGAAGATTATTTGAGAAGTGGCAAAAAGTAGTAGACAGCGATGGACAATATTTTAACTAATCTCTTAATTCATTTCATTCTGAAATAAATGAATTTTTATCACAAAAAACTAATTTGTACGCCCTATACTTTTGTATATGGTTTATTGAAGGTAAAAAAATATCCCGTGACTTCATCTGACCTTGTAAAAATGAAAAAATAAAATCTATAATTTTCTTAAGTAATCTAAGCACCACTTTCATATTTTCATGTTTATACAGAAGGTAAAGCAATTAAAAAGTAATCGACATAATAAAAACTCAGTTACTTCATTTTATCTGTGAAACTTTTTATCTAGTAGAATATATATTGGTATAAAAAGATATTTAAAATATTTTGGGATATTAGGAAAATCTTTATTTAGTAATTATCTGCTAAATTTTGTGTTTTAATATGAGAAAATGTAAAAAGTTTTTTGCTTTCACGTATTTTTTTTCTCTTTTCTCGAATCGAAAATAAGTCTAAAGCTTTTTTTTTTCTTGGTTTCTTTCATATATAATAATAATAATAATAATAAAAGTTGAAGAACTTTTTAACGATACATTTCTCAATTTATTCTTTATTTATTTATTTTTAAAAATCAAATGAATTTACATAAAGACATACCCATATAAACTTTTTGTCAATGTTTTCAAATTTATTTTATCTGTAAATTTGTATAATAATAACTTTAGAGAGACTCAAAAAGAATATAAACGGTTTGAAAATGTGTATATGCCATTTTATAGGATACAAAGGGTCTTCCCTGATTCGTATCAAAACTTTTGCACACAATTCTGTCAGTTTTTTAAAATAGGAAATCATGAATATGGAGTACAAATTAGTTTGGTTTGCTTTCAAAAGATGGATCTAACTGTGCAAATAAATAATATATTTTCATAATGACAGCTGATTTTGGGGGTTTCAGAGAGATTAGACATTTGTCGGTAACATTCAATTGATATAACTTTCAAATTCAAACAGAAAATATGTTTTTTACTTTGTTGAATATGTAAAATTTCGTGATAACTCAGCAGCATTTGCAGAAGATTTTATTTTTAATTGCTTTAAAAAGTGCAAATGAATCGGATCAAATGCATGGATAAGTTTAGAATGACAATGTTTTAACTGATAAATTATGTAAAAACGGTTTTGATGTTTCAAAAAGGGTGTATTTATAGTTGAAGACAAGCCTTGCTCTGGACTACAAAAAAAATTTCAAAGACAAATAATTGGAGACATTACTCAATAATGATCCTAAATGAAATGTAAGAAGAGCTTTCAGAATCATTGAAAGTTATGTAACAAGTTGTCTCTGTACGATTGAAACTCTGTACGATTAGAAACAAACAAAAATCACAAACACGGATTGAACTAATTTGTACTTACAATAAATGTAAATCAATTTGGCTTAAAGCCAAATTGACAACTAATAAAATTAAACTTTGTATATTTTTTTTGTTTATACAAGAATAAAAACATAGTTAATCAATTTGAATAGCAAATATTTATATTTTTAAATTTTATAAAGAATAAAAATAGTAATGAATATTTTTTTTTTTGAAAAATATATTTTGTCAAATATCATTTTCAAGTATAAACTTAACCATTTTGTGTCAAAAGAAATTTATTTGTAGAATTAGAATCAATTTTAAAGTATGTTTTTATTGACGAGGTGAATAGCAGAATAAATTGAGAGTAAGACCATTTTGGAGACATAGTTATTCAAATTTGTATTTTTAAGTGCTACCGCTTTTATTCTAATCAATTTTGATTTTAAATATGTCACAAAGATGAGTGATATTTAGAATAATGAGGTCGATAGAAAACATCTTATAAAACTATAGTTTCCAACACAATCCGTTGTATCAAAATTTGCTTTGTAATTAGCAATATTAAAATTCCCTTGCCTCCAACTATTATTACTATCTTGTTTATATACATAGTTATTTTACAGTAAAAAGGGCTTAAGCAGAATGACAGTTGAGTTATGAAAAAAAAGACCATCATTTTGGTCTCTTGGCAAGTTTTTGTACACTTTTAAAGATATATTTTTAGGTGAAAAGAGTCGAGCAAAAAGATGAAAATATGATAAAAATCAAAAATTTTAATTCTGATTTTCATTGGGGTATTTTTTTTTAATTGACTAGATGAAGTTTAGAGATAATCAAATCTCTTTTACTAATGTATTAAAATTACTTTTTTCAAAAATATACTTCTAATGAGGCAAAAATGAGTCAATTTATCTTTCGTTATAAAAGTATCCGACTGCACTTGATGTGTTAATTTTTATATTTAAGTTCATATTATTTATAAGTTATACTTGTAAGTAGATAAATTTATATTTTCTCTTTATTGTTCTAGTAAGTTTCTTGTCGGATTTGAAATTACAACACAAATCGTTGGTTCTTTTGTGTGCTTTAGTAATAGCCAAATATACGCGGATTTGTAGAGTGTTTTCTAATTTACATAATGTATTTTCAAGATTCAGATCTTTAGGAATTTATTTAAATAAACGGTGGTGTTTTTTTCCTCACTCAGCATATTCGAATGTACATATATTTGTAAGAAAAAAAACGAACTCTCAAATACCCACAAAATGTTTATGTTTAAAATTTTTATTTCTCATCTAACTGAGTACAGGAATGACACAAAGAGTCCTACTAAGAACGTCTAACCTTTTCACTATGAAAAATTCATAGTTGATTTCCCTTTCACCCTTAAAATACCATATATGTAATTTTCTGTAACTTTCCAAGTTAATCTATCTGGGCCCAAGTGAAATTTTGATGAAGGCTGCTCTCTTCAGACATCGTTACTTTTAGACATTTAAGACTCACTTCAAACTTGACGCTAATAGATAGAGGTTTAGTTTACCGCCTTTTTGATTGCATTTCTAAAATTTAAATAGGATAATAAAAAAACTCGACCTTGACAGAATATCATGTTTTTTTTTGGGAAAAAAAGAATGTGGGAAAAATTTTAGTTCACCAAAATCAACCGTGTTTATGTGTGGTTCTATTTTGTTATTTAATCATAATAGTTAGCATAAAGTTGATCAAGATGAGCCTGAAATGGCCTAAGCCTTAGCACATATGTTTTTTTTACAACCATAAAAGTAACACCTGAAGAGTGCTTTTTGTAGCACATAAATTAAAGCGTTTTTACTGACACTTAAAATATATATCAAGCATTTCTTATCGGTTGTTTACAATCATTAAATTATATTATTATTTTGTTAAATTGATATTTAAATGTATAAAAACCAAGTTGTAATTTTTAATGCTATTTAAATAAATAAAATCAGTCTTGATTTGGAAGTTAGGGAGTACGGATATGGAATTAAGAAATCATTTAATACTCCTATATTGACAAGTTTAATGTACTAAATTTGGTCAATATTTTTTATAAAAGTCTTTTTATTCTTCATATATAATCTATTCTTTATAACTGTTATTTAAATGAATGAACCACCTAAAACGTTGTGGTAGACTTAAAAAAACCCAGAAAAAACCATAATTCAAATTTTAATAATTACATACATCAAAGAACATACAAAGTCATCGAATCTTGGCTTGTTTAGAACCATAGGAAAAACAAAGTCACCACATTACCATAAAAAATTGCACTTCTATAAGTAATTTATTCAAAATTTGATCAAGTTTTGAACATTTTATTTTATTTTTTTTATCTACAAGAACTTTTTTTTGCATATTAGTTGATCAGTTTATAATTTAGTTTATTTAAAATGAAAAAAAAAATCATTGATTTTGAGTCATGTTTCATGCTAAAGAAATTATTTATTCTCTTAAAAATGGATTCAAACTTTATTTATGTATCTTAGAAAGATAATAAACGAATATGAACTAGATATTTGAATGGTCTTAGAGATAATAGAATGGAGTTTACCAGTAGCATAAGGGCCCAAATTTTTTTTTATTTTATGCAAATCTATAAATTCGTGGTAATGATAATTTGGAAAATTTTACAGTGGCCAGGAGGGCCATGCTTGAACTTATACACGATTATTGCTACAAAGTTTTTTCAAAGATTGATCTGAAGTTATAAAATTCCATGAATAACTGGTTCATAGGCTCTTTGCTTCCCAAATAATTAATTTGTATCAAAGGACCCCATCAATCAAAGACAAAACATTTTGTAAAAAAAAGAAGGAAAAAGGGCTGGAAATTGTTCTTGGTTGTTTGCCAATGTCGTCACTATAAATCTCCTATTTAACTATTCATCATTTAATTGTTCAAATTTGAATAACGTTAGATCAATAATCAGAACACTAATAAGACACATGAGAACATAATAGCATCAACAGATGTCAAACAAAAAATAGTACATAGTAGTGGGTTGATGTTGTTTCAAAAGTTAAGTTTCAAGGGATAAAAATTAATTTAATCAAAGATTTCTTTCACATAAAATAAAAAAAAATGTAAATGACTCAAATGACTCCTTGAAATTCCATTCCATTTCCTTTCTTTTCTTTTATTCAATGAGGTTAGATATTAAATATACATATGTACAGACGTAATACATTTAATATAGATTTATAGCTACTGCCTATCTACATATAGCATAATAAAGAACGAAGAGTAGATTCCTATATTTTATGTGTCTTTTACATGCAAATTTATGTAATTATAGATTATAAGTAGTATAATCTAAAGGAATGATCAAAGTCTGCTTTGTGTGGAGCCACAAAACTTCATTTCTTTAAATTTATTAGAATACATATTTTATATACTCAATCAATTTGTAAATTTATCTTAAACTGATGCTTTTTTTTCTCAAAAAGGGTTTGCTTGCATGATTTAAAGTGTGACTAAGTGTTAATATCATTCTTTTAATTACATTAGTCAAGAGTAAACAGGGCTTGAGATCAAAATAATCTGATCTTTGTAAAGCTTCCAAATTTGAAATTGACACAATCCGTAATATTTCCAACATCAAAAAAAAAAATCCAATCAATGCAAAGTATCTACATAGTTAACTTTGTAGTCGTAGTGACAAAATTTCAAAAGTAATTTATATTAAAAAATAAAATAAATATTACTTGTGATATTCATACAAATACTGGGGGTGTAAACTTTTTGATGACACATTAAGGTAGTTCATTTGACAGCATGACCCTCGGGATTACACTATATGCACCTTTTAGCCATAGATTGGGATCAGATCTCTGCATGTGCACTCAATGGCCTATTGGAGAAGCTGACAAAGGAATTATAAATACTATCGGGGCTTGACATTAGGACATCTAATTGGACCCCTAGTATAGACATCAGACATACAGAATTACCTCTTGAAAACTGTCTACATCTCACTTTCCACCATGAAAGAGTTTCCACAACAGACCATGCAATAAATACCTATTGGCTCAAAACCAATTGATTGTATTTGACTTCTGAATCCACTTGAAGTATTTTCCTTATCTTTTATAGTACATGTTTTTTCGCACAAATGAATATGGAAACGAATGCGAACTAACCAGAATATGAGGAAAGTCAAAACTTTATGATACAGAAGAATACTTTCCACAAAATATTCAACTATTTTAACTGCCATATCTGTAATAGATTTTTCAATTCTGGTCATTTTTTTAAAGTCTTTCATGAAGGAATTAAATATAGCTTCAATTTTGCAAAACTTATGTCCAAACTTGAGAATAATCTTAAATTGCACCTGGTTATATCAACTTGCATCGCTTAAGGTGATCCACTTTTTGAACTGACTGTCTTTAATGTGTTTAAAACACAACCATGAATCAGAAGAAGGCATTTCTTTTCTCTTTTATTCTTATAACCTATTGCTTTCGAAAATTGCTCTCCTTAGACAATAAAAAACTGAATATCCTTTAGTTTTTTAGCAATAAGCACAGCCGACACCACTACATGGAGGCATATTAATTGAAATTTTATGTTTAAACTTAAAAAAAAACTTAAATTTCAAGTATCTTTATAAGTTTTGAACGTTTAGGGCCAAAATTTAGAAGAACAGAAAGTAAACTGACTTCAGGTATGTTGCCACAACTCTTCTTATAGGACACTGGCTAATACTAAATCAATGTTATTAAGTAGAATTATATCAAATTAAAATATGAAATCAATAAACAATTATCTTAAAAAATTTTTTTAGTTATTTCATATATCAATGTTAATAATATATTTTAGATTTTTGGAGGCAAATTGTGCTAATTTTTGTATTTTTGAATTTTAATTATACACACACCCTGATTGTTGAATGATACATTTTTGAAACAATAAACTACTTTGATAATAGAAGTTCCTATGGACAATAGATGCTAGCATGATGACATTATCTTTGTACTTGAGTAAAAATTTGTTTTATTCCAACATGAAATGATTCCCTCAGATCCAAAAAATTAGCAAAGAAATAAATTAAAAATGTGAAATTTCCTCGTGTATAAGTAAAATGGAAGAGTTGAAAGAGTGTCTTATCTTTTAAAAGCCTCAATATTTGCTCTGGAATGACGTCAACTGATGTTTGTCTAATTTTTTCTTTTGTCATCAGGTAAAAATTATAATGCAAATAAAATTGTACGATTAATAATGCTTTATGCAACTAAAGATAATATAAATAGGGTTGTTTTAAAAATCAAAAACTTTAAAAATAAATTTTAATAGTCAAGGTGTGCAAATTACCTATCCAAAAGAAATAAAAACTACTCTATTATGCGTAGGCTTTAGAATATGTGACTTTTAATCTGGTTTGTTATTTTGGGTGGGATGATTTGTTTTTGAACTCTATAAGTAGGTTAATATAAAAGTAATGTTTAATATGATAAAGATAATGTTTTATCAAATCAAGGAGATGACTTCCAATACTTAATGGTTTTCCCATTCAACGCAGAGAACGTTTAGATGTTGATAGATTTGATTCTTATGACCATGGATATCTAAAGACCTTGAGTCACTCTATTAGATTTTGGGTTGATCAACCCATCAATATCCATGGTTTTGTAATTTACGATTCTTATGACGCAGGTCCAAGTCTAACTGGGAGCATGCGTCTAGAGAAGGTAGATCTTAACCAAAAGATGGAAGAGAAGTCTTTAGCTTTTGGAACATTTCATGCAAAATATTTCAAAGAATACACTGCAACAAGGAACCTCTTTGATGAGCCCGTTGCTATTGAACCAAAGATACTTTATAGAGCCTGTCTTAAATATGACAAATCTTCATTTAATCGAAGAGTTAATAGTGGAAAAGACGGACTAATGAGAGTGATGAAGAATGGAGTTCAGTTTGAGTTCGAGAATGATTCCAATAAAAATGTCAATGGCTCAAGTGTTCCTAGGATTCTCTTTAGTCGACTCCCTGCAATGAAACATAATTGAAAAGTCTCTTTCTTTTGCATGTTCCTTTACTTTAATATAAAATAAATTATGATTTATAATCCAAGGCGTTACTCATCCCTAGGGGAAATAAAGAGAAGTTTTTGACAATTTCTCTAGATTGTCTTATTATACATTTATATGTAGATACCCATACTTATATTTAAAACTTTTGTGACATCTTCGTTTGAGAGTGGCTTCTTTTTAAATAAATCCACATATCCGTTAATTTTTTCCTTTATTTTAAAGAGATTGATGACCCCACCAGTACTCAGTGTCCTTCGTAAATTGACTTCACAAAATTGCATGATATATGTATGTAGATACGGAAAAATTCAAATTTAATGGTTTGATTCATTATATTTTTCTTTTTTTTTTCAGAATTATGTACATAAGTACATATTTCTCAAACTCTTAATGTCTACGAAAACGGTACAAAGAGCAAAAATTTCAAAGGAATTTTTCAATACTATTTACTTTATTTTTTAATCAACTCATTCAAGCAAGGAATTGACATAAAAGGAGCTTCAATTGTCCCAAATAAAGGGACTAACAATTCCTTCTAACTGCATTCTTGTGTAAAAAAAAATAAGAAAAAAGAGAACAGAGCAGTTTTAAAGTGCCTTGAGTGTTTTTTTTTTCTCGAAAATAATGTATGATCGTTCTAGAGCAAGGTCACTTAATTTTCTATCACCTATAACTTTTATTACTGTACATAATGCGCATACCTGAACTTGGAGTGTGCCCCAGACGCAGTGTTTTTCCTTCTGGCTATCCATCCCTGTATCCACTTAGACACAACCAAAAGCTTAAAATTTGTTTCATAATTACTATAAAAACTAGCTAAGGATTTTAATAGTGACCATCAAACAAATCAAACATCATCTGATGCGTATGACCTGATACATCATTGCACTCATCCATCTCTTCAAAAATCTACACTTAATTATTCATTTAAATAGAGGATTGCATTCATCCGTATATATGTACTATGGGACTTCAAATCCATGTTGTTCCCTGTATCATCATGAAAGACACATGCCATTTAAATAGAAAGCACTTCAATTGAAATAATAAATCTTGAATTGACCTCAAATTATTATTTATTTATTTTGTATATGAGACAGAATTGAGTATATGAAGTATTCAATTATCTTAGTGGCCATATAAGGTTTATTTACGTACATGATACACTTTTAAATTGTATGGATGCTGTGAAGTCAAATATATAGCAAATGTCTCAAATCAACAAATGATCCAAACATAATATATACTAAAAATATTGAGTAGGTTTACTTTATGAAGTGGAAGAAATCTATCTATAAATCCCTCACACTCAAACCTTCATTTTGGTGAGATAAAAGTTGTATCCTGAGTTGTATGTAGGAGAATAAAAATGATTTTAAAGCATTTGAGAGCTTTACATATTGTATCACATTTCTCAAGGTATGTCTTCAATTGTATATATGTATACTCTTGAAATGAGTAAATTGAATATGTAGTGTGGAACTTCAGCATACGAGCTGCAATTATTCTGGATTTTTTTAAAGAACAAATGTCAATTAGTCTCAGACACAGAATCACATCATTAATTAGAAAAAGTGTGACAATGTTCAAATTCAAGGCTTGAAAACTCAAGTTATCAAATGTAATATGTACTGGAGTTACAGTGTGGTACATAAATCGGTTCCCTCTCTACACTCTGTCCTTGTAAAACGTTTAAAACTTCCAATCCACCTCTTGCAATGTTTGCAGAGTGAATTTTTTTTTTTTTTTTGAAATCTTATAATCCTCATTAATTGCTTAATAAACGTACTTCTGATATATTAAATGACTTTTCTATGATTATGAGGAAAATTATGTTATATATATCAAAATGATCATATTTAGGCTTATGTGTGGGTTATTTTTAATAGGATTTAATTTGAGGGGAAACATTCCCCTCTAATTTGAATTTATTAGAAACTATGTATCTCATATATTATTTTACATTTTCACCCTTGATGGTTTACGATACCCATTAATTTATTTAAAGAATCAATAATTCAGAAAATGATAGAAATTTCAGATGTAACGGATAGTAATGGGCGAACAAAAAAAAATTTCCCGGATCCTCCATCTTTGTCTTCAAACAAAATATCATATAAATTTGTCATAACTAACATACTGAGTGGTTGTACAAAAGTCGAAATTTAATGTGAATTGTTACTAAATATTAATTTTGTATATAAAAAATAAAAGACTCGTAGATATTCTTTCAAGAGTCAAGTCTGTCTCACTCCAGAAATGATTTACACATTAAATGGATCTTATATTTAACATTCGCATATATGTGTAGTTTATTTTTATAAAGTTCTTTCAAAAAATTTATATAAGAGAAAAGAAGTTTTTAATATATATGTAGAACCTTATGATTCTTTTAATTACTCTAATTAGTATTAATTATTTGGGCTAATTGATATATATATATAAATATATGTGTGTGTAATTTAGATGATTAAGTTCATTAATAAGTAATTATATAAACTGCTTCAATAAGGTTTTTTTGCTTTCATTGAGTACAAAAAAGATGTAGACATTGTAGAAGAAAAAATATTACTTGTACATATGATTATATTTATATCAAGGATTGTATATTTATGTAATCATTTAACCCAGTAGCGTTCTAACTAACATGTTAGAATACACAAATACACAAACAATAACCTGTAAATGAAATTATTTAAATAAATATTCATAAAAAAATGGATATTATTACTCATGAGCCACGTGAATCAGTTAAATATTATATTGAATATTTAACTTTTATGATCCATTAATGGAATTTGTATGGATTTTATTTATCTAAAAACTCTCAAAACAATATTTACAATGAGGGACTATGTTGAATTTGATATTTTATTTTATTATTAAGTATGCCTTGCTATCAAATTATAAAACATATTCTATAAAATATATATGAAATTAAAGACCCATGATTTGACAAATTTCTTTATATGCAGGAGTAATGAAACAAAATGGGGTTCAAAACCAAGAAAGAAAAGTGGAATTTTTTTTTTTTTTTTTTTGTGATTTTCATTTAACCATGGATTGAGACTCTAAAGATGGTGGAGAGCACTTTATTTTATATAGCTAGTAAAGAAACTTCTTCTAAAGTTATTTATAGACAATTTTCCAATTATCATTTAGTTTATTTTAAATATGCACTTTGTACATCTTATATAACGCTTTTTAGAAATTTGCATTGAATCAAATTTAATAAGGTATTAAAGGAACACATACATATGTTGATTTTATATATTTTGTTGTCGTTAATTGTTGTTTTTTTTGCTTTTGTTTTCATGCATTGCATTCTTCATCTATTCATTTATTAATTTTTTCAAATATGTCAGTTTGCTTCTTTTTTTTTTTAGTAAAATAAGACAAATAATCATTAAACCTTCACTCATCATTCTTTTAAGTTACAGATCATCTCTGCAAAAAAAAAATAATATATATAGCTTACATACCTCTAGCTTTACTCTCAACTACATAGAATCAGAAGCCATTTTTCTGTTAATATAACTACGTATCTTCAACTTACAAAACAAAAATCACCATATCAACGATAGGAAAGAATGACAACAATACATATCAATGTTTCATAATGACGTCACACCTTCTCTGTTGTCACTATGGAAATTTTGATCTTTTTAACTATAATAAATGTTCAATTCCTACTCTCTAATCCCTAATTTCCTATTCAATACAAATGAGTGTACACACTTCTGAGGAAGGAGTCAAATCATAATGGCTGACTCATGCCGCTTTTATTCCCTATGACGTCATTATGAGACATTGAAATGATAAGTATGAAGAGACTTGTGTCTGTTTACTACTTGCGCATTCAAGAAAAATACGTAAATCCCCAAAAACACTAAATCAAACAAAAAATCTATAGTTTAAAAAAGAAAGTTTCTTAAATAAAATTATAGAGATTTCATTGTAATATGAGCCCTAATATTTCACATTACTATAAATGATAACTAAATATTGAAACCTTCATATGAAGCATCGTTTCTCAACCTTTTTTAGACCAATTTTTAAAATCACTGAACGCTTTAGCATGAGTTTTATCAATTCTGTATTTAACTTTTAATTAGTTATTGAGGTGATAAATTACTTTAAAGGGTATTAATTGGTAATTACTATAAATCAAATGACTCAGACATCAGATCTATGAGAGAAAAACTGAGATTTGTTTTGAATTTTACACTCAAAGATAAATTAAACAAAGATTTCAAAGTCAATGTAATAAAATAATTGTGTTCCTCAGTGCTGATATTTCTTTTAATCAACAATGCATGTAATTTAGAGTGTATCCGTAAACTAACTTTTAATTAGTAGTAGAAGGAAGGGTAAAGTAACATTTAAAAAAGGAAATACTAATTTGAAAAAAAAGAAAACACAAAATCCCGTCTACTTTTTTAACAAAAATAAATACTAGATTAATACAAACTTATCTGAATCTTTTAATCTGAATTGTATTAAGTAAGTACAAGGGGTCTGTCAATACAATGAAATATCATTTGACCATTTTTGTTGGTAAATAGTGTTATTCTAAAATGATTTAGAATGGAAAAATTGCAATACTATAGATTTACTGAAAGCCAAACAGTTCAATAATTGAACATATAAGTCAATCCTTACAAAAAAAATGAAGAGATAACAATTTCTTTTCGCATACACAAAAATAATACAAATTGATATGATTTTATCATTGAAACAAATTGATACAAACCATATTTTCTTATTAAAGTATATAAAGGTATGACTTAATGCACTTTCATATCTCAAGAAAAGTCACGTTGAACGCTTTTCTTTTTTTATTTGTAAATGTAAATAGAATATTTATAAGTTATATAAAAACATTTTTATCATAACTATAAAAGTAAGGTTAGATATTTCTATTCATGTCAGATATGTCTATAAGATTTCTTAAAAAGAGAAATTCAAATAGTAATTCAATACATAATTATTTTGGTATATATAGCAGCTTTATCAGTATATATTCAGTAAAAGAGTTATAATAGGTATATATGCATGCTCAGCTCCTTCATATTCATTTAATATTATAATAAGGCCTGTTTCTATATTTAAAAAAATGCTATTAAAAATCTCATAAAATATTTTTTTATGACTTAAAAAGGTTGTGGATAGATAAAATATGTTATGTGTAGGCATATATATATATATATATATATATATATATATATATATATATATATATAACTAAGCAGAGCTCAGAGTTAGTAGAAAATAAGTTTTCTTAGGGAGGAATATCTTTGTGGAAATTAGTATATAGCATTAACTGCATTTTAGTGTTGGAGTAAGCATTGATATAGGCACATTTGACAAAAAGTTGAAATATATTTTAATAAATAACTCACTTTTATAACAAAACTTTAATCATTTTTTGTTGTAAGCAAAAGATGTACTAAAAAGGAAAAACATATTCAAATAATAGTCAAATATATATTATTTGTACTTTAACTTTCAGCATAGGCAAGAAAATATGTCCAAAATTAAAGGGTTAATTAATCAATGACGCTCCGTACTACTTCCCCACTATTTGGACAATCCCCTATTAAATAGTAAGAAAACCTTCTGTTTATTCCCTTACAAGAGCTCATTAGTGCTCAACAAAGCACGGTATAGAACATTAAAAGGGAGCAGGAGTAGACAATTTGACAGCTGAGAATAATCAGTCATTATTCTAGTAATTATGTTGGTGAGGTAGTCAATTTATATTGCCTGTTTGTATATTTTTGCTACAAGGAACACTTATATTTCATTTGACCACTTCATGGTGTTTTTCTTTATCAAAATGTCGATTAAAAAAATAACAATTTTGTTACGGTGGCAATATCTGCTTCACAAACTACAATGTACTTATTGTCAGCTGTTTGTCTCCATTATAGGTAAATAGTGATCTTGATTGCATATATTTTTAATTAAAAATTAACTAAAAAGTGTAAGAATAGGCTATAAGTCCATAGAACTCAACAATTGACAAATAAGAAATGCAAATTAAATTTTCATATTAGCAGGGTAAGCTTTGAATGTATATTTCTGAACTCGTATATTGATGATTTTTTTTCTTTATCCTTTAAAAGTAAAAGGCTTAGAGATACAATATAGGTACTTATATCATACCTATTACATGTATTCAATGAATAAAAGACCAAGAACTCTTGTGTGACGATAATTATAGATCAATTCTTGAGAGAGCCTAGACATCGTTTTTTATGGGCCTGTTGGAATTACTAAAAGTTATAAAAAATGTGAACATTATTGGAAAAAAATGGGATCGTTTTGGAACTCTGTACTGAATCTAGTCCTTCTTCTCCTCTGTCAATCAAACCAGTTCATTTCAGTGATAAGATCAATAGTAGGAACGAGTTCTTCAAAGAATCTAACATCACGTCTATTGGCTAAATTCAGGTTCGGAGGGATGTCAAAATTGATTCAAGAGTTTGAAAGATATCCTCTGCAATGAAAGGTGATCTGACACTCCAGGGATCTCCAATTCTTGGGGTAAAGTCTCTTGGAGGTCTACAGAATAAATTAATAAGTGGAGTTTTGATAAAAACCCAGGGTTACAAGAGCCCAACAAAGAAGGTTAAGGAGACTCGGTCTCCATTTTGAGCTAACAGTAGTGAGCTCAGTGACAATTGTTCGCAGATTCCCACCAAAAATAGTTATGATATATTACTCCCACATCCTCTGAGGCAACGGTAGATAGACGAACGTCTTTGTCACTGGTATAAATCGGAGCTTGAGACATCCCTTCATCTTCTCTTTTACTGCCCCCAAATGCACTCCCTCATTAAAAGGATTGAAAATAGAATTTTTGTAGCATATAATGCCATTGTATGCCATTCGGGCTGGCTCACTGCAACATCACATAAACACCAGCCGGCTTTTAAAGTTGAGTTTTTTATTGTGAAGATCCAATAAATTCGCTATGCAGAGAAGATTTGTAAGAGCCGAAACCTGCCGGGTCTGAAGGTTTGTGTGTGTCAAGTCGCTCAAGAGTTTTACTAATGTGGGATCCCTACTCGAAAGTTTGAACTGAGCCAGAATGTTTACAATTGTTGGTCGTTTTTTTTCTTCGTGAAGCATTTTACTCTTCCCCGATCATCTAGAAACCTCCTATTTTTTTATTTGATATATTAGAACACATTGTGAGTGTCTATGAATGCCCTTTTTAGACTACCATTTTGGATCCCATTGATTTTAAAACCCTCTATTCAGTTTTTCTTATTTGTGTTCTATCCCCTTTCTTTTTTAAATAGTAAACTAATAATTGTCAAAATAAATATACAAATTATTGATGTGATAAAATTATTTTTTATGTTCAATAAAGTAATTAATTAGTGAAAAAAAAAGGAAAATTAAATAGAAGACTAACAATATTATTAATAGATTGATAATAAAAAGTTAATTTCATAAAAAAAATGTTAAAGGGATATTTTTTTTTCAAGAGCCTTTATCAGAGTTCTACGTACATAAGTTCATCAGATTTTATAAATGGCCTTTCCTTCAATGTTATTTATTATCATTTCTTTGTTAGCTTCATTATCTCTCTGTTTTTTGCTTTTTTTTTAAGCAAATAAAATTAGTTTGGATAAAGCAATTAAAACTTCTTTGGCAATCGTTCAACATTGCACTTTTGCTTTGAATATATGTATATGTATGTTTATGTAATTTATTATAAATACATATGTATATTTTGCAAAATAACAGCTTATTTTTTGGCAGCATGTTTGGTACGGTGATTAATTACATATTTTATTATTTAATTCCTTATTTTTTTGTCGGGATAAACTTCATTTAATTTAAGAGCAAGTGAAAAAAAAAGGGAAAAAACTCTACAACCTTTATTATACATTTGTAATATGTATGAATATAGAAGGAAAGTTCCTTCAGTATAAAGAAAATAAATAATAAATTAAATATTTTCTGTCACCAACAAAGTCATTCTACCAAATATAAATTTTTTTTTTGTACTCTTTAAAAAATAATTGTGATGAAGTAAGTTTGCCTCATTTTTTTAAGGCATATGATTTTAAAATGTACGTACAGACTACATATATGTATATCAAATTGTTTGTTTTTTGTAATTCTTTTATTGTAGTCTATCACAAATGATTAATGAAATGAGTTTATACTATATATGTACATATATCTCATAATGATTATTTACATGTAAAGTCTGCATAACATGATTAGTGGATTAAGGTAACAGGTAATCCACTCTGTATAACCACTATCGAATAAGGTATATTTATATCTACCACTATGTACATACATCATAAATAATGTGAAAGCCTTATGGTACATAGCTCCATATATTACAATGATGTTTTGTTTATTGAAAGAAAAGTTTTAAATCTCCTAGCGAAATTTTATTTTATTTATCAAAATGTCTCATTGTTTTTAATTTGTTATTTTTGAGCGCGTGATTACAAATTTGAATGCATTGACGTTCTTGCTCTTTCGATATTTTCAAGCGTAAGTTAATTACATATATTAGTATCTTATTAGAAAGCTCAAACATTATTATATAAAGTGTCAAATACTTTTATCTCAATATGTTCTCCAGTGTTTGTTTTTTTTTTTTCAATTTTAGAGGTTTTTTTTTTCTTACTTACAAGTATAAATGTGATGAGTAAATATAAAATCAAGCAAGGGTGACTTTTCTTCAAAATTAAGATTTGTTCATACTGAAGTATTCTTGGCGTATCCTCTCAAAGTCCCATAAATTATTCCTCATTCTATAAGATGGTAGCAGAGATACCAAAGTAACAATGTTAGTTATGTTATTGCTTTTTTAAGGTATGGGTTAACTGATTTGATTACTTTCCCTTCTGTTATAATGCCGTTATCAAAAAAAAAAAAATCAAAAAAATAACTGTTACTCGTTACAAAGACAAAACTTTAATTCACATAATTTCATGAGTGCTATCTCAGATTCTCTACTATGTATTGAATTAATTAAGTTGCTATACTCTGTTATTAATATGATTAATCTGAGTAAAAAAAAAATTACTTATTAAATCAACGAATCTGTTCCTTTTACAAATAACTAATTACTTCGGTTATTTGGAGCCACGGTGTTATTTTTTTGGGTAAGATAATAATAACAAGGGATCAATCACTATTTTTTCATGTAAAAAACTGGATATAATATTTCTTGATATACATATATAAATATGCATGTCTCGTTAATACTTGGTCGTTTATACATAAATAGTAGAAAGTAAAAAAAATACATTGGCAATTTCTCATGTTTTTAATTTATGTTCAATTTTTTATATTTATTGACACACCATACAGGTATATATAGTTGTACAGAAAGTACATTTATGATACAGAAAAGCAAGTATTTCTGAGAATTTTTCAAAATATTCAACATGAAAAAGGGACAAACTTGTCTATATCGTCTGATTCTTCCATCTACAAAGTTATTTGATTTATTTTATATTATACACTTATAGATAATCTTCCAGGGGTTTTATCGTTGTTTTTTTTCCTCGATAAGTCATTATGTGTAAAAGGGAAAAAGTTATTAAGAAATGGAAAAATAAAAAGTCTTTCTTTGAGTAAAAGATGAAAAACTTTTGTCTTTGAGAAAATATTGTTCTTGTGATAAAGAAATAAATCTTTATTTTTTATACATTTCCTAAGGGTAAAAGTGCAATTTTTAATTGATTAATGGAGTTTCTTTCAAATTTTTTGTTTGTTTGTTTGTTTGTTAATTTCCGTTTAACCATGTCTATAATCTTGGCAAATTCTATTCCAATCAGTAATTTTTTGATTCCTCTAATTTGACAGTTACATCATTATTATTAGATTCTTTACAGGGGTACAAATATGAGTCCTTACTATTCCTATTTTGAAATATTCTTCTGCATAATTATTATTCATCCCAAATCAGTATTTTCAGATTTATGTGCTTTCAAATACTTTTACAGTGCATGTTTCATGTCATTCCTTTCAGTCAAATTTGAAAAGTAGCACTTACAAATCCCATGTCTTGCAATGGAGACAATATTGTGATAAAAATGACTTTGTTATAATGAATTAAAGGTAGAGGCAGATTTTTAACACTATCTAAATTATTTTGAGTTTCACCTATGGAAAATCATACACATAAATTTCTAAGCCATAAAACGGCTGAGACAACCATCAATCTAAAAATACTAAAAACTGACATAGAATTATAATTTGTCATAATTAGACTCATTATTATTAATCATGGAATAATGCAATTGCATTATAAAGTTTTTATTTTATTTTTTACAGTAAAGTAATTGTTTTAGAATTAATAATATACATACCAGTTAACCAGAGGAGAACATTAAATAAAATCAAAACGTTATAAAAGTAGTAAAACAAATGAGCAAAAAATACTGAATTTGAATTTAATTTTTGAGGTTTCCTATGGGAGTTCCTATGTTTTTATATTTAAGTTGGTACACCTGTTATTGATATATATATATATATGCAAAATTACACGCCAAAATATTCATTAGTGTTTAAGATACGCATCGTCCTTTTGTGAACTACTAAAAGAAACTTTTTCGATTTTTTAAATGTCAGAAAGAAAAATGTCGTTTAAACCAAAAAAGTTACAATGAATATTCTAGACTCTATCTATTTGAAATTTTGATAATATATGTTGTATTTCTCGTAGTACATAGCTTCTTACAATCAAGCAACCGATCATCCAATTTTAAATTTTATAACATATCGAAAATTGGCAGTTATTGTTCTTGTAATTATTGAACTAACAGTTTTTAAAATTAGAAAAGAGCGTTTCCACTACTTTTGAAGGGAATACAAGGAATTTTGATGGTTAAATAAAGCTATTTTGATTCCCAATATTTTTTACCCATAATATGTAGTATAGTATATTAGAAATTTAATAACCCTTCAATGATAAAAATGAAATCAAATACGAATCCCCATTGCAACACAATAAAAAACAAATTAAAAGCCATCAAAATGCTCTAGATAGGAAATAATTATTTGTTGTTCTTGTTTTAAAGGGGCTTCAAAATGAAAAACTCAACCAAAACTTGAATTGATTAAATCCAAATTCAAGTTCATATTCTAATGAATAAATAAAAACCTTTGAGCTCTCCTATGAGAACATTATTTTGCTGTTAGCTCATGCATGCAAATACTAAAAAAGTAAGGAGTATAATACCCTAATTAATAATTGAACTCTATTTATTATTAAAATGTAATATATTGTTTGACAAAAAAAAAAGATATAAACCTTGTGGTCATATCTATTTTAAAGGGGAAACGTCTCCTACCTTTTTCTTTTCAAGGTTAAAACACAAAAAACCTCAATGTCAAATAAATATTATGTATGCATAAAGTCATAAAATGAAAAACTAGGTATATACATACATATATTTATTCCAAATTAAATGGAGTTTATAATGATAAGATAAACATTGATACTGTAGTAAACATACAATATATATATATATACATGTATAAGCTGGACTCTATCAACAACGCCCAACTTTATAGCAAGGATTATTCAAGAATATACAACTCTTATCATTGATTATTAAACTATTTTCCTAATACTAAATTAAATGTTCCAAATTGATGTTATAAATTATATTTATAACAATTTTTCTGTTGGGATTTCAATACATTACCCACTAAATCATAATAATAACTAGAGTTGTAAATCCTAAATGCTGTAGGTACGTAAAAAAAAAAGCGAAAATTGATATGGCAATCCTGATAATTTGATGAATGTTTGGAAAATGAGCAGAGTCATCTATCATAACGTTTTACTATTTATATATTTGGGTAATAACAAACTATACACCGATTGCCAATCACTAAAAACTTTGCATGCAAAAAAAAGGCTTTCTTGTATTTTTAATTATTATCAAATAATAATCAGCAAATAAAATGCAAAGGTACCAGATAGTCATTGCAGGCATATTTTGTTCCTCAACAAAATGTACATCCTTAATTACCACAAACAGTCTATGAAAAAATAATAATATAAAAAGAGGAGAAAAGAGTAAAATTCAACATCAGTTAAGAGACTTTAAGTCTCTTCTACATGAATTAGAGTAAGCAACAATGAATGAGTGCAAAGAGTATAATCAGAAAATTTGATAGAGAAACTGTAGATAAATCACAGTTGTAGCACTTTATAGAAGCTTATTAGATGACCTTATGCGTCTCACAGATCACAATTGGCCCACCTGTTACGCAAATAGCCCATGTTATTAGCCGTTTCTTTCAAATAAAGATACATAAGTATAACAATCATAATATTAATTAATTTAAACAATATATATATTAATATCTATGAGAGGCTTTTGTATATTTTTTGTTCTATACCCAACAGGTATGTATGTAAATTAGGGGAAAGCAAATTTACACGTTGCAAATATAAAAAAAAACACAGAGAAAACTCAATATTTTGGCAGGTTTAGGCAAATGGCTATATAGAAATATTTTATTGAGATATTGAGTTTGCATGTTCTATTTTTGGAAGGAGGAGTTTTATCCCTTTCCCCCCCCCCCCGTTTATTTTATATCATACATGTACATAGTCATTGCTTTAAAAGACCTCTAAATTATAGAGAAAATTTAATTAAATGTAAATTTGTAAACTCTAAATAATTTTTCGTTTTAGTTTTTTACTTTTTGTTTAAGAGTTTCAAAACGTTTGCTGATGTGAGATGATTAAATGATAATTTTGTACGTTGCAACCAATGGTTGCAAAAAAATAATAGAATGGTGTATAGGTCTATGATAACTATACAAGTAAACATGTCTCAATATAAAAAACAATGAGTTATTTTCTTTTTAAAAAATTTACAGTTTCTTTATAGTTTTGAATTTCAATTAAATATTTCAATATGTACATTTAAATTTTGAATGTACTTATACAATGCATTCTCAAATAACCTTAAAATAATTGAATCTTAGGTTAAAATTTTATGAGTTTTATTTGATTAAAATTATGAGCATTAAAAAATTCACAACTGTAAATGATATTTCTTTACTCAAACTTAATTTAAGCATTATAAATTAAGTATGAGTTTGTTTATAATACACACAAGTCAACATAAATAAATGTAATTGTGTTTTTATAGGTCTGAGGCAATTCTTGATTTAGAACAAAAAATTAGATGTCAACTTTAAAATAAACTTTTAATGTTAACATTTAAAGTTAATTACACAAATATTTATATACTAAAAATAATTTATGTGAGACGATCAAATTAAGAGAAGAAGCAATGTTAAAATCTCAAAAATAATATTTTTGATGGTTTTGTTTGGAGGGGAATTACACCTTTGTTAAATGTTTAAAATTTATTTACAGTTGAATATCAAGTTTTTCTTTTCAAATGATTTTTTTTTCTCTGGGGCCTGATTAAAAATAATTTCTAGAAATGTAATATTAAACATCATAGCTTAAAAGCTTTCATATTCCTAACTGCATCTGAGGCAACAATGTCACACATAGACTCATACAATATAATACCAATTATTGGTTCTAAGCGATGTAGACTAATTTTTTTGCTTAGTATCAGAATCTCTGGGAAATTTAGCTGCTATAAATGTTTTTCCTGCACGTTTGATCCATTATTCAAATTGTTGGAAAATAAATTATTAATGATTCTGTTGAATTAAACTAGTCGACAAAGTATCAAACTTATTTTTGATAAGTATCTTGAAATTTTATAAAAAGTATTGAACATTTCTATATCTCTTTTTATACAATATTTGTGAAAATTCGCGTTGAATGCTGAAAAATTAAGAAAAAATGATTAATTTCTTTAGAGCTTAATATCTTTTTTATTTTTGACGTTAAAAACAAACAATTGATTAATAATTATTAATCAACAACTAATTATTATAAGCTACTTTATAATCGATTTCATGCAAAAAAAAAAAAAAATTGGAGATCCGATTATAATTATTTAAATAGAGTGTTTTCACATGACGTCATCCTTTCGAAAATTGAGCCAAATTTTCCAACAATAAAACATTTAATTTTATAAAACAGTTAAGTCATTTTTTGTCTCGTTTTTATTAAGTTTCTGAAGATGCATTTAAAGTTGTTCATTTTTCCTAATGATTGTCAAATTTTTGGTTTATTATGTAATATGTCACAGATCTGTAAAATGATCTATTCAACTTTATTTAAGTATATACAATCACGTAGAGTCAAATTCAGATTCAATTTTTCCTCAAAAAACTTTCCCTGAACGATTTTGTATAAGAGTAACATTTAGATTCTTTACCACACATAAATTCTTAAAAATATCTACATTCATAGAAAATTCATCAAAGTCCAACATGTTTTGTGTGGTATATTTTCATGTTCCGTATCTTTTCTATAACTTATGACCTTTTTTGGTGAGAGATGAAGTTTTGTCTTCCTTAGATGAAGCTTTATTAACAAAAACAAAGCTATGTTAAATTACTAACCAGGTTGAGATAAAATATCTGAGGATTTTTTTAAAAATCAAATTTTATATTAATCATGTCGGCTGGGCAAAAAATCCAGATAAAAGCAAATTTTCCTTCAAACTACAAAAGTGATTTGACTGTATCTACATCACTGTATTTTGCAACATTAAACATTTACAGATTTAAAATTATTGTGCCTTTTTTATTTCAAGCAATATCTACTCTCTATTAAAATATTCAAGTACATATATAGTTATATAGGCAATTCAAATAATCTATACCTTGCCTCTTTGATGTATGTGTATTTATGTAAATATTTGAGAAATCTAGATTTTATATTAGTAGAATTTTTATATTATCTTTTTTTTTAATAAAAGTGCAAATGGAATATGCTTAAAACATATAAAGGCGTAGCTAGCTTGCTGCCTATATATGTAGGGAATGTGGTGCATATCAACTTTTAAAAAAAGAAGGATAAACTATGAATATGTGAATATGAATAATTTTATATAAATGATTTATTCAATTTGGTAGTGATAAATCTATTTGATTTATTTAAATAAAATAATCAAATCCCATGATTTACTTACTCAACTTCCTATGTTTAGTATACACAACACATATGTATTGATGTACATAGATGGTATGTCATAAAAAATAGCAATTTTCAACAAAAATAAGGAAAATGAGAGAAGATGGGCCAAGAGTGCATACAACAACCAAGGTTTAAAGCTTATCCTCAGGGTAATTTCTGAGTAGGAAATCATTGGAATTAAAAACCATCAACTAAGAAAACGTAAAAACCAATTGTGTAATAGTAATTTTAGAATAGGTGATAATGATTCAGATAGGTAGAGTGTTCATTCCCTTAACAATTTTTCCATTTTCTTTCCTCATGTTCGTCTCGTTTTAAATAATTGAAAACTTTAATTTATGGATTTAAAAAAAACATTTAACATGAACAAGACTGAATTGTCTTTTATGATCCCATCTCTTTCCCACATGATCTTGAATTATAACAAGGGTTGGATTAATCCAAGGATTTAATTTCAAATTGATTTTTTTCTCCTTTCCGTGGGGGAAAAAACAAAATCAATAAAAAAATTAATCTAAAAAGTATTTGTGGTCTGATTTTTGTTTTTTGATGAAAAGAAGGGGAGAAAGAATTCAGTTCTAAGACGGATTCAACTTTCATTAAATGAGGTATTCTTACTTTCAAATGGAGTGACTTCGTTCTTCATACTTATTTAGAAAAATTATAATTTTTCTCAATAATGTTATTAAAAAATTACTTTTTTCCCTTTTAGCCAATGCTTATCAATAGAAAAAACAATTACCAATGGCTCTGTACTGGGTATTTTTACTAGCTCACATGTGTCCCACAGGCAATTAGTTGAGTATTTCTAGTCCATGCCTTTAACATTTTAACGTAATGAGAGGGGGGGGGGAGGGCACATTGGCAGTCTAAAAACACCATATAAGAACTGCTTTATTATTCTTTCATTTATTTCTAATCATATTAGGTCTAGTAAAAGGAAATCCATTATTTTTGCATGAAATTGAAGACTTTATTCAGCATAGTTAGAATAATCTAATTTAGGTTAAATATGCACCGTTTTGTTTGATAACTTGTTGCCATTTTCGAGGTAATTTCATTATGCCTCTTTCCTAGAAACCATAGTCCCTATAGACAAAAAACTGGGACAGTCGATTTTCTCTGGCTTCTCTTGAGGCGACGCTTGTACCCTCCAAATCATTTGCCATAAACAGGAACAGGTAGTATTCATTTGGTGCGAGCTCCGGGCTATAAGGTGGATGCATAAGAACCTCCCAACCAAGCTCTCAGAGCTTATGGCGAGTCTCCATCGATGTATGTGGCCTGGCTTTGTCCTGATGAAACACAATTCCTCACCTGTTGGCCAATACTGGACGCTTCTGGGGGATTGCGTCCTTCAGACGGTTCAATTGTTGACAGTATAGGCTCGAATTAAGAGTTTGGCTGTAGTTTATCGACATTTTCGACAATTGGCCTTCCACAGCGTGGTGCATCTAAAAATCAAAATTACTGGAACGAAATCGACGAAACCAAAATTGTACATGATTGGCTGTTATAGATTAAAGACCATAAACACCATTCACATTTTCAGATGCCTGACTTGCATTTTTGTTTTTATCGAAGAAAAATTATAGAATATAGCGTATTTTCTCCTTGTTAGTGTCCATCTTTGACGAGCACTCAAACACTACTGAGTCCAGCAATCAAAAATCTTCTTTGCAAGTCTCTTTAGTACGAAATCTCATCTTTTTAATGCCATCAAATCGCACTTATACAACGCAAGATCCAGATGACTAAAGCCATCTATTGCAAAAATAATGAATTTCTTTTTACTAGATCTAATATTCAAGGGTCACATGCAGTCAAAGGGATGCAGTTTGAAGATCCTTGATCTAGAAAATTCATTTGATATATGAATTTTTTTTTATTCACATCAGACCTTCTAAATATAATCAATATATAGATATATCATATTTTTTTTATTAGGACCTGGATTTTTTATATAAGTACTACTTATTAAAGAAAAGGTGACATATGTGAAAATCAAAATTTAATTATAAATTTTTTTAAAGAAGCACAGATTTTTCGTCAATTTAAAAAGAACCGTACATTGTTGTTATGAATAAGTAACATATTGTTGCTATCTATTTCATTTATTATAACTCATTTAAAGGCAATTAACCTTTTTTTTTTTACTCCGCTCATAATGTTTTGAATATATTTGCTTTTTAATTTATTTATTTTCTGAAAGAAATAAGTTATTTAATCATAAATACAAAAAAATAAATTAATATAAGTAGATATATAATAATTGGAACATTCAAAGTTTAAGAAAATTGAGGGTCTTTATTTTGAAAAAATTCATCCTCTATCACTATCATCTAAATACATTGAGATAAATAATTATTATTGTATAGCTTTTTGTAGTTGAATAAACAATCTTTAAAATGAATTTCTATTAAATATAGGAAGGAGAAGAAAAAATAAAAGAATCGTGTATAACGCACATTTGTTTCTTACTTTTTCTTTCATTTGATATAATAAATTCAGCATTAATTGAAACAAAACAATATACAATGTCATTAGAACAATTTTGATCTTTCATATAAGACTTGAGGGTGTTAATTCATAATATGAAATTTATCAAAAATTTCCAAGTAATTTAAAATTATATAAAATTCAACTTTGTATATCATTGAATATTTTTTATTGATATCTCTCATGGTTTGATCCTAATGTGATATATAAGTTTGTATAGTATTATATATATGGCGACTTGTCTGGAAGAATTATTTCGTAGATTTTAATAAAAACATTTTTAATTTTATGATTCCTAGATTATTTAGACTTTTTGAAAGTGTGAAGCTTCTATCTATGTTGGTTGTTTCTAAGATATTTATCCCCCATATAATTTTATAAAGTTTCTTTAACTCTTCAATGCAATTATGATCAAAAAATTGCCAATATTTCTTTTTTTTTACTTTGTTTTCTATGCTTGATATGATCAATGGAATAGTAAGTCAAACTTGAGTTAATCATTATGGAATTTATTACTTCTACTCGGGGTGATAAAAGTTGCTATACTAGGGATTTATACATATATGTCAAGCAGAAATAACTTGCCAATAGTGTTGAGTCACATGACTTTGAGATGCGATATAACCTCAAGCAATGCAAGGCCAGAATCCATGTTATTGAAGACCAAGTCGTTGGTCATTCCGGAGAACACACTAATGTACCAGACATTGAACGACCAAAGGCCCTGAAGGAATGTTAATCTATCAAACATATAGATAGATCGATATACCCTCAGAGCCTTTGGTCTCATTGATCACATAAAACATGAAATACAAACATTTAACATTTTCGGTTATAATTGTATTAGTTTACGCAGCTATTGTTGACATGAATAAGGAAAGTTTATACAATTATATGGGTAGTAATTGTTCTAGGGGGTGGTTGTTCGGGGGGGGGGTTTGTTGTCATGATACAATGTTGCTCAGTTACTTGCAAAATAAATTGTTTTTGACTTCACATTATATATAATATAAATACATAAACTCAATTTGACTTTAAGGAATAGCGTTCACAACTTCTAAAAAAAACTGGGTTTTTTTATGTATAAAGATCATTTTGTAAACACATTAAGAATTGACTATTTTAGAATTTTAGAATACTATCAAGTACATATTTCAAAAAAAATGTTTGAAATGAAAGGAACATGTCAATATAGATTGAACCTAGATCATTTATTTGAATACATTTTCTTCAACCAAACGTACAAGAATTTGACAACATATTCACTCATGTTTCAATCGATATTTCATCATCAAAAAATGAAAATCCAATAATAACTTCATTGAGGTATCACAAACATTAAAGAAAAAGAAAAAAGAAAAATAATAGAGCAGGGTATTCATTCATTTACTTTATTAGACACAGGCATAGAATGCAATATTTCAATATCTTATCTTGAAAGTAATTAAAATGATGTATAAGCAAACAATGTCTTCAACTGTACAAGCTCTCATTTTCTAGACTGAAATCGATCTCTGGACAAATACATTTTAAGGCAATTGCATTAACCGTGCCATTCATCATGTTTTGTGACTATGCAAAAAATCTTTGTCTCCACGGAATTGTTTATCCAAGAATAGAAGCTAAACAATTGAAAACTCTATAACCATTTTGAAGATAGTATCAATAGGAAGTTTCAATACATTTACGAGGCATATTGATTTCTTTTATACCACTTTTAAAGGAATCATGTTTTAATGATTTCACCAATTATGAAAATCTGGGAAAAGAAACCAATTACTAAGTCTTAACTTTTTTTTTTAATTTATTTTTTTACATCTGTGTTTTGAAGCTCATTAAAACTAATGACTTTAATTTAATATCTATTAATCAAGGAGCTACTTATATTTTTCTCCTTCACAATTACACAATAAGTTCAAATTACAAGGTGGTTCTTAATAAATTTTTATTAAAAATTAAAAAAAAAAAGTCTTAAATGAAAGATCAAAATTGTTCTTATGACATATTATAACGTTTTATTGTAACTAATCCTTTATTTATTATAACAAATAAAAGAAGTTAGAAGAAATGAGTACACTTAATTTTTCCTCATTAACTTTTCCTTCTTTTGTGTCGCTAAAGTACATCTTAAAGGAAATAAGTAATGATATTTCTTAAAGATTATTTATTCAATCTAAAAAATTACAAAGTTAAAAAAATTTATTCATCTTAACGTATTTGTATGATAAAGAAAGAAAAGGATTGATTTTTCGAAAAAAAAATCGTTAATTTCTTAACTTTAAAGGTGTGGATGAACCTTTATATGTTAAGATTTTTAAATTGATATTATATATTGATTTACTCTACACTTAGTGGTTAAAATCTGCAAAAAAAAAAGAAAAAATAGATTGACACCCATTTTCATACCTAATTTCTTCATAAAAGATACATATTTTTAATAATAAAGTTAAATTATTATTTTTTCTGTGTATTTACACCTTCCGTCCCCCTTTCTCTCTATTGCAATACATATTTTGTAATCAAAGTTTAATTTGATTTGAGTTATTTAATACAAATATCAAATAATATTTTATATCCTTTATAAGTGCCATTAACAAATTTTTTTATAGTTTTATTTTCATATATTATGTACTTTTCCGCAAAGATAGATATTTTCTCCTAATAAACCCTTACGTAATTTGATCTACATTTAGCAAATATTTCAAAAAGTAATCTGCTTAATATATGTAGCATAGTGATATGGCTAAGTGCATTCTTTTTCTATGATTAAACTTAGTTTAAATAACAACAACAAGAAATAGCACATATTTATATTTATTTAGTGATAGTGAGGTATGTTACTTTACATACTCAAATATGTTACATAAGTGAGTCCCACTCTGACCATCATCATTGTTATATAATAATAATCTTTTAATTTGAGATATCCATTCGATAATTTTACTAAGCCCTTAGATCATTCATGTTTGATCTATGTATGAGGGGGGGGGGGGGAACCTTAGCTATTCAAACCCGAATACAACTCTTTAAAAAATTATTTTTTAGACGTAACTTTAATTTTTCTTTGAACTATCTGACTGCACAAATGTTAAATATGAAATGAACACAAAATAGACTCTAAATTTGTATGAGAATAGTTTCTTGTTTTTTAGTTTGTTTTTTAAAGTTACAAAGTATTTTGTTTTTTCCCTACCAATGATTTTTAATCTTGAAATAGTTGCAAACTATCATATATTTAAGGATTTTTTTTTCAAATTTAAGTCCATTATCGTCCCTTTCTACAAAGAAAATTAATTAATTATAATCTGATTATTTGAGTTCAACCTCTCTATATTTAAAAATGTTTATCAACTGGTGACCCAAAAGTGGGTTGCAGAGATCTAATCAAAAAATCTTTAATTTTCATCTCCTGTGCAATAATTAAAGAGTATCTTTACCTCAACTCAAGAGGAAATATCAATTAATTAAAGGTATTTACTATTTAAAATTATACTGGATAAATTGTGTTACACGTCAGTGATACCGACAAACGGTCAAATTCCAAATGTCAATGCTAATTTGACAGTGAGTCAATCTTCAAAGGAACTACTTTACTTTTGCTTGGACTGAAGGGCAATATCTGTGGGTCTTTGAGAAAAAACAGTTGACAACCCCTGCCCTACATATACCTTTTTCTATTAGTACGTATTTTTTCTATATAAATTAAACTTTAGTCATATATGTATATATTTCACACAATTTCTTGCTGTAAGAAGAAAAATAAGAAAGTTGATTGAGTACCTCATTTGTCATAAAAGGATCCAACACAACTCTGGGAACACTTATACAATTACAAACTTACTTACTTTCTCAAAGACATGAACATTAAATAAGTGAGAATTTGGAAACCGTATGGATCCAATTCGTCATAATTATTTCATAAATAATACAAAAATTTCTATGTTTTCACCGTATACATGATTTTGATTTTTTTTTTTTTTTGAATACATTAGTTTGTCATTTTTTGTGTGTCTTTGTCTTATATGTAAATATATTTTACAAATCATTGTCTTCCCTGCTAGTGACATTCAAATTGAAAGAAATGCCAAAAAAATCTTTGTTTTAACACATTGTAATATGTTTCCAATGTAAATTATATGGTTTTATTTTTTTATTATGTTCTCTCTATGAAAACTATACATATATAAAATGATGAGACCAGTGCTGTGGTAATCTCTACCTTAAAAATTGAAGAATTAAAAACAAATTCGCTTCAAAAACAAAACTGATCTCTAGAATCACATCACTAGATAATAATTCAATATATTGACATGAGTGTCAGCAATCATTATTGCATGGCAGCGTTACAATACGCATACAAGACACTGATTTTGTATACTTGTATGAACAATTTTTTTTTGTTGAGATATTTGAATTTAATTTTTCTGATATATTCAGTTTTTAAGTTGTTACTTCTGTCATTGACATACATGCCAAATTACACGTCAAAATATTAATGAGTGTTTGAGATACGCGTTGTCCTTTAGTGAATAGATAAAATCCAATTTTCCGTTTTTTAAAATATCTGAAAGAGGATGAATAAAATGCAATTTAGAGATATGTTATTGAAACCTAAAAGTTTTAAAGGGATATTTCAAACTGTATTCTTCTGAAATTTGAAGGAATCCGTGGTATACTTCTCGAGATACTTAACCTATTACTCAGGGAACTGACCATCTGATTTTATAATTGTAATAGAAAATCTAAACTCAGCAGTTATTGTTCTGTAAATATTAACTTAATAAAAATATGTACCTGTTTTGAAAATTAGAAAAAACTTTGTCACATGTGCAATTCATCAGATGGGGGGGGGGGGGGGCTAAATGAACTCTGATGATTAAATAAAAAAATTTCGATTACTCATATTTGTATGCCCATTCAAGTATAACCTCCCATGATTTGCAAACTGAAGCTGAACAAAGATCTATCATATTATGTAGTTTACTTCAAAGTACATCGGATGTTCAACTTGAATTGTACACATAGACTCAGATATGTACGTGCCTACCTATATAAAAATATATTGGAGAAAATTAACAAAAAGGGTCATTGGGGAATGTTAGTTTTAAAAAAAAGACAGTCTCTATGATACATTTATTTAGATATACAATACAATTTTTTTATGTAGACACATGTATAAAATGAGTACCGTAGTGGAGGGTTTTAAATGTAATACATATATTATCATTGTACAGGGAAAATATTTGAAAAATATGTCAAATGTGTATTTCTTTCACAAAATACAATTTATCTATTGTCACAAAATATATTCTACATTTACAAAGATACCAAAAAAAACTTAAACAAACATACATTTATTTGTTAGAAATCACATTTAATTTGTCATGATGTTCCAACATTTATTTTCTCAATGGATATTGACGTATACAATATAAAAAGTTTCAAAATGGTTTGGTCAGAGTTGAAAAAAAGTTTATTGATGTATTATTCAGAGGACTAACATATATACATATGTATGTATCTAAATAAACAATTCGGAAATATGTCAACAAGCAAGTGTATCAAAAGTAGCAAACGTAGTTAAGCATAATTCAAGGTCATTGTCGAAAATTGGTTGTAAATAAATTTGAATTATACATAAAGAAAAACAAAGATATCATTAATTTTGTTATAAAATATTCATTACCACAAAATGAGATTCTTGTCATAACAAAAATACTTGTTTTGTTCAAAGGGTGTTAAGAAATTTATTGGCAAAATGGGGAGCTCACAACTTTTGAGTCCCTCTAATAACATGGGTTTTGGATTTTTGAAAAAACTTTAAATGAACGGTGTTGCCTCCACGAACAAACAAACTACGAGTATATTTTGTTGATACTTGTCGATTAATCTTAATTTTAAACGGTGGTTGATTGAACTACAATTAACTATTATGTATCTGCTAACAGTTTCCCCACACTCAAATAATGAAAATATTGTCACAGTTCATTGACCAGAGAAACCAACTGATTTCTAGCTTTTTTTTTTTGTCTTTGTTACTTTTGGGAGAACAGGTTGCGAGAGTCCACAAAGACTAGGACGTGTTAAATTTCTATGTACTGAAAATAAGTTCTAAATTGGACTGTGGAACAATCCATCTAACACATGATACATTAATCATCGTCCGAATGAATAATGTAGAGAAGAGCTCTTGGAAGGGCATATAAAATGTTGAAACTATTTGATTATAATAAGTATATTAAAAAAATGTTTTAAGGGTAGATTATTTTTATATATACGTAAAGTATATAGGTACTATTGAGATTATAAATAATCATATAATTGATTTAAAAAATTCTTTCTAGAGGATTTTTTTTATATCTTCTTTTGTTGACGAAAAAATGTAGGGTAAGGGAATTATTATGAAGGAACAGATTTTAAAATATATATCCATTCACAAAACTTAACAACAAAAAATTCATTCTAGCAACAAAGAAAAAAAGTAAAATTCTTAAAACATATTCTATAATTTCATTCATTGGCAGGATTATCGAATTGCATTATAGAGAGTGAGAGAGAAAGGGAAAGAAGAAAAAAGACAATGATTGAAAAATCGTGCCAAGTCATTACACAACTTTCTTACTTTTTTTTTTTCTCATTGCAAATTGCCATAAAAAACAAATTAATTTTGCTTCATAACAAAGCACTTTTTTTCCCTGTATAACTTTAGGTACATACAAGTCATTTTATAAAGCTTTGATACTAAAAAAAATTAAGTACTCATCAAATATATTGTTTTTGCAAAAACACTTATTGCATTTCAATCACTTGTTGTCACTAAGTAACCATTTTGCAAATATATACATATAAATGTAAATATATTACTACAGAGTGAAAATAAATAGAAAAATTAGCTAAAAGTCACGTGGATCTCTCCTTGACAAAGAATCTATGCCTTCAAAATAACAATTTAGAGCAGTGCCTTAATTCCAATGAAGATTTCTCTAAGAAATGTTATGTATTTATTTAAAATGAATGAATCTTTATAATATCTAGTATTTGTGATTATGCACACCCTTAATGCCGTTTGAATACTTTTGCTGAGTGAGTATTCATAGGATCCAATATCAAATTATTTCAAAAGGGCTTGTACTCGTGTTGCAGTATCATTAAACAGACACTTGAGCAAATTTAATTATACAAATCAATAGATTTTTACAGAGGAGTGATAGTCATATGTAGAGTATGAACCTGTATGGAATAAAAACTGAAGGACATAGTTTCCAAAAAAAAAAAGAAAATAAAAAAACCTTTTAACCGCGTTTAAAAAAAATAAAGGACAAAATATGTATATATATATATTGTAATATAAGTGTGAAAATGGACAGAGGAATAAAATATTCAAGATTATTTGTCTTTATAGATATACATATATTTATTATTTTTCGTAGGCATATAAAGTCCCTTAGCATATATATATATATATAAAGTTACTACCTCTTTGGGGAAAGTAGGAGAGGAGGGGGGGGGGGGATAAACTCACATACATATAGAGTTACCTTTAATGTTCCATCATTTATCAGAGTGTCAGAATCTGTACTTACTCAGATATTTCATAAGTAAAATCAAAAATTTATAAAAGGTGAGTTACTCAAGAATAAATCAAATGAAAAGAATTTTCATTTTGTCTTCTTATCTTTTTTTCTGTGCTCATGGAAATTGAAAGTCAATTACATTTAATTATACAGATTTCTGGACCATAGCTACCCTTAAATTGAAAACATATTTAATGAAAGTGTTTGTCACTTACTACCTTTCAGACACATGATAATGCAGTTATTTCATATATATGAAGGATGAGGAGAAAGAGAGTACAGACAATGTGTTAATTCAATTATTGTATTGATTTTGACCAATAAATGCTTTCTATCTAGGTAAATAGTGCATTTTTTACCTTTTTTTGGAAGCAATAAAGCATCAAATATGCATCATGTTTGTCAGTCAAATGTAGTCAACAACACTGACTCAGTTAATTAATCATAGGTATGGATATTATAGGAGCACTAAGTTTTTTGTCTTGGATTGAAAGGGTATTTTGTTTTGTTTTGTAGGTGTATTGACAAAAATAATTTGATTAATGGCTTCATTAAATCATACATGTACATCTTTGAAAGGTATAACTAAAGAATCAACATAGCCACATTTTGATATTATGTAGCTAAAGAATTAATTAATATACTATGATTTAATAATTACAATTAAGTTCTTACCGTGATTTGAACCTTAATGAGTAACAAATTATTATGATGATTATTATTATTTTCAAATATATTTTTAAGCACAAATTACATTCTTAATACATAGAAACACACAATCTAAAAATCCAATACTGTACAAATACTACACATCTTAAACACAATTATATGCTTATATGCTTTAAAAAAAATTCACTTCACATACATTTAAAAATAAAATATTTTTATAATTTATTTCAAGGTCATGAAGGGTAAACGTCAAAATAAACACTGATGAGAAGGGGAAAAAGTTATGTACATACATATAGTTCATAATTGAAGAGAAATCCGCGTGGTAGTCTTTTTAATATGAAAGAAGTAACTCTGACGTAAAAATGTGAAAAAAACACACACACAAAAAAAAAATGTATGGAAAGGAAGAGAGAGAGGGAGAGAACAGAGTGTTGAAAAGGAACTACCTTAATAAATGTTGTCGTTGTCTTGTAAATGTGCTCATATTCAAATCAAAACCCATAATAAAAATACACTTATATTTAAGTAACACAAGGAATCAAAAAAAATATTTATTTTTAATCGCGACTCTGTAATTATTATTATATACATATATATATATATATATATATATATATATATATATATATATACAGGGCTGACTAAAAGTCACCTGACAGTAAATCAAAACCATTCTATTGTGAGTTAAAATATTCTTAGCTTTTGTTTATTATTGAGTATCTTGATTCTTTTTTTATTTTTGTTTATTGATCGAATGCTGTGAGTTAAGGGATGATCTTGAAGTATCAAGTTCGGTGCTCAGTCGAGCAATGCTCCTTTGTGGGCTTTGTTCAATAGCAGTGAACACCTACTAACTTGCCGTTTCTTGAGTTTTCACAGCACGTGGTCTGCTTGATCGTGGTAAATTGGCCAAAGTTCCATTTTGATCAAACCGATCCCGTAGAAATAATAAATAGTATCTCTATGAGGAGGATTTATTTCATCACCATACTCGTTTATCCATTCTTTACGGACTCTTTGTGAATTACCATATTGGAAATATTTTTCAATAACAAAGATTCTTTGTTGCAGATTCAGTTTGTTCATGCTTATGGGTTGAAAACCTTCAATTAAAACAAAAATGATTAAAAGATTATTAGAAAAGATAAGGTGATTTTAACTCACAGCATTCAGTCCATAAACAAAGATACAAAAAATTATCAAGATAATCAATAATAAACAAAGCGTAAGATGATTTTAACTTACAATAAAATGGTTTTGATTTAGTATCGGGTGACATTTGGCCAGCCCTGTATATAAATATATATATATATCAAAACTAGTTTTTGAAAATGTTTGATTTGAGTATTTTAAATATATTTTTTATAAGTTTGAGCCAAGTTTTGAGTAAAAATAAATTAATAATCCATATAAAAGAAGGCTTATTTTTAAATAAAAGATCAAATATGAGTATATATATCATGTGGAATCATTCATCCAATCTTGAGAAAGTTCAAACAAAACAGTTCAAGGGTTTTTTTCCTTGGAGTTGAATAATGCCTTGGTTTATATTATTTCTTTTAAAGCAAAAGGGGTCGTTTTGGAGGGTAAATAATTGGTCTTTTATTTACAAAGAAGTATTTGCTTCTAAATAATCTAGTTCAAATACTCCTCTGGGTTGGTATAATAATAATATATCAAAATTCCATTGTTTATCAATTGGTATTTGTATTTCATTCTTTCTCTTTTTTGAACACAATAACATATATAGCATTCATTATCACGGAGTTTTAAAATATCCATTGCATAAACTCGAGTGATTTTTGCCTCAATAAAGTTAAACGCAAATATGGAGCACTGGTCTAATGCAGGAATGTTTTGAGATCAAATTAGTAGAGTTTCATCCATTTGAGTCCAAATACGGCGTTAGTACGTTTTTATCAGGCTCAGATTATTTAAGAAAAGATTGTAACGTTTTTTTTTGTATCTTTTGTATTATTAAGCTTCGAGAGTTTTTTTACTTTGTGTGTTATAGATAGAGATAAATGGTGAAATTATGATTCAAAACTGAATTTTGAAAGATTATGAAAATGGTTTTATAAAATGGTTGATATTTTTATTATGTTTATAATAATTTGAGCCATCTTTGTTTGTGTAACAAAATTGATATGTTTTTCATTGAGAGGCTTGAATTTTGAATTCTACTTTTTATTTATTTATAACTTAAATAAGAATAAAAATTGAATTTGTCAACCTTTGAAGTAATTTGTTTTATATTAATGAATTGGACTAATTGGTTTAAGACACAGAGAGACGGAGTTGGCTGTATGAATGCATATTAAACAAATGCAGCTGATTTAAATAATGTGTTCCTTATTTTATTTCAGCTATAGAAGCAATTTTGTATACAAATGAAAGCTCAGAGCTAACAATAATAAAGTGACCCTCCAAGAATTTATTCTCTCCTGAAATAGATAGAAAACTGCCCCAAATTATATAAATATATATATTTGAGAGGTTGTTTGCATATGTACATATGTAGTAGTCATTTCTACCCAACAGTTTAACATGATTGAATTGTATGTTTAACCAATTGACGTTCAGAGCGTTATAAGGAACATAGGTAGATTAATATAAAAATAAATGTAAATATTAGAACACAGATACTGAACAAATTAACACCATTTAGCTTGAAGAGATTTCCTTGGCTACGAAAAATATGGGGTACACACAATTAGGTACATAACTAGCACAAATGACGTCACTTTCTTATTTTTTCTCATGATCAAGACCATCTGTTCTTTCGAAGAATTCGCATTGAACCTTCAATTAAACTAGAGAATGTATGAAGGTTGCTTAGTAGGATATAAAGTATTTGATGATACCCTCAGCGCAGCCTAGCAAACAAAAACTCAAAGTGTATCTAAAAAAAAAAAATTAAACAAAAATTGTTCCTGTGAACATTTATACCATCACTTTCTTTGTATCAGCAGCGATATAGCCAGGATATGTTATATATCTTGCAATGTACATATAGGTATCTAGATACTTTTTAATATTTTCCGAGAAGTCAATTTAATTTATGAATCGGAAAAAGGATTAGTAAATCCCAAAAAATGTTTTGTAGTACTATTATCAACTGTTTTTTGTGTGTTTTTTTTCATACAAAACATAGGCTTTATTAGAATTAGAAAGCCTAATTTCAAGCCAACAAAACCCTCATATTTTTATCTCTTTCTTCTTTTCTATGCTTTGCTTTTATGAACCAGAAACTAAGACAAAGGCAATAATGATAATAAACTTACAAAGTTAATAGCATACTAACCTCATAAAGAATAATTGCTATTTTTTTTAATTATTAGTTTTAAAACTAAATACATATCCTTTTTAAACAAAATGTGTTCTCTTTTAGTCTTGATTGATGGTTGGACTGTATTTATTGCTTTAGGAGACTTTCAGACTCATTATCAAGTTTCTTTGTTTTTTTTTTAATTTAGAATAAAAATTAGTCGAAAATATTGATTAAATAAATAATAACTCAAATAAATTTAATTACACTCGTCGACAGAAAAATGATCTTACATCAAAATAGGCTGAACTCAAGCGAAACATTTTTCCAAGAAGGGCTTTAATTTTTTAAGCACAAGCTCTTAGGAGAAAAGTTTTAAAGTTTTGTTTTACATTTTGTAGTATTTTTATGATTCGAGGATTCTATTTTTTTGTAGACATAGTATTGTAAATAGAAGTGAAAATATGGTTCGAAATATAATGTTGAAAGATTCTAAAATCTTTTTTGATAACGTTTTTAATTTGAGTCACCTTTTCTTGAGTGTGAAAGTGTATGTCTTATAGCACCATGGAGAATAAATCAAGAAATTGTAAAAATATCTCGTTTGATGGCTGAGATTTTTATTTAAAATAAAAAACCTTTCATAGTGCTCAACATATACCGTCGTTTCTTTGAGATAAGGTTAACATCATATTTTAAGTCAACCATTTTTTTTTTGAAATGTTATATTGTCATAAAAGTATAAATACCCATTGTCATTAGAAGTGAAGCTTTAAAATACAGACAAGTGCAAAGAAAAATAATTCTAGTCTGTATCTGAAGACTCAAAGCTGGAAAAATATAGACCATATTTGGAATCAAGGGATCAAACTATTCTTGAGTTTAGCTAAGTTTTTGTGCAGTGGATCACTGTATTTAAAATGTTTATTTGAGTTATTATCTATTCTAACAATAGTTTCACCGTTCTTAATAAAACTAAGGTCATATTTGAAATTAGGGTATAAAATTTTACTAATTTCGAAATTAGGAAATAAAAACATTATGATTTTCTTGACAACAACTTTTAATGCCCACAAAAATTTATAGTTTAATATGTTTATTATACAAAATAAATGTCTGGTTCTCTGTAAAGTTATCTAATACATGTCCAAGATTTTGATAACTGATACAAGGGGATTCAAATGCCTCGAAGAACATGTACCAATGATGACTCTTCTCTTTTTCTTTTTTTTTTTTTTAAAAAAAAAAAGTCATTTGACTTTAAAATAAAGTTTCTCCCTTAGGGGTCGACTTTCATTTATTCATATAATTATTGTTTAAAGAATAAATTAAGGATGTTTATCATATGATCAGCCATCTTTTCCCTTGACTTCAAAAGGTAAAAAAAAAACACTTAATTATATTTAATATTGTTTTATTTATTATAGAATCATTTTTACATAAATTTATATATATTGATTTTCATTAAATTTTTTAATAAATAAAACAGATTCTCAGAACAAAAGAGCAAGGCAAAGCAGTTTCAATGATTAAAAAACAACAAAAGTATATAAAGGGGCGAGAGGAAAAAAACAATTTTAATAAAGATGTATCTTACAAAATCTATCATGTTGGCTAGGAGACGCATTTCAATTTTTTTTATATAATACAAATATTAGTCATAAAATAGTTAATTTCGAGCTGGTAGGGGCCAATGCCGAAATAGGAAAAATAAAGAAGTCTTAAGCATTCTCTATAACGGTGGAGTATGATCCATACAATTTGATTCAGCTATATTTTTTGGGGGGCATAGCATCATGACCACTTGAAGTCTACCTAAAGTGATAGCAAAACTCTCTCAAACTCCTGGGTTTTTGCATGTATGCTTCTAGTAGTATGTGTATTGATTTTAGTCCTATACTAGAACTAGCACAAAGTAGAAATTGAATAAGTTACTGGACACAGCTTTCACAATTTGGTTTGTGGGAGCTAACTCTCTAAGAGAATCTCTCTAACGATTGTTTTGCTGTTTATCTTGTATTTGAACGCAGCTGTCTCTCTGTACAAACCTATTGGACAGATCATTGATTTTTTGAATAAAGTCAAAGAAGATGTCTCTCATTCCAAATTCTTTTGTATGGGAAGTATTATTTCTCATAACTATTCCCCTATTCTAAATTCTGACTATCGAAGATTTCCCCTAATTAAATCTAATTTTTTATTACTTAAGTAGTTAAATAATGTTGCATATCAGTTGACTAGTCGTCTTTAACTATGACTTCAACAGTTAAAATACAGATTTCCTCATATATATGTATGGGTGTACGAGCAATAATTAGAAAAATTTTAAAGCAGTTTTTAGGAACCAATTTTTCTATTTAGAGGGCTCTTAAAATTTAGCTAACGAAGCTATATAAAAGTTATTTATCGGACAAATTTACACAACTTTAATTGAGTATGTTTCCTTCCATTCCAAACGATGACTTAAATACGGTGGCACACATCAGCACAAACGCCTTAATGAAGTCCACGGACATATTTCATTCCTCCATGATAGCTGCCTTCAGTGCTTTTACATCTGGGTGAGAGGTGTTATTAGTCTTGCAATCTAAGACACACCAGACAGCAAAGTCAAGAGAGTATGCATCCGGCGAGGACGAGGGTTAGAAATATGAAGGCCTGAATAAGTCCATCTTCACCAAAATAAAATTAAGTGATTTTCCCCTTTTAACTTTGCTTCAGTACATTCTACTAGTTTCAATGATTCATTTATAATTAGGGATATTTATGTATACAAAAAATTAGCAATGCTGATTCGCTCTACATATAACAGCAGTAATTTTAATCTCAATACTATTTGGCAGTTTATTTTTCAATAAAATGTTTCACTAGCTTTCTTTTATGATTCATTGCAACACATGATAATGTCTTTTTTGTTTGAATGAGGAAACTTTAAATTAAATTAAAAGCAAAAAAAAAAAAGAAAGTTTCAACATATGTTTATGATAAAACAATGCTTGGTAACTTGTGATGATAAGCTTAAATATTGGAAGGAATATTTACTCTATATCCTTGAGTATAATGTATTATGTTTATAAAAAATAATTTGAGATAAGTTAAGGTCACTGGAGGCTTTAAAGAAATGTTTTTTTGGTTTTAATATGTCCAGCTTTTACCATGTTTTTTATCACTTAAAGTCACAAGCAATCTAAATCACAAATAATGACTAGAATATATAAATATGTTGTATCAAAAATAAATTCTAATGACTTTATATTTTTCTAAGTTGGTATAATGTAAGTCCCAGTATCTTCTCAGAATGATCATTATTACGTTACATTTTATAGTATGTGGAAAATAATATTTGAAGAAGCACAAAATGTATCTTGAAAGTAAATATATTCTGTTTTTGTGTTTTTTCTAAATAAACAGCTGTATTCGTAAATAAGCAAATATGTACACATATTATGTATGTAGACAAAAGAGAATGTGATTTTCTTATTCTTTTGGAAGGAATATTATGACATATAGAAATGGAAAAAGATATCATCGGAATTTGATGAAACTTTTTTGACAAAAATTTTATTTTTTTGTTATTCTTTTTGTCTTATCGACATTTTTTCTTAAAAAACTACTAAAATCCTACAGAAAATCAAGTAAACTTTTTAGATTGATGCTTCCTCTCACATACATATCAAAAAAGGTATTGCCTATACATGTAATGTAAAGTATAGCTTTGATACATCAACATAAAATCAATTTATAAAAAAAAATAACCAAAGGTTTCAATTTGTTGTTTTACTTTATAAATATGTATACTGTCTAAGAGTTGTAACAAATGAAAAACTTTTGAAAGATGTTTACCTCTGAGCTTAAGTAAAAAAATAAATTATGAACTTTTGTTTTATTATTAATAGCATAGAGCATGTACTAACAACTAAATTTTAGTTGTATAAATATTTGTCTGATTGAATCTTTCTAAAAAATAATATTTATTAAATTTGATTCAAGATTTTTACTTAATTTTGGGTTTTGATAATCACTCAATAAATAGAAGAAATATGAAAGCATTTGTAATTTGTTAAAGACAAAATCTTTCTATACCTAAAGATATTTTTCTCTCTCAGAGGTACCAATAGAATTTGCTTTAAATCAAATGAATTTGTCGTTTGCGTGTTTTACACCAACTTTTTATTTTTTGAAAGGTGATATTCTAAGAAATAGGCTCAACAAATATGTGCCTCATATTTTTAAAAAGCTTAAACCTCTCAAGCCCTTTGAAACTAACCAATATCGGCAAAAAAAAAAAAACGTTGTTGTTTCAAATTTTAAAAAGTTTTGGATATGACAAAACTGACTTTTTGTCATGTTGCAGAAAAATAATATATTTATCAAGACTCAGCGGAAAATCCTTTGGTCAAGACCAAATTAAAAACCACTCTAAAAACGAGATAACCTAATAAATATACCTAAATATATAAATCATTGAATTTTTTTATTGATAGTATATTGTATATAAATTTATATGAGAATGAATGATAATCTTAGGACCCCAATAACATTAATTAAATAGATAGTAATTGAATATTGAATCATTTATGAGGATGCCGACAGAATGCATTGAAACATAAATATATATACTTTTATAACAAAATGAATGCATTGTGGGCCTTACACATAAATTATTATTTAGTTATGAATCTAAAATGGAATAAAAAGAAAATATATAAAATAATTTTCAAATCCAAAAAATTGGATCTAATTTAATAAAATTTATTAATAAAATATTTTTTTAGTAATATTATATATTTTGAGGGTTTTTTTTTTTTTTTGATATTTCTAATATCTCAGCTTTCCTTTGAACTAGGCAGCTTATTTTGTTATTCTTTAATGTAATGAATCTAGGCAAAAACTTGGTTTTCTTTGTAAGCAACAATGATAATAATAATAACTTTAGTCGTTAGTAATGGATTTGTTGGGAAAATATTTATTCTTAAAATAGAAAAGAAGTTATCTACTAAAAATAACAATATTTATATTGCTGCAAACAATTGTGGTTACTGAAATGTAATGGTTGTTTTTGTTCCACATACATCCAATAGATCTAACTTATAATTTGCTTGATGAAAAGGTCTTAAATAGCTCCATATTAAAGAAGTACACCATAGAGCTTACAGCTTTGAATCCAAGGAATATATCTTGTTAGTTAAAGTCTATAACTAGGGATGTGAAAAAGGGTAAGATCCCGGGGAGTGTAAGTTTGAAGGGAAAAAAAGTCATTTGGCAACCCATTTCAGGTTTGTATTTTCTTATCTCTTATGAGTAACTATTTAGATAATTAAATAGTTATTCTACACTGTATTTACGAAATTCAAACACCAACAGCTGTGAAGACTTCTTTTTTTTAAATATTACTATACATGTATTATTCTAAATGATCAAAGACGTTCAATTTGCTCTCACCAGGTTTTCACAACTTTCTGCATTTCTTCAATATTATTAGGAAAATTGACTTTCACCTTTTTCTGTTTCAATTACTCCTTCAATAAGAGATACACAGAATTGAAACCCCCTTCAATTCCTGGGGAATTGTCAGATGCCCTGAAACACCCATATAACTCGGAGCAAAAATTAAGAAAATAAAAAATTCTAAATATAAACGGTTTATTATTTTAAAGCCATATTTGGGTCTATTATAGGTTGTAAATTTAAATTTCTGGGATAAGTTAAAATACCCAGGAGTATTTACCCTTATTGACTCCAATGTAGCCTTTTAAAAAGAATTTATTAGAGTCTTTAATTGAGACGGGGGTTAGTAAGATCTCTAAGAGCAATTTGAAACATTTTCTACGAATTAATCAGAATAATTTATTAATAAAAATGAATGATAATTAAATGAAAAATAGAGATATAATCCAGGGTCATATTAGAAAAAACTATTCATTTAAGTGCATAAAGATCATACATATATTTATCGATTATTCATCTAAAAAAGCATGATACTAGGAAAATTTCTCGAAGCATAAAATTTATAGTGTAGGAAAGTTCCCCGAGGGAGAAAACTCCCAGAAACAAATAAATTCCCGAAGGAATATTCCACGAGGCGGAAAATTCCCCGAGTAAATTATAGCACCATTTTTTTTATTTTTTTTGTCATTTCAATAATACATACTAAGAACGGGTATGTGTACTCTTCAGTGAAAAACAAATTTTAATTACCTATACAGGGTGTCAGATAACTATTTCTCTATTTTTTTTACTTTTAAATTAAGTTTTGCCTAGATGATTTTTCAGAAATCTACAATTGCTGAAAAGGAAAAATGTAGTTTTGTTTTGATTACAGAGATACTTAAATACTTTCGATTATAAAATAATGATGGACAATTCAATATAAATTGCTTCTTTTTTTTGTATGAGACTGTCAAATACTTTAATAAACATGAAAAATATTGTGTTATCATCAGAATGCCCTAAATTTATTAAGGGTACTATTAAACGTATAAAAAATTACAAAATCTTTTATTAAAAAAAAAAATGAAAATTCCCCTAATTGCAAAGAAGAAACTTAATCAAATCTAAACCAAATCTTTATCATGGATCTAGTCGACCTTACCCGACCATTTGTTGACCTCCAGCAAGATTTGCTCTTGTTACCATTATCATCTTGTCAGAAATAAAATGCTCTAAAAATTTTATAAAAAAAAGGAAATTTTGTATCTGTGAACGATAAAAGTATATAATTCAATGAAGAAAATGGATGCTTTTGTATCTAATCAATATGAGTTAAAACATAAGTTCACAACAACAAAAAAGAGTTGAATTACTTCCATGAAATTGTTTTCCTAGAAGGTAATTGTATGTTTATTATTCTAATTAACCAAAAAAAAAAAGAAGAAGGATTGAATAGAGAGAAACTATGTATACTGGGTTCACTTTTCATCAGAATTTGTTTTTATTTGAGTGTAAAAAGCTTATGATATGCTAAGTAGATAGTGCATTAGTTATATTGCCTATCAAAATAGTGTATATGCAAAAAAAAATGTTATATTTGATGTAACTGACACATGCAATACTAATATTTAAAATATGCAAAAGTGTGATAAGGAAAATATATAGTTCTTTGGTTATGTTGTAGTTATTTAGTAATCACTATTTCATAATTATATATGTGTATTTCCTAATACTATTCTGAGATACTCCATAAATATGTTATCACATAAATATTTCAAATATCAGTTCTACTTTAACAGTAAACTTGTAAACGTTGCAAATAATTAATAATACTTTTGTAGAGTTTTTTTTTTTGTTTTGTTTAAATATGTATTACTATTTTTATCTTGCTTTCAATGCCACGACGAGCTTTTTGGGATAAACAAAAATACACTGTATTCTCCCTTCAGCTGATTTTCATCATTTGACTCTTTTGATTTAAAGCAGCAGATCCTACGTATTATGAGCTCAAAATAATTATTCTTATTATTTATGATTTTGCTATATATATATAAAATATATTAAATCAAGGATTGCGCGCCCTTTTTTTTGAATTTTGAACATATTACAAGTAGAAACGATTGGTTTGTGATTGGTAAAAATTATAAATATTTAGTATATCTTAATAATAAATTCTGTCAATTATTAACAAGTTGGTAACAGGGAAAATACAGAAGGGTAGCTACCATATGTTTTTCCAAATTTTTCCTTTCCCTTTTGTCAGTCGAGGTTGCAAGTGGACAAAAAAGCTCGACGTGTGCATCTCATACATTCTAGATTTAAAGGAAAGTTTGCAGCATACTGATTTGGTATTGTAAATTAGTACTCATTGAACAAAATAGAGCTATAACTTTTGACGTCTGGCTCTAAATGTGGTACGAAACAAGTCGTTTAATGTACCTCAACTTTGACCCCCAAAATTATTCCTTTTCCCTTTTATAAAAGGTCAGTATCTTGTCAAATATGATTTAACATACCTTTTTCTTTTTTTAATAAATATATGGTTGTTCCCCCCTCCAAAAAAAACAACAACATAGAGTCTGATGATTGGTAGAGTAACAAAAACAAATACTATAATGAACTAAATTATAAATATAACCCAGCTTTTAGCCTCAAATTTTCTAACATTACTTATTTTTTGGGTATGGATAGGTTTGACCCCTCCTATATAAATCTCTCAACATACTACCCTTAACTGATGTTGTGAGACTGAGTAATACATTTAAAAACAAAATTACTCATATTAATGGAGATTATTCGTGCTTGAAGGTTGAGTTATCTGTCTCCTACAATTGTTAGCAACGTTGTTCTTAGGAAATGGAAGAAGGAGTGGAGATTAGAGGATCGGAATTTTGTCATGTTAGAGATGTACTCTGTTTCATTCTTATTGAAAATGACCTGAAGCGGATCAGGATAGCAATGAACAAAACAAAACAAAACAAAAATTGACATGATGTTGTCGTTTGTTTATAGAACAATAAAGGACAGAGCTCTTCGAGAAGTACATACAAATCACTTGGAATGAGCTGGGAAAAATTACATTTATATGATTAAAAAAAAAGAGGAAGCGGGTGTTGAAACTTTTGTTTCATATTTTTTTTTTAAATTATCATGATTTTTGTTAGATCTTTTTGGAGAAACTTAAACCATTTTAAGTGCATTTAGATATCACAATAGGACTGAAAAATAAAAGATCATGTTCCTCTACCATCTATCAAAAATAAGTTAACCATTACTTTTAAAAAAGATCGGATATCTATCTCCAATGGTCCTATTTTGATAGTCTGTGTCCCATCTGGAGCATACTTAGTTGTAGAAATCTAGTTATTTCATGGGCATTTTTACTATTTATTAACTTAATTTAAAACAACTATCACTATTTACTTCAGATTATTTTTTTAATTTGTTCATTTTTAAAGTATATATATATATATATATATATATCAATTCTATGTCCTTAACATGGCAGCCCTTCGAATTATGATTTGTCACTTTAATACAAACCCTGAAAAATACTTGGACAGGACTAAAACCATTTGTTTAGCTAACAGCTTATTTAAAGATTTTTTTCTTAATTTTTTTTAGTCAAGGTTGATACCTTGAGGAACTATCAGTGCTGAGTTTAAAACACCAAAAATCGTCACTTATTCGCAGAATGTAATGCACATTTAATAGCATGAAATGTGAATATAATCCCACACGACACTTGATGAGATCATAAAAAAATGAATCAAATCCAAGCTGCTTTCTGTTAGAGCTCATTTTAAAATATAGTACATTTAAATTATGATATATCTACGCTTCTTTAGCAAATAATGTATGAAATTGTATGAACATATGCAAACTTTAAAAATGTATGGAATAACTATGCAGTAAATGCATTAACTTTTCAAAACGAAATTGCATTTTTTGCAAATCCGTCAGTTTTTTAATACTCAAGAAAGCCTTATTTTAAAATACTATTTTTATTTTTTAAGTAATATTACTCTGGATATTTACGACAATGATAGACAAATGATATTAATAGACACATTATAAAATAAATGAGTTTTTGTTAAAATCATGTGTCATAATAATACGTAATAAAATTTTGCATTTTTCTTTTCTTGTGAAACTTTGCTTTAAAGTCTGACATCAATATATATGAAGGACTCATCTATGTTGTTTTATTCTATTAGTTTTAGCTGGCAAATCATATCTTAAATGTAGATAGCTGTTATAAAAATACATAGTCATTTCTTCTGATAAACCTCCTTCATGTGTTCGGTCCGCTGTTGAACGTTTTAAAAAAGCAAATTTTGGTTTTATTAAAAATAGACAAATAAAACCAGTGTTATCGCCAACGTCCTTGGGACCATTTAAAGTCGTTTCTAGAACGGAAAGGGCATTCAAAATAGACTTCGGCAATCGCTCGGACTTTGTATCGGTCAACCGTCTCAAGCCTACCTTTGTGGTGAATAATTTCCTTCCCTTACTCCTTTAAGATTTTAGACTCTGACTTCAAGATAACTATTTATTTATTTTTTACTTATTAAGTCCCTTACTCAGATTCTTGGGGAGTATTGAAGGACTCATGTACGATGTTTATTCCATTAGTTTTAGCTGGTAAATAATATCTTAAATGTATGTATATATCTGTTATAAAAATACGTACATAGTCATTTCTTCTGATAAAACCCTCCATGTACAGTTCTTTTATATATACTTCCTATGACCATGAGTAATGCTTAACAACTCCGAATCAAAAGGACTTTTGTATATTGTATAGAAGTATCTAAAGAGTATCTTTGCCAAAAAAAAACTAACCTCAAAATATCAACAACACTTGTATAAAAGGTTTATTGTTCTCTATAAAAAAAAGGTATATTAGAAAAATAATAATTAATTTGTCAATGAGCAATTTATTGTGTCTCTCATAGGTATTTTAGTTCTTTTCCTGGGGATGAATCAAAGTATATTACTCTAAGTATCCTTTACAATTTATTTTTTTACAAAAGAGCTACAAATTGAGTCCTTAAAATGCATGCATGTCGTACTAATTAACAATGTTGTGCATTTTGACGCGTAATTTGATAGCGATGTCAGTTGTGACAGCTTAAAAAACAAAAATATTTATCCCGATCGGAGACCCTTAAAAATTAAATTCAAATGTCCCAGTATTTTTACTCAAAGTAGTAAATGGTTAGCTTTAAATCCGTCAGTACCACTATAGTAACGGTGTAACGAACAAAACAAGTACATAACTATATCAAAAATTCCACATAATTAGTAAGAGCTCAACTTTTAATGAGTAATTTTGGCCATTATAAAATGAAAATTGCATGAACATTCAACGTGACTTTTTTCTTAAGAAAAAGAACGAGGAAAAAAAAAACTAATTGTATATTCGTAATTAGTACCTTCAATATTACTAAAAATTAGAAAGTAACGACATAAGCAAAATATTATTGACTTTGTTTCATAATTAAAAAGTTTTCTTAAAACATAATAAAGAAATATAATATGTTGTTTACATTATATGACATAACTACCCTTCTGGTGATGACTCTGTTTGCCTTATACTTATAAATATATCCAGCTAATTTTTCAATATAAAGTGATATATATATATATATATTTATATATGCTTATAAATATATTATTTTATGAAACAGAAAATAAATTGCAAATGTGACATTCCCAAAGTTTAAGACATGCAATGAATAATTATATTATTTATAGTTGGTTTTTTTTTTTTTTGCAAGCCCCTATAGGCAAATAGTTTTTGCTCAAATGATAAATATAAATGTACATGTGTGTAAGTGTTTGCAAAAATGTATATATTTACATATTCAAATATTGAATAAAAAACAAAACGAGTTTGAATTACTTTATTTTTTTGAAAAAAAAAATGAATAATTTCATTAAAAATATACCCAAAAAATAGTTGTGATAATTGAATTTCTATCAATATAACTTTTTATGTTTTTGCTTGTCAACTCTACCCTTATTAGAGTACAATATAAACGTTGACTGGTTTAAACCAAAACTATCTGTTGTGAAACAGTGCACAATTCCCTCGTATTACATACAAAATAGTTCCACAGTTGAGAAAAATTAGTTACCAACTGATTTTCAGCCTTTTCTTTTCGTACTCTTTTAAAAAAAAATAAGAAAGGTTCTGAGATACAAGAAAGCACATTAATACCTTCAAACCTTCAGCAACTCCTTCGTATTATTAGTTATCTGATTATTTTTGTACTTCTCTTGTTCTTTATTAGATTGTCACATAAACATTGACTGATTGAACTGGAATTATTCTCTGTTATGCTGTGAACAACTTCTTAATATCATATGAAGCCACAGTTGAAGATACATTGGCAAATAACTCTTTTTTTGTGGAGAAAAGGTTGAGAGAGTCTATATAAATCATGTTGTGAAGCAAAGCCCTCACAGCCCTGAAAACAGGTAAATAACAAAAATAAAATTTCTTTCTGTTTTTTTTAAAGAGCTGACTGTTATTTTCTGCCATTTATTTATTTTTTTAAAGAACGGAACTTTATATAATAAAAAAGTCTTGGAAATGATTTATACGTTGTTTATGATACCAAAGCAAGCTTTCACTTCAAATTGTTATTATCATGGAGATGTAATGATAAATCATTTCCTCTAGTAGTCGAAAGATGCATCATTCCTTTTCTTTAAAAGATTTTTTCTTTATTTATATATTTTTTTAGGTACTTCGTTACAAATTGTCTGTCAATAGCTTAGACATAAATTTTTGAAGAATGAAAGGAATATGAAGGAATGAAATATTATGGTTCTCATAGATTATTATTTACTATTCTTTTATGGCTTATATATGTACATATGTATACCTTTTTTACAATGAGGTTTGGTTTTTTTTTTACTGTATCAATATATTGATTGGATCTAAGTCAAACAATATGAAAATTTACATATGCAAACTATTTGGCAATATTTTGGCAATATAAATCCACATTTGTATTTTAAATAATTAATCTTTTTCTTTCTACAAAAGATGTTTCCCTAATGTACACGAATAAGAATATCCCAAAATCAACCATTGTTTTTGAGAATTTGCTAAATTTAATTTTTTGAAGTTTTTTTTCTTGACCAAACTACATATGTATACACTATACATACCTCCAAAAGTTTATCTTCAAAAGATATTTGGTAGATTGTCTTTTAGTGCTATTTTTGAAGAAGATTTTATGATAGATTAATAAATATAAAATTAATCTAAGGGTAAAAAAAAGTTTAAGGACTATAGTATTTTTGAATTGTGAAAGACTAGTCCTATGGTACTATAAAATGGTTCATTGTTTTGTCTTTATTATTACTTTTGAGTTTTCATGATACCCAATGTGATCTTAATAAATTTAAAACCACCAGAGGGACAAAAATGCTTAAGTTTATTGTAATCCTCAAAGAATTATTTTTTATTTCAAAAGAATGGAATTTGTTACAATGACAGATAATTGTTTCAATAGCAAGGAATCTGTTAGATTTTAAAAATTTGATGAGTCCATTTCTTTTTTCTTTTTTGTTGCAATTTCATTCCTCAAATGAATAAGTACAAACCGTGATCACAAAAAATTGATTGAGTTGGAAGACCAAAAATAAGTAGAATTTATACAAAATAATTGCCCTTTCTTAGGAAAACCCCAGGTTTTTTAATAAAAAAGAGTGTACTTTCTTGCATATTACATGACATTCACGTAAACTTTTAATTCGTCCCGATTATTCTATTTATATCTAGTTTTTTCTGGCTTTTCTTTCATATTATAGGAGTAATTCTATATCATTCACTATTTTGACTCTTTTTGATCCAGATTTTGTGGGGGGGGGGGGAATAGTCAGTAACTGATCTTGGATGTTGAAATTAAAAAACAAAAGCAGAAAGAAGAAAAAAGAATACACAAAATTTCTTGATAAATCAAATAATTTATTTTTTTAATCACAAATTTAATGGCTTCATCCAATTTTGCTACCATTTTCCAAAAAAATTAAGGGTACAGGCTCTAACTCAAATAATAAATATCTATTTAATCAGAAGGAAATAAAAAATATCAAATCAAATCCAAAGGAATTGCAAAAAGGATGTAGATTATTGTAAAAAGGAAAACATATTTTTATCAATCAAAGGTATGAAGTACAAAATTAAAAAAATACTCAAATTATTTGCTTATAAAAAAAAACATTGATCTAGAAATTTTTTTAAGGAAAAAAAGGCCTTTTAAAAATCACCATAATATGACTGTATGTGTTTGAGTAATAAAAAACCCCAAGAGAGCTTTTCCATTAGGACTTGAAGAGAAAGTAAAGAAGAGTTACACATAGAATACACATTCTAGCAGTGCTTCATTTACTAGATACAATTTTTCTTTTAACATCCAATGCAACGAAATCCACTAGGTATTCACAAAAACAAATAAATTGCAAGTTTTTTTAGACAAAAAGTATAAATGTATTGCAATATTGCAAGTCCTTTCGAATTAAAAAAGTAAATATAAATATAAAACATTTTGTTGTATTTAATTACTTAAACCTAATAACCTATAGTTTAGCTACAAGTAGGGATGGAATCCGATCCGGTCTCAACAGCAATTTTGGACGTCTTGGTTTCGTCTTAGTCTTTAGAATTCAATGCCTTGGTATTGATACTATCACCTCTGGTTTTGCTCTAAACCCTTAAATACCTTGATTTCTACGCCCAAAATCTTGACTCTCGGAAAAAAAATTAAAATAGTTTTTAATAACGGGTTAAAGATGAGACCACTGGAATTGTCTATTGAAAATAAAGATGAATCAGACTTGATAATAATCGAATTTTAAAAGGTGCTATCATACACATACATATGTATATTTCTGTCTAACAATCATAAATTACCCAATAAAAAGACAGTCAGTTATAATAATAGACTCCTGCGTAAGGAAGTGAGTATGTCCTTCAAATCTTGAGTTCTTGTGTCTTGGTCTTGACTTCATTGACTTTTTAAAGTCTCAATCTTGGGTCTCAACTTCCGAAGCCTTGGCTGTGTCTTGGTCTTGACTTCATTGATTTTTTAAAGATTTGGTAATTCCTTGGTCTAGAAAACACATCCCTAGCTACAAATAATTAAATTATTTTTCTTGTTAATCGATTTAAGTAAAATATACCAATTTCATATCTGGTTGCTTATTAGTTAACTTCCTCTTGCTGATGGTTTTTCCCCCTCTAATATGGATCCATATAGTATTAAAAACTATCTAAATATACGTATATAAAACTATGTATGACCAGTTATCTTCAATATTCACTGAGTGGAAAAGAAGAAATAAAATAAAAAGTTTGGATTCCCCAGAAAAATAAACTAAAAACTTTTATTCTTTATGATACGAGAGGATTTAAATGCAGAAGAAGTTATGGAAATAAGGTACTGAGCAGTTTAAGACTCATATGTATGTACTTCTAGAGTTTTGCATGCAATCCAAAACTTTTGCCCATTTCAATTTGGTTCCTTTTGGGTGGGTAAGTTTAATTTAGTATTGCTTGTATATGTACATATATATATATACATATATATCCCGAATAGTAGCATATCAAAATATTCAAATCAAGAAATGCTCAAAAATAAGAATCTTAAAGGACGTAGATGATGCGAATTTCCCTTAGAGCAAATATTTTATATCTAACCTATGTTGAAAAAAACTATTTTGATTGTAGTTTTTTTTTATTCTTCAACAAAAATTCCGACCCAAAGTCTATGAGTGTATGTACACAAAAATTACCCCCCCCCCCTCCTCACTCTCCCCATGAATTTTTTTTTAATGCATCATCTACAGTTAAAATGCTAGAAAGCTCTTTTTATTTTCTATATAAGCTTTTATGCTTATATTTATAGCAAGTTTTTATGGAAGCTATTTGAAACATTTATTACTTGGGAGTAAAGAATCAAACAAACAAAAAAAGCTTTGTGAAAGTCATAAAAAAATTGAAATCCATTGTTGAAAAAATAAAAAAGTACTCAAAGTTTGATAAAATGTCTTTTATTATTGTTTTTCCTTTTCAATAAATATTTTATTAGATTTGTTGATGTTAATTTAGCTGAAATTTACATTGCTTATTAGTAACTGAATAGCTGATACTCATTAAATTGTAATCAAATTAATATATTTAATTTTATTTTTGTATCGTGTTTTATTGTATTACCTTAGCATTGAGCCTGTAAGCCAATAAAGGCCAATACATTTCGATGCAATTTAAGCTTCAAAGTATACATACAAAATATTTATTGCAATTGCGGATTATGTAGAGCAGTCGTAAAGTGTTTAAATGATATTTAGACTAAATTTATCATGCGCTGACTTCCATTTATAGGTCATGGCGTCACATATTGTCAACATCATAATCAAACAACTTTTCATTTTTATAGTGTTTTTTTTTAAAAAAATTGGAGCATCTATTTTTTAATACAGAAGTTGAAAATATATAGCCTTTTGAAACTTTTGTATGTTCATTTTAATTTTATTCTTTTTAATGTGTTATATAAAAACCATGGTATCAAAATTTATCGCAACTGCTATGCCATTTTAAAATAATTATCTCAGATCCCAAATGGTAGTAAATTAAAATATTCAAATCAATAATTGCTCAAAAATAAAAATCTTAGAAGACGTAAATGTATTCATTTAAAAATCGTTGATGCGAATTTCCTTTACAGCACTTTTTCCTATTGCTAATTTTGTATATGTTTCTTTTCAAAATGTTTGTCACAATTTTATAGTGTACTTTTATATACCAAGGGTTTTCGTTAGAGCGAATCGGCACTCGAGAGCCTAACTTGATGATTATTAAGTTAAAATAACGGAAAACTTTTTAAAATTTCGTTGCTTGATAAGAATTTTTTTTATGGAAAATAATATATTTTTGTAAAAATTGGATACTATATTTCTCTGGGCATTTTGACTGACTGTGTTTTAAAAAATATCACACATTTGCAGTTATGAGTGGTCAAAGTTTAGTAGTTAACAAATAAGTCTTCTATAGGTCAACACTAATGCATAGATGTACACACAAATGAATCAAATGAGGCCAAATGGATGAATTAAAGATAAAAATAGAAATGATTTTTGAAATCAAAGCTATCAACTATTGTGTTTTGACTTTACTTTTGTATATGTTGGTCCAATTTTTTTATAAATTTGGAACATTTTTTCCTCTTTAAAATACAATTTTTCCACGTTTAAATACCCATATTTATAGATAAATAATTAAATATTACTCATTTCAAACAAAAAAAACAAAAAACAATCCGTGTGTATAAAATGAGACTACTCTGAAATATTTTATTGAAAGTAGTGCAGGAAAAATTTGACAAGAGAAATTTCGTCAAAGAGCATTTTACTATATAAAAAATACAATATAAATAAAGGCCTTTACGGATGATGACGAGACACAAATCATTACATTCAGTTAGATTCAATCATATAACATATTAGAACACGATGATGATTCAGTATACTCCAATGATGTACTTTATAATCCATTCATTCTATTGACATCAAACTAAATCATGAATCGAATATATATTCTACAAAATAGAAATTGACTATGAATTTATTTATGATATGGAAGCATTCTTATTCTAGATTGAACCAACAGTGATCACTCAATAGTTTCAATTCGTGGCAAATAACTAAATATTTGTCCTTTTAAAATAGGAGCAACAAGAATGGGAATCATAAAACCTTTATAATGATCCATTAATAATAGAAATTACTTAGCATTTTGTTAATAAAATGTTCAAGAACCGAAAGTTATTGAGTGACTTTACTTGATATTGTGGAAGTGAGCCATCTAACAACCACATTTTATTAGAATAAAATCCTTTGCTTTTTTATTTATTGTTAGGATTACTGTCGTGTATTTGGATGTCACAGAAAAAGACTTATTAAACCTTTACCGTCTATCAAAAATATTTATTTATTTATTATATCTAAGACCCTAATGATATGTAATAAAAATCGTAATACGTAAATACGTTCCTTGTATATTAATTTCCTGTATTTTCCCTACTGAGTTAATCTACTCCCAGTATATTCATTCTAGAACATTTCATTCCCATTTTTAGAAGATATATTTTGTGACATCATATGATGTATGTTTCTACACTAGTTAGGTCTGATTGTACCTACTCGAGGTTCTAAGTTCTAAGTTTTCTATGTTCTAAAAGTAGTCAAACTTAGGAGGAACCTTTTCAAACAAATTTAAGCTTGGGTTAAATTGAATTTGGTCGATGTCTTTTACGTCATTGGACCATGGTTGTTGATCTCATAGTTATTACTGATTAATAAAAATTAACAAGCAAATATCTTAATTTATCTAAAGAAAAGTAACAAAGATGTTTAAGAATTCAAAAATGAATTGAGTTATAATTTGTGAAATGTGTTTCAGTATCCACGGAAAGTCATAGATAATGTTGATGCAGAAAGTGACGGTATTATAGTAATGTCAAAGTATTTTACAAAATACAAGATATAGTTACCCGAAAAAGTAATTTATATCTATTTTTAAATTTACCTCTGCTTAAGTTCACGTTTTCCTTGCAAACGTCAATAAAAAACGAAAAGTTAAATTTCTCTCTTTAGCCTGAGGTAAATTAGTGACGTCATCATGCTAAAGTTTCTAAATTAAATATGTAAAAAGTAATAAATAAATTACTTTTTATCAAGTGAAATTTTTTTTTTTAAATCATTAGAAATTTTCAATTTGAGTAAATGAAATCGTCTATTAACTATAAGGTTGGAGTTAGTTTGATACCAAAATCTGTATTCAATTATTGATTACTTAAAACTACGGACAAACTTTTATTTAAGTTGTGTTTTGATATGTTTGAAAATGACTAATAGATTCCTCTTAAATTTGACTTCTTAGATTTAACAAGTACTAAAATACAGAGAATGAATTTGCTTGGAACATATTTTCCTAGCACCATTAAAAATATATTATTACATCATTATATATTATATTTATATAATGTATCCACTAAATTAACTATTACTCTTTTTTGCAAGGATCAAGTATCCTTCTCCAATTAATTATTATATATACTTTCCTGGTTCTTAAGCCATACGGAAACAAATTACCTGTAAAAATCTTGTAAACATTTCATCTCACTGCCAATTTACTTTATTTTATTCGAATATCATTCTTTTTCCTTTTAAGTACAGGTGATTTGTCTTTCGTTCATTTTTTTTTTTTTTTCATTGTTAAATTCATTACATGAAGTTCCCTTTAACTTCATTGAAAATGCATTCCATTCATTTTATAAATCTATCAAGTATCATGTCTTGAACATGGCCTCGCTTTTGGTTTACTACTATGAGCAAAAAATATTGAGAATCAAAAATTCTTTATTTAAGCATTAGAGTTGATTTCATCCCTCTCAAGGTAGTCTCTCTCCCATCCAATGCACATGTACCAACATTTTTTCTAATTTTGAAAACAGTAGCAATTTTTTATTAAGTTCATTATTACAGAAAAATTATTGTTGAGCTTAGATTTGCTATTAAAATTAAAAATGGAATGGTCGATCTTTTTAAATAATAGACTATGTATCTCGAGAAACCAACCACAGATTCTCAAAATTTCTAAAGAATACATTCAGGAATAGTCATTTAAACTTTTTTGCATTTCTCTAAATTGCATTTTAGTCATCATTTTTCAGAAATTTTAAAAAAACAAAGAATTTGATTTTACCTGTTCACAAAAAGACGACGCGTATCTCAAACACTAACAAATATTTCGACACATAATTTCACAAAGTTGTCAGTGACAGGAGTGGCAACTTAAAAAAATGTTTACCCAAATCAGAATCAAAAAAAAAAAATTCAAAATTTTTGGTAATTTTTTATTCATAGTAGTATAATGCAATATTTGACGTCAACGAAAATGCTCAATGCATCTCGGTATTATTTTCCTAACGTATAAATTTACACTGTATTTTTGTACTTTTCTTCCCATTATTAATGTTTTGACAAGAATTGAATGGTTTAATACAAATTAGCTCTTGGTAAGCTCCTCTAAACCACATTTTACCATTAAGTGTAGAATAATTCTAGAACTGGAGAAGAATTGACAAATTACCCAATGTTTTTTTTTTCTTTTGAGAGGAAAGGTTGCGAGATACAATAAAAATAATAACGTCCTTACATACCCATAGATAAGATTAAATATGGTTTTTGTCTCAAATCGATTTTAACGATTAAACTAATGAATTAATTTGTTATGTAAAGCATAAAAAAATGCACTGTGAAACTAACAGCCTTAAAAAGTATGCTTAAAAAATTAATAATTCAAATCTACATTTATAAATAGCATCCAAATAGTATAGTCAAGTATTTTGTAAGAGTATATACCGATAATAAAAATAACTCAATCGTCTTCAAAATAATAATTTACATGAAGTACTACATAACTTTCAAATGTCACAAGCAGCAGTGTTTTAATACATTTTGAAGATAGGATTCTCTTTTGTTCATTTTCTACAGATGCATGCCTATGCAAAAAAAAAAAAAAAGTAAAAAACAAACAAACATGTTGATAAGTTTTTTTTTCACATTTTCTTAGGCTGTTTTTTTTTTTGTTTGTTGTTTGTGTCGTTTTTCTGCATCCATGCATGCATATAAAAAACTCCAGCATGTCAAATGGGATATAACTTCTTTTTTTTTTTTTTCTTTTTTTGAGAATTGAACATACCTTGAATTCGATTCGAAATCGTCTACAAAATAACGTAATTCAATTTTCCCAATAATCATGTTTTAGTTTTCTGTTTTTGAGTTATCGTATTTTTCAAATTTAAGTTGCAGTTTTTTTTCATAGTTTGGCAAGGGAAGCGACTTATATATATATATATATATATATATATATATATATATATATATATATATTTTTCTTAATTATGCACTTTTTTACTGGTGAGACTTAAAATCCGGAGTGACGTATAATCCGAAAAATACGGTACGCTGACTTTTTGAGCACAAATTATTTCTTGTTAAGTTTTAAACACAAATATTTACTATTAAATGAAGAAAAAGTCAAACTTTTAGGGAAAGCAATTGACAAACTATCAAGTGATTTTAAGACCCTTTTTGGTGTGTGGTAGAAGAAGAGTTGATAAGTACAATAAATAAAACATTGTAAAATATCCAACATGACTTAAACTAGCAAGCCTATGAATTACCCGGCTTGCCAATTATTGACCTGTCTAAGAATAATCAGTGATCGACATTCTAAACCGAATATTCCCGATTTAGATATTTGAAGTACATAGTAAAAGTGGACTTTTAAAGAAACGACATTGTATTTTTTTTAACAAGTACATATTGGTTGAGCTCTATTTTAAATTCATGTTAAATCCAAAATATAAAATTGTATCTTAAAGAAAAGAGAACCTCTTTTTGCAAAAGGAAAAAAAAATTGACTTTAATGTATTTTGCATAATCTGAAAAAAAAAAATTACCTTTCGACAATTTGATTAATCTACTTATAGACATATACTTAGGTACATATTTATATAAAAAAATACCTTTAAAAATATTTTTACGATAACCTTTTCCCAGACATTATTATAATTTTTTTTTTTGTTAAATGCAAATAATTTATTTAAAGAAGATAAAAAAAATTTTTTTTTAGAGTACTTGGTATTTTTTAGTGGATAGGTAGTTTTTCTATCTTCTATATTCATATGTGCATGCATAAATTTATCTGATTAGATATAGTATACTATCATTAGAAGAGTTAAATGTTGGTTTATAACTCATTTGTCTGTTTTACTTCATAAAACAAAAACAGATCCGTTTTTAATTAAGAGATTTATGTAGATAGAGAATCAAATTGTTTTATTAGCAAAAAATGTTTATATATATATTTAATAAAAATTTACAGGGAAAATATTTTAAAAACCAATATACAATGACGTTATCAATAATATCACATCTATAGTTAAAAATAGAAAGTGTGCCAAAACAAGATAAATAATTTCTTTGGAACATTTTAGCTTCATACTTTTTGTTTTCAAAATGATTTTACCCAAAAACAAATCTTAGTTTCATTTAACACATCATATGTGATTATTTTTTAGCACTTATATATCTATAAAAAATCAATTATTAGACGAATATTTTTTCAATGGGCCCACTCTTTCACAAAACACTCAATAGTTGAAAAACTTTTCTTGTGAGACTTTGCTGCAATTTGGTAAAAATAAGGAAGTGGATCTTTTTACGCTTTTAAAAATAACATATTTTATATTTCTTGTTTGTTTTTGGAGGATCTGTTCATGAGAAAAAAAATCGACAATATTTATTACGAATTATGTCAAAACCCTTTGTAAATATCAAGTTTCAAATATCTCCTAAATTGCAAAGTAGTCCAATTTTATCACTTTAAAATATTTGTAAAAAATGGAATGAATAGCACTTTTTTTTAAATTTAAATGCAAATACTTTTTCATTTCTATTTTTAGATATGATCTTATTATATATACAGTATTTGACCTTTACTTTGACTTGAGCAAATATAATTTATATGGCTAAAAATAGATTAAAATTTCAACCCCTTCCTATGACCTACAACAAAAGGAAATTTAAAGAAGATTTCCATTTTATTTAATTTGTAGAAAAATTTAACTTATTTTTTTTTAACCCAAAAATTACTTTTCAAGAAGTGGTACCCTTCATGCGATGTTTGTAGTATTCTTATGATAAATAAATTTATTTCATAAATTCATCATTTAATTCCTTTTTTCTCTATAAAATCTAGGTAGAGACAGAAAAGTTATTTAAAAAATTTCATTTATAGCACATTGATACTTATTCAAAATTCAATTTTAGTCTGTAAAATCCTCGTATTTAAATTTTTAAACTAGCTTTTAAAAAAATGAAATTATCGTTTATAGTCCATGGAATGTTTAAAATAAAATATTAAAAAAAAAATCAAGGTAAATTATGTTGTATATGTATATACATATTTCTTAGGAATGCAGTTAGCAAAAAAGAAACATATGTTGCAAAAAATAACGAATATAATATTGTATTTTTTTTTCAGATATTTTTCGTTTTTATATTTATGGACACATAAGTCTTAATATATAAAAGACTCATATCTGGAAGAAAAAAAATACAGTCCTGCATTAAGCTACAAATTTTATTTTATTTTCAATTTAGGTGGTTTTGACAAATATAACATGAAAAAGGAGATGTTTTCATTTCTCATCATGGCAAACAGTATATATATACTCAACATCTGTGAGTGTATTGACAAAATAGGGATAATTTTGAAAATACAAGATTCAGGATAACAACTTCAAAAAAAGTTATTTATAGCCTTTAGTAATTTCTAAATAAATCGCCACTAATACCCGTAAACGTAAAAATTGAACTACTAAGGCCATTACGTTTGCAAGGGTATCAAATGAAAATGAAGGCTTACTTCATGCAGAGGAAGTTTTATTTTTTTTAAAAAAACTGTGTCATTCATTTTAATGATTTTTGAACAAAAATTGTCAAAGAAAGGTTTCAAGGTAATATAAAAAAGAATGAAAACTGTCTTTGGTTTTAGTGCTTATCAGAATTATTTCAAGAATTTATTCAGATCGAGCTCACTCTTAATGTTAAAAAGGATATGTATTTATAGAGGAATGTGGTTCATTTTTCCCCTTACTCGAGAGAACATGAGTCACATTCGATGGCCTTGTCATGAATGGAATATGAAACGTTCATTAAAAAATCAACAATCAGAAAGTTCAAACAAAGGATATTGTCACTGCTATAAGAATTGTATCCGTCATATATGAGGAAGAGTTAGAGTCTAGTGAAATTTTCGCTCACTAAAAGTTTTTGGCTATGTAGCCAAATAGTAGTCCTTGAGACTAAAATGATACTTTTACTATAACCAACTCAAAAGATTTTCTTTTGATTTGATGAGTAAAAAAAACCGTTTCAAGTCCAAACTACTCGACAAAATTAACAGAATATTACGATTCATATTCTTATAATTGCTCCGAATGAGTTACTTGAATTGATCATAAATGCTTGAATGATCATTCATCCAAAGATATACACATTTTATCATATTTTTGTTCAAGTTCTAAAAATAATGGCTCAAATTTTATCAAAAATAACTCAGCAATGATAGATATGAATATAAAAAGATCTTATACTTCATGGGAAACTATTTTAAAAGCCTTTTAGACTGCAAATAAATTTATACCTGACTTTTATTTATTCTTTTACTTAAAAAAAGTTACACAATCTAGTTAAAATATTAACAGAGGCTTAATATTTTTTATGAACAATAGATTTATCCAGTAATGAGAAGAAGAAAAAATGCGTATACGTTTAAACTTTCGTAGCACGGTGAACAAAGCCATCCAAGAATGTCTTATGTAATAATAAAATATCAATAGTTTGAATACTAACTGTTGGTTTTTAAGCATCACTTTTAATATCATTGAATTGGCACTCATCAGTCATCTAGAAGACGAGTCCAGGGGCGTACTGGCCCGGCGGTCAACCGGTCAATGACCGGTGCGCCCCTCTGAAATCTTTACTAGGCGCCCCTTCGATTTAGCATAATGCGCCTTTATCGTACGCATATTTTTCTTTTCATCACAAAAGTTTGCGCTCAAGTTTCAGTCAGTGGGTGATAAAAGGAAAAATTATATACAGTGGCGCCCCTCATTTACTCTTTGCCCGGTGTAAATTTTCGCCCCAGTACGCCCCTGGACGAGTCCCATCATTTTGAATAAAAAAAGGTACGCCTTTCATAGAGGGAGCAACGAGCACTCGGGCAAGAAGATAGAAAGAGAAACATCCCTCCAGGGGAGAAGGGAAAATAAGTCCTGGGATCCATGCTTCTGACTCCCGCTCATGAAGGAGCAGAATGTCACCAGTGACGTGAGATAATGCAATCGATCCCATTTAATATCGGATTCACGAACCTAATTTTTGATTTGACTCTAGTTATGAATTCACACTTCAATAGTCCATAATGGTATTAATGAAGAAGTAATGCTCGTCTCTTCTATGATAACTGGGACAACAATTTTGTTCCCTTGTTATCTAGTATTTCATCTGTTTTATATTTTAGATTTTATTTAATATTCATGAGAAAAATTGGATTTGATATTTGTCGTTATTGATTTAATAATGAAATTGGTTATAGAAAGTACCTTTTGTGTGCATTTGATGTTCTAATTAAATGGGTTTATTCAATGAAAGAACTTGTATAATGTATATAAGTTAGTCAACTTTTGTTTAATAAAGCTTAAGTTGAGGTACTAATCAAGAACCATTACAACATTTGATGGTACATCATTAATTAATATATATATATATATAGAATACATATAGTAATATAGTATAGTATATATAAAATATATACAAATACCATATATATATTCTAATTTTCTTTGTCCTGTATGTATTTTAATCTGCTTATATGTATTTGTCAAATAAATACTTTATTTAGATAGTATAATATGCTATGTTCTCTTTATTAATGAATTAATATTTACTCTTTTTGGTTTCTATTGCGGTAATTATCTAGTGACATGTTATAATTTGAATATCTATGAAAGCATAAGCCACGATACATAGAAAATTACATGAATTAAATGTAAACAAATTCAATTTATTTTCATTATCATTTTGCATAAGTGATTGTTCAACTATTCGACATCTATTTTAAAACTTTTCAAAGCTTTTTTAAAATCAATAGTTTGAATACAAACTCTGGTTTGACTTTGATTAACTTCAAAAATGATAACATTCTATGAAAACACTCTATAGACTATCTGAAGTACCTACTTTTCTAATAAATTCTTTGATGCATTTGTTTTTGAGACTTGTTACTGAACTATTATAGAGGAAAAAGGGGTTTTATTTTTTTATAAAATTGGATTCTGTATACTTCATGCAAGATGGTCAACTTCCAATGAGATAACGTCAAGTTTGACACTCTATAAAACAGTAGAACATACAAGGTTTTTTGTTTTTTTTTTAAATGAAAACGTTTATAGTTCCTATTTTCTTTCAAAACTTGATTATTTTTGTTATCATTTTAATATATAACCTTTTCTAGTAAGGAACTAAAATTAATGTTTCATTGAAAAATCTTTCTCATTTTCATTTAAACTTTTTTTTTCTACAAAAAAAAAAAAAAAATCGACTATTGTCAACACATTCTGTATAATTTTTATATTAAAAAAGAAAGGAAAGCATGCAGCCCTAGTCTTTTCCCTTCTCTAACTTCAGGGGTACACACATAAAAAAAAGAGCAAAAAAAAAAATCATTTTTGACCCAAGGCTTATTATAATGATATTTTTTACGAAAAACTTTTTTTGTATAATTTATTCTTTTTACACTTCCATAGAGTACGACCATGTGTTAATCTCTCTCTCTCTCTATATATATATATAAGACTTTTGTTTGAGGCTATTAATGATATGAATACCATTTGTTTAGAAATAAGTTTATAAAATATTAGAAACTATATTTTTATTTATTTTTTGATGTATTGTTGGAAATTTAATCGGTTTTAAAAAAAGTTGAAGTAGAGTTAGACCATAAATAACACTTATAAAAATGTATTTGAAAATGTTGAAAGAAAAAAATAATAATGGTGTACTAAGGATTTATCATTAGAAATTGTGTTATATAATAGTCAAGTGTTTCTAAAACATTAAAGCAGTGTATTTTAAATGGCGTACCTTATTATGAGGGAGGCGTGGAGAAACTCTAATGGAATGGAAACAGGTTTTCAAAAAGTATATTCATAATACAAAATATTTAATAATATACAAATTAATTCGCAAAATAATATTGATAAAACTTTTTTTTTTATTTAAAATGATGAAGGAAGGGATGAATGTTAAAATGCTATTTGAAGGAAGCACAAGCCAAAAGAGCTTGAGCTGTATATGTCTTAAAATTTTTACATACTAAGGTGTGGGTTGAAGGACTATAATTTGGAGAAGAGAGAAAAATATAAGAGTTTTACTATTTGAAAAGAAAAAATGGTTGGTACTCTTGTTCTTTTATGAATTTATGTTCATTCTTTATTAGATTGTTCCGGAGGAAATACTTTGTTAGCTGTATTTTGTTATAAATGCATGAGGAAGCTATTGTTAATAATAGTTATTATATAATGATATTTCATTATAAGTAAAAGATTCTCCATACGTAGGACAGAACTACAATCATATTTTACTCTCTTTTTTTAGTAATACAACAGGCAGCTTATGTTGAATTAAAAGGTACTCAAGTCAATATTTTCATCTATAATATCAAATATATATTTATTTAATAAAATAAGAGGTTTTGTGATAAGCAAAAGTGAATTGTTTGTAGAAAAAGATTGCTAAAAGAAATTCCCATATTTTGATTATTTTCTTACATAAATAACAGTAATTAACAGCATTTTTGATCACAGATTTTAAATCCGCGTGAATAATTCCTTTTATAGTAAAAAAAATCGACATTCGAAAATTTAGCTCAATAAGTTTATTTGTGTGACCACATGATCAATCTTGATCGCAATTTTTAGTCTGATAACGTCAATTAAAAACTTCATAAGCATATAAATTGGCATCAATAAAAACATTAATTCACCGAATATGTTGAATTAATATTGCAAAACCTCCACATAATTCTAATAAATTATCTCTCTCTAAATTATATTTAATCGTTGATATTTTTTTAAATAAGTGGTGTTTGAATGTGCTTTTTATATTTATTTCAGATGTATAGTTTTTCTTTCATTTACCACAAATTATTTATTTTTTCCGTCAAAAACGAAATAGATATTAAGCTCTAAAGAGCTTTCTTAATTTTCCAGCATTCAATGTGAATTTTCACAATATAAAAAAAGTTCATTCTTTTTTATAAATTTCAAGATATTTATCTACTTTCTTAAAGGAACTTGCTGCATTATCTTTAAATTTTAGTTTGAATTGATGTTATCAAACAAAAACCATGATATAGAAAAAAATGATCCTATGGTCACAAAGATAAAATTATTATAAATAATAGAATAATAAAATAATAGAAACTTAGAATTAATAGAGTGATCAAGAAAAATTGAAATTTTGTCGACTAATGTGATTAACTATTTTTCTACCTAAATAAAAAATGAAGGATTATGTTATTCAAAATGTAGATAATTCTTAAAATTAGTTCTTTCGTAGTGTATCAAATAATATCAAAGAATCGCTTAAATAGGAGGAAACACCGCCTTGAGAGTCAAAAGTATTATTATTATTTTTTGTTTGTTTGTTGTTTGAGCATTTAATGTGGATCCTTTTATTATAAAATATGTTTCTATAATAGAATTTAGAATAATTTATTTTTTTATCAAGATATGAAATACAAGTTGTAGTTTCTTTATTTTTTTGTACTGTTTGTACAGTATGATACATAAGTTCCTCTTGGTCTTTAAATAAAGTTACAGGCATTTAAGAGAGCTGTTATGGGTAGTTCAGTCCAATTTCTAGCAAAATTGGGATACACAAAAAAACTTTAAAGTAATTTAATAGTGTGAAAAAAACGAGCTAATTAGAGTCATTTTTTTAAATAGAAATGTTTAGATTTATCAAAATATTCATCCAGATTCATTTTTAGTTATGACTATTAGTCTTTTGAACTTTAACTTTGTGGGTCAAATATTATCCCACTCAAAATGGATATTACTTTTAATTCTGTATGTGCAATGTACAAACTTGGAGAAAGTAAAACTTTGTATTCAGGAATGAATTCAACTTTAATTTTTTAAAAGCAACACTTTTCAACAAATGAAAAACATATGGAAAAAATATATATTATAATATCAAACTCCTTAAATATAAAAATATAATGTGCTTGTTCAAATTAGTTTTTTATTCAGTTGTGACTACAACGATATGTATTAATTTGTTTATAATTTCCAAGATTTTAGAGTATTATTATTTTTATTTCTATACCTAATCATAGAAACCCAGCTTAATTGGTTTATAAATCAGATAAGTCTCTAAGCAATCTAAAGTAACCATCAACTTGCAATATGACTTGTTGTATAAGCTTTGTATATTATGTAAATTTATTCACTATCATTATTTGAAAAATACTGGGAACCGGATTGAAAATCTAATAGAGTGATTTGAAAATGAAAATGAATCTTAGACACAGTAAAACAAAGTAACAAAACGCGCTTGTCAGTTTAAAGACATATTCTTGGCTATATGACAACTTTTTCACCACAAAATGTCACTTTTGAAGTACATTAAAACCTAGAGAATCTGAATAAATTGGAACAGAGTTAATTTGGATTTTACTAAGATTCAGACTAGCAGAGTCGTAACATTTTTATTTAAATCACACAACCTTTTTTTCAATATATTTATGTATCTTACAATTAACTAGACGGGCTATTTATTAGAATAGAATTACCTCCAATCAAAATGACAGCAATGTCATTAGATATCGCCCTGAGGTGAGCATCAAAGTAAACTATGATTCATAAGTTCCTCTGGGCCTTTAAATAAAGTTATAGGCATTTAAGAGAGCTGTTCTGAGTAGTTCAGTCCAATCTCTAGCAAGGTCATATATTGCTCCCTTCAAATCATAGGGCTTAAACTTCTAAAAGTTTCCTGATCTCTCGTGCCAGCATTGAAAATAACAAGAATTTCATTAATGAATCGACGTTTATATCTCATTATACTACTTTAATTACACATTGATCCATAGGCTGGATTAAGAACGTAGTAATAGTACTACGAACTTGGCCATTTCGTGAAATTAATTCTCCTTGACTTGGATGTGCTGGGGTTTTGTTGAGTAAAATAGGAGCCTTCTCATTATTTGGTGTAATGTTCAAGTCCTCGTTCTAAAACCTTCCGATGGCAGGAGCAATAATTATACACAACAACGGAAGTTTTTAAATATAAGTCTACACAACCTCAGAAAGGTTGGATTCGGATTAAGTGAGTTTGGATTAGTGAGACTTACCTGTACATATATCCTCCCTACTGAGAAGTTATCTTTTGCTAGTTGAAGTAACAAGGTAAATTTATGGAGGTTGCATATTAGCTTTAGTTAGAGTAATTAATGGAACCCTTTGAATCCTATGTGAACAAAAAAGTTGCCTCGTTGCTAAGTAAATTTTGACCAAGATGACCATGTGGTTATTGTTTCGCTAATTTGTTTCATAATTTTGATTAGAATGTGACGAGGAGATAAATAAATAATTTGTGTGGAAAAATTGATAAAAAAAGTTGGGATATCATATGTAACTATGAATTAATTTTAAATTTTTTAAATGTTTGTTGCTTGAAACTTTTTGCCGCCCCTTTCCCCATAGGTAAAAGCAAGTAATGAACTATCACTATTACGTATTGATTAAACAATCAAAGCAATTAAATAATTGACAGACTCCTCAGGAAACAGACTCTGTGAGAGGGTACCTCATTCAAAAATAATCTGTGTTTACTTCGTCATAATTTCCTTGATAAATTATTATACAGTTTATATAAAACATACATTCACAGGCATACATACATACCTATCCTACATAAAAGTGAAAGCATTAACTTAATTATATTTGTGCGCGGAGAGGAAAAGTATCAAAATTACTTTTTACACATTATATATATTGTCATATCAAGGCTTGGTTGACAAATCCATGTTCTTTCAATAAAATTTTAAAAATGATAATTTATGTCTATATTTGATTATGTGTAAATACATTCATGACTTATAGACTAGGGAGAGTTTTTTCCTATAAGGATAATTATTTCATACATTCAAAGAATGGGAAGGGTTAAAAGGAGGAGAAAGCTGTTATTTTGTAAAAGACTTGAAAAAAACTCATCTACTCATGAATACTTCCAAAAAAAAAAAAAGTAATAATATTGACGACAAATAATCAATATTTTGATCAAATACAAAAGAGCTTTTCAATTTATGTATTTCATAACCTTTTGTCTGGAAATTAAATCATCTAAAATACATACGTATAAAAATACAATTATATTGAAATAATATGTGGAAATTTATTACATAAGTAAGTTAATTGGGATCATTTAATATTAATGTTCTTCAAAAGGAAAGTTGAGGTATTATTCTTGAGTACAAGAAAGTTTATCACGCTTTTTTATGAGTGAAATGATGACTACCTACCCATGAGGAAATTGAAAGTAAAATAAAATAATTACCGAACTTCAATTGATATAATATTTAAGTAACTGTTTTCCATGTATTAGTTTTCCTTACGATGACGCTTTCGACGGTGAAATTTCCAAGCGGTGAATTATCAACATGTAAAATAAATCCTACGATCTGTCCACAGATGAGTATTGATCTTCCAAAAAAGCCATTAAAAAAGATGATTTTTGTTCTCATCATGGCCTTTACTCCGAATTAGCTGATCTTACATGAGGTGATTAAAATAAAAACGTTAGTGAAATTTTTTTTAGAAGGAAATTTCTAACGGAGAAATTTTCTCGGAATGAACTATCAGCCGGTGAAAGGAACGGCGTGAACTTTCCAAGCAATATTGTTCATTTTTCAAATAAAACTCTTTAAAAAAAGAAGAGGATTTCGGTTCGTAGCATAGCTTTTACTGCAAATTGACTGATTCCACATGAAATATAACCCTAGAAAGTAGTTCCTGTATAATTAAGTCATAAAAAACATTTTGCAAATTCGTAAGGGAAGTCTTCAAGAATCAAATACCGAACCTTGTTTTTGGTTGTTGCTGTGATTGTTGATTTGATATATTAATAAGAATAGCAACTTGTAACAATAGAAACAAAACATTCTGAGAAGTTATTTATCATGAAAAATCGCATGTTAATAATCAAAAGTTGGCAAATAAACATTAACATGCAAAAGTAATTAGGTTATTACTTTTATAAAGAAAGCTTTTGTGTGATATAATTTATGATTTACATCAAAGTGACAATGATAATGTAACTCAACAAAATTTTACTTTTAATTAGGTTAGAAGCAACTTTAAAGTTAGAAAAAAATATTCATTTCTTGTCTCCTAAATAAAAAAAACTCTTTTGATAAATAAATATTATAGTTCACATATACACTCTTCAATGAGTTCACTATAAATGGATCAAAAGTTGGGACAGTATTCCTCCTTACTGAACAAAGTTCTGTAAAAAAAAAAATGGTACATGCATGCACATTTAAATTTCCTTTTTTCTTAATTAAAAAGTCTCAGAAAGAATATACAAATTTTTTTTGTTAAATTAACATTAAATTGTTGTAGGAAATAACTTTAATTTTAGGTGGTTTTATGATGATTTATTTCCTACTCAAATATTGACTTTAATTTCAAATAAAAGACTTAAAAATGATAATAAAATACAAAACCCTTTAAAAATCAGATTTCCTTTGAAGAGTTTAATTGTATATTCATGGTTTCAAGTCAAGTGTCACACAAACTTATGTGAAGAAAAATCAACGTGAGAAAAATTCACCTCGAGGATTTTTGACCATGATGAATGTTTAATAATAATTTATATTCAAATTTCCATGAGTGAAAAGACACAATGAGCTTTTCTATATTGACTATATAATAGAAATATATGTGACATCTAGGTCTTTTTATTATTTTTTTATGGACTTGTGCATTACATAAGCATTTTTAATGTATATTAAATCTACTAATACAATATTATGACCAACATTTTTATATACTCTTTCCTATACATTGATTCGAACATATATATATTGAAACACTAATAAAGGATCAGTTCTTTCAATCAGAGTAAATCAAATTACCCATATACATACATACATGTCTTTGGAATAATAATTTCGTACTGATTAAAAAAATTGTAATATAAGCATAATTTATTTTAAAGTATAAATGTATTAAAATTTATTTCATCATTCTAGTTTTTCATAAATGGTTCCAATAAGTTTGCATTATTGATGAATTGGCAAATCATATTTGTATGCAAAGAGTTGTAATAAAAACTTTGATATCTTTATAATGAACTTGATTTGATTAGATAAGTTCAAAGACTTTTTTCAAATTAATGGAAAGGTTTTATTTTTCTAGATGAAAATTATCTGCTTTGTTTTTCATATTATTTGAGTGTAAAAACTTTTTTGTTTGTTTTTTTAACTTTGATTTATTTAATGTACATATGTAGTACTGTAAAAGTTATTTATGAATGTAACATTGACTTAGCTTTTAAGAGGAAGAATGTGTAAAATAATATGTTTGTAGTTTGTACAGCATAATTTAACAAATAAAATTTTACATTTTCAAAAAGGGTTGATATTTGATTCTAGTAGCGTACAGTACTTGACTATATTTTTTCTAAGGGAATTAAACTCTGAGAGTATTTGATGCACTAACAAATAATCTGCAATTAATATTTTTGTATTTTGTATCAATTCTGGTTTTATCGAGGTAGGTAAGAAGAAATGGTTCGAGGTTAAGTGATGAATGATAATGAATGGTATTATATTAGATAAGGGAATTAATAAATATATATTCTTGAAATATGTTGACAATAATTATCATCATATCAACAACCTTGAATGATTTCGGTATCAATAAAGTTGAAAAAGAGGCTAATATTTCCTACAAAACTAGGCTCTTTTGAAAATAAGAGACCAATTAATCATGCTTCAAATAAACTCCTATTACGTAAAAAAAAAAAAAAAAGTAAATGAAGAACTGGGGCATTATTTATCTCAAAATAAAATTCTATAAAAAAATATATTTTATAGTATCTCATAAAATATAAACCCATATTTAGAATTAACATGAAATATTGCGGATAATAAATTAATTTAGTATGTGGATTTTTTGTTTGTTTGTTATTAAGTACTCTTAAGAATTTGGAAATTGCAAAAATACTCAAAAAAGTAAGATTAAAATTATCGAAACCCTAATATGAAAATAATAATTTAGTAGTTTTGTAACTTGCCCGGTTTTCTATATGATAATGTAAATCTGAAATATTTTTAAATACGTAACATTTTATTGACTTCGCTTTTCCAAGGATTTTATATATTTTTTTTTATTATTTGTCCTATAACCTTGAGTGATTTTTTGCTTATTTTTGTCAATCAAAGAAATATGGCTTCATTACTAGATCTTTCTAGAGTAAGGAATTACCAAACTAATACCTGTGTGCCAAATCTGGCACACAATAACACCAGAGGTACCGTGTGTGTTAAAATATAATAGACTGTCATTTAATTATAATATATGTTCATGTTTATTCACAAATACTATAAATACTCCCTTGTATTTTGTACTTTTGATCCTATTGTGCATTAAATGAATGGGTCCACAATACGATAGAATATTAAAAGAAAACAACTTTGAGTCATATTTTATTATTATACATTTTTAAGGTCACAAAAGTACACGTTAGGATTTTGTATTAAGTTTAAAGTAAATTACAGTAGATAAAACTGATAACCCTTGAGTTTTTTTATATGTTATAAAATGCTTATGAATTAATAATAATAATTATACAAAAAAGAAGTCAAAAATTACTCCTCTAATTTATCAAACATTTAATGGCAATTTAAATCATTGAAATATTCTCATCACATTAAATCTGTATTCTTAATATAAAACACTTCATTCCATTTTTTTGCTCGCAATCTCCTTATACAAGTTGTAATTTGTATACAACATACATAAAAGATGACTCAACAATTCTTTCCTCACCTGATATTCTTTTAAAGCCTGATGAGGTTTATCATCAAAATTTTTAGAAAATATACATACTTACATATTTACAAACATTTAAGCCAAAATAATTATCCGGCTCTGAACATGGATAATTCTTTCAAACATCCATCCCACTCATAAAAAAGATTCGTGACCCCTCTTTTATGTGACACATTTTGTATACATTCAAAAAATAATAAATGAAATTGTGGAGCTTTATTTCCATAGTAACAAAAACCGTTCATAATATAATATAATTTATTATAACTATTGGTATGTTTTCCATACATTGTTTATAATGATAAACTGAGGAAAATATATATATAAATATATAGGTACACTGAGAGTATCTTTGTAAATATAAGACTTATATAAAAGTTACTGCTTACTTATTTGATTAAACGTATAGTCAAAAAAAATCTCTTATGATAGCATTTACTATGAATATTAAGCGAAGTGAATATTTGCTTAAGTCAATATTTGATATCTTTTTTGCATTCATCAATTGATTTATTCTTTAGTTATGATCCGCTCCTTAGTAACCACCTTGATGATGTAAGTTCGTATTGAGAAAAGATGCTTTTTGTATGGAAAAGGGTATGAAAAATAACAGTATATTAGGTGAAAAGTAATTATTTTTTTTATTAGAGACTATGATTTAAAGGGAATTTAAACTCAGGATTGATATGGATTTGAACTTTTTGAGACAGAAAAAAAAAATATTTTGAGTAAGAGGATAAATCAAGTCATCCATTGATGTTTTCGTTCAAATTAACCTTTCAAAATTCAGTAAAAATACTCACAGAAAAGTCTAGGATTGACGACCAATTCCTCATTGTCATAGCAAAGGCAAGCTTTTGATAAGTTTTTTCATATAATTTATCTCCTGATAGCTTTTAATCAGTGGATGCATAGTTTTATAGAGTAATAAGGTGTTTTATTTTGGATAAGGACTGATGTGACCATGTTTGGAATTTTATGCAAGTTTTTAATTATTTGATAATAGTAATACATGAACAAATCCTTTTCTCTCCTACGAAAGTCCTATTCAAGTCACTGAATTCATTTATAAAAAAGAAAAAAGTTAAAAAACATAATACACAAAGTTCTTGGACGTGTTGATGTGGACTAAACACGTCAGTCAGATATACAAGTCCACCTACTATATATGTTCAATATGAAGTACATATCTACTTCATGTAGATATGTACTGAAACTTGATTGAATAATGTAAATTTTGAAATATGTGCTCGCAACAGTTTATTTTATACGACGCAACCTCTTATTTTGCGATAAATTTAATCATACAGAAATGAGGTCAAAATATGTTGTTTTGGTACATCTTTAACAAATAAATTTAGGATAATTTATATATTCCCGTCCATTTTTCTATCAATATCAAAATATCTTTAAAAAGTACATTCTAAACTATATACCTAATTAAATAAATATAAAAATTCGCTGCAAAAACCTATAAGTGTATACAAGTCGAGATACCTTCTTTTGATGCCTAATTGTTTATACATAATTAAAGAATAATATTTCTTAGTAATCAAGTCGTTGTTTGGACCTGAACTACGTTTATTAATTAAGTATATTTAATACAATTATATACTTCATATCAAGTTATAGAATATTGATTTAGAGGAGACAATTTATGCACGAAAGTCATGTTATAATCCTTTATTGATATCATCTCTATTTTTCATTCATTTACTATTATTTTTTTCAATACAGAACGCTTTCACTCACGAAACAAATTGCATAATAAACCAAAAGAGCCAAAGTTGCTGCCATAGCATGGATAGAAAAATAAATTATCAATTAGTTATGGTTATAGAGCGTTTTTGCATGATGTCAGTAGTTGATCATACTGAAGAAGGAATAAACAACGAAATTTTATGCAAAATAAACCGTTTTTTTTTTTTTATTATTAAGAAGGACGTTGGAGAATTAATGCTCTTGATTTTGATGTCAAAATAGTACTGACAAAAGGCAAGAGTTTAATTTGCACCATCTATCAAAAATCCATGCCTAGGTATTATAGAAAATATCCGACCCTAATATGTATTAAAAATAACTTATGTCATTATTATACATTTATAAAATAACAATGACTTTTGTAAGGGTCAGATATTTTTATTAGATTATTCTACTTTGATGGTTTTTAATTGATACAAAGCGAAATCTAGCGATTTCATTGGGATTCTTAGTATCTATTATTAATACTTTGGCATTAAAAAGTATTCTATTTAATTCTTTACCTTTGTTTTTTGTTTTGTTTTTCATATTTAAAGACATTAGATGAAGTTTCCTTAGGACTAATGAGAAATTTGTCTTACTAATTTGTCTTACTTAATAAATATATCAACTCCATTTCTCTAACATGTCGTCGATTCCTTAAAATATGCAATATGTAGCGTCTGTGAAAGCACTCTATTAATACATATATATATATGCATCTAACTATAAAACAAAATGTATTTGTGCAATGTAGAAAGGATCTCTATGAACTTTGTATATTATGTTCTACAATGCAGTTCTTCATTTTCGTGACTTAAAACTTTGTTGTTTAAAGGAGAAAATATGCCACAATGAAATTATTTATTTCAAGTCACAGAACCTCTTCATTCTGAAAAGTGAATTAAAATTCCTTTGACTCACAATGTGTACCTACTTCAAGATAATTATATAAAATGATTTACGCACTTATTAAATTAAACTAAATAACCAGTATAATATTACTACCTTACATACAACAGTGCCTTTCCAAATATTGGATAATTAATTAACACTAAGCTATAGGTTATTTTTAAATATCCAACTCAAAAAAAAAAAAAAATCCTATATACGTTTTAATTCGCATTGCACCTCAATGTTTCTATATTTTTTTTTTATCAAAGGCACACTAAAGACCTTATTAGTAGGAATGAGTATTTTGTTGAGGTGAGAAAGCATGTCCGGAGTTACTATCTGGTGACATTTTATATGCGTTGATTGTTATTTGACAATATTAAATAATACACAGTAGCTACCATATTTATAATTGTAGCAAGTTCTCATTTCAACGATACTGAGAAAAATGAATTCAAATTGATTATTATCGAAGTAGTGGGCCCGACTGATATTTTTCTTCTTTCTTTTTTTTACATAAATTCAACTTTATCTCAACATTGTACCCATATCACGATTGACTTGGAAAATTTAAAAAAGTAAATGGGGACATGTATGTAAACATGAAATTGAACCACAAACTCTAAAAAAGTATTCGTACACCTAATGTTTTATACTCCAAGTGAGACTAAATTAAATACCCACCCCAATAGATGCTTGTCATATTCATGACAGACTTCAAACAATGTCATTGTGATGCTTGATAACCACTGATTTATCTCATGCAGAATGAACATAAATTTTTTAATAAAAAAGTTCAAAGTATCACCTGTTTTTCCTTTTCTAATCATTAAACGAACATATAATATTTTTCTACAAAAGTCCTTGATATTGACAGCCGCATCCAAAGAACTTGACCTGATGCAAAATGCCAATTTCCCCTTATGATTTTTTGGCCTTGTAGTAAGTATGTATATATGTGTGTTATAATTCAATACTTTAACGTATTTTTTTGGAGTAGTTTTGTGTCATAGTTCACTGAGGTGAATGGCCTATGATGACCTTGCAATTTATTTTCATTAATATACTACGCTTTGTAAAAATTGCATATCATGTCTGCGTTTTTTCTATATTTTTTTTTATCCAAGGTCTTTGTATACCTTAATATATATATATATATGCATCTATTTTACAAAATAAAATACAATATATTGAAAATTTAGATAATAAAAATTCTTCATAAATTAATTATATTTAATTTCACTTTTTTAAAGAAAAGCCCAAAAGAATAACTCCAAGGGAGTCGACGTACAGAGATGTTTGAAATCATTTATATGTACATTAGGGGGGAGCTAATCAAGATACAACGACAAAAGAAATTCCTGCTCCATAATGAAAACCTTTTTAATGAGCAAATTACGACTCGCAGAACATTGACAAAACTGACGAAAAATCAAATGAATATTTGTGAAATCAAATTGACAATAAAACAATTTATTTATTTTTTTAAATATCTTGCTGAATTCTCTAGTCTTCAATCACTCAATGTGCTCTTCATTTGCTTGAATGATAGCTCCCAAATGAGATCTGAATGTAGAAGAGGAGGCTTAGATGGAGACTTGGGATATATTGATTCATTCAGCAGGTATGAACGCGTTGAGCTGCCCCCTATTTCAGATGAAAGAGATGTCAGTATCCATATCCACTTTGCTCTAGACAACAAAGTTCAAGAGAAAGAGAGAAATCTGGACTGGCTATAAGTTAGCCTGGTAAAAGTTGATCAGATTCATCTTCAGCCAAAGTTGGAGTCTTTTGCTTTTAAGAGAAGGAGACTACTTCTGCTGCTCCATATAACTTGTACTTCAACCAGGGTCCAACATAATGCTTAGATACATCTCATTTGCAATTTTTAGAACAATTATGTGGAGTTGATCTCAAAGAGAAAAGATGGGTAAGGACTACCCATGTTTATTTATGATTTTTTTTATCACAAAAATATATTTTATGTGCTTAAAGAGTATTTGGGAGACTAGTCCATTGTTCTGGATACTCAAGACTTAATATGTTATAGGAAAATTTTCAAAATTAAATAAAAGTTATTTTGAGTTACTTATTCCTACACAACTCAAAAAGTGTACTGAAATAGTCCCGCTCTACCCTTGTCAATGCTTGTTTAAGAAACAAGTTTGAAAGTTATATTTTTTTGTTTACATACAAGCACTTCTATGACTCGTATTACTGTATTTCATCAAACGTATATTCAAATGGTTAATCATAAAACGGAAAATATGCTTTGTAATAAGATAAAAATCCTTTGATTAACGCTGAACATTATAATTCTCAGATTTCCAGACACTTTGTTTGCAATTTATTTCGACTCCATCAGTTTTATTTAAGGTGAGATTGGTAAGTTTAGCTGAATACAACTCGACATTTAAGGTATGATTGTGTCTAATTTGGTCAAGAGCAAAGGAAGAACACTTTTTAATTTACATATAGCGGTCAAATGCATAAAATATCTAAAATGATGTGACAGTCATTTTGACTGCCACAAAAGTAAATTTGAATTTCATTTATATAGGTGCTACTACTATCAAATCTAAGACTTATAAAATATTTAAGACTTATAGTATCTACAACATATTTTTTTTTGTAAATAATTGAGTCACCTGAGCTCAATTGACAATACTTCATAAAATTATGAAAAGATACAAATTCAGAATCTTTTAGGATGAGTTAAAAAAAAGGGACTTAGTTTTATATGTTTTAATTTGCTGAATCCATAAGCTTTGCTCATAGAAATATACATACGTCTCAAAAGTTAAGATCAGAGCATAGGCTACTGATTTATCAGTCTCAAAAGTTAGAGTAACTTTGTAGGGTCTATAAATTCAAGCTTTTGTTACAATTTTATGTTATACCCTAAACATCTTTTTTTTCAAATTTGTTTTAAACACGTAATATCAACTATTACTTATAGAGACATATAGACCTCATGTTTCAAGTTATAAACCTACAATTTTTTGAGAAAAAGGTCAAATAACATACCATATGGCTGATTTGTATGGATGAAATAAGTTTGATGGACGAAATGTAAAGAGTATGGATTAAAATGGATTGTATAAATCTGAATTGAAATGATTTTCCAAAGATGCACATGTTCTTTGGATAGAAAGTAGCCTATTTTTAGTGCAGTATCCTTAAATGACTCCATGCTTACTATACCTATGTAGAGTTAAAATATTTTTTTCTATCAGTCGATTGCATATTTTGAATACCAAATATTTTTACTTAATCAGAATTTTACCAAAATGTTACTGGTGGAGTAACTTGTTTAATTTACGGTAAGTCAGCCTTACCTAGTTACATATTACTTATTAGTACGACAAACCCACGTTTTAGTACGAAACGCAGTCCATTGTTTTGTATAATAGTAAACTGGTTTTTTTAAACTAAATTTATGTAATTTTCAAGTTTTTTCGACAATTCATTCATTGAATTCACCTGTCTAAAAAATTCATTCGTTTTATACAATGTACCTGTTGTTGTATTTCATATGGATAATGTTTTATTTCTTTTGACTCAGATTCGTAGGGATCACTGAATATTTCTGCCATTTTTGACGATTGTTTCCATTAATGTTGTATAAATTGGGGATTGTTGTTCCAGATATCACTCGAGTATATCATAAGCAGTACTCCACCGGGTTGAAACATCGTGAATTATTTTGTGTTGAGGTATCATTCATAACTTTTGTTTATTTTTGAAAATTTGTTTGAGAGTTGTGCTTCTATGAAAAAAAGTTACAACACTCCTTACCTAGGCAAGGAGTCGTGAAGCACTATTTAAAGATATCACAACTTTAGAAGAGAGATTTAATGTAGGCGCATAGTAGCTAATCTGTGGGCCTAATCCAGCTGTAATGGCATTGACAATATTTTTGCCATTGTCTGTCGTCACTGGTATTGTGAGATTTTGTAAAAAATAATAACCAAAATTTTATAATGTCAAAATATTCATAATGATTATATGTATACATACCGTACCGAACCGAGCATCGTTAGAGCCCTGTACTATACCAGCCCTAATACCTATATATTACATGTTTTGTTCCGCAAAACATGGAAAGGATCTGACATTTACTCTACCAATGTATTTTATATTAGGAGGCTTTCATACCATGTTAAATATTTAAGCAAAAGTAAAAAAAAAAATCTTTCTTAAACTGTCAAAAGCAGGATAACTAACATAAATTATAGTATAACAGCCTAGACTATGTACTTATATATAGAAACTATATAAATAAATTGTCTATTGCAAGAATAAATATTTAAATTTGTGAAGGGATGTTTAATTATTACTATTATTATTATTGAATAATATAATTTCCTCATCATCACATCAACAAATCCACGTCTCATAAACTAAAAATATATTATTGCAACTCTTTAATGTATCTTTTTTTCTTTTTTCGTAGAAATTCCTTTCTGATCTATTTTGAGTCATACATATATATATATATATATATATATATATATATATATATATATGTCTTTGCACAAAATTATGGCCCATAACTTTGCCTTGACAATCCATGAAATAATAATAATATTTTTTTTTATTATTCCCTATTAAACCCTCTTTATCTTTCACGTCTTTTTTAAGATTGAAATCATTTAATTCCTTTATACATATATTTTTAACTCAAGTTTTCCTCAATAAAAATTATGGATTCTTAAAAATACACTTTAGGATTTATGGATTAAAAGAAAAAGAGAAGATGTGAAAATAGAAAACTCGTTTGAATGCAACTGGATGTCATTTAATAAATAAATAAAATAAAAAAAACACTAAAATAATTTCAAAATACCAATTATATGAATTACGAAAAAAGTTTCTTTTGCCATATTGCTACATAGGAGAAATTTGAAACGGAGTTGAATTAACTTCTTTGCACAGCTACTCTTTGTTAGCAGTTAAACTACATAAGTACCAAGTTTGGCCAGTTGAATTTCTTTAGGTTCATGCTGCAATTATAGGGGTTAATACACCTGGTGCACGGATCCATATACCTTTGTTCCTAATATAAAAAGAGAAAAGGACTCAAAATTATATGGCATTTAAGTCCTTTTTTTTGAAGAACTATTCTCAATTTAATAGTAGGGAGATTCAGTGCTTTACAAGAAATGATTAAATAGAACTACTGTCTCAAACATAAGGAGTAATACATGTTAGTGTGTCAACATTATTGTCTAATTTGTACTATCTATGTAAAAAGTCTACATATTTTATTTGAATATTGGGTGTAATAAACCACATGAAATTGGAGGCCTTATTTAGCGTAGTTAAAATAGTCCGATTTAAGTCAATATATGCACCGTTTTATTTAATAACTTGTTGCCATTTTGAAAGTAATTCCATTATACCTCTTTCATAGTAAGTACTTGGTGCCAGGTCTAGACTATAAGATGGATTCATAAAAACTTTCCAATCAAGCTCACAGAGCTTCTGACGTTTCACTATCAATATGTGTGGCCTGGTATTGCCCTGCCGGAACACAATTCCTCTACCATTGTCCAAAGCTGGCTGCTTCTGGTTGATTGATTCCTACAAATGATTCAATTGTTGACAGTAAAGGTTTGAATTAAGAGTTCGGCCTAAAAGAAGTTGCTGATAGTGGATTTTGCTCGTGAAAAGTTCACCTCGATAGAAGCATGTATATATTGACTGCCTCATGGTTCAACTTTTATATTGGTGAATTTGTTAAACGTTGTAAGGTAGTTTATTAAATCTATGTAAGGGCAAAATTGGAAGAACTTGTGTTGTCCTCCAAGGCTTATAAACCTTATATATTTTGATTTACATACTATCAAACATTCCTTCACTTTGATTTGCTGACATCATTGACTACTTATTAGTTAAAACCGTCAGGGATGTAGAATATTTAAAAACTCCATAAAATTAATTTTCTATTAAGGAGATCATTTTTAGCTTTTATTTTATTTTCGATGAGAAAAAAAGTTCGTCCTGAAAATGATCCTTGTATTTATGATTTCAAAAGGGCATTAATACTTCTATGTTGAACTGAACATCTCTTAGCATTCATTTCGAAGCCCCCAATATGTGTTTTTGTCAAATTTTGACCCTTTCCTTTTTAAAAGTTGAGGTTTGGAGTGAATAAAAAAACCGTCGGGTTTTTCTTTAAGAGTCGATGCCACCAGGTCTAGACTAGAGGATATAACTATTTTTCTTAGAATCAGTTCTATATTAATCGTAAAAATAAAATTTATAAAATTTGAATTATGACGTAAATTAGAACTTGAATTTGATTCGTCAATTGTAGTTGTCATTCTTATTTATTTTAGACATATAAAAAAGTTTCATCAGACAACTCCAAAATAATCATAAAAATCAATAATAGTAATTATTTAATGTAAAATACTTATCTAGAATATTTTTGATAGACGATTCATATTTATTTATTTCTAGTATCCCAACATAAAAATATCAAGCAAGGAAAGTATATTAATTGTACTGTTGATTGTCGTTCTATACCAGCGTTTTTCACCCTTTTTTCCCTTTCGGAACCCTCAAAATATATCCCATGTCTCACGGAACCCTTGCGCAAAAAATGATTAATACCCTACTTTCTCATCTTATTTTCATCGTAGTTCAACGATTAATTAGTTCTGTTAAGAGCCTGGCTTAGCAATAGGTCACTATAAAAAAAGTCAAAATTCTGGTGACAAAATTTTATCACACTGTAGAAAAAGACTGAAAAGTGTAATAGCTTATATAATCTCATTTTTCTCGCGGAACCCCGGTTGAGAAACGCTGTTCTATACAAAGGAGAGTATTTAATTCTAATTACTCAGAAAAATGTATACTTTGGTTATTATAAAAATCATTATTAAATCATTGCAAATGAGCTAAGGGGTATGAGGTAAATTTGTTATGATGGATGAGTAGTGACTATGACTAAACAAAATGAAGATAAAGAAACTTCTTCAGGATTCTTACATATGAAATATCGTAGGTAAGCTATTAATTATATTTAACACTAGAACTACCAGAATTGTTTCGATGCTAAAACCATCCTAATTTTTGATTGCTTATAATTTGATATCTTCTACTATACTGAAATGAAGGCTATGTTTTGACTCCCTTTTTTTAAGAATAAACTTTTTTGTTTTAATACTATTTCTACGTTTTGATTTCATTTTCAATATAAAAATAAAGATTTTGTCAAAACAAATTTTGTCTTTAAATGATAAATGTTCTAAGAACTATGACCATGGTTTTCTTTCTCCATTACTTTCTTCTGATTAACTCAAATGTATTGATTCTAATTCAATAAATGTACTCTAAAAAATAAAACAAAGACTTGGCAGTATAATAATAGCAATTTCAAATGCATATACATAATTAAGTCTAGTTATGACATGAATAAGAGCCATCAAAATGACGATTTTGAGTAGTTATAGGAAGAATTTTCTCGCAGCCATTTATTAAGGATTTTTAATAAATGAGTATTTAAAAGTGAAAGTAAAAATGATTTGGGAAACGTCGAAAAATTTAAAACTACATTTAATTTATACTAACATAGTAATGAGCCAGTAAATTTTAAAAAATTCTTGAGCAAAAAATGTCACAGATTTCATAATAAGTCCAAAGCAATGAAATGTTTCAAACATTATTTTTGATGTATATAGTATGTATGTAACTATATAAGGACATGGACAAATTTCTATGGCTTTTCCAAGATGGCTGACTTTCAAAATGATGACATCATCATAATAAACCCCCTATAAAACAGTGATTAATGTGTCTCTCAACCTCGAAAATAAAAATAAATAAAGGCATTAAATTATTAAATTAGCAGTTACTTAGCCAATTCTTCCCCATGGCTGTTATACTATTTTTCATTTAATAGCAATGAATTTTTATTCATAGTTTACTTAGAGCTTAATAAAGTTCTACCAATCTATGTTGAGACAACTGCAAACACAATGTAAACCTTGTATGTTAGTAGAATAATGACCTGATCCTCTTTGAAACTAGGTTTGTACTTATGTGATACTTGAATAAATGTTTTTTCATATCATATCATTAATATTTGAAAGCAAATTTATGCATAAAAAGCTACTGTGTATTTAACATCTTTTTAATAATATCATTTGAATTTTTTTTTATGAAATGCATTGATGTTGTATCAATATCAAAAAGCAGATGACAAAATTATAATTAATTTGAATTTACATTAGCAAAATGTATTTTAAATTGTTGGCAATTGTAGTATTATTAGAATATTAAATTTTGCTCTTTTGGTTTTTTACCGTTGTAATTTAGGTATTACACATTTAAATAGTAGTATATTTAAAAATACAATCTTTAAAATTTTCCATCTGTCTCTTTTCCCTTCATTGGTTTCAAAAATACTTAAATAAATACTTGCCATGACCATGCAAAACACTAATAAATATATAAATGAAGGAGTCAGATCCTTACTCAACCTTGAAAATTAGGATTTACCAGAAGGCAGAGTTCGTATAGGACTTAAAGTGATAAGACAAATGACTCAACTTGAATTCAAAAGATTCAGACTTGAAATTCAAGGCTAGAGACTCACAACACGGCGTTATCCCGTTAATAGGTAGCTAATAACAAAATTAATAGTTTATTTTTTTACATCAGCTGTCGATTTTTTTAAATTTTTTCACGTTATTTGTGTTCTGTACGTTGATTGGTTGAACTCAATTTAGCACTTGTTAGCAAGCTGTGAATAATCGTTCACTTTATATATTTCCAGAATAATTCCCCAATTGAAATGAATTGGCTAACAGCTAATTTTGAGATTTTTTTTTGTGTGTGTTTTTTTTTTCTAGAGGAAAGGTTGCAATAATCAATCAGTCGTATAAGGACCGGACTTGAATTGCGACTTCAGACATGAGGGAAATGAAATGACTCCCTCCCAACTTTACATCGAGCTAAAAACACTCGGTAAAAATATCTTGGAAACAGCTCTTTTGATGGCGGAGAATGAAAAAGAAAGTATTTAGAAGTCATAAAACCGTTATTATATTTTTTTAAACTGCATGGATACAGCAATATCTATTCATAGACTATACATGCATAAGAGATTTAATATTTTTTGTGTCAAATGTTCATAAAATGTTTAATACGGCAATAAAAGTTATGACTTTATATGTCTACGTATATATACATATAAATATATATAGAGAGATGTACGGACATCTCCCCCCCCCTCTTCATCTTCAATATATGCACCTATATATATATATGTATAGATATTCTTGGGCCAATGTCAGTGCCATATTGTTTATTGTTTTGCTAATGGAATATGCAAATTTCATTGGGCTAAAATAAATAAAATCATGGTATTTATTGAATCAAATAATATACATATAAGAGTATCAATTTTTTAGAAGCATCCATATCAGCAGCATGTGACTTATTGATGGGGGGGGGGGGGGAGTGTGGTTGTAGTAATGGTGATGTTTCAGTACCTTAAAAGTTATGGAATTCCTATTTTGTTTTAGGTAGCTTTTAAAGGTAAATGCATAAATTTACATTAAGTATGATGTGCGCACATAAGAAGAAGAAAGCAATAAATAGACTTTTTGCAAGATTTTGTTAAATGGAAAAGGTTATGTAGATAAAATGAACAATAATAAAAATGATGATATTTGCCAGGGCCCAAATCTATTCTTTTACTGTATCTTATAATTCCAATAATTCACGGTAATTTTCACAATAGCATACTCACGCAATCTTTTAATATTTTATGATCTCTCCGTGTTGAGATTTCTATCTCTTTAACGTAGTTAATAATAATAATTATATGTTATTTATTATTTCACTCGTTATACCATAAATGTAATACATGATAACATTTATGTTTTAATGTTATTAGTATGTCTTTAGCAGGAACTGATAATGTAATGATAATCTTATTAGCACATTTAATCGAATAATTGTTATTTGTAGAATACGTCCAAATGTTTCCGTATTTAAAATGATTTTAAATATACGCATATTCATTGTGATATTATTTTTTTTCACATGAAGTGGCCTGTAAAAGGATAAAATATTTTAAGAAAATATCAATTATATTCGACATATAACAATTTATATGGTTAGGTTATTACATACATGGTATGTGATATTGGTTAATAAAAAACCTACAAGAACATGGAGATAATATGTATGGTAATTGATTTAGATTCAATGGCTTCCATTGAGACATTATTCTAGAGAATATTTGATTCATAAAGGCATAGCATGTCGTTGTGTAGACATTCAAGCGTTGGTATAAATTAATAATTTATGCAATTCAAACCAGGAAATCCCAGATTCATTAAGGGATTTTAGCCATGCGTTGTGACTTTTAATTATTTTCTTTTTAAGCGTTCCTTTATGGGGTCTAATTCCATGGTGCACACTCAAAAGAGGAGCGAGGGATATGGGAATAGTTACTCAATGTAAAAAAGAAAGCTCCTTCAGACTCCTTCCCCCTCTCTTTCCCTCCTTTTCTCCCTCAGTTGAACCTGGTTGTACACAAACACATCCACCATCAAAAAACGAGATGGCTGATCTCTTTCGAATCATTACCCGGTTCTCTCAATCCTTTTTAGAGGTCAACACCATCTCAATTGACAATTGGACATTCAAATGCTACTACAAAATATCTGTTGTTCTCGCAGTCTTTTGCTCCGTGATTGTTACGTCTCGTCAATTCTTTGGGAGTCCAATAAGATGTGATGCAGGCTCTGCAGAAGATGCTGTGAGTAAGGATGTGTTGGAGTCTTATTGTTGGATGTATGCAAGCTTCGACATTCCGTTGGATTATAAGGGAGTTTGTTCTGGAAAGGATCAGAATGATGGGATTGACGGATCCATTATGTATAATTCGTACTATCAATGGATCCCAATCTATTTAGTGAGTCTCTCAGTTGTTTTCTATTTACCGAGATGCCTTTGGATGGTGATGGAGGGTGGGCTCATGAAATATTTTGGAAAGGGCACACGAAATCGGAAAATTGAGGATCCTCTAGAAAAGAGGGATCGACTCGTTTCTTATTTTTGTTCGGATATTCACAATAAATATGATGTCTACTACCATGGTTTCGTCTTTTGTGAATTTCTCAATTTTTTAATTCTGATTTTGGTATTTTGCTTGACAAATATATTTTTGAATTATCGATTTAAATATTATGGATTTCGTGTCATCTACTATTATCTTCTACCTCCGGAAGAGCAAAAGAAATTCGCTGTTAATCCAATGTGTTATACATTCCCAAGAATTTCCTCCTGTGACTACTATCGCTTTGGAACTGCAGGAGGGAATTCCAAAATAAATGTACTTTGTGTCCTTTCATTAAATGTTATCAATGACAAAGTTTTTCTTATCCTTTGGTTTTGGATGTTTATTCTCTTCAATCTGGGGCTTTGCCGATTATTATTCCGAATCATACAATACTTTTGCCCACGATTTCGTTTCCACCTCTTTAAAATGAGACTCAACCGCTACTTCAAAAACAATAAAAACTCTGAAAAAATAGAAGACTTCATCTCCAAGTGTCCCATTGGGGACTGGTTCATTCTCTACCAGCTGAGCAAGAACATTAATCGGCAGTTTTTCATGGATTTCCTACAATCCGTCGTACGAAAAGTGGACCCTGACCAACTAAAGGATGACACAGGGGACAATATAATGGAAATGATGCTGAAGCCCTCATATAAATCCCAAGATTCGGATCCTAGAAAGGCTGAAGAGGGTGAAGGGGATGGAAAAGATGAGGAGGATGATTAACATGAGGTCTCCTCGTTAGCCACATTGATTGTACCCATAGGAAGGAGTGTGTCTAGCGTGTTCGGTGATAGTAGTAGTAGCGATGAAGATGAACATAGAAAGGGCGGCTCCAAGGATCGACCAAATTCTCCTCGGCATAAGCGAATACAATCCGCAAGAAAGGACTCGGGAGCACATTTGTCACCTGTGCATACTCAAAGAAAGAGATCCAAGTCCATTTATTAGTGGTGGGTCCAAGGAATATTCCGCTTCTTAAGACTCTTTTTAACCCTCTTACAAAGGAATCATCGCTTCGTTGCCCAGTTTTTTCTTTTGAATGCTTAAGCCAAACTATACATTATTTAATTTCCTCAATGAAAATGTTTATAATTGTATAATGAATTATTAGAATAGCGTCTTTAATATTCCATAGCATTTTTTTAATGAAAAAAGCTTTCAAGATTTGATCTTAACATACCTACATACAATAAGAGAGGACATCTTTTTCAGAAACTACTTTCATGCTTACATAACTCCTTATTTTTGTTACCATCTGATTTAATAATTTATTTATATACATATATATTCAAGGTGAGATAATGTTTTGTTTTGTTTTGTTTTATTAAATCTAACGACAGTTTTGTTATGCTCAGTACTTTTTTTACTCACTCACCCGATTATGCAATACCCACAAAATTGTTATTATTCCTTGACATGTATTTTAATAAATAAATCATTTTCTTTCTTTTTAATACCTTGAATCGTATCAGTTTTTACATAAATGTGCAAGTGTTTTATTTGTACAATATTTCACGCAACCTCTTAAGGTAAAAACTGTTAGTACATGCAACAACAATAATACTATATAGAACATTGATTCTGACTTATTTTGACGATTTAGTGAAACTCTAACATCATTGACAGTTCATTCAACTGTGTAAAGAAGAAGAAGAAGAAAAGAATATTATCGTAGATGGAACCAAGGTTGTTGGTCATATTTATAGAGTTGTACCTATATATGTAGTAAATGAACAGTAATTTCTGAAGTGAAGGAGTATTTTTTTTATTTTTATTTTTTTCAAGAGAAGCTGCTTGAATGTCATTCACTTCTTCTTCTTCTTATTATTATTATTATTATTATTGTATTTATATACATTAAAAGTCTGGTAAACGATCCGAGTAGAAAAGGATACTTTTTGATATGTTTCAAAAAGTATTAATTTTATATGCGAAATTGTGACTTTATATACATATAGTGAAGAAAAGTCAATTATTGAATGAGTGAATTTCTACTCATCGACAAAACCTCTTTTTGTTGTATTGAAATAATTTATTCCATCATTTTTAAATTACACACTTACATTTACAATTTTACAAATATTAATATATTTATCATAAGTCTATTCCATATTATGATGTTCTTCTATGTCATCATAAAGTCTCCTCCTTTCCGGACTATGTTTGAACACACATATAATTAGATTCAAAACAGTAGCCTAGATGTCAAAGAGAAGTGAGGAAGTAAAAACAGCTCAAAACACATTAAAAAAAACACGAAAGACTGAAATGGAATAAACGATCATCATCTCACTCTCTTTCAGGGGAATGATACTTGGCATACATAGAGCACATTATTTGAAACTTCTTTGTAAGTAGATTGAATATAGGAAAATGCCACGTTTGAAAATGAAATGACGGGCCTGAAGAAGACAGAATGATATTTGAATATAAATAATTTTAATAAGTATTCCTTAAATTAATAAACGAGTCGTTCCTACTTAGGTATGTTATACTTGGGGATGGGCATTTTATTGAGGTGAGTGAGTTTGCTTACCATCTGGTACCTCTGCATTTATCAACTGATTTTTATTTGACAAATTAAATAGAAAAAAACAGCTACTTATAATTGTAGCATGCTCTAGACTCAAGGATATCATGTTGATTATCAAAGCAATTCTATCAACTCACATTTCTCTTTCCTTCCTTAAACTCAACACTATCTCAACATTTTGCCCATGTCTGTCTTACTTGTCTATGTTGCCAACAGTGAGTATTTTATATATAGAAATAGAGGAATTAAAAGTTGTTTGAGGGACCACTTTGACATGTGTGTCCTTAGATATAAACATACATCTACATAAATATGAAATTATCCTAAAATATTTACTAGATAAATAGGAACACATATAAATCAACAGATGATTTCATAATTAATATTCTAGAAAGTTGCAAAATAGTAATGATCAGTTAAAAAGAGGTCAGAAATGTGACTCACTTTCACAATTGAAATGATCATTATTAGATTTAAACTTACTAGTTATAATATAGCTACAATAAGACTTCGGAGTACAGCACAACTCGTTTTCTATTTGTTATTTTTGGACACTGCTTAGTAGGACGTTTTTAACATAGATGATGTAGAACGCTTCCTTGCATTAGTCACTTGCAAAAAGGGACAACACATTTCATTTTATATAAGCATACATATATCAAATTTCTTCCTTTTAGCTACACGTAAAACAATTTCTCAGATCACCTCACCAAGTTGCCATTGGTTCGATAACCCTTTTTAGTTTCTTTTGACTAGGTACGTTGTTATTTGTAAATGTAATTTTGTAAATCGAAAAGGAAAAACAGTTGATACTCCTTTGATTTTTTGAAATTATGCTCAATCTTTGTAAGATCAGAAAATTTCCCCTCTAAGGGAAGAAAAAAAGAGTTTCCTTCTGCATTTGTTCCTCGTGGATTTTGATAAAAAGGCATAATTAATCATGCTATTTTATATCTAGGAGATTAACCTCCCTAGAGCTGTAGGGATGGGCATTTTGTTGAGGTGAGTGAGCGTGTCCCCAATTACTATTCGGTATTTTTGCATTTTATCGGCTATTTGTTATTGAACAATATAAAATAATACTTAATAACTGATCAAAACTGAGAGGATTTAAGAGAATTTGAATTGTTAGAAATCCAGGAGAAGAGACACACTATCTTAAAAAAGGTTTCATAATAACAGGAAATTGAAATACTTATAATTATAGCAAGTTCTCACCTCAATGATACAGAGAAGAATGAATTCAAATTGATTATCAAGGTAATGGTATCAACTGCTTGTTTGTTTTTTATTTCCTTCCTTAAATTCAACTCTATTTCAACATTTAGCCCATGCAAATTTGGAGAGTGCAAGAAGAAAGCGGGACTTATGGTAATACGTAATTAATGCACAAGAATGAGGACCCTTTATAATTAAAAATAGCATTAACTCCAGGGAGAATATTATTATGACAAATTACCTATAATTTGATTATATATTTTTGTAAAATCTACAAAAATAAAAGTGGAAATGCTTTAATTCTTCTTTTAAAGGAAGTTTAGTCCTCCTCACCGATCTAACAAAGAATGAAAATAATTTCATAAATGAGCAAGAGTATCATGCCTTTTGTAAACTCAAAACTGTATTTTTTTTCCTACAAAAGTTGCACCCCTAAATAGATCCCACTAATCAATCCATAAATAGTATTAAATTAACCTTTTGTAGGAAGTAACGTTAATATAAATGTGTTTATATTTTATTTATATGAACTATTTTTTTTTTTTTACTCAAAAATGGACTCAAAAAATTGTAACAAAATTCTTTAAACCAAAATTTGATAGCAAAAAAAAAATAAAATAAAGAAACTAATGAGATATTCGTGTTCAAGGCGTAAAGAATAAAAAAGATTTTTGTTTGTTTGTTTTTTGTCGTTGACTTGTGTTATATTCAAAGCTTCATACAGAAAAAATGTACTATTGTGGGCAAAAAATATCAGGAATCAAAAAATATTTATTTAATCATCAAAATGCCTTTCATCCCTCTCAAAAGTGCCATCCCCCACCCACCCATGCAATGTACATGTGCCAACGGTTGTTATATAAATTTTTCAAACAGTTACAATTTTGTATTAAGTCGATAATTACAGAACAATAGCTGCTGAGTTTAGATATGCTATTAAATTTGAAAATTGAACGGTCAGTTTCTAGAGTAATAGGTAATGTATTTCGAAAAATAAATCATGGATTCTTTAAATTAATTTAAACCTTTTTGGTTAGCACAACGTTTCTCTAAATTACATTTGAACCATCATCTTTCAGACATTTTAAAAAACAAAAAATTAGTTGTTCACAAAAGGACGACTTGTACCTTAAACACTAAAAAATACTTTGTTATGTAATTTGGCATAGATGTCAGCAGTGATAGGTTTGTCTACTCAAAGGATAAATTAATCACTAATGGAATCCCAAAAAAAGGTAAATTCAAATTTCCTGGTATTTTTTGCTCGTTGTAGTCGGTATACAATATTTTGTACATAATATTCAATTCAAGGCATTGAGCTTTGATGTAAACAAATGAAGCTTTGAACAATGAAGAGTTGTAAACATACAAAATATGCATACATATATATATATGTATGTTAGGCCTAGGAAAAATAAACATTGATGGCTTTCTAAAACGGAATTGCATTTGCAATTCCTTGTAAGTTACATTCAATACTTTATTGCAAAATATTTTTTACATATATATATATTCATTAAATTTAAAGTAAAAACTATCTTTGTAGAGGCATAGAAACAAATTGTGATCCTCATTTAATGGAGCATTATAAAGTACAGAAAGAAGGGAGATGTGTGTTTTAAATATTTGATGAATCAGATATTCTTTAGAAGAAAAAAACCTAGGAGAAAAATTTATGTATTTTTTGAACTTGTGGATATGGAGGTCGTGTTTTGTGCAAATAATATATTGAGTGTAAAAATTTTAAATCCATGAATGAAGGAGAAGAGTGAAAATTTTTTGTACAAGTTGTCATTTGTACGGTTCATATTACACCATACGTTTTTTTTTTAAACTATGATGGTGTCATTTCACTTTGATCATTTAGTATGCTTTCTTTTATTGATTGCTAGCAGGAGTACCAGTTGTTGGCCGCGATGTATTCAAAAGAGGAATTGACACTGATTATAAAAACTAATTTACATTAACTCTCAACGAGGATATCTGAGTAACTATGCTCGCTGGATAATTTGCAATGAGTATTTAGGCCAGAAGAAGCATCTCGGCTCACACAGGTAGCCATATTATCCATCAGGATTTTTAAAAAAGCAATATAATTGAGAACCCTTAGAGGATGTAAAACATCAAGCATGCAAAATTTCAGCCGTATCCGTCAAGCTCTTTGGAGTTCCATAGCAAAAAGACGTACACATACACAGTTCTTCTTTTATATACATATTTACGTATAGGGAGTCACAAAATATGTCTTAAAAGTTATATCCCTTTACACATGACTTCTTTTTTCCTTAATTCTTTCATTTGATTAATAAATTAGTTACAACAAAATGTCAGTCAATGTCATGAGGAGGATTTTGATGCTTCTTTTAGCATGTGTTGTTGTTTTTTACTTTATAATTAATTAAAAATTTGAACTCATATTTGATTGAATATTTTATATTTATACCGTTGATGATTTTATTCTACTTAAGCAGTTTGCTAAATAGTTTGGCTTGTATTATATATATATCTTGCGACTTGTCTGGAGGCATTGTTTCGTAGTATTTAATATTTTGCTACTCAATTACTTTGAAAATAAATTGATTTTGCCTTCATTTCGTTGGTATCAAATCAATTCCATTTTCAGTTTCATCGTTCACTTCTTTTTTAGGAAATCATTAAATTTATTTCATATATTTATGTGGGAGACTTTGAAAACCTCTCTCGTTGCAAGAATAAACTAAGGAGAGTCAAGGATAGACTTTCTCCCATTTGTGTCTTTCCGTCTATTCCAAGGGCTGCTTTTTCTTCAATGCACTATGTATTGGAAGTCAGTCCCACGGCTACCTTTATCCCTATCAGAGTCTAAGGACGTACCCAACGACCAAAACTGCTTAATAAACTCAAGTGTATGAAGTATGCACCTCCCTGAGCTTCCTTAGAGAATAATGTCAAACGCCTTGGACCTCTCAATAAAAACTATAAAATACACAGTTCAAATATTCTAAGGAAGAAAATTTAAGGATGTTTCAAAATCAAAGCAGATGAGCTACTTTGTTCTAGTTATGACGAAAACTATACTTATCAGACATGGTTGCTTTTTTCTTTCCTATAATAAGCATCATGACTGCCAAAACATCCACATTACATGGATACATACTAGGATTTCTTCCCTCGTTTTCTCGGGATTTTTTTAAGGTTTTACCCTTAAAAGTCTTGCATTTCTACAAGATCATTGATAAAGTTGGAGTAAGGATGTTGTATACTGTAATGAACAAGATCAAAGTAAAAAAATGGAGAATCTATGTATGTCATAAAACAATCAAATTTTGATAACATCTATACTTATTTAAGTCCACAATCCGTGCAATATGTAGTGTTTGAATAGGTGAAGATCAGTGTATCAGACGAGTGAGACTCGTTAGCCATGTATTTAAATGAGGGATGAACTAAATAGAAAATCATTTTCTTAGGTTTGAAGATTGATCTACATATACAAATACTATGGGGTCAAGGGATATTATTTCATATGAGCATGTATTTTATACCTATAAGAGTTTACAGGGTCGTGCAGAGTCCGTTAGACTAAAATCTATTTAAAATCAGACCTTTTCAATGTATAAAATATATGCAATATGTACATAAATTCCCTTAATCGTTCATATTTTCTATAACTATATTGCAGGCACAAGGCCAGGCGGGGAGGAATTGGGAATCCGTGTTCCAGTATCTCCATTTCTTGAAGAAGTTTTTGACTATTTATACCCTCTTTTGTATTACGTAACCCTCACCCCCCCCCCCTTTTCTTGTTTTGTAGCGCCGTCACTACCATGAAAAGTTCAAGTAATGTCAAGTTAAAATAAGGACCCAAAAAAGTTATTCCAGAGTATGTATAGCTATCAACAAACTACAATTTAAATCTAAATTTGAAAATACGATATGGAATCAAGAGATAAATTATATTTTAATCGCTCTTATAAATATTTAAAATTTGACTACTTTTTACCTTTAATTTTGTATACGAAGATAAAATAAACCTTTTTCATATATATATATATAAATATATTAACATTTATTCGAGCGATATATTAAATAAATTAACATTAAATAAAAAAATGAACTAAATACAACTAATTTGGGGAATGCTCAAAGAAACTAGATCTTTTAAAATTGGCTAAACGATTTGTCTTTCTTTTTACTACAATAGTAACTTTCAATAGAAAGATATCCTAAAATATGTCAGTTACTTCTCTAAACCAATGGAAATATTATTTTCGATTGGCAGTCCAAGGAGCTTTAATAGTTTATTTTGACTTCAAAAGGGATAAAAGCAAGTAGTGATCTGCAGAGCATTCATTCTTTTGCTTTTTACAGATCGATCCTTACTCCACACATAGTCATTTGTGATGTTTAAATATGTACTTCTGGATGTCCAATCATCAGTAAAAATCAAATTGGGTAGCACGTCGTTTTTCACGAGATTGGATATAGAGACATCTACCAAGTTTTATACGTTTATTAACGTTTGAAAGCTTCTGTCTCTAAATTATTTTATAAGTGGAGATCCTGAAGTTGTCCTTAAGTAATCGGTATATTAAAGTCTGGCTGAGTCCTGTCTCAGCAGCCAATTTTCCATCAGATCGACATAAATTTCTCCTCGTTTTTTTTTTTTTTTTTCGTTTCCTCTTTGACCCGATCGATTGAATATTCTTCATAAGTCTCCTTGAACTTTTTTAAAGACTCTCCAGACCGTTTAATGGGCAAAAAAAAAAGATTCTTCGGAAGGACCGAATTTGCTGTCCCCTTTTTTATGGGGGCTTAAAATAGCTTTTCTCTCTACAGCCATCACTATTGAAAATTCTTTAGACTTTTTTTGAGCATCTCAAACACAAAATGGACTTATTTAGGATCAAATCAAAATATTAAATATATTTATCATGTCAATCAAAGCACTCTTCTTCATAATGCATGATTTATTTGATGTAGTTCATAAGAACAGCCTCAATTCATCAAAGTCGTATTCTTGCCTTGGACTCGTTGTTTTAATTTACCAAAAAAAAATTAATATTAATTTATTAATTATTATTAATATTAAATTATATCTTCAAATCATGTTGCAATAAATATACATGAACCCTGTAAAAATATCCCGATTCGCATGTTCATTTAATTACACGCATAAAACTTTATTCTAATAGAATTACATATACATACACAAATTCAATTCATCACTTTCTTGTTTTTTTAAAAAAAAATCATTTTAAACATGACTAACTTTCTATCCGGGCACAAACATACAGTTGTATCTCCTTGAGATTTTAATCTTAAGGGCTGTTTATTTTTTTAAATTAAAAGAATTTTTTTAAAAGGTTTGATTCAAAGGGTTTTTTTTTTTTTTTCAAATTCAATTCTATTTGATATACATATCTCTGTACATGAATTCATGCATAGAAATACATAGATTGAAATTAAAAGGGGGAATTAAGTCTCTTATGTTGTTGTTTTCTTAAAGAACGTGACTTGGATTCATTCCGGATCAATTCAAGTATAAAGGAGATAGAAAGAGGTAAAAATATGTAGTTTGTAAATGAGGGTTATTACGTGTATGAGGGTCCTAGTAGTTTGTTTGTTTGTTTGGGGTACTGTCATAACTTTTAAAGTGTTTAGAATGGAGTAATATATATAAACTATATATCTATTTAATTTACGAGAGTTTAACTCTGAGGTAGGTATTCAAATATTGGTTTATGATTTAATGATAATTAGTAGTGTGGCTAAGGAGGGAGAAGTAGGGGCATGTTTGATATTGCCTCCCTTGCACCCAAAAGTCAAACTACATACTTCCTTCATTATATTATAAAAAATACAGTGAAATTACTAGAAACTAGCTTTATGGATAAGATTATCTTAAGCAAGACCAAGATTTTGGGGATATCAAAAATTAAGATACGACCAAGACTTTGAGAGATCGAGACCAGGACGTTACAATTTTTTTCACTGGGCTTAATTTTTTTTTCTTTAAGAAAGGAAAATTATATTTTAATTGCTTTGGTCCGTGGTCTTGTCTAGAAGAAGAATCCTGAGATGGGGTCTGAACCATAAGAAGACTAAGACTCATAGGGGTTTGAGATGAAGACGAGACTAAGATCAACTTTGAGAAACAGAGAATAATAACTTTTTTTTTAAATGATAATTTTCAAGAGGTATTTGTGTTCCAAAATTGAAATTATACTTTAGAGATATATTTAATGGATTTTTTTTAATATATTATTTGTGAGAGCAATTTCAGGTAAATCTAAAAACATTTACTTGGTAAATTGAAGAATTACTTTTTATTTTACTTATTTTTTCTATAGACAATAGAACTGACTGAAAAAGCTTCCTTATTAAAATGTATTATATATGCTAACACTTCATGCCAATTACCATTGGTATATCTAGTCACATGCTGCTGAGTAGTTTTTGTATCAATAACTACTCAGATGAAATTGATCGTGGGTTTTTACAGAAATTAAGATTTTTTCAAAATGAAAATGGACTCTCATGACTAGCTTTTGTTTCTACTCGAAACCTCAACTTTCAAAAATAGAAGGAAAAAAGCTGAAAACAGTATTTGTATGTGCAGTGTATACCTAGTTTTGGCATGTTTAGGTACCTGTGAGTTCAAAGGCATTAAATCAAAAAAGAGTCAACTAATGAAAACAGCTGAAGGTAGAAAAAATATAAATTGTAGTTTTGTCTATTCCAAAAAGTGGGATGATACTCAGCGCCCTAAACACTCGGTTAAACATTACGGTTAATATCCGGCTCAAATTGCTTCTTAAAATTCAAACTCCTCTTAAATCAACACTTGATTTTATAAAATAAATAGTCCCATCCAGATGAATAATGATCGTAGCATTCGTGTAAGATGGGTTCTTGAAAGAGTGAATATCCAGCAGTTCAAGACATTATTTATTATCTAAATTGAGTCCAGGTACGTTTGGTGATGAAAACTGTCACAATCTGAGGTAATAAGTAAACAAAGTTATTTTTCTCATTCAAAATATATTTTTGAGGCGTTTTCAAAATAGATTTTTGATTCGGTGCTCTACTTATTCTTAAATGCTTCTCTTTTATACATAACTTAACAAGAGGGCAACGGAATTCAACCATAATGTAAATAAATATTCGATCAATTTCATGCATAAACATATATATTTATCTATTCATTCATCTTCTCTCATAAATATGTTGACCCCATTTTTTATTCAAGAGAATAGAAAAAGTGTAGTTACATACATATGTATAGCCCTACCCAAGAATGTGTCCTACTTTTGCAACCAAAAACAAAACCAGATAACATGATCTCTGTTCAAATGAAAAAAAAACAAAAAACAAGTTTGATTTGCTTCTTGTAATTTGATATAGATCAGACCCATAAGCAATGGTTATAATCTATAAATAAATTCTAGACATGGCTTTTTCTAACTTTTAAACACGAGAAATAAACGCATAGACTCTTACTCTTGGTTTTTAAAAACAAACTATGATTGCACTAATTGATACTCTTCAAATTTGTATTGAAGAAATCAATGAAGAGAGGCCAAATATTTTTAAATGTTCGTATCAACCACTTATACATACGTTTACAAATGATAACAAAAAGTACATCAATAAATCAGTTCCTTTATAGACATGAAAAAATATTTATCCACTTGATTTTTCGTTTAATTGGAGATTCATTGAATTGTCTTCAAGACTATCTTACCTGAAATCAAGACTTGTGGATGCCGGGACTCAAGATCAATTTTTTTTTTTGGTAAAGGAACATTTTAATCGAGTTACTAAGTTAGTGATTAAAACAACGAATCCAAGGCAAGAATAAGACTTTGATGAATTGAAACTGTTAGTATGAACAAATAGTCAAATAAATAATGGATTTTGAAGAAGATATGTAGTGATATGTAATTGACTCATTTGGACCTCAAAGGATTTTTCAAATCAGTTAGTTGATCTGGGACGTTGGGTGAATAGGAATTGCTTCGGTACGAGCAGCCTTGACAACAAAAGAAGTGATTTGATAAAAAATGGCTTGGAATACGTGTGGTCTAGACCGACTGTATGTAAATAATAATTAATATATTTACTCATTTTGGATTGTACAATTGTTCGTAATGCTCAATGTTGATCCACTATTCATCAGTTTATTCAGTATTTCACATCTCAAATAGTTATTTCACCATCTATCATATGACAATATTTTATAATATGTATAAATTGTTTAGAGGGGAATTGGAAACTGCATGTAATCCTCGTTGACTTTATTAATCCTATGTATTTACAACTCAAACGAATTTCTAATTACTTCACAGTAGTCTTATTAAATTGCAATTTTATACTTGATTCAGACTCAATGTAAAAAATTTCAGACTCAAATTAGACTTCCTTGAACATGTAAAAAATGATTTGTGAACAGCTCTGAAACATTCATAGATCCTCCAAAAATATGGATTACTTAAAATCAATTTTTATACAAGAAAAGTATATTTTTCATACTAAATATACATTTTATAGATTGTTACATAGTGTAATTAATCAGGGGTGTTATGTCAGCATTGTATATAAATTGACTAATAATTTCAGGAAAAGGCTTTTTAACATACATAGATATAAATCCTAAATGAGGACTTACAGTTAAAAAATTACAAAAACATACGTTGCTAAATGCTTCTATATTAAACGAATAAATAAATAAAAATTGTATATACTTATATTTCTCCACATATTACTTAATTATCCTACATAGATATTTTACACTCGACTCAAGTTCTAATCTTAAATAAAAGCCTTGATTTGAACCTATCTTTTGCGACTTAAATTGAATTCGTGTTCAAGGACTCGCAACTTGAAGTCATATCAGAGATATGTGACTTGACTCGGGGCTGTTTTTTCAAGACTTAAGAGTCAACTTGTCCTTGAGCTGCTTAAAGACTCAAGACTTGACATGACTCGTAAACAATTTTGCATCACGTACCTTGATTGGGTCTTTCCGAAATTTATTTTCCTTTAGGACCATAATAAAAGAACCAGAAGAGTGACTCAGATTCGTTGACCAATGCCATCGAATAGATTATACATGAATGCTTAAGAAGCCGGTCTTCAATTCATTTACATTCTGTAAATTATGATGACTTTTGATGTACATATATCCTTCAGATTGTAAGTGCTTATTTTCAATTCAAACCAAATTTATCTGTATGTCAAACTGTCTCGTAAGTCAAACAAAATTTGTATAAACTATTGGACTTTATTATTGGAATCCCAGCAAGTATTTTCGGTTCTAAGAAGCCCTTTCCGAACAAATTATGGTTGTTAACAGCAAGGGTGCACTGTAACAAAAGGTCATACTAAGAGACATTTTCTATTTCACCCAATCAAACGGCCAGGTATACATTACATAAATTCTTCTTTCTCCGATACCTTGAGCGTGAATTCTTAAAAATATTGAGTTGAAAAAAATAAAAATAATGTGAAATAATAAATATTTGTAATAAAAGTGAGTTATAAAATTTGAAGGTAATAGTCTAAAAGTAAATTAAAAAAAAAAAAAAAAAAAAACATTTTCTTTTTCCCTAATGGACCTTAAATTGCCTAATAAATTGTGATCATATTTTCAATATTATTATTATTATTATTTTTCTTTTTTGTACATAAGACGATTTGATGATCAATCCATGCAACAAAACAAAAATTCGAATCATTTTTCAACCATAGGAGGAAGTAAGTAGATAAAGATTCATTACATATGCTGTATGTACCATTCCCAAAACCACAAGGTCAATTCACTTATTTGTTTGTTTTTTGTTTATGTTTTTAAAGTAAATTATACATAAATTCAATTTAATATCCATTAGTAAGTGTTTTTGGATTTAAATAGAAATGTAATTTGTTAAACTATTTATTTATGTTTTTATAGAAAGAAGGGGTACATATTGAGAGTTACAAATAAAATCTCCTCACACACACACACACAAATAGTGAACCTCTCAAAGTATATATAAAATTAATCACTTTAATGGAGTGTGAAAGGTCATAATATGTATATAAACTACTTCCTTTTCAATTATTCAATTAAAGCATTGCTCTTAAGTCTAATTACGGCTGCTCTACATAAACTAAAATTGTTTTGGGAGAGAAAAAAAAAAAGAGGGGATGAAGGAATCGTAACCAAATGACCCAAAGCTTCTTTTTTTTTTTATGATCTCAATACTCTAAAGGATGAAGGAAACAAATGTAAAAGTATGTTTCCATATTTTTAATCGTAGAAAACAGATGCATTCTAATATGTCACATGATGCAGATCATTTCACCGACATACATAAATATTTATACTGTTCTTTTGTTAGTCGGCTGTCGATTTTTTTTTACTACATACTCTTACCCCTTTTTGATATAAAAGTATTTTAAACGTGGATGGATTGAACTCGAATTCAAAATTGATAATAACACAGGTCAACAAATTTGAGCTTTCAGGAGTCCTAAGGGGTATAAGTGTAATAAAAGTTATTTAGTTTCGCACGCTGATTTTAAATCTGTAAATTTTTTTTCGAGAGTCTGACGGTTTTCGAGAAATTGCACCCTACTTTTTGAGCTTTTTTGGCTGTTTCTCCAAATTTAACTTCAATTTAAGCCTAGAAGGATACACATTTAGTGCATTACAAAATAATAATTCGCTAGTGTATTTAATGGATTTTCAGTCTTTGTTTTGATCTAAAGGGACTCCTGGGGGCATAGGGGATGGGAGTAAGTCCAAAAGTCGGCCAAATCCTTTGTACTTAAATAACTCATTGAATATTATATGAAATGGATTAAAAAGGAATGCATACAAGAGCTTAGACCCACAGCTTTCAAACGAGATGTCAAGTGCCTGATAAGAATCCTTAACTAAAGAGAAATCGTCAATCTAAATGTGTAAATTTTCATTCAGTTTCGAGAAAAAATTCGCTCGAAATAAAGACTCACGGAATAGTTACTTAAGTAATAGTGTGCAGAAGGATTTCATCTGATTTCGTAATCCTGTGTAACTACTTTAGTAGTTCTACCATGTTTCTTTGATTTCTAGTGAATTCTTTTTTTTTTTTCTCTCTCTCCTTGATATATTTATAGGTAGATGAAAAATCAAATTAGTATCTACTATTTTCTATAATAGCAAAAAAAAAAAAACACGAAACAAATTTTTAAGGATATTAACTAAAGAGTGCAGCAAATCATATCCTGGTTAAAGGAAGGAAATAAAAATCCCAGAATTCTTGTATCGCTTAATTTACAACAGAATGTATACACATAATTACTATACATTGTGTCTCTCAATCAATGGTTCTATACAGGTATGATTTGCCACTCTCCTGTCAATTATATCTTTTAATGACTATAGTTGATATTTTTGTCTCATTAATATAATAAGCTCTACGGATTATGCTCACACTATCTAGCCCAACTAGCATGAAAACTTACAGAAAATATATTCTATATAATATATTAGAAGCATTGATCTAATGCTCTCAAACTATTTATTGTCAAGTATTAAATATCCCAACTATTCATATGAATATAAAATATGCAGTCCAGCAATAGGGTAGAGTGTGACTGAATTATCAGCTGATTTTATTATTATTTTTATTAAAGGAGAGGAGGAGATATGCGCTATGAAGGTTCCCATGTGAAGGATACTATACTCGTCAAAAACCCGATAACTAAAATGAATTAATTTAATTTGACTGACTTTCTCAACCTTTCCTCTGAGATGAGGGGAAAAAATGACCCTTCTTCATATTTTTATTAATTTACGTCCATAAATTACATTGGTTGTTGTAGTTACAGATCACAGTGCCTAGAGGAAGTTTTAAAAAGCATGTTCTTAAATAAGCACAACGATGCAGAAACAGGTCTTAAGGTCTGTAGTACAATAACATATGTGTGCATCATATATGTAACTACTATTGTCCAGATTATCCGAATGTTTGAACATTTTTTAACGAACAAGTGAATATTTATTCACTCTATAGCAAAAGATTTGAGTCATTCTCTGACTCATCAATAACTAACAATAATAATATAATCAGACAATTTACTGTCACTTGAATTGTAACAGCAACAAACACAATCCAACGAGTTTTCCTCGACAGCAATGAGAATTGTACACTTACACTTATCAACACATTTCATAGATAAATATTAAATAGTAGATTTAAATAGAACTCAGCAGTGCAACATGAAAGAGGGGCAAGGGTTGAGAAACCAAGGGATTAACCAATTAAAAACATAGTCTGCTCATTTTCATGTTACTCATTACAATGTCATCTTCATTAACTCTCTGAACCTTTCCTCTATAAAAAATATCAAAAAATGGCTCAAACTTTTCATTTATGTTAGAGGTAGTCAGGAAAAGGGATCAAAATCTACCCAATACTTGATCCATTACACCGCTCATTTCAACAAAAGAAGTGTTTGTTTGTTTTTTTAATTTATTAGAGTGTGTTTATTTTGATATTTGTTTGCTTAGACTCAGCATTTCTGAGCCATCTTGCGTCAGGTATCAATGTTTTTTGTTTGTTTTTTTGTATTGATTCATGTCCTATGCACTAACTATTAAGATATGTACATCATAAGTGTTTGCTACTTTTGCTCTTTGTTTACTAAGACTAAGTATACTTATCTACGTCATTTGCGGATTAAGAATGTTTTGTAGGCTTATTTCTAAAGCCTGTATATGTATTCTCAGATCACACCGGCGTTACTCTCACAAACAAGAAAATTACCTTTGTACATACATATTCTTTATCAAATTGCTCCCTACATTATAAATACTGTCTAAAATGTTCTTGATAATTTGTTGAATTTAAATCAAATCTTGTTAAGTTGTGAATATGTATATCCTTACTATTTAATAATAAAGAATTGTCTTACAGTTCTTGGATCTAATGACGTACATAATTGACTAACAATCATAATCATTTTCGGGCCTATTTTCCTTTTAATGAAAGAGCCCTTTGATCACATGTTGATATATGTATATTGTACATACATACTGCACTAAAAAAACTGTACAATAAATAATCATGACAAATCGATAAGGAGCACATTTTATTCATTATGCTATCGGATTGCATGTTCCCATTTGGATTTCGTGATGATAACATGACGACGAGATAGGTAAAGGATAATTATATGTAATTCTGTTCCTATCAAAGTCCTGATAAAGGCATAAAAAGAAGTTTTCTAATTTTTTTGAACATGTAGATGAATAAATAGTTTCTTTTTTTGGCAAATTTTGAGAATAAATCAAGGTTCCTGGTTCAATGAATGACTTTAATTCCAATTGTGTCATTTTATTTTATTTTTTCTGATGATTGATTTGTATTTCAATGAAAACCTTATATATGTATATATACAAAATAAAAACCATTCATTTTTTCTTCATAGATTAAGAATGACAATTTACTTTGTAAAAATTTTTTACTCGAAATTTGCACTAATTACAATGAATCCTTACTAAGTACGAATCAAAAAGAGAGAATGAACAATAGGTAATTCTCATACCTATTGAAAGAGAGATCATAAATAACTTTAAAGAGAAATAAATTTGGGGAAATGATAAGTGCATTTTTTATGATTGTGCATTGAGGGTATTTTTATTTGTAATGAACTATATTTACTATCACTTAACCTCTTACATTCATAAAAGGGGAATTAGAATTTTACACAAATACGTTTCAACAGAAGTTAACAATTTCTATACATTTTTGTCAGCACCTAATTTATCTGTTCTTGGCTTAAATTAAAGTCCTGGATGTTGATTTTTTGATTCAAAATTCAGGGAGAGGGGTTTAATTAGCAAACAACCATAGAGAGCTCATATTCTAAATAAGCGGACACCAAATCAATCTTCCTAGACCCAAGCAATAAATCAAATAGGCAATCCCTCAATGTCTTGGTCTCGATGTTCAAACTAAGACCAAAGCAGCTAGATTGAAAAGTTAGTGTGCTAAGAAAAAAAAATTCACTTGGACTCCATCTCTCAATGTCTTGATAGCAAGTGAGATAACCTTGATCACAACAATGCTAAGTACGTACGACAAATTTTTTGGACTACACATTAGATCTTTGACTTCCTCAAAATGTACTTTCTGTACCTTTTACAAAGTTAATTGGGAGCCCTTGATATAGAGATCTATTCCATACCCAAGGTTTGTCCAGTTCTAAAATTGTCTCTCATCAGCCTTGATTTTCAATAAAATATTTTTGAGTTGTGTCTGTAGCTTTTCGTTATAAATCTGGCAGGCTATAATTTTTCCAAATTAAAGTCTATGAGGCTATATAGAGTTAAATTGGACTCGTATAGTTAACTTATCAGACTCATGTAGTAGATGCATAGGAATGTAAAAAATATGCAAATGGGGTGTGTAAAATAAAAAGAAAGAGAAAATCAGAAGTGGTAACTCTGATACTTATGAATGTAAATCATATGCAATTCGGGCTTGTAATAAAAAAAGAAAGAGAAAATCAACCTGGCAGCCCTGACAATTTAATGAATGTTGAGGGGGGAAGCAGCTTGAGCTGTCATGACGTTTTACTGAGCACCAAGCTGCTATTTTCCTTTACATATGTATACAAATGAAAACATCAAACCACAAACATTACAATACGTTACTCCAGATTCATTATTAATATCACAAATATCATTAACTCCATTCTCCTCAATGAATGATAACCATTTTTTAATTTTTCCTTTGTTCCTCACCATGATATAATTCTTTGCAGACTGTTCTTTTCTTGTAAAACATTATGTTGAGGTAATGTTGATGTTACCTTCTTAAGGGAAAAAAAAAATAACAGCTTCGGAAAACAAAAAGACCTTTTTGAAGAGCCAACTCCACTTTTTTATCACACGCCCGAATTGCATATGATTTATATTGCTACTGATACTTTTATGAATGTTGAGAGGGAAGCAGCTTGAGCTGTCATAACGTTTTACTGAGCTACAAGCTGCTATTCTCCATTATATATACAAATGAAGACATTACGAGAACATGAGCCCTTTTCTAACATTATATTTGCTATTGTAGATATAGATATTATCCCCTCAGTAATAAAGGAAAAATTGATAACAGCTTTGGAAAACAAAAAGTACTGTTAAAAGTGCCAATCCCACAAAATCTCGTACGCGGCATTTTGCATATTTTTTACATTCCTTAATATGCATTACATTTGAGTAGTAAGTACAGTTGGATCAGTCCTAGGACTGAATTCCTCATCGGTCTTTTTTTCTTCTTTTTTTTCCAGTGGGGACAAAGAAAAACACTAAATCTGAATAGCATTTGAAGTCTATTTTGTTTTTGTCCCCACAGGAAAGAAGGAGCGGAAAAGAAGAAATTGGACCGATGAGGAATTCGGTCCTAGGACTGATCTAACACTAAATAGTAGCAAGTGTCAGATTTAAAAATATATGTGTCGGCTCTGTATAGGTCATGGTCAGATCAGGCTTGATTTTTGTATCCGATCTAAACCTTACTTTATAACTTAAGAATTTTTCCTATTATGAGTTAAAGTCGGACCATTTGCAAATTATGTATGTATATGGGGTATAACAGCATAAAATTGATCTGTGAAGATTAAGGAAATAAATCAATGTTGATTTTTTATTTTATAAAGTAATCATTTGTTATAATTATTATTTGCCTTAGCCATGAAAATTAAAGGTAAAATTTGGATTTTTTTTCGTTCTATTTTTAGAAAAATATAATATATCATAGTGTTAAAATAGACATATCCTTTCTCTTGTTGAAAAATTTCTATTTTTTTATTATTATAATAAAACATATTTTCACAGATAGGGACTTGTACTCATGACTTCACATACTTGAGTTGCACTTCAGCAGAACTCTAGTAATTGTTTTTATATACATTCATATACAGGAAGTTTTCATATTGGGGAAGGGAAAACATCTAAAATTTATCGGTGTAATATTATTTTACGTCCCTTTTAAATTTGATTAAACTGTGACTTCAGATTTGACTCTGATTCGATGAGAAAAGACTTATCCGACATGGGACTCAAGCAACTCAAAGCCTTCAAACTTGATTAAGATTTATAAAAGGCTCAGATACATATTAAAACTCGTTAAATTGATTTTTAATTATCATTGACTGGCCGAGAGAGAACACACACTTTAGGTATACCATAGTAATATAAACTGTTAAAATGGAAACTTTGAAGCAGCTTTTGAGTACATAAAAATATTGATTGACACCAAAGTTGTATGAAATTTTTCTAGCTTAGTAACTTTTTCATTATGAGATATTTTGGAATCTAGGAGTCTCGTCAAAGCCAATGAACCCTCATACGAATAATAAATTTAGATTCATTGCAGAAATCCAACATTTCTCGTTTTATTAGCCAAGAGCACTTATATTATAAAAATATTGAGATTCGAAATTCGATGATTTGGGATTCACACAAGCCTGCCAATATATGAAAATTTAATTTTATTGCATGTTTGGGATTGCTTTTTCTTACAGTTTAAGACTTTATTCAGGTGTGCACGACAAAGTTTTTCTATTGACACGGTGGTAAAAAACAGAATGTAGGTTTCGTGTGAGGTCCCAAAACTTTTGAAACCATTTTCATACCCATTATAGCCTAAATTTTACTTTTCCAGATGAGCAACTTTTTTTAATGTATAGTTCTTGAGAAAATTAGGGTTTTATCTTCATCCATCGTGTTTTTTTGCTAACGTTAATAAAAAGTTCAATGAATGAATTACGGTGTTAAATAGGTATTCTACCATTGACTTTATTGTACCAATATGACAGACATACTTATCAGCTATTTAGTTGTTAAAATTTTATCCAAAAATGATAAATATTAAAAAACTGACAGTAAATTTGTTGACTTCTCCCGAGAGAAAATTGAAAAAAGTGTAGTCAAAGAACTATGCTTTTTATAAAAAATACCTCATTGTTAAAAATTAAAATAAATATACTGGGAGGAAGGGAATGTACCGCGTATAACGCGCGCATAAAACGTTCATTTATTGGCCTATTTCCTTTAAAAACTGATGTTTTATGGCTAAAAACGCATTATTCAACAATCCATAACAAATATCTAGGATATATAACACATATTTTACTTAAAGTTAGACAATCTTAATTAATACTTTTTTAGAAAAATCTAAGTAAAATCACTAGAATTTACATAATAAGCAAATAAAGTTTGACTCAATACCCTGTTTTACATCAATTAAACTTTAACTTTTGAATTATATATTTCAAGAATATATATATATATATATATATATATATTTCACTTTAAAAATCAATTTTTGCACTAGCAAAGTATCCAGTTGGACTATTTTTAATCCTACTAAGTCTAATATTTTACAGTGTAAAAGTATAATTTGGTAAATATGTACCGTAAATAATATTACAAAAAATCAAATTTGAGGTAAAGTTTTCAAAATTAAATGTTGTAAAAATTCAAGTATCTAATACATTTACTATAGAATATGTAATCGACCTGTATGCTTCTTTAAGGTAGCTATGGCCTATGACTATATTTAATAAAATAATACACACTTAATATATCAATGAAAAAAAAAAAAAAGGAATATCAGTGAAAATAAAATAAAACGAAACAAAAAACCGACATTCTCATTATAAATTTAATTATTTTGTAGTGTTTTAACTCAACTTCTTTGTCCTTCAAAGTACATATTGTTCTCTACTTTGTATAAGATACATTTCAGATAAATGATACTGATTATGAATATACATACATATACTTTGTACCTACATAAATACGAATGAATCTCTTTTCATTGTCTATATATCCTATGTATGTATGTACATTTCGCAATCATTTTTGCAGTAGGTATTTACACACATGTAATAATGAAAATATTATTAATAAACCTTCTTCCCCTATTGTCATTTTTTTTAATTATAATTAAAATTATGTACCTATTATAGGTATGAGTCTATTTTGTTACGTGACTTGCTTTGCTAATAAAGTATGTACACAACTGACTATTCTTTTGTAGTAGTCTTCCACTACTAGCCTTTTAGTGAGAGCTGTTTTTTTTTTTTTTTTTCTAATCATCATTAGGTAAGTATCTTTTTTCCATCCTTTAACTTTTCCTACAAAAAAAAATGGAAAAAAGCCATAATAAAGTCTGTTGATAATTCAGAACGTTATTTTTATTGCATCTCGCAACCTTTTCTCCTTCTAAAAGAGGGAGAAAAAAGGATTTAAAATCAGTAGGTATTAGTAGTAGGTATTGTTAGCCGATTTTTCCTCTCTATTGTGGAACCTTGCTTCATTTAATTATAGAGAATTGTTCAGAAATTGATTCTCTTCAACTTATAGAATATTTGTCATTCAATAACATTTAGAAATAATCTCATTGACTAATAAAGTAAGGGCAATTCGATTCTAACCGATCCATACCATCAGTATTACACTAATAAGAGTAGACAAATCCACAGTTGACCCAAAATACAATGTAAACTTTCCATTGAGTGGATAAATCGCTGCATCCTTCAAAAATAAATAGTTTTTTTAAAAAATCGGATCAACATTATGTTATGGTTAATTAGGTAAGTATGTCATTAACTCCATATGTTTTTTCCATTTTTTATTATTATTGGCAACTACCTATTTTTGCAAATATATATATATATATATATATGGGTATCAAATTTGGAAATAAAAAACACCTTGGCTCTAATAAAAATACTGTTTTTATTGGGATGTTGCTCGTACGATTCGAAGTGGATATATAATTCAATAAGATACATAATATGAATTCTGCGCTCATGATTAATTTTTAGGTACATTTACTCCATGACAGCTGTATAATTAATATGGACTCTCAAACTATTTTTGAAATGCATATTTCTGTAAATTTGTTAATGTTTTTGTTTTAATCTTGACACGACATTTGAGCGCGTGACAAATATGTGTGTGTAGGGACAATTTAGTGAATGTTATTTAAGCGTATGACATTTGAGCGTCATGATAAATAAATTGACCATAAATTTTATTTATTTTTTTTTACACATAACGTGTCTAATATGTATATTAATCCTGATATATTAAAACATTCACATATTTTAACCTTTTTGACGTCTGATTTTATAGGATCATCCGGAAATCGAGCGTTTATATCAACACTGATATCATTCCAATTCTTTCTAAGTCTCTACAGAAAAATGAGCACTGAAATAAAATAAGTATCAGTATGGACTGTTACTCCATCTCCATCAAATATTTGTGTCATACTGTGATACCTCAAACATTGACACAAATACTCAGGGGACAACATTTTTTAATACATGACTCAGTACAAACTGATCCTGATATAATTTTCTGAACGCACGTTTGCTTGGATATCTCTTTCACTTGAGGCAAGATGTTTAGCAAAAAAATTCTAGCTTGACAGATAAGAAAAGATCCAATATATAGTTGACGTCCAGGGACGAGCAATTCAATTGTAGAATGGTATCTAGCATTTCAAAACACACTTGGCTTAGGAACCCCTACCAATCTAAAAGTTTGTGAAATACCTTTAAATTAAACTGGACCTTACTGAAGAAAATTTACAAGAATACACACCACACTGGCCAACAAGATATTACCAAGCATTCAATGCATGAAAAATCTTTCATAGCTATACCAAAAAATTATTTCTGAATACCATTCCATGAATGACAAAAATAAATATTTACCATCAAACCTATTAAGAAGCTATGAAATCAGACCTCTAAAAGGTTAAAATATTTTTATATTTTTTGTGTATGTGTTTATATATATGTATAATAGATTTGGGTCGGTTCAGCACCAAATGATGTGTTTCTTTTAGCACAATTTTTATGTTTATATATGTATATAAAAAAATTATATGTGTCCAAATTAACATAAAAATGTGTCTGTTATTAACATGAATGATTATTTATTAAGAATAAACTGAATTTGAAAGGGAACAACCTTGTTGACAAAACGATCAATATACAATTGAGGGTTGTTGTTGATTTATCTACTTTTGCCTCTAATTAATTTCTTGAATGGCGGATTTGTTATATTTGAATGATTTAATATTAAACAGTGAACAAGCACAAATGCTTGATACAACCATACAAATAATGCCTGAGAAGTGTATCTTGCTTCACATAAATTCATACTTTTTTTATTGACTCTTTTTGTAAATGAATAAATATCCTTACTAGTAATTTATGGAATAGCCCAAATGTCGGTAAGAGAAGTATAATTGAATAAATACCAACTGATTAAGGCTAAATAACGCAATGAATATCTTAATGAAGCTATAAAAGATCCCCTTGTTCTGAGGGAGTAGAAAGTTTGCTGTATGACGTCATATTTCCGACGTTTTAGATACAATGTAATAAAATTAAAGGGTTTGTTTCTTTCAGAATGAAGGAATAAATTAGGTATAAATCTGAAAATATCCAGAGGCTTTTATGAATGGTATTGAATTTAGGTTTAACGCATCAAAATGTATGAACATTTTGTTTGTTTACTCCTTCTTTAGGATTGATAATAATTGTTTGAATAATTATTCATATTGATAGTTAAAAGAAGGTAAGGGTCCACTAAATGATTCATTGTAAAGGAATTGTTACAAAATATTAACATCGGGCATAAAAGTCGATGAAACCATAATATTTAGTAGCAATCAAATGAATAGTGGATATAAATTCAATAACGGAAAAGGCCCAAAATAATTTTATACTGGCCAATTCTTCCAAATTGTGGAATTATTATTTATTTAATAGTAGGGAATTGTTCACAGCTGAAACAAGAGCTAATTTGAGTTCAAGCATTAAACGTTCAGAACACACTAATTAGGGGAAATGGATGGCTGACAACAAAATACAGGGTAAGTAATTATGTTTGTGGAATGACGTCATGATATAGGTAGTCGGTTGTTAGTTAGCCAATAGAGCATGAGCAATCTAATAAAACATTCATAATCTCAAGATGGTGAGGAATAGAGCTGTAAATCTTAAGATCGGCTGGTATGTAAAATAAAGAGAGAAAAAAATTGACCCGGTAACCTTGACAATTTGATGAATGCTGGAGAGGAGAGCAACGTCAGCTGTCATGACGTGTTACTACATTCTTTTACCTTCTTATAGGGAAAGACCTAGAAGTTCTTTGAGAAGAAATTAACACAAATTCATTGCTACAAGAAGATTATATCATGTCAAGGATTCAAGGTTCACTTGATTAGACCTTTTATTGATTAATCATTATTTGAAGACGGCATATGCTACTTCATTACACGTGGTTAGTGCTACCTATTCTCCTCTCAAGAATTAAGGAGTAATGACTAAATATTTGGAAAATAAAAATCATGTACAGATTACCAACCACTAAAATATCGCACGCGAAATAATACCAAGTATTTACAACTCCAGTGATGAAATCCTGAGTCTTATTAAACAAAAATCACACATCCTATTCTTCCTATCTGTAGCTCTTACTGATAGCTAATTCGTCTTTAACCAATCATCATTATTTAAAACACTAATAAGGGGCATTTTGAGTTGTACATATTACATACTAATCTTTATATGGCGGCCAGCTGCACGCTATTTTAATGAAAAGAGTATTGTGCAACAATTGAGGAAGGGAACATCAAAACAGTTACATTAGACCTCGGGTAATCTCACCCAAACCCCCTAAATCGACTCTTCCCTGAAACTCTTGACTTTATAAACAACATAAAATTCGCTATTTTATGCCTTCAAATCCCAAATTGGCCTCAAAATTAGTCTTGAACGACCTCGGGTAACCTTGGAGTTTAACTAATTATAGCCTATGTCCTTTTTTGTGTCAAGACATGTTAATTCTACCCTTAGTCCTTCTGGCTGACCTTGATGCTTAGTCAAAAGAGCGAACGTTGGCAATTTGTATGCATAGATTTTACAAATTTATTGGTGGTTTCTTGACCTCTGTCTGTATATGCTCAATCTTAGAAGATACCACATACGCCAGAGATATATGTAAATGAAAACCTCTTCATTATTACATAGTTTTGACTATTTATTGTATTATAAATTTGTCCAAAGTTAAATATGTTGTGATCGATGTTTAATTAGAACTACTATGTGTTTATTGAAGTGTAACGAATCAAATTTCTTGGACAAGCCCTATGATATAATATTGATCCATTTTTTATTATTATTATTATTAATTTTTTGGGGAGTATTGGCTAAATTTATACTAAGAAAATCAATGCCTTAAACTCCACTTGTGAAACATTTGATCACTCTTTTTGAATAATAACTCTTGATCATTTGTAAGCTTTTGTGGGAAAAAAAAAGAAGCAGATTGGACTTTTATCACTCTCTCTCTCTCTCGTGGCAGGTCTACTAAACATTAAATTTTTTTGAATAGATATCTAAAGATTTAATCAAAAATCCTAGATTTAGCATTGATGAAATCGTAGTAATTATATGGCAGTGTTTAATAAATAGAATCAACTAATGTTCAAATTATTTTTCACGTTTTAATTCGAAAACCTAGGGGGGGGGGGGAATACCTAGACAACTCAACTATTATGAGTAGGGATGGGCACTTTGTTGAGGTGAGAAAGCATGCCACCAATTACTATCTAGCATTTTATCTTCTGATCTTCATTTGACAATATTAAATAATACACAATAGCTACTTATGATTGTAGCAAGCTCTAGACTCAAGAATACAGAGGTAGTCATACCAACTGATATGTTTCTTTTCTTCCTTAAACACAACTCCATCTCAAAATTTTGCCCATGCCTAAATTTAAGAGCATAGGTCCAGTTAGACAATCAAAACAAATCGGTATTCACTATATGCTACATACACAGGGATCTTCTCAATTTGTACCAGGACCTTAATTCTATTTAACAATATTTTCTACTACAACAATTAGAAGGTCATGATTTGAACTGCCAGTTGAGTGACCTTGCTTCACAGATATCATCCCCCCTTCAGTTAAAATTTATGCGGAGGGAGAGGGATTTATCAATAATTTATGATAATGTTGAATACCCTATAGAAACAGTCGTCTTCTTTTCTCCCTTTGAGAGCAGATGTTAAAATTCCATCAAATATCAAATAATTCAAAAGCTATGGTCTACAAAGATGTGTGTTTCTATTGACTTTGTGTCTAGCTAACTTATCATTCCTTATATATGATTGAACAAAGCAAATATCCCTGAGAAAAGGGTTCACATTTTATTAAATAAATAAATGATATTGAGATAACCCTATTTCTAGTAATAATAGAGTGTTTTTTTCTGACATCACGCATTGCATCAGTAATCGAAGCGACGCCATGTTGAAAGGAGTATTTGTAGAGTTGATATATTTATTAGTTAAAATAGATAATTTACAAAAAAAAAAAAAAAATAAGGAAACTTTATCAATTAACTGCTTTACAAATAAAAAAAAAAAGTCTACAAATTTATATATACATCCATTGATCAGAAGTTGATGCCAATGTTAAGTACAAACAGTAATATTTGAATTAAATCAAATGTATAGATACTGAAAATGAGGCTATGAAATCAATAGACATTTACAATTGAGTTTGTTTTGAATCGTTTAGAGGCCAGGAAAGAAGGCCTATAGTTGGAAACAATTAGTCAATCCTCGCATAACTAATGACTCATTTATTTGAATACAAGTAGTATGATGTAATTACTTATTTTTGTTACTCATTAATAATTATTAGAGTCTGAAATCTCGATGGTGTAAAGAGATTTTTGACGTGGACTCTATTGGTTCACGTCCTTTAGTTTGTCGGTCCCTATATGATAAACATTCAAATTCACGGCAGAGCATTTCCCTTAATTGTGTTCTTCATAAATCTGGTTTCTCTCAAAACGGCCAATTTCTACAAAATTGACATCGTATAAAAACGATCACTCTTTCTCTCTCTCTCTCTCTTAGGCTAAACAACATACTATAATATGTCTGGTGAATAGGAATAACAATAATAATAATAATTAATAATGATTATAACTTTTAAGATTAGCTGAATACTTTAGGTATCTGCGTTGTACACTGCAATACATAGTAACAGATTAACACTCCAGAATTAAGTGTTTCACAACAGTTGCCGTACATTCTAAATATGTATGTTGTACATATGTACAGGAGAATAAAAAGCAACTTGTGTAGGGAAATATACATATTTACCTACCTACAATTATGTTTCCCTCGTCTAAATTTAGATACTTACCTACTACATGAAAAATAATGAAATAATAAATGAATCTAAATACACATAAATAGATATTATTTGTGTGTGTGCAAAACAGAGTAAGAGGCACTATATTAAACTTTCTCAAATCATCGTCGTTGTTCAAAGAGGATCAACAATTCACAGTGAAGTAATTCCGCAATAAAGTTTTTCTAAACTAAGGGTAGTACTACGCCAATAGAACCTCAGATCAACCCTCCCTAACAATAATATTTCAATAACTATGTATACTATTATGACTTATGTACACTAAGGCTCCTTTCATTGGTGTATCTCTCAACCTTTTCTACCAAAAGAAAGAGAGAGAAAAATTCTCAATCATTTGAGAACCAGACAATTAATATAATTCTTCAAAGCTAATTTCTTAGAATTTTTGTTCGAGGTTAAATTGGGCTATTGAAAATAAAGTGGTGAAATCTGTCTGTTAGCCTGGAAAGATTTTCTTGGCTATGAGAAGACTTTTCTCCACACAAGGTGTCGCTATTCAAGTAAACCTTTATTTATATATAGGAATGTAAATAATATGCAAATCGGGCTTGTAATAAAAAAGTGGAGTTGGCTCTTCAAACAGGTCTTTTTGTTTTCCAAAGCTGTTATCATTTTTCCAATATTACTGAGGGGAGAACATCTACCTGATAGTAAGGATCTCGCATGAAGGAATACATGCATTAAGGTTAATAAAGCAAATAAAATGTAAACAATAAGGGCTCAAGTCCTCGTATAATTATTATTAGTTAAAAATATATAATTTCCTGACATTAATTTCAGTTAATTTTCTTCCTCTCATCTATGTTATTATTTATTGTTGTATATATAAAGGAGAATAGCAGCTTGTAGCTCAGTCAAACGTCATGACAGCTCAAGTTGCTTCCCTCTCAACATTCATCAAAGAATGAGTGACCAGGTTGATTTTCTCTTTTTTTGATTCTTAAAAGCCCGATTTGCATATTATTTACATTCCTATTTATATATATACCTCGCAGAATTGGTCTATTTTTAATTGAAGTTAGAAGAAACATTCATGGAGGATGTGATTTCGTTAAAGGGTTGGTAATTTGAGGCACTCTCAGTGGCAAATAAAGTCGTCTTATAGCCACTTCAATTTTAGCAAAAATGGATCACGTGCTTGGCGTTCAAACCTTTGTTTTAATAATAGCTTTGATATTCCCTCCTGAGAAAGGATTCATCATTTCACACAAAGAACACATGTCCTCTTTGTATCTCTTATCCTTTCCTCCTCCACAGAGAAAGAGGGGGGCCCCCACTCATTCAAAATCAATTGATGGTGGTGGAACAATCCTTCATTTAATGATAGGGAGCTAATTGTTTACAGCTTAACATCCATGTATTTGAGTTTAACCAATAAACAACGACCAGAACACTTTTAAGGGGCAGGCAGAGAAATAGAAAATCGACAGCTCACAAAAAATACATGGGATTTGTTGATGATTGTTTTTTATAGTTTATAGATAATTGTTCACAGCTGAGTCGAGTTCAAACGTTGTTCAAGATACTGAGAGGAGGAAAGGAAGGAGAAAGATCGAGAAAAATATTTTTTTACGTCCATTTACTATTGAGTCTCCCAACATTTCCCCTCAAAATGAACCTCTGGGAGGAAGGCACAAAATCTATCGGTATTTTTGAGCCGATTTATTCCAAATGCAGAATCACCTTCAATTAATAATGGTGAGCTTTTCACAGCTAATATAGGGAAAAATCTACAACCGACAACAAAGTAAGGTGTAATTTTGGTGTATGTGGAATAACACCGTAATCAACACATACAGAGGGATCTACATTCCTTTGTTCATAATTATAAATCTCTTTAACATAATATTTAACTCATTAGTGAAAAAAAAAAGATTAAAATTGTGACATCTCAAAGCAAGAGCAAGCTAGGAATATGTTTCCTCAATAATGAATACTGTGGTCATTAGTACCCATTTCTTTTAAATATTACCCAGTCATAATTCTTAAACAAAGTTCTGGTCTTTTTACTATTAGAAATTGTATACTATACACCGTGCGTCATCAAATCGCGGAAAGATCTTTAGAGCCCATTTTTGATAATAAAAAAAATAGTAAATTTCTGAGGTTTTTGTACAAAGGAGGTTTTAAAGATAAGAATTTCAGTTTTCAAATAATATTAATTTCGATCAAATCAGACAACAAGTATTTGAAATGGAAGCAAAAAGACAAAGAGTTGCTAACACGGATGAGCAGATCATGCCCCTGTATTGGTTCCCAAAGGGACTCAGGGTTGGAGCCAAGGAGTACCTTGAGGTCATGTAAACAGTCGTGAAGCCCTGGTTGAACAAGACCTATCCATATGCTTTTTTTCGCGATCCACTGACGAACACGACAATACCTTTGTGTAGATTTGCTTTTCATATGCGTATTTTTTCTTCCTAAATGAATCATACGAAGCGCATCACCTTTAAGAAACTCTTAAGCACACTGCTTGAGAGCCACTGCTCTGGATTCTAGCTGATGACATTCGTGATTCTTTTTATTAGATTAAACACTCCCAGAAACTTGAATATGAAGTCCATAATTGACCCAAATAATATTATGTCAATAATGAAGTTAAAAAAATATTTTTAAAAAACGAATTGGAGATTTCTAACTTTTCTTGATTTTGAAACAAGACGATCGCCTATGATGCATTGACGGACCAGAATAGATATTATCCATTCAGTAAGGTTAGTTTTTATTATTAGTATCATTATTCTTGCACATGGTGCTGATGAAAAAAGAAAGAAAAAGAACAGGAAGAAGCAAACATTTGAAAACATATTATGAACGAGTGTGTTTCAAAAGTTAACAGATGGCAAGCCACAAATAACACGACGACCTAAGTGACTCTTGTTTGAATGCTTTCTTGGAAAATAAAATGAACTTTTAGAGGAGAGGAGTACATTTAAGTACTACTATGCTTTGACACCATTATTTACTTACAAAGAGACAACAACAATGCCTATAATAGAGTACACCTCTCATTTTCTCACAATTAATTTTTTGGAACATACACAATATGAGAAAAAATTAAGAAATACATTTTGAATAATAATTTTTTTTTTTTTTTTTTTTTTTTTTTTAAAACAAATTTATAGTCAATGCCTTACAAGGACTTTTTTTTTATTATTGATACAATAAATGGGTACTTATATCCTGTTGACAAGAGAATGTTTTTTTTTTTTGTATGTTTTTGTTTGTTTGTTTTTTTAATAAAAAAGAAAAGAAGGAAAAAAAAAAAAACATTTTTTGAAAAATAACGGAAAAAAAAATACTGTCCCTTAGAAAAATCATCCACATCAAAAATTACCAGCTATTTTTTTCTGACAAACTTACTTTTTTTATAATTGTAAACATTTTTTATTTTATTTTTTTTTGTCTTTTTTTGTTGATTTTTTCCTTTTTGCATTGAGTGGCAAATGATACAAATTGAGAAATAAATAAGTAATTGAATAAAGAACGGCTATAGTAATATCCTAAGAAAAGATGAAAAAAAAAAAAAAAGCGGTCAGAATATTGACAAAAAAAAAATAATAATAATAAAAATGCCTAAGGATATTATTATAATATAATCAGCTCCATCAATATCATTAATTTTTTTTTTTTTAAGATCAATTCTTTAAATATATATATATATATATACATATATATATAAAGTATATTGACGAATACTTTATTCTTTGAAAAAATCCTGAAAAAAAATATGTGAGTGAGTTTGAAACACACACACACAAACACACACGCATGAAAAATGCTTAAAAATAGCTCTCCCTTAGAGGGAAACAAGATAAAATATTTGACTATACACACATTTTATATATATATATGTGTGTGCCACTCATGTTAGAGCCAAAGGAGGAGGGGGGGGGGTGAGTTGTATTCAAGGAAATTCTGGACGGAAACGTATTTAGGGGGTATTATTATTATTTTTTTAAAGTAAATAATAATTAAAATATCACAATTTGACGACGACGACAACAACAACAACAATAATAATAATAATTATAATAGAAAATGAGTTGATTTCTTCTCTTTAATATTACATACAATTTCCAGTCAGCAAAATATTCAGAATATCTATAAATATATGCATATTCTGCCTCAAATACAACTTGAATCAAAATAACACTTTGTGTCAAGGGAAATGGGGGAAGAGGGGTGGGGGGAGGGGAAGAGGGAAGTTATCATAATATATTTGTAGGTAAATGCTTCTAAATCTGACTGAAATATTATTATCAATACATTTGGGGAAAAAAATCTAAATCACAATGTATCATCCATCAAACCAAATTTGGAATGAAACGACCTTTGAGGAATATATTTTTGAGTGTAGTTGATGGTGGTTCCTTTTTTTTTTTTTTTTTTTTTTTGTGTGTGTGTTCTTTTTTGAAATATAAAGCTTTTGGATCATCAAATTGTAAAGACAAGGAAGGAAAAAGAAAGCAGACGATTTGAATAACAAATAATATGTAAGCTCGAGATATTGATGAAAAAAACAAAAACAAAACATGACTCAACTTGATGGTACTCGTTAAAAATGGATAATAAAAGAAGGGTGGTCTGCAGGTTATTTTTGCAATGTATTGATGCTCATAGATTTTAACACATACATAATGTTGAGGGGGGTTGGGAGGGGCAGGGGGGGATAATCTCTTTCAAATCAGTGCAAGATAGAAAACATTTCACAAACAAACACTTATCATGTAGATTTTTTCATTATTTAAAAGATGATGATTTGAGAGGGCATTTTTCATGGTGGTGGTGGCGGTGGTAGTTTGGTAACTCAATACATAATAGTAATAATAACATGATTGATTGATTGATTGACCCTAAAACAACAACATATTGTCATAATTTTTATGCAGTACTCGTTGCTATAAGTTATACAATAGAAATGATAAGAATAATATTTAAGAAGTAGCTGGCAGTGAGGAATAATAATAATAATAATATAATGATTTTTATACAATATAAAAATGGAAAAAAATAAAAGAAAAAGAAATTAGCACAGATAAAGGGATTGGTCCTATTTCCTCAAGGTTCTTCTTTTTTTCTCCTGGAAATTTAAATACGATTATACATATTTTTTATCACACTGATTTTGTTTGAAAAAAAAAAAGTAAAACAAAAAAACATCTCCACATTTAGGCAATCAATTGTTCACTTTCATTTCGAGAACGTGATTGTCGACGAGAGGAGAGTTCTTCATCACCAGATTTTCTTCTGGAATTAATCCCAGACTTAATTTTTGACATTTTACGTTGATATTCCTCTAAGCTCAAAACGGGTAAGGCATTGAGTTTAGCAGAAACGTTGAAAGGCTTACAAGGGGTGTGAGTGTTGTTTGGACTGGTTGAAGGAGGCATCGGTGGGTTTTGAACGCTATCTTCTGAGGGTGAAGAATTAGAGCCACTTCGATGTCTCCGTTTCCTACCAAAACGACCCTCTTCTTTATACTCTTGATATCTCCGGCCCTTACAAGAGCGGGAGGGTCGTTTTTCTTCATCATCACTTGACTTTATAGGCTTCTTGGCTAACGGGTTAGGCAGGGATTTCCGTAAAGCAGACATGTCAGGACGATCACACCCCATGTCTTCCTTTAAACTTTGATAAATCCTCTCTTTAATCTGCTCCGATGAAGAGTCTAAATTATTAAAAGGGTTATTGTTATTCAGAGATGAAGATCGGTGTTGACCGGTTTCATCAGCAAGGGACGGTGACTTATCAAGAATGTTTTCAATGATATGTTCGATTATCGTTTGTCCCCGAATTGTACACTGAGTGGATAAATTGATAGGCGAGTCCCCATTCTCATCACCGGTAATGCGCTCCTCCTCCTGCTTTAAAAGAGTCTTAGCTACACGACCCCAAACAGCCTTTTTAAGAGTCCTAAAACCTTCTTCAGGCTCTTTAGAGCCATTATTATCCTTTTCAACGGACTGAACTGATGAGGGTGGAGTAGGAGAATCACGAACACCTGCTAACTGTAAAAGAGCTTTACACGCTGCATCATCATTCTCTACTTCTTCGGGACTTTTCCCTTCGGTTGATATATTATTTGTAGTCGTTGTGGCAGCAGCCAAAAACCGTTTCTTGAATGGCTTTGGAGCTGCTGCAACAACTTGATTTTCTGAACACTCTACTAAACTTAAATCATCCTTATCACAGTCCCCTAATTTATCCTCGTGTTGATGGTTGGATAAGTGAAGTTTGTATTCTAATGCTAAATCCGTGTAGGCTGACTTATCTTCAGAAGATAAACTCGTCCACCAATCACCTAAAATTTTCGTTATACTCCGATTTTCGAGTGTTGGATATTTTTCTTTGACAGTGTCTCTGTGTCTTTTACAAAAGAGGAGAAATGCATTCATGGGCCTACGTCCAATCAGTTGACTACTACTCTTATCCTCGTCTTCCCTCATATTATTCATTTCCATTTCCTCCTTCCTCCTCTAATCCTCCTCCTCCTTCTTCTTCTTCTTCTTCTTCTTCCTTTTTCTTTAAGAAGATGCGCTTCAATATCAATTTCTTATTTGCTTTTTCAAAATACTCCAAGGGCTTTTGTACCTTGTGACTGAAGACAGGATCCACTTCTTCAAAGTTGTTAGAATTTTTGTCTTGATGACGAAAAAAAACAGAGGATCCAAGTGACCATGAAAATTTTCCGATGAATACCTGATTCCCTATTTGAACCACAGGCTCTGAGCTATCAAGTCCTACAAACTTTATATTCTCAGAAGAAACGGGATCCTTGCCAAATATACCAGAAACTTCAACGTGAAGGTATTCCTCTTCCTCTAATTCCCAATCGGAAGACATGATACAACACAAATCATGTCTTAACCTCCAGCACACTTCTTCGAATATTCAAAGCATAGAACACAAACACAATAGCACTCAATATACCAGCAAGCAATACTTCTTCTTTTGTTGCTCTTGGTATATTTTTATTTTAGTCTTTTAGTCTACTTAATAAGTCTAGTTTGTAGTTATCAAGTATTAATTAGTATAATAGAAAGGTTGTTGTTTTGTTTTTGTTTTTTAAATTAATTAAATGGGTTCGTTACGATGAGTATCTTCAAGGTATTCTCCATAGACTTGACTTCGAAGCAAATTCGTTTCCTCTTGTTTGCTGGAACAATAATGAGAGTACATCATCTTAATCCCTGAAAAAAGAAATACATAAAAAATATTAGAATCACTTTATATGTACATATATACATATTATTATGGTAGAGTGAGAAATAAAAATTAATAAAATTATTAAGGAAAAAAGAGAGGAAAGTGGATCTTTATACTTATAGCGTCTATTTATAACTTAATAAAAAAAATATATTGTTATTATATATAATATATATATATATATAAGTTACTTCAGCTCAATATAAATAACACAATAAATGAAAGCGAATACATTTCTCAATTCCTATTTACAACCTATTAAGATATTTTCATGACTAATGATAGCTTGAAGCATCATAGGAGCTCAAAAATAGATTATTAATATACCATATATATATATATATATAGTCTCTAATAAAAATCCATAGAGCACTTAATTTTGAGGAGGGGGGAAAGAGTCAAAGCAATTTATTTTATTTTATAGGTAGACATTTATTCCTCAGATATTTGCATTAATATAATAAAAAATAAATAGCACAAGAGTTAAAAATTATATATTAATTATATTCATTTCACGTCATGACATCTCACCCTCACTCAGAGCACATTTCCAACCAACCAACCAACAAACCAGCCAAGGGAGGAGATACAATTCTCCAGGTGACCCGAATAAAACCTCCTGCGTTACAATTTCATATTTGCATTCTCCTTTCAAAGCGTTACAGCATAAAAATGAGCAAGGTATAACTTTTTTTTTTTTTTTTTAAAGAAAAAAAAGGGAGATTATGTTATATTAACTCTATACATAATACATACTACATACACAGACACAAACACACAACTAAGAGACTCTCTCTCTCTCCCTTCCCTCTCCTCCTCCTCTACTTCGTTCTTACAACTACTACCTTAACAAACATACTTTCGATTTTCTTCTTTTCTCTTATAGAAAAAATAATAATAATAATAATATACATAAATCAGCTCTCCTTAGTAGTAGTAATAGTAGTAGTCAAGAAACCGGATTATTTATTTTATTTTTTTCAATCATACTACATTTAAAAAATAAAATAAAAAAATCTTTATACGTATTAAAGTATTTATTTGTAAATATATATATATATATATATAAGATTCGAACTCTTCATAATAAAATGTAGGGAGGAAAAAAAAAAAAAAAAAAAAAAAAAAAAAAAGGCACATTGCTACAACTCGGAAGGTATTTTTTATTTTTTTTTTCCATCATTTTCTTCGTATTCCCCTACTCTTTCTTCATAAACAACTAATAATAATAATAATAATACATACTTAAATCGTCAATTTCTAAAATAAAAAAAAGCAAAAACTTGTTGCTAAGGCAAACGGCGAAAGAAAATTGCAAAACCGCATGTTTGAAGGAAGGGAAAAAAAATGAGTGAGAAAGAAAATGAGTCGTCGTGTTCTTAGAATTAGAAGTAGAAGTAGAAGAAGAAGAAGAAGAAAAGGAAAAAGTCTTAGGTTTCTAGGCACAATGGGAACTTATTATTATTTGACCTATATATAAATATATATATAGATATATAGGTATATTGATCAAATCCATCAAAGGTTCCCTTTTCTTTTTTTTTTTTTTTTTTTTTTTTTGGGGGGGGGGGGTGTTTCTCTCATAGCTGTGTTAGTTGTGTCTGAAGGCACAAACAAACAAACAAATAAGTAAGTTAGTGAAAGTAAGGAATGAAACATTATCAGACTCTTTCTTGGTCCATCATCAACTCCTCACTCTCAAAGCATATCCCATTGTAATAGCATATCAAAAATACAGATCTATTGATAATATTACTGTAAAAAAAAAATACAAATAATTATAAGTATGAGATAAAAAAACAAACATAACTTGACTTGAATGTATGTGTATATATACAAGGAGGGAGTGTGGTTCAATGACCTGTAGAACAGACATACAGAAAGAGAGAAAGAAAAAAAACAATGTAAATAATAAGAAAAGGGAGAATGACAGAAACAGCAACAACCAACTATCTAACCAACCCCAGCCACCAAACAAGTTTGAATGAAGTCCTACGAACGTGTGGTGTTAAATATCTATCCATTATCTCTCGAGACATAATATGAGACGACGAAAAGGAATGAAGAGAGAGAGAGAGAGAGGGGGGGGGAGGAAGAAAAAAAAAAGGTGTGTAATAGTGATAAATAATTAAAAAGTCTCATGAAAACGATTAATAAGTAAACAGCTAAATCCAAGGTATACCTTGAATTACTACGAGGAGCAACAATCAGAGAGGGGGTGGTGGTGGTGGTGGTGGTGCTGAATGCTGTTCCTCCACATCACCACACGAACATCTCTCTTCTCTAAAAGTCATTAGCCCTCAGTGTTCTTTTTATCTATTAATAGCCGTGAGAGGGGGCATTGTACATGCCCTAGTCTAAGGTCAGCTCCTGATTGGCTTCTTTTTTTTTTTGTAAGAGCAAGGAAAATTTCTAAGCAATCAGCAGACAAAACCTTTATACAAATTGAATGTATGTATATATGATGTACATATCAAAAGAGATGGAATCCTCCCCCTCCCCACTAAAAATCGGCAAATGTGAGTAGAGGAGTCGGCAACTTGTAGCTCTATAAGCGTTCATATTGAGGCATTTAGGTTGCTCTCTGAAACAATTAAATTTAATTATTTCTTTTTTGAAGGAGAAAAAAATCAAGAGATTTCCTTTTAAAATCAAAAAAAAAAGAAAAGAAAAAAAAGGATACAAACTGACCAAGTTTCCAGGGAGTACAGTACTTCATTTCATTCAAGACCCCCAATTACTTTAAAGTCATATTAAGCACATGGACAAAGAATAAATAGTACACCATTAGTTTGTAGCATCATCACTGAGCATCATTCAATTACTCAAACACATTTTTCTGGGTTCAATTAATTGATGATGCTATATTTTTATTTTTTTTGACCAAAAATAGCTCTTCACCACAACATTTTGGGTTGCCGAGCCCTGTTGTGCACTATAGAGAATATAATAGAGTAGGAGAGGAGTTAAAACTTTTACTTTTTAAAAGAGAAGGAAGGGAGGGAGGGAAATTTTTATCTTTTCGTTTCGTTTCATTTTTTTTTTGCTTTTGCTTTTTTTTTGTCAATTCATAAATAGAATAAGTACTATACATAAAAAAATATAAAAAAATGAATGCTTGAATTTATATACATAGATCCATACATGTGTATGTCGGTATATACTTTTCATAGTCCTATGATTTAGAACGCAACAATCACGCACGTATATATATATATGTACCTACATAATACATATTCTGTACATATATTCAACTCCTGAATAATATTTCTTCTTCTAGTATATTTGCAAGAAGACAAAGAGAAGAAGAAGAAGTCATTGAACGACCTTAGTAATAATCTACGGAGCATAGCGTTATAAGTTAAAAAAAAAAAGTGTATGTATGTATTAAAAAAAAAGTTTTTGGCGATTCATCATTAAATGGATATGACGAATAGCTGAAATAATAATAATAATAATAAAAATAATAAAAACATGTACTACAAACACTAAAACAAGCAAAAAAAAAAACTGGCCCTTCTTTAAAAAAAAAAAAAAAAGACGACAATGGACGGACTTATCTTTCTATCTACGAAGGTAATAATAATACTATGTACAACATTTGAAGGATGATAAGGACTTAGTCAAGTTATACATACATACATATATGTACTATAATAAAGATATACATACATACATAAGAAAGACAAGAGTGTTAAGCCACTACAACAACTACTGAAAATCTTATCAGGAATCTTCATGCCATTACTTATTCGCTATTTAATAATACACAAGGCATATATATATATATATATATATACTGAGAGAGAGAGAGAGAGAAAGAAAGAAAGGGAAGTCGAAATATTAAAAGACGTACTAACAATATTAAGAAGTAGATACACGGTGGTAGTAGTAGTAGTAGTAATAATAGTAATAGAAGTAAGAAGACGAAGGGCCATTAACCTTATAATAATCATAGAATTATGACAACATATTCATATGAAGTAAATAAATAATTGCCATCATCATCATACACCAAGTCAAGGATATTTCCGCTTTTCTAACTTTTTGTGAGGAGCTGTTGTTGTATAGGGGGAGGGAAGGAAGAAAGGAAGGAAGGAAGGAAGGAAGGAAGGATCAACAACATCAAAGTAAAATAATAATATAATGTTATATATATAGGTATAAACGAACACAAAAATAGAACGTGGATCTTGCAAACTGAATAGGCTACATATGTACAATGCTGTACTACTTAGTAAGGTAGGTACAACGACGTGTACCTATGAATGTACATATGTATGTTGTAGTACATACTTACTTAGTACATGCATAGGCATCTACTATATTTATATGTAGCACCTCATGGTTCATGCTGTTGTTAAAAAAAAAAAAAAAGTCCTTAACTATCAAATTATTTAAGCAGTGTGTCATGAGAATAATAAATAGTAACTATGTATATTGTATTGTTTGAAGTAAGTCAAAAGGGGGCATTCACCCCAAGCGCGCGCACGCCCTTTCTGCTCCTTCTTCTTCCTTATGATGTCCTTATTTAATGTTCTTTATAATACATATATATTATTTATATTACAACATTCTGTGTAAGAAATATAATGCGTTCTTTCTTTCTTTTTTGCAACACATTGTTTATTTGCATACTTTAACAATTAATACCCTTTAATTAGCATATAATATAATATATAAATATAGATATAGATATATATATACAAGCATTTGAAGGGCCTGGTTTTTATATCTACATGACCCTTGAACCACCTTCAAAAAGGGTTGATAAAAAAACAAACATTAAGCATGTTATAATTTCAAATACTTCACCTCAAAATGGATTGTTAATATTTCACGTATTTACCTACGAAGTATACACCACTAGCAAAGTTTTAAGCTCTATTTCACTAATACCAATCTAATGCTTACATACTTAGCTGCTGTATGTAGGTATAGAGTATGCAAGTAAATACTGGAAATAACAATAATAATAATAATAATCGATTTTGAAGTTGAAGTGTTTGAAATTCAAGTATTGACCCTATTTATGATGTAAGTATATATTTTGTTCGTCGTCGTCGTCGTCATCATCATCCTCTTAGATACTAGAAAAAAGTCTTTAGCCAATAGGAAATAAAAGGAATTTCTGCATATAAAGAAAATATATATATATATATATATATGTATAAACTATATAAACCCATGAAATCAAATTTTGTAAATATATGTATATATTTCACACATCTAAGGGTGGTGGTGAGCCAGGAAGCTATACAAAATTCCTTTTATTCTTACTAATTACACGCCATTTCGAATTCCCTTTTTTTTATTTTTGTTGTAGCATACTAAAAATAAGGTGACTCTTGAATTCATTTACATATTAGCAAGGCACTCTGTGCCTTGCTAACCTATTTAACAATAATGTATTATATATTGTCGTAGGAGTAGTAGTAGAATGAGTCAAAATGTGTCCCGAAAAGCTACCAATCAAATTGCAATCGCTCTTCTGCACACCACCTCATAAAGAAGAATGGGGTAAGGAGGAGGAAAGGTCAAAAGAAAAAAGTTCAAAATGGCATACTACTACACGTCCTAAAAAATAAAAATAAAAATAATAATGCCTTCTCTATTTCTTCTTCAATTTTTACCTGGATTTTATTATAAGTGTTTTTTTTTTCTTTCTCTTTAGTGAATTGGCAACGATACATACATACATACATATTGCTTATCCTACAAAATAAATTGCACTAAAATTCCCTTTTCTATAAGTTGAGTGAGGAAGGAGTACCAACATATTTGCCTAAATAATAATAAAACACTTAAACATAAGAGGTTTTTGTTTTCTATAGAGCTCCTTGAATAATAATAAAGGATCATAATATCAATTGAAGTTGAATTATTAAAATATAGATAACGAGAAAAGTATCTGAGTTGCAATAATTTGAAGGAATTCATCAACTAAATAATTTGAAAAAGGAGGAAGAACTCGTATATGTATAAATGTGTTTTAAACAAAATGAGGGCATGGAATTCGCATAAGTATTGTTTTTCCTTTTTATATCAATATATGGTATATACTAATAGTTCTATTTTAAAAGTAAATGTTTGACTTCCTTATATTTTAATACTAATCAATATAGAATGATCAAATTATGTTTATGGAATTCTTTGAAATACAATACTCTGGGTGGGTTACAGTCCAGCTTTCACGAGCATTTTCACCGGACACTAGGCGTGCTGTTAATACACAAAGAAACAATTTTATTTATTTATTAACTATGTTTAATGTGGATATATGGCCCGTCAAAACAAAATAAAAAAACTAACTGATTTTTCTCAAAAATGAGTATACTACAAAATATTTTGTATTCTTCAAATAATTCCTTAATTATTCTGATTAACCCCCCTTCGGAGGTCCCACAAATTTCACTTATTGTAAGCCCCAAAAATTTCTGGTCATAATGAAAGAAAAATAACCATAGAATTAATGATTATATTTGAAAGGCTATATCGGAGTCAAATAAAAGTACCTCATAAATAAAATGAAGGCTTTAAACTATAAATATTCCTATGTATTATCTCAATCCATGACAAAAAATGGAATGTAAAGATTCTCCTTTTCTTGACTTATGTTCCAGATTACTTAAAAGTTGGCGCACCACATTTGTAAATGGTAGATTGTATTACTAGCAAAGTAGTCTTAAAATAAATATACATATACATACACTTATATGTTGTGCTCAAGTTAAGACGTCTGTGAAGTCATTAACTTGTACAAACAGCAAATTGTACAAGTATTTTCTATTTGTGCGGCTAAGTAAAAACGGGACATTTTAATGACAAACTACTAATTGATGATGCAACTATAATTTTGATTTATTAATATTACTCAATAAAGAGTTGGATAGTTGTTGAAAAAAGAGAGATTCCAGGCGAGCGTCGAGCACTACAAAATTCGGTCAGTTGGTGCTAACCTGCAATATATTTGTATTTTTGAAAGACAAACTCACTGCCCATATTTCATCATCAACGTCACTGCCTATAATTATCTTAGTATTTTAGATTCCCATGGTTATAATTTATAATGTGCCACAGAATACTTCACAACTACTTATTTTCATAACTATTATTTTTTTTTTTAATTACACCCTTAACCCTCAAAATATCGTTTGTTTTCCTATAAAATTAATACCATCTGGTTCCAATGAACCCATATGTAAAAATATATATATTTACATATATAGCCTATTTGACAAGTCTTATTTGGATACAAGTTTTTTCTTCCATCAAGTAGAATGTATTCATTATCGTTTCTGATTAAGTAGGTGAATTACAAAATTACAGAATAACCTACAAAAAATAATATTTGTAATTCAAATTTTAATGCTTCAAAGGACAGAGCAAAGTCACCAAATCAGGGCTTTGAATAGAGCCCTAAGAAAAGCAGAGTCACAATTCTTTTTTTTTTTTTTTCTTCTTCAAAAATGGGTCTCACAGACCCACTGGTACGTAATAGTATAAGGGTTAATATATTGAACATCCTCCAATGGAATGCTAATCCCTACAAATATTTGCATTAACACAAGTAGGATCCCATACAATTTGGCATTTAAAAAGGCTTCCTCATTTTTGGATTGCAACTTGTACACAACATATATATATATATATATATATATAGTAATACATAGAAAAAGTTATATATGTATAGTAAAAGGGAATGACAAAAAGGTCATCGTGATACAGAACAACAACACTCATTACACTAACATGTACATTATTAGTACATAGATGATGGGTTATTGCAAGGAGGATGTTTTATAATACTAAATACAAATACTTAGTACATATATGACATTATGATTGGCCAGTTGTTAATAAAAATACATCAATGTACATATAGCACTAATAATAGTTCACTCTCATTTTCATATTATTATATTTGTACATAATATGGAAGAGTAAGTATGCATCGGGAAAAATCTAATTGCATTCTCATATCATTTAATTAATACAAAATAAATGTGCAGGGGAAAAAAACCCATTTGTATACAATACGTCGATACAATATCCCAATATTTTATGGCAAAGCCGCATGAAAGTAGTAGTAGTAGAAACACAGATAGATTCAACCAGTTCCACAAAATAAAAGATTTCATCAAATGCACCCCCCCCCCCTCTCTCTCTCTTTTTTTTTTTGCATAACCAGAACCAAGATCATAATATACGAAGGAAGGAGTACGCCTTCCACTGTATTTTTTTTTTTTTTGCAAGCACAAAACGCAATTCCTCTTTACTCACTTAGTGTACATAATACTATATACATACATATATTGGGCCACGAGATGACTTTTTTTTATTTTTTTTATTTTGCCGGATTTCGCTTTTAATAAGTACAATCCAAGGGATTTTTTTTTTCAGAACTAAATACGCCTATTGCCCTTCGAAGAAGAGGAAAATCATGCGAGTTCATTGCTCCCATAGCATGCATGTATGTATGTATGTATATTTCAAAACCGTGCGCACGCATAGGCGGAAGAAGGCACTTCAAGTGAAAGCAGATTTTTCTTTTCTTTTTCAATCACTGTATTTTTCTACTATTTGGCAAGCAAATATTATAATAATGATAATGTTCCATACACAACACACGAATGAATTCCCCCCCCCCCCTCCTCCTCCTCCACTTTTCCCTCCTCTTGTAGGTATGTTGTATATAGCACACATAACGAATAATATGAAGTAGACAGGCGGATAGACAGGCACAGGGAATCAAAAAATTAAATCAGACCATATCCTTTTTAAGAAAGAAAGAAAGGAATTGTCTCACTCAATAGATTGAAGAGATGTTATTAGGTACATATATATATATAAAATATATATATAAAATAGAGATGTATCGGTCCTTAAAGTTTGATGTCCCGTCTTAAATCTAAAGGACACGTACCACATATCCATCTTTAATGCATTTCTCTACCTTTCTTCAGAAAAGAAAAGAAAAGAAAAGAAAAGCCCCAAAATCCGTTCCTAAAAGTAAGTTTCATAATTTTTCCCCCAAACTCGAGGACTACTATTCTTTATTCAATAAGAGTAGAGAATTATTCAGAGCATTTCTTTTATCATTCATGCGCTATCAATCTACAAATTTCAGAGCACAAATAAGGTGCAAAAATATATACATATACATAGAAGAGGTGTTTGATGTTTTTGGGGATACCAGTATGATCTTAATTGAACAAAGTTATGATTTACCTATCTTGTAGATATGAACATATTAAACATTCAAATATATATCTAGATAAGAATAATAAATACTTTATTTTGTCTTAATAAGAATAATGGTACATTATTTTCCCAAATCGTCTGTCCTAATAACTAGGTACGAAAAATGTTATTTAGGCTGTATTGAAAGAATTCAATAAAAAAACAAAAGTAATTTATTCTAATTAAAAGGGAAATGATGCTTTGAAGATGGATTTAGAGTTCAGGATATTTTTCAAGGACTAATATTTAATTGGGAAGGAAAAGGATGAGAGCGATTTGAAGTCCCCATATTAAGGGGACTCATACAACAATCTAACTATTCATATGTAATAATGATAGTACATAATAAACAAATCAACAAAAAGAAGGGGGGGGGGGGGCAAGTCCATTTTGAAGAATTGATGTGTATATATATTTTTAACCCAGTAATTTACAAAACAAAAAAGGTGAACGACCCTTAGAAATTATATATATATATACATTTATATTTATTTATTTTCACCTTTATTTCAGAGAGCGTGATTTGCAAATTTATTTCTACGATAAAAATTACATATATATATATATACTTATTCTACTATTAGTCTTATGTCAATATTTAAACAAAAATGGCAAAAATAAAATAAAATGAAAGAATGTTGTTGCTTTTTTAAATATATATATATATATATATATATATATATATATATATATATATATATATATATATATGTATATATATTTCCTTTATGTATTAAAACAAATTTTTCAAATGTTAAAAAAAATGTGCATAGGAAACACACGTTATGTATATGTATATATATAAATATTTATTTGATAATAGTACATCCAACATAAGGCTAAAATGAGGAAAGAAGGGAGGAGGGGGGGGGGGGGGATATGTATTTTATACTTTTGATATGAAAGACGGACAAACGTAAATTAGTATTGCCCGTCCTTAAATCATAAATAGATGGAGGAAGACAAAGAATCTCTTTTAAAACGTTAGATTCGAAACTGAAACGGAATGTCTTCGCATTTCCCTTCAGCTGCTGCAGCAAATTAAGGCTTGTAGTATATAGATAAATATTAAGAAAAAAAGTGTGTCAAACACATTAACAGTAGGGTTGTATATTAGATCCTTAATATGGAGCTAAAAATCCATTCCATCCCCTTGTAGTTCCTGTTATGAGTCCTTGAAAAACGTATCTAATGCTAAAGGGCCTTCTCTTCTTAAAACAAAAGTATTACCACCTATACATATTATACTAAAAGTATTTTATTGATACCCATTGAATTCGTTTAGTACAACGTTAAGCAACTAAACTCCATCCAGAGGAAATGCTATCATTCTCCTTAATTAAGACATAATTAAAGTATAGCTCATTTTTATAACATGTAAACATTGAATGTACATATATAAATATCTCCAAGATAGTTGAGATGTAGATGTTAATGATGACATCACACCTGAAAACTGCTTGTTCAAATTAGAGAAAGATACATAAGTATAGGATATTTTACATGGACTCTAAAATCAAAGAGTCAGAACTTTACTAGAGACATTAATTTAATAGAGTGGTGAGCTTTAATGCGGATTATGCATTCGATTTTGACACGTCCTTTTTCTTTTTCTAAGCAAAACATCCCTAATATTCAAGAATTTGCATTTTCTTTGGCATGCACATGTTGTAGTACATAAGATACACATTAATATTACTACTTCAATGTAGGAGGGAAAATATATAATTTATATACATAGGTATATATCTTGTTTTAATTATAATAAACAAAATATTAAATATATATAATCCTGCACAATATATAATGGTAACAAGAAGACAATTCTTAATAGAAAGTTTTCTCCGATGGCTCCAAGATAAAGCCCTCTCTCTCTCTCTTTCCCCTTTTTCTTCTTCTTAACTTACTATATAAGTGTACATATATGTATAATTTTTTCATTCCCTGTTCCCTCTCTTCCACTTATAATATAATAATATTATGTAGTAACTGAAAAGATAGATAGATAGACACTAAGAGACCTATTTTTTTTGTATGTGTGTGGTGATATTTTTCCCTTTCTACAACAAAGCCAACCCCCTTCTTCCTTCCTTCCCCTTTCATTTCTTCTCCCAGAGAGTTCACTCAAAAACTCTTTCCGTAGTTTTCAAAACTATGTACAATATAATATGTAGGAAGAGATACAGAAAGCAATCCAAAAGAAAAGGGGTCTTTTCTCTCCTTTCTGACCCTTTCAGACAAATGTATTCAATATATATATATATATGTCTATATGAATAATAATATTATTCTAAAGTAAAAAACAAAAAAACAAAACAAGTTGTAATGAGGTTAAGTGCTGCTTCATCTTATGCATACTTCTTTAAATAGTGGTGTTTACATTTAATGCTTATCAGGCATATATATATATATATATATATATATATATATATATATATATATATATATATATATATATATATATATATATACATATATATAATTTTGTAATAGCATACAACATATATATGTATATATATATATTTTATATATAAGTTGTAATAATATCAGAGAAGGGGGAAAAAATGAAAATAAAAACAAATTATAAAATCAAGAGAAGAACCTTTTTATTTATTTTTTTAAGTTGAAGGGCGAATATTGACCCAATAATAAGGAGAAGAGAATATATATATTAATGAATATATATAAATATAACATTCACTGCAATCATACGGTAGTATTAGAATACCATTATTGACAGCTTTCTAACAATTTGAAAGACATACAAAATTGTTTTATTTTTATTTATTTTATTTCTTCCACAAATGAGAAACAATGTGTGTGTGTGTGTGTAAAAGTAAATAAACGGTTAGACATCAAATCAAATAAGGAATACTATACATATACACAATATGTATGTACATACATGAAATTAATTCGGTATGGGGTCGCAAAAAGAGGATTCCCTTCCTGAATTATTTTAGCAATATGAATTCACACATACAAAAAATGAGGTAGAGAAGAGAAGAAGAGAGAGGGAATATTATTTTGTATATGTTATATACACACATACATGATGAAAAAACGTTAGCATCATTTCCACTACTTAGAAAAAAATGGTAACCGTGAATTGTATTTTACCCTCTCTTCCCCCCCCCCCCCACCCTAAAGCCATTATTTGACAAAAGCTCCCCCCCCCCTTCTTTTTTTTCATTCTCTCTCGTTTCATCTAAATTTCAACCATCTGTCTAATAGAAGCATATATACAAAATATAGAGCCAGAGATGTTTTACAATAAATTTCATGTCTACAAAAATATTTATACATATAAAAGAAAAAAAACGTTGATGAAAACGGTATAACTAGATACACAATATTAGAAGGGAATAATAACAAATCCGTATCGTGACATATGTAATACTCTATATATAGATACAAGAATGGTGCTAAGTATTACTGTAAATATGATGAAATAAGAATTGACAAACATAGTAAGGATTGATTAAAACCCGTCAATTCCTCTCATGGAGTTCTACACATTTGCTCATTGTCAAATATAATATAATAATGAAGATTTTAAGGGATGGAAGCTAGAATCTGACAATAGCAGCACTCAGTCCTTCCCCTCCTTCACTCCAGGTTTAAAAAGCACTACTTCCAGCCTTTGGAACTGTCCTGATTTCCCTTGAAATGGAATGAGGACTTAAGACATTGAGAAATGTCTGTTGGAAATGAATTCTAATGGAGTGAAGTAGAAGAAGAAGTAGAAGGAGAAGGAGGAGGAGGAGGAGGAAGACAAGTCTGTATGTAGTAAGAAGTAGAAGGAGGAGAATGTGAGGAGGAGGGCGGAGATGGCCTGCTGCGCGTGCACTAGAGAAGGGCAAAGGGAGAGCCGAGTTTGTACTTCTACTCACCGGCGCCATCTTGGAAATCTACCATTTCTTAGCAAGCATCGACTCTTAAGGAACTAAGGGGAAAAGTTGAGTTAAAACTCACTGGCAATGGGGAGGCAAGGGGTGAAATGAGTAGTGAAAGAACAGAGGAAGGAACTGAGCGGCAGCTTCCATTGAGAAAGTGAGGAAGAGTCAGAGGATTAAGGTTACTGGGTTAAGTTCCGTCATGTTGTTGTATTTTTTACCTGTCAGAACTGAAAGTCTCAAGCGGTAATTGTAACGAAATGCGAGTTGTTTCGACTGAGAGGCCCGACGAGAGAGGATTTCGAGTTCCTTGATTTGGTTTTCCAATTGAGTGATTTGTTGAGTCGCTTTACCGAGGCGATTTTCGGAGTCCAATAATTTCTCTTCCAGTTGCTGTCGTTCAAAGCTTAGGGACATGCTATCATTTAAGACACTGAATAATCCTTAAATAAGAGAGAACAGCACACAATGAAAAGAATAATGTTTCATATACACTAAGACATGGAGCGAGATAGCTACGATCCAACTTGAGAATTAATACTTGATTAAAGAACGAATAGACACAAGTTTCAAACGAATGAAATGAAAAAATAAACTCGGGGCGCTCCAGGAGCAGAAGAAAAAAAAATTAAATTAAAAAGAAGTAAGAGAGAGAGAGAGAAAGAAAGAAGGAAAGAAAAAGGAGAATGAGTTGCACCGGTTCAGTTCATCATTGAGGAGCGCGATTTTCTTTTTCTTACACTATATTCTTTTTCTCCTTTTTTTTTTTTTTTTTTTTTTTTTTTTTTTTTATTTCTATATAACTACTTCGAACTGCTGTTCAGTATTCACCCTTTATGATAAAACTTCTACATACATGCATATAACATAATATTATTATTATTCCTATTTTTCCATCTTCTTAAAAACTAAGTCGTCGCTTTAGTTTGTGATAATATTATGTTAACTAAGTATATACTTATATGTATGAATTTCCATATACAACTAACTTACTTCTATCACTCGCAAGTGATCACTCCCTACCCAGTATGAGGGTAACTTCTTCGTAATGGACATAACATCCTACATAATACTCTACTACACATGAAGAAAGAGCATCATTTGATTTCCTTGTTGAAATTAGCCAATAGAGCATATTGTTTCGTAGTCATTTCACTTTCCATTTTTATGTAAAACGTACTATCATCATCATCATCATCCAATGAAGGGCAAATTCTTGCATGTAGCAAGAGAAGATAATATTATATTCTACAACAACAAATCATTGTTGTTGTTGTTAAGGCATTTGAGAGGAATAATTATATAATAGTATAATATGTACATATATATTATTGGGGGAAAGGTATCCTTGAGCTAGCTATAAATTAAAATATGACTGTTACGAGAGGTGAAAAAAAGGGACATTTAATTAAGGAGATGTAAACAAAGGATTTTACAACACTTTTTTATTTGTTTTTATGCTGTTTTTTTTTTTGTTTTTTTTTTTTTGCATTAAACAATATATGTACATATACGAGGACTAAGTATGTACTACGTATTTACATTCATTTCCTCTTCTACTTAATGCACATAGAGTCAAATTGCATAATAGGGACACGACCTTACTTCTTCCATATAATACTAAATAATATATATATATATATATATATATATATATATATATATATATATATATGTAGGCTTGAGGTACTATGAATTTGAAGTAAACACATATTTGACATTATGTATTATTGCTATGCGCCCTTAGTGTCTATATATAGACAGTATTAAGTAGAAACTGCGTCCAACTTTTACAAAGAAAAAAACTGAATTACAAAAATCCTTCTTTCAATGATCAGTACTCAAAACACCCAATAGTACAAATGACCCCCCCCCCCCCATTACTTACAAAAAGACTGTCAGGAATGTGGAAAAATCATAACTAAAAAAAATATTATATTATTAATAAATTATACACGTTCTCCATACCTTTCTGTCCTTCGAACTAAAAGGCTATAACTTGTAAGGAAATAGAATTAATACCAATTGAATATTTATAATAAATCTATACTATAATATGGTATGAGTGACATTTATTAATCATAATCAAATCTACGACGTATAGCTGATATTAATAATATGAAACGAGAGTTTCAGACTACATGTGAGCCCTTTGGTCTCAGTATTGGCAACAATCTGCATCCTTAAATGGACCTCGCTATAATAAATCATGAATATATAGAATAACTTGTGAGCTGGCTAGATCTATGGATCGAGGAGCTGTAGAAAGAAGGGATGGTCCGGTATATATATATATATACATATATATATATATATATATATATTACTATAATAATAAATAATTATTATTAAATAATAACCCTCCCCTCCCCCCCCCCCTTTACTTTAAAGAGGATCCTCCTCTAAAAATGACGTCACATTGATGACGTTTTCAAAACAATCATAAGAAGAGCTGACGGATCTGGTCTAATAACAACAAGGGGAGAAGGGCTCTTCGACTCTTACAAGTGGTTTATTATTAGTTAATATTCAATTATTGGCCCCTCTACAACATGATACATAGCTTGTTCATCATAAATCCCTCAGGGTAAGTTCCTTTAAGTTAATTTCTATCCATTCATCATAAATACAATTATTGTGATTCCAGGGATATATTCATGGAGAAGCATTGGCAATCCGTTGTTTCCCGATCCGTATGTGATTATTTTTTTGATGCACAAAACAAAGCCTCCTCGGATAATGACATTCCTCCAGTCATTGCCACCCCTCATCATTACCTCATTCATATTTCTCGCTCCAATGTCTTCTTTGTGGCTGCTTGCATGTCTGAAGTGCCGCCCTTGTTTGTGGTTGAGTTTCTGCACAGGGTGGCTGATACTCTGGGGGATTATTTTAATGGGGATTCCTCTGAGAGCGTCATTAAAGAAAACTATGTTTTAGTCTACGAGTTATTAGATGAAATGCTAGACAATGGATTCCCCTTAGCCACAGAGTCTAATATACTCAAAGAACTCATTAAACCACCCAATATTCTACGAACAGTTGTTAACACAGTGACTGGAAAGTCCAAGTAAGGAAATGATCTAGTTTAATTAGTCGTTCATTAAGTGTTTTACAATCTTTGTTAGTATGAGTGAAACTTTGCCCACTGGTCAGCTTTCTAATGTGCCTTGGAGACGCTCAAGTGTTAAATACACAAATAACGAAGCGTATTTTGATGTCATTGAAGAAGTGGATGCTATTATTGATAAATCAGGAGCGACAGTGTCAGCTGAGATACATGGATATGTATGGTATTATATCTTATATATTAAACCCTAAATTGTTACCTTTTATCGTAGATCGACTGTGTTGTCAAGTTGAGTGGAATGCCGGATTTAACTATGTCATTTATGAATCCAAGAATGTTTGACGATACTTCGTTTCACCCATGTGTGCGCTACAAAAGATGGGATGTAAGTCTCTTATGCTTATTGATTTAAATCTATATATACATAAATCATTTGGTATTTTGTATAGTCTGAGAAAATTCTTTCCTTTATTCCACCGGATGGTAATTTTCGATTGATGTCATATCTGGTTGGCTCCCAATCCGTGGTTGCTATTCCTATTTATGTTCGCCATCAGTTAAACTTTTCTTCTGCTGGTCATGGTAAGCTAGACATCACAGTGGGACCTAAACAAACCATGGGAAGAAATGTGAGTCATCTACTGTTGATTTGATCATGCTTTTATTGATATTAATTAATTAATTAATTATTCAACAGTTAGAGAGTGTCAAAATTGAGATTCCCATGCCTAAATCTGTTCTGAATTGCTCTTTAATCGCCACACAAGGGAAATATGCATTTGATCCTGTAAGCCATGCGCTGACCTGGGATATAGGGAAGATTGATTCTGCCAAGTTACCAAATATTCGTGGAACGGTAAATATCTATCTATTTGAATGATCTTAGATCATGGCAAATGTTTTTATTTGAATAGGTATCATTGCAAGCGGGTGCTATGTCACCTGATTGTAATCCAACGATGAACGTATCCTTTACCATCAATCAGATGGCTGTGTCAGGCCTGAAAGTGAGTAGATTGGATCTTTATGGGGAGAAATATAAGCCCTTCAAAGGTGTCAAGTATATAACGAAGGCTGGGCGCTTCCAAGTTAGAATGTGATCCATTGTATCATCATTTTAACCGAGGCACTTCTGCATTGTTATATGTATATCACATAAAAAGACTTATCCTAAAAAAAAATGATACGTTTCTTGACCAACTCCGTTTGACTTTTGATATAAAAAAAGGATGCTATCCAATTACCATAGGAAAAGTTTATGATTTGTTACACTCATTAGAATTACATACTTTAATTGTGTTATATGTATATGTGTTTTTCTATTGATGAAATTTTATTACCATTATATTAATAAACTTGTATCGTATTTATTTTAGTTAATTATCATCCGCCATTGTTGTTTTTTTATTTTTTGAAATAGCCTTATAAATCAAAAAGCAAAGACGAAACCTGTCTATAAAATATTTAAAGAATCCCTGATAGAGTTTGATCATTAATATTGTTCGTATACACTCATTGATATCTATGCATTTCATAACAGGAGCCATTGATTTTTAAGACGTTGTACATTTCCTTAAGGGTCAATAACATTTCAAGAGCATTAAGTTTATGTTAATTACGTCAGAAAAGGAATAATAATTCTCTTAAAGCTTAAGGACGTGTGCACAGCTAATAGTGTCACTGAATATATGCTCATAGGAAATGTTAGAAAACATTTTATTTGTATTTATTTCTTATTACGAAACACATAAGTATTATTCCAAGGGTCATCATAATTTGTATCTAACAAAATTTGTGTTCAACACTAATTTGTATTAATAAATGAAATCATTTTAATTTGAAAATAGCAGATTGGAGTCGACATGTGTTGATTGTTTTGAAGGAAATGATGACTAGTTATGTTTTTGTTTTTTTTAAATACAAAACATTATATATTTTTTGAGTAAAAAGTAATCCTTAGCTTGTTAGGTAAAAGAGTGTCTCAATTATTCGTTCATAATCATAGGATATAATTTAAGCTGCCAAATAATTATTACAGTAGGAAGAGTGAGTTAAAATTTTGAAGATTTTTCAAACTTATTTCAGATAATTATCCTCGTGAAAGTATGAACCATATGTTTTCACATAATTGTTTAAATAGACAGTACACATTCGACGACACTTAATGATAGGCTTTTAAAAACATAATATGTATGTGTAGTAGGTAAAAAAAAAAATAAAAACTTGTATTCGAGTTAGTGTAAAAAGTGGTTAGTAATCATTTGAAGACTTTTAATTTGTTTACTTAGCAACCTTCAACAATGTTTGTGTATTGTCGTCGTTAATGAATGACCCTATTTTCCACTTTATTTTTATTTGAGGTTATTTGTAATTAAGATTATTATTATTGAACATCATCACGTCAAAGGCGGTGGTGTTACTGCTACTAGGCTCTAGGTAGCATTGTTTATTTTAAATATTTATAGCAGTGACCTCAATAATATTAATATTTATATAATATTATACTTGCAACGACAGGGAAAGAAAATTATGATTGTTGGGTATCAGTAACAATGCATTAGGTAGATTAATACAGAATACCTCAAACTTTGAGCTTCCTATCAGTTTCTTGGAGTAGTTTTCGACAATGAGGGCTCCGCAAAAGCATTAATTCCTAAGGAATATTTATGTTATGAACATAGAATATATAAATTAATTAGAATATGGAGTAACGTTTCAACGATATATTGGTAGCCGATTAAACTAGCTGTTTTTAGACTAATCAGTAATCAGCCGAAATTGCCAATAATAATAAATATTATCATTACCGATATTTTATTTACCTAAAAAAACAAAATCCATTATTTTAATTATAAAATGAAACCTACACTTTTTTTACCAAAACAAACAATGAGATTAAATAATTTTCATTAATTGTCTTAACCCTTAAAAAACCCAAAAACAGGGCGGATCGACCATTTCTGAAAATTATATTACCATTAATTAATATTTTTGACCTTGACACAATCAAAGTAATTTAAAGTATGTGGCACTACTTTTAACTCTCATTTTGATTGTTAAAAAAAATTGAATAAAATCCAATAAGTGACGACTTTGATCATTAATAGTAATAGATATGAAACTGAATCCATAGCTTTTAAATTATTATCAGAGAAAAAAAAGGATATCTTAGCTCATGATCAATCTAATTTTCTATAATGCTGTAGAAAATGTTACATTCGATGTTTTTGAACTTTAGTGTTGTAACTGAGATTTCAAAGATAAAATTGAAAAAGAAAAGAAAAGAAAAAAGAGAATCAGCTAGTTAAACTGTTATCGATTTTGTAACCCCCAACAAATTCATATTGGTCGGACCCTATTCTGGAATTCTTCATAAACTTTCTGAGACAAAAAGGTTCTGAAACGTAAAATGAAGTTTGATTAATTCTGACCCTATAACGTAATAATGCAAAAATTCAAATTCATACCTTAAAAACATGATATGGTGTCTTTGAGGCTGGAGGCAAATCCTCTCTCAAGTTTCAAAATCCCAATCTATTATTATAAAACTATGAAGCACACTTCTTGGTCTTTGGAATAACTGTATCGCCAGTAGAGAGCTGTTCAGCCAATCTACTAGACACAATTATAGAATAGTCTGTAATTGCACAACTTTTTTGTAACAATTTAGTATTCAAACTAAAATAAAGTACAAAATAATTTAAAAAATGGCTAAATTGTGTCATGAATTAATCATGATTCATTCAAAGGTTTAAAGCAATACATAATATTTTCTTTTTAACATTTTAAATAAAAATCATCATGAAAAATTCCCCTACAAATTTAGGGGGTAGAAAATGGAGTAAAGGCTTCGGACGCTACTGAAAATATGTCATAATTCTCATACATCAGCTTAGTACGTATTCAACATTTAGTTTCATTTTCAATAGTCTTAAATATTTATAACTGTGATACAAATTTTTTAACTTAATTGTTTTAACCGTAATTTTTTTCCTCCAAAAATTAATTTATCCAATCACATTTCATGAAGTGGTAAGTATCTGTATAATTAATGGATCAAAGCAGATGTTGTGAAGGGGTTTTAGTTATTAAGCTCTACATATTTTGATAAATGTACGTTGTAAGTATACTAATCGAGCATAATAAATAAATAAGAGTTCCTTCTATTATTTCAATTAATCCTGAATGAGTTTGATATGATAAAGAATAGCTTTGATGACAGAAACAAAAAAATCATAGAAAGATAATGATTAATGAACAAATTAAAGGTAAATACATTACAGTACTTTTTATATTGGTCCCATGAGTAGACATGAAAAAATGAGGGACGTACAGTTTTATTTAGTAGAAGCAAAAACTCATTTATCGAAGGCAGAATCAAGATCTAAAGCTCGACTAAACATCTTTAGAAGGTCATCTAGACTCTGCCTAGCAGCACAGGATTATTGTAAACCTGGTATACTGTACTATAAGGGTGGAAGCATGGACGAATCTCGAAAAGTATTTTTACTTGCTTGTGAATGTTACAAAGGGAAAAAGGCCTGGTACTCTGCTGCAAAAACCTTGGAGCAAGCTATGGTCATTACCACACAGCAAGTAAGGAGATCCACTATCTGTTTTATTAGAAATATAGTTGATTGGCGTAGTTAAAATATTAGTTTTAAATGTATTATTGATTCATAATAATATGTAAAATTATGATTATATATGTTTGTTTGAGTTTTTCTTGCTATCAGTGGAAGAAGGTAAGGAACTATAATTTATTCGTCATTAATTAACAATAATTATTGAAATTAAATGAACTTTTTTTATAATAATAATGTATTTTTGATGTAATAGACTTCAACATAAGTACCCATTATGGGCTATGTGATGTTATAAATTATTCAAGACAATCATTTGTATTTTATCTATTTGCTATATAATAATTAATTATTATTAGTGACACACTTCGAAGTATATACTTGGATATTTAATTAATATACATAGGTATATCCCAACTTAAAAGGTCCTGAATATAATATGCCTCTGAATAATTCATAATTATGCACCTTTATATATAAATCGCATTTCTCATCATCATGACCCATGCATGCACCTTCTCATGGAACTCATTGTCTAAACAAATCAGAGCAGATAAAAAGAAAATAATGAATACTCCTTGCAAACAAATTTGGGTTGGAGCAAAATTGTGTAAAAGAACAACTTCTTCGAAGGAACATTTTTTTAAATTTCTTTCTCTATTCTTAAACCTTTTTGCCACTAAATAATAAATTATCCGGGTAAGGGCAACATTTGATAGTATCATATAAGTTATAACTAAAGATATATAAGAATGTACAAAGAAAATTGATCAAATTCACAGATTTACATTAAAAAACAACTCTAAAAACATTTTCTGCCTTTCTTCCTATACTACTACAACCCATTCCATCCAAGACAATGAATTGTAAATAATGATATGTTGTTCCTCAATTATATTATTATCAAGCGTTTTTTATATTTAAGTTGATTTGTGCTTATTTAACAAGGCCGAGTAGTCAACAATTTTAAATTTGGACCATGGGGCGCTACAATCTAAAAAAAAAAAAATTAATTTAAAAGATCCTCATTTCAAGATGATTTTTTTGTAATATAATTCTTCTTTTTCATTTTTTGGGAGGGGGCTCTCACACTAAGCTCCCTGCTCACGGTTCCTTAGACTTCATTTAAAAGTTGAATTTCTCATGCACTTTTGATTTGCGTTTCAAATTTCTTTCGAGCTCATTTCAAGTTGAGTATTTTTGAATTTAAATTTTGTATAGATGTCCTGAAAATGCACTCGATTTGAATTTTATTTAACTACACTTGCCTGCAGTTGAGTTGACCCATAGGGCAAAAGCCATAGCCAGGGAATGCTTATTACAAAATGTACTATATATTATCTATTCTATACTATAGCTGCCTTGATTAAATAATATAAAATCTGGCTCGAATTAAGTTTTTATCAATAAAAGCCAAATTTCAATGAAAAAATTGAAATAGTTGTGAGAATTCTCAAGTATACTCAAGTCCCCACCTCTAGAAAATAATCAAATTCCATGAGTACAGCTATAGTACAGTTTTGTTTTTTATTTCAGGAAATCCATCCTTCATTTAGATTTAAAAGAATAACATGTAATTCATAAACCCGACACACACCTTATGTTTCGAACAGTCCAAATTCAAACTGTCCGATTTAACTACGCAACCAATTACTCGAACTGTTTGGAGTAATTTGCTATTGATATGAATTTGATTCTAATTGGAATTGATGAAGAAAAAGGATGTCTTATAAGCATATAAGTACATTCAATACATTTGCAAAACCAAAGAGCAAAATCAAGTGTCGACATTACTTATGTTTGATATTTAAAAAGGACTACAAAACTTTTGTCTATAACATAGGTAAACGTACCAAGAAAAAAATTTATAGTGATATACTAAATTTTATCTCATACGTTTTTCTTCTAAGTTTATCTTCATTTTCCTTTAATTTTGTAAGATAAATATTTGAAATATTTAGTTCAAAATAGGCTCAAGCTCAATTGAAATAACTTAATTTCATAAGGAATATCAAAGTTTTTATCATAAGTTTTGTCTTGTTTTCACTTATTTTTTATATGTAGTCCATATTTCCCCCCGTAATGATGTTCAATTGATTTGATTTTTTGCATTTCATTGGATCAAATGAGTGACTAACCGGTCAAAATGAAGGAACATATTGTTTTTACGTAACATCATCATTGCCTAAGTTTGCCATCTTGGAGGGGGTAATAACTATCAAAAATTAAGAAAATAAAAGCCCCTGTTTGCTCTTAATTTAATAAAATAATAAACAACAGTCCAGCTGTTGGTTTTCACAATGGGACCGATAAATATAATTAATTAATTTATCAAAGTACGTCAGACTTTACCACTAATAAAAAACACGATCACTCTTTATTTTGTAGATATATCTCATACGGGCCCTAATATGTATTAAAAATATGTCATTATATATGTACAAGGTGAAGTCAATAAATTAACTACATATTACTTTTACCAGGGTCAGTTATTTTTTCCCAATTATCTTACTATTCTATTCCCTGATTCATTTGAGAAAAAAAAACCATAATGGTTAAAGTTTTACCATTCCATAGGGATTTCAGTACCTATTAGAATATGTGATTTTATTCAAATAATGTTTCTTTTTGGCATTAATTCGTATTTAATGTGTTTATTTGTTGTTTTTTCTTCGCATTTTGAAAACCATTCGATGAAGTTTTCATTAGATATTTTTGTGGAAATTTGTTCATTTTATTTTATACGACTCCATTTGTCATATAATTTGTGACGTTAGTGAAAACACTCTATATTGATCAGAACTTTATATTGATTTACATAAATGAATATGACGATAATGTACTTGAGTAAAATTAAAACGTTTTACCATTATCTTTGATATAATAATTTCTTGGAATATATTTTTGTTGATATGTAGAAATGATAACTATTATTCATTCTTGTACAAATTATCGTACTACTTACTTATGTACATAAATTTACAAGTCCAACTCATATGTAGTTACCAAACAACATTAACTAGCTATTGCTAATGTCACATTACTAATATTTATATTCGCTCTAGGAAAAAAGCCAACCTAAATAACATATTTATGTGTTGTTGTTTTTTCAGAACAATTTTGAAACCCTTGTGGATCTATCGTGGAAAACAGCTGCCCTCTACGACATGGCAAGACAGCCAGATCAAGCTGCACTCATTCTTGCACGCTCCGGTTCTGTACTGAAATGCAAATATCCTGATCAGTATATAGCCATGATGTACAAAGCTGCAGAGATTGTTGCTGTTGAAAATCGATTTGTTCAAGCTGCCACCTATTTAAAGAGAGTAGTTTCAGCTCACATAAATGAGAATAATATTCAAAGAGCGGTTCCTGTTTTGCATCAAATCATCGAGTTTTACGCGGTATATTTTTGAATATATTTTAAGAACTAATCCCTGACCATACACGTATGGTGTGGGATAGGTTTGGATAGTTTCACATGAGACTAAATGATTAAGAATAATTCTGAAATCATGGTTCTGAGACCAAAATAATCTAAATGACATTAATTTGTGTTTATTCCAAAAATTAAGTAATATTTACCAAACATCACATCAATTTATATGTAGTATTCTTTTTAAACTCTTGCTCTCTTTTTTAGAACTAAAAAAGTCAAAATATTTATCATTTCAATATTTGCAGTTCAAAGACAAAAAAAAAAAAAAAAGTAAAGAAACTTTCCTATGTATGTATATAAATTATACATACAGGTCAAGGATTGCCATCTTGGGAATAACCCAGTAAATGAAATTGCAAAAACTTATTGATGTCAAGATTAAATTATTGCTATAAATTAATCAACACTTTTTTTTAACTTAAAAAGAAAAACCAATTAAATTTTATTGTTAAGTGTTTTTTTTGTTTTTGTTTTTTTTCATCTTCAAAAATTTAGCAAACGGATGAATACACGAACCTCTGGCAAACTATTGTCAAATTAACACTTCTAATGTTATTAGTAGATGAATATGAGAAAGTGAATTCATTATTACACGAGTACAGTATTGTAAAAGGGATTGATTTAAAGGAATTCGAAACTCTCTTTTTAGTTTCGGAGGCTTTCAACATGCCTGATGATTGTGAAAGGGTAGGAAATACATTATTAAATGCTTAGTAGATAAAAAATTGGTTTTTTAAAAATTCAAGGTGTATCAAGGTTTGGAAGCATTGAAATCAGAAGTTTTTGTACGTTACTCTAAGGAATCAAAATCTTTAGTAGAAAAACTCACATCCCTTGCTGGGAATTGCCGACCAAACAATGAGTTGACCGAAGAGGAAGATTCATCTTCCATCAATACAAACACAGATATAAGTGTATCCTATTCTCTGAGTCAGCCAGATACAGTTATTACGAAGGAAATAAAGGCTTATGGAGATGACACTGGGATTGTAACCAATTTAATACATCCAAGTATGAATCCAAATGTATTTTCACATGACAAATTGCATTTCAAAGACAAAAAGAATAATTTAATACCAAAATTTCATAGGTCTAAATCAGCCACAAGTGGAATGTAAATAAATAAGTAATTCGAAATTATTAAGAAATTTAAAGAAAAAACCAAAACTATTTGTATTTATAAAAGTTTTTAAAAGAAAGAAAAAATCGAGTTATAGGAGAATTCTAGTTTTGATTTGATAATTAATTAATCATCATTGAACATACTAAGTTAAAATGCCTAATTTAATATATACATACACTTGTTCACTTTTCTTATGACCTAAATGTATTTTTACTATATAATTAATCTATTCTTCGTATACTTGACGAAAATAAAAACTTGACATCGCATAATCATCTACAAATATTTGACTAATTATTTAATTAGCTAATATCCTATAAAATGTATTAATTATAAATATATGTTTGTCCATTTTTACCCTTCATAACGAACTACTGGAACATTAAAAGTAAAAAATAGTTATGAATATCATGATATAGCACAAAAATATCAACTGGAATTATGATTTCAATTAAGAATACTTAATATGAAGCTATGTGTGTTACATATAATAATAAGTCATACCCTTCATATGAAATAACAACAAACACAAAAATGAATCATTGACATCTATTTGACTAATCCTTTTTAGATGTATTAAAATAATATTCATTTAATATTTTTCTGCAACAGAATGAATTACTCTAAATCTTCTTTTGTTAGAACGACATAATCAGCCAAATCTTTGTGCTTCTCATGATCAAATATCTCCGGATTTTCTTCTGGAATAATGACCATAGATACTAATTTGGCATCTGGAGCACACTTTTTCAAATGTTCGACTAATCCTAGACTCTTTTGAATGTGAAAATGTCCTGTCACATGAAGAACTTTTTTGTTTTGCTTAAGTTCTTCGCAGATACTGTGAGCCATAGTAGCATCCCATAGATTTTGAGCCTCTGCAATAAAAGAAATGAATTAAGGCGTCAGTACCATTAGAAGAGGTAAAATATCTTATACAACGTACCTAACATACCCATCACCGCATCGGAGTCCATAGTTTTTCGTCCAACAACACCCATCATCTCTTTAAATACTTCACCATAGGCTTCACTAGGAGGAGCATATGAGAGAGGAGACGGTAACAAAGCCTTTCCAGAATCACTACAAAGCTCTAAACCGGATCTTCCTAATCTACGAACAATAGATACATATCTCCGAGGACAATTAGCTCCCAACACCCTCAATTTTTTATCCTTACAATGACGAATTAAATTCATGTAATCAGCATAATTTCCAGGAGGATTAGAGTCTCTTAAAAAAACATCCTCATCGATCAGGTTTGACAAATATTCATGTATAACAGGCTGAGAGGATCTATCCCAAAATTCAAGAGATAGCGTTAGTTCAGGACAAGACACTTTTTCCAGAATTTGTTGTTGAAGTGGCAATCGAAGGGAATCCATGTGATTTTCTCCAATTAATAAAATATCCCATGCCTTGATTTGAGGAAGCTCCTCACTAATAAAATGAAGGACCCGTTTACCATTAGCACCGCGAAATATATTCATAATTATTATTGTTCGTGCTTCACTTTGGATGTGTAACCGTCGTATCCCAGAGATATTAAATTGTCATAGGCAACTCTGTAGCGAGTTGGTAGGAAATAGAAATTAACAAATTGAGCTGGAGGCCACACAAACCATTCTGCAATATACAGCTTAACGCCTTTTTGACAAACTTGAGACCAAAATGAATCAAACTTTTTCCTTTCAATGACTCCAGCCACAGACAAACAGGTCAGAATTAGAATAGGACTAAAAATGATCTGATCTATTATTACTTTTTTGAAAATAACGAGGCCTTTTCTACTAGGTAGGATTTTGTCAAGATATATGTACCAGTAATGACATAAAACACCAGATGTAAGTCCAAAGGATGTGGCCATTAACAGAGTTCGACTCGCATTGTGTCTGTAACAGTAATAAATACGTAACTCACTATGGGTTCATAATTTTGGCAACAAACTTACTTTTTATTGTGAGACTCCAATTTCTGTTGGCAAATATCTCCTGTTGCAGACAGACCAGTGGAAATACCGACGTTTGTGAGGAGAAGATATTTGTTGGAAAATATCTTTCGCAAAAAACTCATAGCATGAGACTGAGCTGAATTCGTATGACAGCTATCATATGGGAGCTCAACTCATCGACATGTCTTTATTATTTCCGCCATCTATTGAAATGAGTAAACAAGTAAAATAAACGTAAATTTTTTTAGATAACGTAACCTCGATTCTATATGTAACAATGGTTTTTATATAATTGTCATAGTGCTGTATATTACTAAATCAAAACTATTGTAAGTTATAAAAATGAAATTAACTACTTACATCAAGATAAATTATTTTCTTAAAAAATATAAAAATACATAAAATGTTTACTGTTTAATTTTGATGTTTGAATAATTTTAATTTAATAAAAATATTAGCAATTATTATTAATATACATTATATATATAGAGGAATTTTCTAAAAGAACTTGATAGAATTATTAAATACCCAATAAAAAATGAATGTCTTTGTACTTATTATGATCTACTCCCAATCTTGGAATGGTTTAAGAATTTCATATAATTATTCTTAAGTATATAGTACAAAGTGGAATCACATATTATATGTATATTAATCTATCATAGGTTGTAAGTATTGAACTATAAAAATTCATATCTCTATAAATGAATATTAAAATATTTCCCTAATTCATGCACAATATTTCTATTCTCAGATCAAAATATGATTTGCTAAATAATTTTCTGCAAAAAAAAAAAAAATTCCACATGGGGCCATAATATACATATGACGTCACAGAATAACTCGGATATTCTATTCGTCTATATACTTTCATTTTAAATATTAATGATTATACGCAAAAAAATAGCAATAACTATTGTAAGCCATAAAATTGCTTGTATTCAATATTTACGTAATTTAATGAATTATGGTTAGTATTTTAGGATAATACTACAAATTAAATATATGTACATAAAAGCTAACTGAAGATGGAGTAGGTAGGTTGCGTAGTATATGACGTCATCACTCATTTTCTTTCTTTTTCTTCCTTTTTTATATTTATTATATTAATTTGTTGTCATATATATCAGCTACAACTCGTATATGTTAATGTAAAATATATTCTAGCTATTCCATTCAGTGACTCTGAGGTTCCTTCTTGTTCAAAAATCTTTTCTTTTTTTTGTCAATTCCTGAACTTATTACATTATTTCCTTCATCATGTCTTCCTCAAATACTTTGGTAAGTGGAGAGGTATTTTCCCCCTATAAAGCCAATAATATTTTATATTTATAGAAAAAGAAAAAGGGTCATCACAAGACCTACAATCGGCCTGATGTACCCTCGGGAATGCTGGACGCATACATGGATACGGAAACCTCGGAAACGAGTTCCAAAGCAACTCTAAAGCCAGTCTCTACGAAGAATAAAAACAAAAAGAAGTTGGAACAGCGCAAAATGGCTGAGGAGGAGGCTGCAAAAGAAAAGGAAAGGATTCAGCCTGAAGAGGTTGTTATTTTAGATTCATGGGAGGATTATGATCCCGACTTTGAGCCTGAGGTTCATTTACCTCCTCCTCCTTCCAAACCTCCAGCAGGTACGACGACTAAAAATAATGGTTCATCTAAAGCTAAAAGCGGCAGTGCTTCTCAAAAAGTGTCTGCACTGAATGTAAAGCCCTCTCTGGATGAAGAGGCCAAGAAGACTAAAGAAGCCCTAACGCGGTTGAATGAAACCATCTCTAAAATGTCTTCATTATTTGTTGACAAAAATCCTGTGACGAATGTAATTAATTGTTTCATGATTTTTTTCTTTGTTGTTGATTTAATAGAATTTGCATTTTGTATTAATTCAAAGTGTAAATTTGAGTATTTTGCATCGTCTTTTGAGCTCCAAATGACACTAGATCACTATTTATAAAAATATATATATTATATTTCAGAGTGCAAAGAAGTCGAACTCTGAGACCAATAAGGAAACTCCCAAAGAGAATATGTCAAAACCAGGAAGTAATAGTACTTTACCAAGTCAAAAAAATGAAAAAAATAGTGTAGCTAAGAAGGAAGAAAATTCCACAGGAGACAATGTTACGTCTTCGAATAAAGATCAGAATAAAAGTAAAGAAGACGTAAAAGCGGAAAGAGAGGCTAAGAAAGCTGCTAAAGCTGCCCGAAGAGCTGTTGCTAAAGGTGATGCTCCTCAACCTACATTACAGCCTGAAAAGAAGCCACTCCAAGTTAATGAAGCAGAAAGTGGTTCCAAAAAAAGCAATGCCGAATTAAAAGCTGAAAGAAGAGCGAAACAGGAAGCTCAGCGAGCTGCTAAGGCTGCCGCTACTTTGGCGACTGCTTCTACAGAGAAAACCCCTGAAACAAAGCCTAAAAGTAGTCAACCCATCACATCTGACCCTCTAGAGAAAAAAGTAAAGAAGAGGCCTATTACAGCTGAGATCATCCCAACTAAAAATAATATGCGAAAAGTGATGCTATTTTCTCATTTACCCATCTATGAAAGGAACTCTAGTTTTAAAAATAACTTGCCTCTAGTGAACGGAGAGATTCATCCAGTAATTTTGCAATTAGGACTTCAATATTCTATGGGAACGATTTCTGGGTCTAATGCTCGATGCGTTAGTTTAATGCATGCCTTAAAGAGAATTATATCGGACTATGTGACACCTCCTCAAAAAGAGTTATCTAGAGATCTAGATGCTAGTTTAAAGCCATATATTAGTTTCCTCACCAATTGTCGTACACTCTCAGTGTCCATGGAAAACGCTCTTCGATATGTGAGGACAAAGATTCGTAGAATTGATCCCTCCATTTCTGACGAAGAGGCTAAAAATCAATTGATTGAGGAAATAGATGATTTTATTCATTTAAATATTGTACTCGCATCCAAGCAAATTTCCATGACAGCACGCGAAAAAATCAAGGATGGAGATGTAATTCTCACATATGGACAGTAAGTTATTTCCATCACATAGTCATGCTTTATAGATTTACCACCCTTTTGTTTGTTTTAGTTCATCACTTGTAAGATCCGTTTTTGTGTACGCCGCTCAAAGTGGTGCCAAATTTAGAGTTATAGTGGCTGACTCAAGACCCAAATTTGAAGGAAAAGAAATGGTTAGACATTTGGTCAATGCTGGTATTAAGTGCACATACGTTCTCATATCTGCTGTTCCTTATATAATTCGTGAAGTATCTAAAGTTATCGTGGGTGCCAGTTCAATTTTAGCAAATGGAACCGTCAAGTATGTGTATTTTATTAAGATCATTCCCCAAAACTAGCTGGTGCTAATATCTTTTTTTCTTATTTACATAGCTCTAGGGTAGGTACGTCTCAAGTAGCCCTTATTGCAAAGGCATCCAACGTTCCAGTCTTGGTCTGCTGTGAAACGTACAAATTCTCAGAGCGTGTTCAAACGGATTCTTTTGTATTTAATGAATTAGGTAAGAAAATTTCTTCTTATGAAGATTGTATAAAGCTACTTCTAATGTCACATAATCGTATGTTCATTATCTAGGTGATCCAAACGATTTGGTTTCTCCCAATGATCCACTGAAAGACTGGCAAAATATTCCCAAATTGAATTTGTTGAATCTTTGCTACGATATCACCCCAGCGTGCCTCGTAGATGCCATTATATCAGAGATTTCTGTCATTCCAGGGACATCCGTTCCTGTTGTTCTACGTCTCAAAAATTCAGAGGCTAATATAAAATAATTTCACTCTCTTTTTTATTATTATTATTTGTATTACAGTTCAACTAAATATAATTATTTATATTAACTTATACATTGTTACATGCTGTTAATTAAATTAATTCCTTCTGTATATACTGATAATTAAGTTATCTTATTGAAGAGGGGTGATTCTTTTTTTTTTTTTTTTTTTTTTTTTTTTACTAAAAAAGAAATTAGATGTCATTTACTTTTGTAAACCATATTAAATGACAAACGGCATACTCTACTTTTAAGTTTCATGTTAATTATTTAATTCGATAAAATCATAATTGGAGTTTGAGAAAATGAATGTACTTGATTTTAATCCAAAAATATTTTTATTTTAATTAAAAATACTTGGCTTCAATTATATTAGACAAACTTCCAGTGGTAGTACATTTTTTTAAAATTTACAATAGCTGAACAGAAACCTGTTTAAAATCCCCTATGAGGGACTATATTTAACTGATAAAGGTGCATGTTTAATAATAATAGTTAATCATTATGAGACAGTAAATGTCACTTTAATATGCTTTAATCTATGCATACATGTACATGTTAATAACATAATAAAACATTGATTTCAAGTCGTATTCGTTTGTTACTTAACATACGTAGCCATAAGTGTACATAAATATCTTGATTTTAAATTTACCTGTCACAAATTCCTTGAACGCACATTGAATGCATTTAGGATATTTATTATAAATGATAGGATTACAACTTTTTGTACAAGCATAATAAAGATTTAAAAAATAGATAAAACTACATGCAAGATTATGAATTACATTTTTAATTTATTCTTACAATTTTTATAATGAGCGCAAGATATATTTTATATTATTTAATGATAATTAATTTATCTGTTTACATAGATTATCTTCTTTCTCAAAAAGAATTTCTAATTAATTTGTATTAATTATTATTGACTGATAATATCTACAGCTAGGCGTAGACACAGCTAAACTAGGCGGTAGTGAGAAGTGACAGATTCCATTTATGTAAAATTGAAGGATTTTTGACGGTTCTAGCTAGCTGAGCAGCAATACTGTATTGCTGCTCAGCTAGCTATAGTATTGGCAATACTATAGCCTATAGTATTGCCAATACCTATATATACCTATAGTCTATAGGTATATATAGGTAGTGCGTCTTCGCGTGATGTCATCATTCGGCGATCTTGAAAGGACACACAAACTATTAAATTTTATATTTAGCATAAAAACCCTCGTTTCCCTTCGATTAGGGGAAATAATGAATAGTACTGCCTGAGATTTGAATGTCAGTTACAATGGAACCGACAAATTGAAGGACTTAAACCTTGGCTGTCAATCAAAAAGAAAATAGTCATTATTATTTTTATTTTATTTTAATAGATTTTTAATGGCATGGATTAAAAATCTATTAATACGTCATTAATCTTTATACATTCACATTTACAGTTTGTAGCCAATAAATTAACAACTACTTTAGCAAGGGTCATATATTTTTTCCCCATTTATCCTAGTCTCTAATCAATTCGGAACAAACATAATTGTCAAATTCATCCCATTTCATAGAGGTTTCTAGTACTTTATAAAATATTTGATTTTATTCCAATAACACGTATGTGTTATAATATGCATGTTATGACTGTTTCTCATTGACATCAAGCTGTAAATTCAATACAGACCGTGATCTGTTTTCCTTAAGATTTTTATTAGAAATTTGTTCATTTTATTAATAAATAAATCAACAACATGACTTAACTTTTGGTTTATTGTGCTGTCTGTGAAGTCAGGGAAATCTCTCTAAATTTTATACAGCCGTGGTTCTTAATTTGGGTTCGATCGAACCCCAGGGGTTGGGTGGTTTGGTTCAACCCACTAGCATGATTTATTTTGTTAGATGATTTGTTGCTCCCAATTTGTTGATCATAATATTGTCAATATCAATCATCACGATTTCCAATATTTATTAACATTTTCGACAATTGATCTCCCAGAGGCGTCGTGGTGCATCTTTGACGTCAAAAAGATCAGAAAGGAATTGACAAAATCACAATTGTCCATAATTGGCTGTTAAAATATCAGGATTATACACACTATATATATTTAATGCCGTCTGGCCAGTCTTTTTGGCCTATACTGAAGAAAAAATGTAAAATATGTCGCATTTTCTCGTTGCTGGTGCCCATTTTCGACGAGAGTTTAAATAATACTGAGTCATACTCATCACAAAACTGCCTCATAAGTTTTTTTCAAAGTCATATCTAGCCAACACAGTATAGTGCCACCGAATGGAAAAAATAATGGATTTATTTTTACTATTCCAACTATTTGATACTAGGGAGTTATTGATATGGTATCAGCCTTACTACCCAGTCTGAGGGAATGGGGAGGGACATTGGCAATGGGATTTAAAAATTATGTATGTATATGTATATACATATATATATATATATTTTCATCAAACAAAATAGGTGTCAACGTTAAAAACACAAATTAAAAAAATCCCAAAAACTGTTGTTTCTTTCCTTCTTTAAAAACCCTTTAAGTCCCTTGATATGAATTCTACTCTTGTTCAACAATTTTTTTTATAGCCATGTACCAAAAAAAATAAAAAAAAATTAGGAAGTTTTTTTATTATACTATTAGTATTTGAAATTTTGGACTTACATATGTTCAGCGGCGTAATTTTAACGATAAATCGGAAAGTACATAGAAAATTGTTAATTAACTATGTTTGTTTGAAAAGTTAATTGTTTAAGTGCTAGTAACAGTAGAACAGTAAAATCCAAGAGTATATTAAGGTTACCATCTATATAACCTTACTAATCATCAGACAATATTCTTAAGGAATCAGTCGTGTTATTGATACTTTGTTTTGAATCAAAAATATTAGCGAGAAGAATTTTTAAAATATGGCTAGGAAGTGTATTTATTTGAATGTTACATGAAATGGATTAATAAGGAATGCATTAAAGAGCTTAGACCCACAGCTTTCAAACGAGATGTCAAGCGCCCGATAAGAGTCCTTAACTTTGAAGAAATCGTCCATCTAAGAGTGTAAATTTTCATCCGATTTCGAGCAAAAATTCGCTAGCAATCTAAGACTCACGGTAAAGCTGCTTAAGTAGTAGAGGGATTAAGAAACTAGCTGAAATTGTTTGAAAGCTGCGGGTCTAAGCTCTTTAATGCAGTCCTTATTAATCTATTTCATGTAATATTTAAGGAGTTATCTAAGTACAAAGGATTAGGTCGGCTTTTGGGTCTACTCCGGCACCCTATGCCCCAGGAGTCCCTTTAGGTCAAAACAAAGACTAGAAATGGAATTTACATTAAAAAAAAACACTAGCCAATCATCATTTTTTAATGCACAAAAGGAGTATTCGGCTAGGCTTCAATTGAAGTTGAAGTTGGAAAATGGGCCCAAAAAGCTAAAAAAAGTAGGGTCCGGTCTCTCAAAAACTTTAGGATTCTCGAAAAAAAAAAATTACAGATTTGAAATGAGCGTGCAAAACTAAATAACTTTTATCAAACTTATATCCCTTAGGATTTCTGAAAGCTCAAATTTGTTGACCAGTGTTATTACTCTAAAATATATATGTATAATTTTGAAGTTTTCTAAATCTATCATTGTTAAAAATGAGACACTAATGCATACATCTATACACACACAAGAGTGAGCCTAAAATCAAAAAAGTCTAAAAACTATGTATGGCAAAATAGTTATATATTTCCAAATTTCAAATAGTTTGCAGAACATTTTTTAGCAGCAATGTCTTTTATTCCTTACCTTAAATTTTACCTCACTGATATACATTACATGATATTTAAATTTAATTGTGAATAAGCTTACATGATTAATTGTTGCAAATTATTTCAAAAGAATAGATGATGAAATTTTTATTTGCAAAATTAGGTTGTTTTATAACTGAAGCAAGAATAACTTTTTTAATTTAATCTTTAATTTCAGTAACTCAAAAACTAATATCTCTTATATTTTTTATTTATAGGGATCTATTTATAAAAATAATTAGCATTTAGCAATAAAGGTCTCACTCGTCTTTTGTCCTCAAAATAAACTCTGAAAAGTTAGCAATTTAGCAAAGTTGATAAAATAGATAGCTTCAATCGACTGTCAACAGCTAAAAAAAAAGTTTTTCTTAAGAGTTTAAATTTTGCATACTATCCTTCCTCAACATGTAACATTTCGTTATTACTTGCAAAAAAATAATAATAGTCATATGTGTTTTTTTTAATGAAACTCATACTGAAGTGGAACTAGAAACATCCAAATATAGTTAAATTGCAAAAGCAGACTTTTAAAAGAGTTTTAGAATTATATGTATTTATAGAATGTACCTGTACAGGGCCGTTGCAAGCATTTTTTCTAATGTTATTAAATTGGCTCTAGGCTCCCATTTGTGAACCAACCTTAAATTGGGGGGAGGGGGGGGGGACAAGTATCGTAAGGGGGTGGAAAAATAAATGCATAAATCAGAGTCTCAATTAGAGGGACAATTTCCCCTCTCTAGCGTCAACCCAGTACACTGCATTTAGTCATGAAATACATAAGGGTGGGAATTTTGTTGAGGTGAGGTAGCGTGACCGGAAATACTATCTGGTGTCTTTACATTTTATCTGTTGATTGTTATTTGACATTATTGAATAATAAACAGTAGCTACTTATAATTATAGCAAGGTCTAGACCAGACCCGGGCATTGTACGGCCCGTGGGCTAAATCCGGCCCGCAGGCCCACTTTGAGTGGCCTGCGAAAAATTGCTAGGACTTAAGAAAACTAACTAAAAGTAGATTTTAAACTTTTGGTCTGGCCCTCCACAATATTTTCTGCTTATCATTCGGCCCTTGAAGAAAAATAATTGCCCACCCCTGGTCTAGACTCAACGATACAGAGATGACTGAATTCAAATCGATCATGAAGGTAGTGGATCCAACAGATATTTTTCTTTCCTTCCTTAGACTTAACGTTATCTTAACATTTGGACCATGTCTAGAAATGCTACATTCACCAGGAAGTGAAACTTACAATTGAGACCGCTTTTTTTCTGCAAACTGAGGCCTATTTTTTGCATATTAAAATTATATTAAAGAAAGGAAAACGTGGTTTAGAAAATTGTAATACATAGGGATTAAATTGGGTATTAGTTACACACAGAGTCTTACCACAAGGGAGGACATCATGATAAATATGCCCTGATGGGAGTCTCCTCGAATTACCTACGAAGAAACCCTTAAAAAGTGGCCAAAATAGCTAATAACCATGCCAAAATATACAATTTTACAATTAATGATCAGACACCAATTGTGTGTTCAAGATGATGCAGTCTACTTTTGAGTGCAACTGACATAATCACTGTTGGTGTATGATCTAGCTTAAAGCAGTTTTCCTTTTTAAGTGTACACTTTGTACTACATATACTGGTCATGCAAACTTATTTTGAATTGGGCTTTTGGTTAAACCCATGGATAATTCTATCACATTTACAAAGTTTTCTTATCCTTTGAGATGATCTTAAATACTATTTTAAGTCTTGATAATGTAGACCGTAGAGCATTGACATTATCATGTGGACTATATTTTTTTAAATATGCAAAAAGACTTTATAGCAATAAAACATTGCTCAAATATACACGACTCATAATGTTTGTTATTGCAATAAGCTATCCATCATATAAGCAAGAGCAAGAAATGAAAATGAAGCAACGTATTAAATACTTGGAAATATCTCACACCTCCTATGCATGTATAATACACATTCTGACATATTATTTATTATATTATCATATTGTGAAGAAAGCCACAAGAGTAAAACTTATGAAAAGAAAAGAAAAAAGATTCTTCCTTGATGAATTAGGCATTTACATATTTTTATATATATATACAACTATTTCATTTTTTGCAGAAACACTTTGCAAAAGACATTCAGAGTAAGAGACTACTACTCTTGACATCCTCATTTAAAAAACATATACATATATTTATATATAGAAAAAGAAATCTTCAAATAAAAAAAATGGCGGTAAGAAGTGGGATTTTTTTCCTTTTGCATGATGAAAATTAAAGTTTCTAACCTTTAGCATGCTTCTGATTAATAATGCAAAAAAAAAAAAAAAAAAAAAGTACGTGAGGAAATGTTTATGGAATGTATAAGTAAATAAAAGATCCCTAGGGAGAGAAAATTCTTGTCTTTTTGGCCCTTCATTTTAAGCAAACGTATTCTTTGTGCCTTTTAAATTAATGAATTCTCTCCGAAACAAGGCCTCATTTCATATTTTACTTTGTTTAACAACAGAGGGGAAATGTTGAGATCAAGACTCAAGCTTTGAGGGATTAAGACCAAGACGGATTTGTAATTTGTTTTTTTTTTCATATTATTTCGCTTTGTTTGGGAAATATCAATTTTAATTCTTTGTAATATCTCTACATATCTATGTGTACATTTGATTGAGCCGATTTTTGAGTAGGGAAAAACAAATCCCTCAAATCTTCATGAACATTAATTTATTTTCTTTAAAACTTTAAATCAAGTTCAAATATGGATATCATTCCAGGGACACAACTTGAGTTTTTTTTAGAATGGGGATGAAGGATGTTTTGGGGTCCGTGTCTCATGGATTGTTGAATCCCGAGAAAATATAATGTAATGTAACTTTTTTTTAAAGCCTCTATTTTAAGGATTTTGTTCGAAGAGAAATAATGTCCTTTCATTCGTATAGATTTTTGATGAAAAAAAGTAACATAATCAAGTCAAGAGTAAGTCAATAAACTTTATAATACGAAATGAAAAAATGTGATTTTTATATGGGTATGTGTATGAATTATGTATATGTCTTATGCCAATGAATCATTCTAACTCCTTTTTTATACAACATTAAATTGAATTCATACCTTATATATTATTTTCTACCAAAGCAGCTTTTCTTTATATACATATAAATATTCAATCAATCAATTTTTATAACTTTTGTTTGCAAAAAAAAAAAGTTATTATTGAAGTCAATCATTTTTTAAAATACGTTTGTTTATTTTACATATTTATTAAATTGCCATAAACGGCAATAATAGAACTCTTAATTTCAATATCCTTTTCATAAGTAAAATCCACAATAAATCTTAGTTCCTTCCAATGACAGACGCTTGGTATTTTAAAATGCACGCTTCATTTGAATAAAACAGTCTGGTATATCCATGGAATGAAATGATCAGAACAGTTCCTCACATATTGTTTAGATATATGTTTATGTTACGTTATTATTTCTGTGAATGAACATTTTTTAAGATTTATATTTGAAAAGATTTCATTTAGAGAAATCATTTGAAACTGCGTAATTGTATTTATTATGAAAGACGTATTGAAGTATGTAAATAAAATAAGTTTAGTTTGATATGTACGTATATTATACCCAAAAATTGCTAATACCTATGTTTGTAATTTGTTTTTTGTAGAAATAAAGTTTCCTCATAACTTTTTACTATGAAAAAATATATTTTATTTCTGCTTCAACTAATTTATTTGATTAAGTAACTACGAATCTTTCTAATATAATAATAATATCTGATGTACATATACCTAGAGACGCTGCTTTGATTTAGTAAAATTGAGGAATTTGTAAGGAGTTTTTGCTTAGATAAGGATTTTGTACTACAAACGAATCCTTTTTTTTTTTAGTGATCCATGAAGTATAATTTAGTTTTGAGTATCCTCATTTTATGTACTATTGAATATATTATAATCCTTTGTGAAAAAAGATTCAAATCTACATAATTAATTGTGCTTATTCGGCATTTTTGAGTTCTTAAAATAATTTTTATACCAATAAATTTTATACTATAAATTGTATACCATTCCCGGAATAGTTATACTCTTTCACTATAATTAGACAGCAAAAGGACCACAGCACGCAACCTCATGTTGTATGTATTTGGAAATACTTATTATTTTTTTTTAGAAAATCCGTGTGACCAAGTCTTTTTAATACATTATATCTTTTAGCAATTTATTAACATTCAATTTTATTGAAATCAAGTAAACAAAACACAATATTATCTACTTTGATGACGTTACAATTGATAGATATTTCATCATACATCTTATAAAGTAGAGGCCCCCTTTATAAATTTTAGACATCACTAATTATCGTTCCATTAGTAATTTATTTATATTTCATTAATTTATTTTAAAATCTAGGGATTATTTTTCAACTCCTTTGGACTAAAGATTTTAGAACGTTTAATATAGCTAACTCTTAATCTACGTAATACGTATAACTATTTAACAAATTTATTTATTAAATACTAATGAAATATGTAATTAACCCGAGTTTTTAAGTGGAAATTAAAATATTTTTATAAAGGTATATATTATATGGTGTGCATTTTATTGCAAAAAAAAAAGAATGAAGCAATCCCCCTGCAAATTATCTTACTTTAAAAAATATAATAATAAAAAACAAATTTTTTTGAGGTGTTATATTAAGGGCTATAAAAACTATTCTTGCTTAAAAAGTAGAGAAAAAACATTTGCATATTTTATAAATATAAATATATATATATATAAACATTTTTTTGCACAAAAACTATTTTTTTCCATCAAAAAATTTATATATTTGAAACATGATATTTTATTATAAATATTCATATATACTAGTCTACCCCCTTCCATATTCTCCTTAAAAAGATTCATTCATTGGCGCAAAAGAAAAAATAACAATATTTAAAAAACAAAATACTCATTTCAAGACCCTTTCAGTCAAAAATCTACCATTTAAATGTATGTAAAAAGAATAAAATCTTAGTTTATGGCATGAGCAGTTTTCAAATAGTCCAGTATATCCGGAGACCCAATAGCCCAGACTTTTTCTTGCCTTTATTCAATGAAGAATATGAATTTATGAAGAAAAATTCTGGTTTTTTTTAAAAATATTGATACTGGATGTGTAGCAAATTCTCTTTAAGTTCGGATTTTATCCGTTCAATTTTCACTTAATGTAATAGCGTTTTTCATTTTAAGACTATTTTAGGAATTAAATACCAATTTAAGCACTTTGAGGCGAAAATAATAAAACTTTAATTCAATTCACCCACAGTCTCGAACCATCTATCCACGGAACCAATAATAATAATCCGGGTGTCGCTATGGGTCATTCAGATCCTTTGAATAATATATGTACATACGTACACACGAAAAGCCGGCCTCAATTAGACCAGTATTATATGATACTTATGAGCAGTATCTATTATCCGGACTTTTCGATGTATTATATAGCTTTTTGATGCTGAATAATACAGAATATTAATATATAATTTTTTTTTTTTTGATGTTGTTAAAAAGTAACTTAAGACCCAATGAATGTACAATAAAACATTTTGACTCCATATTGTTTTTTAAACAATAAATTGATTTTTTTTTCCTTCTTTTACAGCCTGTAGCAAAACGTGATATACAACAAGAAGCAGAGATTATTAATTGGATAGAAGAAGTCCTTGGCTCCAAACTCCCTCAAAAGCCGTAAGACATAACTAATTTTGTAAAAAAAATTACTTTATTCAAAAAGTATAAAATAAACAAAAAAATAAAATAATTAAAAATAAAACTCATCAAAACATTTCAATCATTGTTCCCCGCCCCCACATAAAGTGAGAATGATGTAAACAGTAAGTCTTTGAGTATGTTGAGAAGGATTACATCATCAGGTGCTATAATATCTAAACAATATGTATAGTATGTATGCTTTTTAACAATTTTTCATTTTTTATAAAAAATGAATTATGATTACCTTATTTTGTCTTCACCCCTCCTAGTATCTTTTTATGTGGAAATTACTTATATTTCTATAACTACAAAATATTTTGTTGGATAATAACCCAGAAGATTTCTTCTTCAAGTACAAAGAAACTTACTCTAAAAATAAAAATTAGACACAAAAAAAAGTCTGCAATTTACATATATTTGTAGTAAGAATGTTCTGCTAACAGTCAACAAATTTAAAAAAATATATATATAATTTTAAAATAAAGAAAGATTGTCATTTTGACGTTTTTTCTTTTTAATAAAATATTCTTGAAATTCCAAATTTGTTTGCTATTTGCACTCCATTAGAGTTTGTCCTTTTTTTATAAGTTCTATGCAAAAATAAGAGATTATAGACTTTGTGTCTCAAATAGTTCCATATATCCCTGACTATTTGGAATATTTGATCATAATTACTTTATACGCATTTGTTTGTAGTTATCTCATTCAAATGATCAATACCCATGATTTGATTTGATTCTCTTTCATCATGATTTTATTAATAATAATTAATCATTGTTAAGTTTTTTTTTCCTTTTTTTCTTCCATGTCTGTTTATATTACATATATAAATAAATAATTTATCATAAAGATGTTTATGTAGGCATTTACTTATGTAATACTTACATCTTTGTCGTTACAATTAATCTACATAAATCGAAATTTTTTTCATAATGTCATGATTTTTATTTTATTCTAAATTAAAAGGGGTATTCGGCAGGGTTGCGTAAATTTCTTATATATATATATATATATATATATATATATCCTGGGTCTCATAGGTAGACATATTAGACCAAGGGTCTGAAGTACCTAGAAAGTACCTACTAATGTCAATAACTTTTAGGGTATGTCAAGCATGTTTCAATCCTTTGGGTGAAAGTGTTTAGTAGTCCATAGCAAAAAGATACACACACAAACATACATAACTCTTCTTTGATGGTAGAAATGAATTCAAACTTTTAGTCAACATACAAGGCAATTTAATATATTTTATTATAAATAAAAAGTTATATGAATGTAAATATTATCTATGTTTTTTTCCAAATATTTATATTTCATGAGAAATGATCAAAGGATTTTTTAAAGACCATTCATTATACAGCCTTATACATATCTGCAAAGTATTATTTATTAAGCTGGTTAACTTATATATATATATATATATATATATATATATAACAGACTTTTTTCATAAGACTTCTTCTGTTAATATTTATAATAAAGTTTGCACAATTTTTATATAGTCAAAGGCAACTAATTTCTATGTGTGCCCAATGATATCTAATTTTAATCACATTTCATCTTTTAAATAACCAAGGAAGTATTAAATAAGCCACAACAGTCATGGAGCTGAGTAACTTTGAGTTATAACTTTTACTATCGAATCGTAAAAGGTGTGATCTACACTTAACTTATATATATATATATAAAGGCGTATACTATTTTATATGTATTGTAACCATATTATACAAAAAAAAAAAAAAAAAAAAAAAAAAATCTAAAAAACTTTGACTTATAAAAAAAGTAAGCAAATTTCAAAATTCCGGAGAAACGATTCCAACTTCCTACTATTGACAAAACTTACTTAATTTTGTAAGTCTATATTCGTATCTCAAAGATGTATAATTTTTTATATCATAAGACTATTATCTGCATAAAGTACAAAAAAAAAATTCTTCGCATATAATTTGCATTTGAGTTAATTAATTCATGTTTAGGGCATCATTATTATATGTATGGATCTCATTCAAGGAGCTTCAACGAATGAATCCATATTGATTCTTCTTAAAAACGTAGGCCTTGAAAATAATTTATCTATAACTATTTTTTGAGTCTATTTAAGGCCTTATCTAAGTAAAAAAAATGCATTTTACAGACAGGCACGTAGCTTGACATTCCTCTACCCCTGAATCTGAATGATTAGAAGCCCAGAAGTTGATTTATTCATATTAACTCAACAAATTATGGAGTTTATTTTGGAGGAATCCCTTGTGCATTAAAACCCTTTCACGAGCTCACCACTTAAATACGTGTTTTATTAAAGAACATCACTCAATATCTCAATTACTAAATAAATAGGTTTTTAGCTGTTTTTTACAATGGTGAGATCATGGGTAGAGATCCCACTTCATAGTTGTATGAAACAACGTACAAAGTATTGTTTATTTTAAAGACAAGTTTGAATTTAAATTGAATCTTGTTCTGTACGTCCTCTAACTTTTCCAAGTTCTTTATTGAAAATGACATTTAGAAGAGCTTCCTGGGATTTTGGCCAAATTGCAAGGCACAAAAAAGAAAAAAGAAAAAAAGAATACATAATAGAATTTGTAAAAAAAATAAAAAAGTTAGATATTATAAATTTCAGAGAGTGCGTAATTCAAAATAGAATTTCCTATTCTCCCTCAAAAAGAAAAAAAAATATCTCAAAAGAATCCGTGCGTAATTTTTTTTTATCTAATATAATTTGTCAAATTCACTTTCAATCCTTGCGAGTAGAATAATAATAACTATTAATCAAAATGAAATTACATATTTGATATTTTATATATGTATATTCTATTACGTATTAAAATAAAATTGGCAAGTTTGCAAGTTCCCCAAGTTCAGTTGTTGTTTTTTTTCATATAAAAATAATATGTATGAATATTTCTAGCAGAAATGTAATTATAATTTAAAAGTGAATGACACGTCATGCAGTTCAATGATTTCGAGTTTTTTTTTGGGTTTTTTTTTCATACATGGGAAAAAAATAAAAAAAATAAAGCGAAATTTATTATTAGGGAAAAACTGAAACCATTGTCATCTGCAACAGAATCTAACTTTCGAAAAATTTAATGCAGATTCCATTTCCAGTCTTTGTTTTGACCTAAAAGGACTCCTAGGGGCGTAGGACCAAAAGTCGGGGCCAAATCCTTTGTACTTAAATATTAAATGAAATTGAATAATAAGAAATGCATTCAAGAGCTAAGACCCACAGCTTTCAAACGAGATGTCAAGCACCCGATAAGAATCCTTAACTTATAAGAAAGCGTCCATTTAAATGTGTTAAATTTTCATTCAATTTTGAGAAAAAATTTGCTAGAAATCAATGACTCACGGAGGAGAAAATTATGAAGAAGGATTACGAAATCAGCTGAAATCCTTCTGCGCCCTACTACTTCAGTCTATTGAGCTTGTTTTTTAGTAGCTCTACCGTGTGTCTTTGATTTCTATCGAATTTTTGCTTTCTCGTTTGAAAGTTTTGGGTCTCAGCTCTTTAATGTATTCATTATTAATCAAATGTTTTGGCCGACTTTTGGGCCTACTCCCGCCGCGTGTGTACCTAGGAGTCTCAATAGGTCAAAAAAAAAAAAAAAAAAAAAAAAAAGACTGATGTAGAGTGCGCAAAATTATTTATTTTAATATAATAAAAAACAGAATTGAAATAAAGAAAATTATCAACGTGCTCCAACCAATCAAATGTATTATTATTAATTATATTAAAACGAAGGAACATGGAAAATAAAAGAATTGGTTCAATTTTGTTTCATTGGAGGGAGTCGACTAAAGAGAATAAATGGAACTTGACCCTCATTAAATCATTCTCGAACTCAAACTGGACTCCATTTGTCATTACTCTCTTTTGTCCGTCTGTTCCACTATTTACTCTCAGATATAATAATGAATAGTCATATTCAAGAAAGACTCTATAAAGGGTCTTTGGTTCTATTGAAACGGGCACATCAAAGGAGTTACATTTTGATGTGTACCCTTTGGAATATTTTGCATCAAATGTTCCGGAAGCTAAAAACTTTTCGTATTCTTTTTGGTTGGGATCAACCTTCTTCAGACGCATGATCCCACTTACACTTGGACCTTCGTCATAAGGATTCAAAATTCCAAAGTAATGGATTTTGATGGATAGATCCACCTTAAACCTAATCGAGTGGCTCAGGGTCTTCAGAGACTCATCATCAGAAAATTTAAATCTATAACAGATATGTTTTCTGCCTAGAATAGAAAAGGCAGTCGAAAAACTGGGCTTTTTCTTGGAAATGAATTTAAGAACGTCCATCGTCTCTTCATCATTAAGAAGTTCTGATGGAACTACTTCACCCTCAAACTCAGAAAAAGATAAAATAGGGAACCGAATGGAATAGAAAGCTTGCCCAAGGATCTCTCTCAAGTCTCCATTGTCATCTTTAGTCATGGATGATGCCCACTGGATAGCAGTTCAAAAAACATCAATCTCATCCATGTTAAGTGAATCAGAGGACAAAAGGTCATTCAACACAGTGTTGTCTTTGATTCCAAGGAGAGAGTCAAAGGTGAGTGATCGATATGGGTTGAGTAAAATACTATTCCTGTACAAAGGAACTAAATGGATTACAGCATGTAATTTACATTGATAAAAGAGGGAGCGGATATCTTTATCTCCATGAATGAAGTGCACTTGTTCTTGAATGTCGATCAATCATACTTTTCAGCACAGTAGAGAAGAGGAACCACATTTTCAAGACTCAACGTCACCTCATCCGTATAAGCCCATCTCAATAATTGACGTCATTCCAAAGCAAATATTGAGGCTTTTAAAAGATAAGACACTCTTTAAACTCTGCCATGTTACTTTTACACAGGGAAATGTTACATTTTTAATTTATATATTTGCTAATATTTGGGATATGAGGGAATCATTTGATGTTGGAATAAAACAAATTTTTACTCAAGTACAAAGATAATGTCACCATGTTAGCATATATTGTCCATTGGAACTTCTATTATCAAAGTAGTTTAATGTTTCAATAATGTATCATTCAACAATCAGGGTGTTTAAGATAACGAAGCAAGTTGCTTTACAAAAGTATTTAAACTTATTGTGAATAAATAGCTTTAAATGTTATACAAAGTAATGAAAATTTCAGTACCTCCTTTCATATTTGAGAAAATTCATATTGAATAATGAAAAGTTAAGAAAAAATGATTAATCTATTTAGACCTTTATATTTATTTCATTTTGACCCAAAAAAAAATAAATAATTTGTGGTAAAGGAAAGGAAAAATATATATCTGAAATAAATAAATAAAAACTTCTTTCAAAACAACTTATTTCAAATAGTATTAACGATTGAATATAATTTAGAGAAATATAATTTATTATAATTATGTTGAGGTTTTGTGATACTTATTGATACAAAACTCCGAGAATAAATGTTTTTAATGATGTAAGAATATTTTATTGTTACAAAAAAATGGAATTACAATTTGTACAGAATTTTATTAACTTTAGATTTGAAAACATATTAAGATTCTTTAATTTACATAATTATTATTTTTTTCGATGTTTTTTTGTATACATACAGTCTGAGTTTCCCTACTCAATACCTAAATATAATCGCCCATCATATGATCATTGTTACTTCCTTGATACTACTTCTTAAACTTGGAAATATCTTGATGGAAGTGTTCTTCATGACCCCTGAAATATGCCCCCATATTATCTTTCAAATTGTTCTGTTTTTGGCCAACATTTTTTTAAGAAAGGTAAAAAATACCAAAATCCATTATCAAAGTATCTTTAACTACAATAAATAGAAAGCTGATTTAAAAAAATGCGTTTACATTTAATGTAAGACGATTTAATCCATAGAAAAATAAATGTAAAGGTTAAAAAAAACCTCTTTTCTTTAGACGAGTTTGATTCCAAGAGGTTTTTATTTTTTTCACTTTTACATTGCTTTCCAATTTTTTAAAAGTTTTACTTGAGAATGAATAAAACAACTTCAATTCTTCATTTTGCTGCTTTAAAAAAAAAGCAAAATGAACTCATTTGAAGTATACATAAATAACGAATTGTTCATTTTTCAAAAAGAGGCATGTTCAGCAGAATTTCAATTTTTGGAGAAAGAAGAAATTACTCAAGGTTGAAATAATAGCATTTATTAAAAATACTTTACTGATGTCATAGATTGTATAATGAACCCAAAGAGACATCATGTTGGAGACAATGGTTGATGTTAAGCTATTGTTAAAAAAATTATTTTAGGGAAAATGAAGAAGCTAAACTGTTGTATACATACCATGAAGTTAGGGTTTCTATTCGTATCAAATTTCTTTGTTTACACCCTCAAGATGGCCTACTGTGAGAATGAATAGAAATGTAAATAATATGCAAAATGCCGAGTGCGAGACTTTGTGGAGTTGGCTCTTCGAACAGTACTTTTTGCTTTCCATAGCTGTTATTATTTTTCCTTTATTACTGAGGAGAGAGCATCTACCTGATAGTAAAGATCTCACATGAAGGAATACATGCAGCATTAAGGTTAATAAAGCAAATAAAATGTAAGCAAAAAAGGACTCAAGTCCTCGTATAATTATTATTAGTTAAAAATATATTATTTCCTGACATTAATTTCAGTTAATTTTCTTCCTCTCATCCATGGTATACATACATAATGTTATTATTTATTACTGATGTCTTCATTTGTATATATAAAGGAGAATAGCAGCTTGTAGCTCAGTAAAACGTCATGACAGCCATGAAATTGCCTTGCTTCTATAGAGGGGGCGCAAGCTATCTATGCTGTGAAAAGGATTTTTTTTTTTCAAACTCAATTTTCTCTCCAATCAGTTATTGAATAGATAAAACAGATTCGAAAAGCCTAAATGGAGAGCCGAATCAGGGAATCTGACCGGCCAACTTCTAGAGCAACTGCCCTGTTTGACTTCCCTGAGTTCCCATTAAAAGTTTGATGAACTCTGGCTACAAATTATGGCGTCCTGAAACAATCACTTTGACCTTTAACGTCAGTCCACATTGATTTTCCCTCAAAATCACCTTTAGAGTCCTCCTAACCTTGCAAATGAACGTCTCATTAAGTCCCAGAGTTCGAACAGTTCTTATGTTGTCGCTCCCGGTGCGGATACTATGAAGGGCTTTGTGCCCTTTCCAAATATTTGGGACAATAAATTTGTCAAATAATTCCATTTTATTTTCAACCCGTGCAAATTAGAACAAGCTATTTAACAGAAAAAAAATCAGCTGCATACGTTTGCCTAAGAGAATGCATCAAAATGGAGGTATACATAGATAGCATGCACACCCTGTACATTTCTTTTTTTTATATATATAAATAAAAATATAACTCTTTTCCTCAGACAAATTATCATAATTTCATCACTTAACCTCGATTAATTAATTTTTGTTTAAAAAGTGTTGCAATAAAATCATTTGGGTTATGTATATATGTATATGTACTTAAGTATCTCTGCTCTGCATACATGCATTTACCTGGTTTTTTTTTACTTAAACTTTGTATTAACAATATTCGTACTTAGTTAATGCATTCCCAGATTCTCTTAGACAAGGAAAAATTATCAGAGTGTTGATTAATGATTAATTAATTCATTATATATATGTACATAACTAAATATAAAAAAAGAAGATATTTTGATGCAGTGGAAGTTAAAAGGCATGGCTTACTTATATATAAATATTAGGCATTTATATTATAGGTCCTATAAAAATATTTTACTCCGTTAAAAAAATATAATATATTTTTTTATTTGTGTGCAAATTTAATGTTTTATTCGATTCCATTGCAACAAAAAACTTTTTTGAAATATTTGCAAAATTAGTCAATAACAGTTTTTAATGTTATAGTCTGTGAAATTTTATATTTTGTGTCAGAGTTTAGCTCGTGGTTTCTATATCACGACGAGCTTTTTGGGATAAACAAACACACACTGTATTCTCCCTTCAGCTGATTTTCATCATTTCACTCTTTTGATTTAAAGCAGCTGACTCTACGTGTTATGAGCTCAAAAAGGGCATTATTATTATTTATGATTTTGATGTATAAAAAATATATTAAACCAAGGATTGCACATCCTTTTTTTGATTTTTAACCATATTACAAGTATTAACCATTGGTTTGTGATTGGTAAAATTTATAAATATATAGTACCGTAAATCTTCGAGTATAGTCCGCATTTTTTTCCGGAAATTTTAAGGTCAAAATCCCTGGTGCGTACTATACATGTACTATACATGAGGTTTAGGTTTTTCCCCAAAAAAAACTCCTATACTTGCCCTGCGGACTATACATAGGGGCGGACTATACTCGAAGATTTACGGTATATCTAAATAATAAATTCTACCAGATATTAACAAGTTGGCAACAAGGAAAATACAGAAGGGTAGCTACCAGTTGTTTTGCCAAATTTTTCCTTTCCCTTTTGTCAGTCGAGGTTGCGAGTGGACAAAAAAGTGCGACGTGATATACCAAGAGCCCCCCCCCCCCCAAATAATAATAATAAAAAAAATATTTATGTGTAGTTATTTATAATGATTTTTGATATTTTTTGGGGGTAAACTTGACCTCGTTAATATCAAGTATTCATGAAACAGAAATACTTTTTTTGAAAACTCTCTTCTTCTGTTTTATATGCTATAATTTGCTTGTATGAAATGTTGTTCTAACCTTCTTTAATCGCTTAAATTCTTAACTTTCAAGGGTACAATCTTAAAATTATTATAATTTTTTATAAAATTTATTAAAAATCATGTAACAATGTGTCATTTCCTTTTGTCTCTGTACCTTCTTACATATCTACTTTTATATAAACTCAAAAATTAAATATATTACTTTAATTATACATGAAAAGGCTCCAAAGAGAATAAATTGGCATCTAAATATCCCAAATTTTTTTGTTAAACTCTTTTTATTGAATAAATTCTTTGCTTTTTTATATCTTTTGACTTTTTTTCTACTTCACATGAAAGGTGAAGAATAAAAGAAATGTAAGTTGTTAAAGAAATGCGACGTGTTTTGTTAACAATGAATGAATGTGTGTGTTATTATTGTCTAATGCAGCAAAATGTATAGGGAAGGAATACAAAAAAATAAAATAAAAATATTTGCATAAATAAAATATTAGCTTATATATTGTGTTTGAACCATATATATATATATATATATTTCTCGTTATTCATTTCAAAAATCACAGTAGATTAAGCATTGATATTTTTTTTTGTGTGTTTTTTTAAAAAAAATAACTTTTGTGAAATATATATAAAATATTTATAAAAAAAACTTTATTTTTGTGAAAATTGTGATTTTCACAGCTATTGTCTCTTGGTATACATACAAACAATTTAGCAGTCTTACCAAATTTTAAATAAGAGCATTTTTAGCAGCAATTGTGGGATTTCAATGTCTTTTATTCTGAAACATGTTTTACTTCAATTTTTAATCAGCATTGCATAATGTTTAAATTTCATTGTGAATAAGTGTATTAATTGCTTAAAACTATTTCAAAAGAATAGATGATACATTTTTTATTTGCAAAGTTAAGTAAATATAAGTTTAAGAAATGAAGCAAAAATAACCTTTTTGATTTTGTAATTAATTTCAGCAACTGAAAAACTATATATTTCTTATTTTATTTGTTACACAAATATAAATAACTATTATTTATAAAGATGTATTTATAAAAATAATTAACATCTAGCAATACAGATATCACTCGTCTTTGGTCCTCAAAATAGTCTCTAAAAAGTTAATATTTTAGCAAAATTAAAAAATTTGAAACTACAATCGATTTCATGTATTTTTAATAGGTGAAATATACTATCTATCAACTATAAATTAAAGGTTTTTTGTTGTTGTTACTAACCATTTATGCATAGTTTTTCAAAAAAAGTGTTGTTACAAAAGTGTATGTACGTATATATGAAATAAGAGTTGACATTGAAGCATCGGATCCATAAATAATTCATAAAATTTGATATAAAATCCACATGTACCCACATTCAATCAAATTATTATTAATGTTGAAACTATTTATTGCTAAAAAGGTATCTATCTACATAAGCACATTATAGGATAATATCATACGTGTGTGATATGTACAAATGAAACCTTTAAAGGCTTTAATAAACATGTCATTTGTAAAAAAAAAAAAAGAAAAAAGAAGATCGGTAAGTATTGAATTGAATTTCTGGAAATGGCGTTTTTAAAATTATATTTATACCTTTCACAAATAGGATTTTTTTTGTTAGCTGTCGATCTTCACAGCTTGTCCCTTACTACCACGTTTATTATTTGAGCTCGAATAATCTCTCGTACACCAGCTCCGAATAATTTCCTTCATTTAAATGAAGAATAATTCAATGGTTGGGAAGGACTGACTAACTTCTGCCAACTGATTTTCGATCTTATTTCTTTCACTTTTAGTAGAAAGGAAGAAAAAGTATTAATTAATAAAAGTCACATAAAGATGTACAGAATGCGCCATAAGTTCTTGTCTACATTACCTTTTTATAATTATAAAGCCAGAGTTGCAATGCAAAGTTGTACTATTTATCAATATGACATGCTATTCTTTTTTATTTTTCAAAACAGGCATGCAATCGGGATCTAAAGCCCTGTATGTGCTCCACAGATAGTCCATTGAGATTTTGTTCCACCTCTTTGACACAGAGGACTTCAATTCGCCATAATTGTTGTGCAGTATTCCACAGACTGTCTCTCAATGCTCAGGGACTTGATGTTCAGAGGGGAGGAAGTATAAATTTTTCAACATTTACTCTCTTCTCTCTCTCTCTCTTTCTTCTCTAATGTCAATATCTGTACCCTTGTCTTGGTGAGTGACTTGAGACACAGGTCTTTCGTCTGCATCATTTACAGAATTGTTAAAGGCAATTTTCTGCATCATCTTATAGTGGAAATTGATGGATCTTCATGAACTTTTATAAAAGGCTTCTTTTAACTTTTCCTCAGACTCTCATGACTTTGAATCTTGAAACGTTTCTCAAGTCTTTATTCCTCTCAAAATACCTTTTCCTGAAATTTGTACACTATTCTTCTTGCCTAACAAAATGTCTATTTTTACAGTTTTTTCTTGAATAGAAACAAGATCATGAATCATTTTCTCCAAAATGACCATTTCAGCTTCCATATTTTTTGGTTCATAACTTTTTTGTTGTTGTAGCTAGCTACAATGCTTTAAAATAGTTTAAATTAACTCATTGAGCCCCATTTTACAAAAAACTTTATTTTTATCTTCCAATAAGACGATGTTAGAGCCCCTCAAATTAAGGCAAAATGACTTATGGCCGAACCACTACGTACAAATTGTATGACTTTTCCTTAAAAATAAAAAATATATTCTGTGAAACGATGAATATATTTTTCTTAATTATAAATTTCATATACAATCCTATTATAATAATTATCAAAGCAAATAATGATGTTGGATACATATGTACATAAATAAAATATGTTTATTAATTTTTTTTTGCAAGACTTGCTAAAAATAATAATAACCCCAACTTTAGTACTTACATGTACATATATTTATATATAATTTATCCTCATAAAGTCAACTTTTTCTCATTTTGCAAAAATATTTATTGTCTGCAAATGAAATTCCTAAGAGAGTAAAGATGTAACAAAATAAAAGCTCTTAGAGCCCACTTTTTAATAATTTAATTTCATTCAGATATAAATTTAATTAAATTGAACACTGAGAGAGATTCTGTGAATTCTTGGTTTTTTTTTTGAGAGTAAAAGATAAATATTGAAAGAAAAAAAATTGAAATTCTGTTAATATTTGCTCGTAAAATTGGTTTATAATCAGTTATAGCAAGTACGGTATGACCCTATTTATTCCTTTTGTGCTATATCTTTTTAACTACATATATTTGCAAATAAAAGGATTAGCTTCAGGGCTTTTAGTAGATAAAGTATTGTGTTACTATGTTGTATATACTTATAATTCGATCTTATAGTAGACCCATCCACATTGGTTAATAGACAATGAATTAGAAGGAAGACTCAACAAATATATTGGTGAGCCGATTTTAGGTTGTTTTAGATACATCAGTAACTGGGCAAAGTTATATGTATTTATTTCCTTAAAAATAAGATTCAATTTCAATTCTTTAAAAAAAGCAACAACCCAATTTGTGGCATTTGAATAGAAGAACATTCCTTGTGTTATACACTCATTGTGTACGACTTGAAAGTTCTGTACATATTAAAATAGGTTACGTATCAAATAGGAAATTATTATCTCTGGTTTAGATAATACCCGTTTATATAATACATCACCGATATTTAAACCTATGAAAAGGTACATTGTATACGAGTTAGCCTTCTGTAGTCATTAATTACATGAGATTATCAATATTTTATTCGACTTTACTTGACAAAAGGTACTTCAAATTTATAGAACTTATTTGTAAAATTCACTTTCTTAGTTTTTTTTTCTTCTCATTTTACAAATATACAAGTCTTACTTTTTATTCATACTCACATTTAGATATGAAGATGTTCTTCGTGATGGTGTCATTCTATGCCATTTGATCAATAAAATATCACCTGGATCAGTGAAAAAGATTTTAGAGAATGGAACCAACTTTCAACTCATGGAAAACATTGAGAGGTATATTACAGCGTTTAAATTAGTACTTGAGTCAAATATGACTATTTTCTTATGCAATTGCGACAGATTCCAAAAGGCTATTAAAAAGTATGGAGTACCTCAAGAGGAAATATTTCAAACCCCGGATCTCTTTGAACGAAGAAATCTACGACAAGTAACGATTTGTCTCCTATCTTTGGCTAGAATTGTAAGTATTACATGATTTTTATTTTTATTTTTATTTTCAAAGACATGTTTTAAATTGACTGTAGACACAAATGCACCCAGAGTATGAGGGCCCTAGAATGGGACCAAAGATGTCGACTGAGAACAAAAGAAACTTCTCTGAGGAAGATGCTCGACGTATGAGAGATGGACAAATCGGTCTTCAATCTGGTTTTAATAAAGGAGCTACTCAATCCGGACAGAGTTTTGGAAATACTAGACACATGTAAAGTGTTATTTCAATAGAGATCTAAAAAAAATGATCCAAAGCCTTTTGTCTTTTTAATTTTATTTTTATTTAAAGAATAAATAAATATAATATTTTCAACATAGGTTTATATAAATGATTAATTATAATTAATTATTCATAAAGATGAATTTATAAAGCTTTATATGTATGTAAGTAGTCAATTAAATTGGCTGAACTTCTAAACAGATCAGTCAAGAAAAAATAAATAAACAAACAAACAGCAAAAGTACATTTTGCACTGCACAAAATTTGTTTTTAGACCTTTTAGTTACTTAACAAATCCCGGTGGGAATATGTTAAATACTTTAAACTACAAACTCCAAATTGGTTTGTATTTGTATTCTGAAAGAATTTTTCTCACTTGGTATAGGTAATAAGTACTCATATTGTTTGGAACTTTGATATGATAAAGTCATTTTGTTCATGATAATAGAAAACAAAGAAACAAAACAAAAATTAAAATGGAAAGTTGTAAAACTCTGGCACTGATTTTATTATTTACTACATAAATTAGCTAAAACGGAGATCACTTTTTCAAACTTTGAAATCCTTTCGACACAGGATTGATTCACTGCTCCATTGCTACCCCACAGTAACTTTAAGTGAAAGTTTGTATGGAAGAGATCGTAGAGAAGAATTTCTTCTTGAATTCCAATGTCATTGATGTATTTAAGTCCATTCTCTCTAAATCTATCCACAGACTTTTCTGAGGAACATTCTTGAGCGTAGGCAATGTGAGAGTTGAATAAGGGGAAGGGCTCCGGAATGGGAACCCCTTTTGCAAATTTGAATATCTCATTGAATAAGTTTCGAAAGGTCTTGAGACCTCGTAGATCCTTGCATCCACTCAAAAAAGGAACAATGTGAGGTATAATGATGAAAGAGGATCCGCACTCCGAGTTCTCAATCTCCTCAAATTTTCCCTCATTTAAAATTTTTAATTTGGGTTTTAGTTCATGATCCAAACAGGATGAGTCCTCGGGGTAGTTCTCATTAAGTTTTCTCCAAATACTCGTGATTCCACGGAGCTTCACATTTGATAGAGCATTGACAACGTTAAAAAATCCGACTAAATTATTGGATAGCTCTGATGCAATGGATATCCATTTCGCCATGAGAGCCACAGACTGCTCTTTGGATGTGGCAGTCAGGATCGTCGTTAGGATAAAGTACTTGAGACAAAGGCACCGCTCCATTAAATCCTCACGCAGCTGCTTTCCTTCCACAAGTGTGAGAAGATGAAGTCCAGACTTTATACCGGGAAGACCGTATTCTCGATTTAAAGTAATGGATAGAAGATCCATATCTAACTTGGTGAGGTGATATGCAAGTACTTCTGACTCTGTATCTAGGAGAGTTCTTTGTACAGCATTAATAGCTGTAGGATCCAGGGGTTTATTCCCCTCTTTGGGTAAATAGAGAGTACGGAACTCTAAAGGATTAAATGCAGAAGTGAGTGAGATCGGAGTCATGGGGATTTCTTCAATGGATGAGGATGATGCTCGATGTCCGCATTCCTTTTCTGCTACTGGTGCGGTAACTGGTTCATTTGATGCAGATAGACTCGTCTCTTCTTGTGGATCTAGAGAGATAGAATTTAATTGAAATATGCATTTTTTGTATGTGAAATCGCTTGCAATATAATTCAATAAATGATATTTTTTTAATAAAAGAAAAAAAAAATGATCTATCATATCCTTCAAAATATCTAACTTTTTGAATCATATGATTAAAAAATAAATATCAAAATAAATTGGTAAAGAGCCTTACCTTCAAGAGAAAGTGGGTCCCCTCCAATATTGAGCCCCTTATTCCCATCAGACCCGTCATTTTCATCATTATTAAGTCCCAAGGGAAAAGGATCCTCGGGAAGAGAAGAGTTATCTTCGTGCTCTTCATTTTCCTCATTGGTTGAAGAACTCAATAATGGAGTCAGTTCCTGATGCTCAAGGAGTGAAGTATTATCATCAGTCGTAGAAGAGAGCTCCGAACTTTCAGCCACTTCAGCCTTAGTTATTGGCTTTTTCCTCAACGTCAAGTTTATTGAGCCAGGCTGAGGCGGAGGAGGTGGTGGCACTTTGGGTCGAGGTCGAGCTAAGGCTCTTGGATGATCATAAAACTAATGTGAATCAATAAATAAGGAATCTATCAGAGCCAAAATGAATGTAAAAAAAAGGTAAAAGTTTCATAGGTATGATTGCTTTAATTTGAAGCAGCGTACGTGAATGAACAAAATGTTTTAAAGACTATATATTATTTTGAGAATGGCTCGTGATAGATTCCTGATTTCTTTCAATTTGAGTTGAGGACAAACATGGACGCGGTCTTGGAAGAGTGTCGTACACAACATTTGGTTTCTTGACTCTGCGATTAAGTGTCGCTGTTCCATTATTGATACTATGGTTATTAGTATTGGAAAATGAATTTTCCTTGAAGCAACTGAAGGGTTGATAGAGGGAGGAATCACTCGGTGATTTTGTTAATGACACTGGTGGAGGAGTATCATTGAAATTATTCGAAGTTGTTTGAGTTCCAACTCCGGTAGAATTTACATTTAAAGAGGTAGTTGATAAATTTTTCTTTGGAAAATTATGAGCTTTAGGCATATCTGAAAAAAAAAGTTTGAAGAAATTCAATAAATTGAATGGATACATCTCAACTCAATCTACTACCGTCCGATTTCCCCATCTGAGTTCGATGAAATGTTCGATAATTGTTCATAATTGGAATAAAGTTATTGGAAGAGCTATTCAAATTGTTGGACAAAATACTTTGACGCTGCTTCATGATATTAGCTTGAAGATTCAAACAACTCCGCTCAACATCCTTCAAATATTTTTCCATTAGACATTCCTGCTGCGTTGTACTTGTTTTGACACTACTTCGTCCTGAATTCGTACGTGAGGAACTTCTTTTTTCCGAAGAGGAGTTTGGTGTCCGAGACTTGGAATACGTGGGTGATGGACTACTCATCGAATCACAGAGACTGGATTGACGTAATCTGCAAAATTTTCAGATTAGGGATTTTAAATGCTTCGTCTAACCTCTCTCCTAAAACCAGTGCTTCTCAAACTTTTTCACTTGCACCCTCTCAGATAGTAACATTTGAGTATCTGCACCCTCTCTCTCTCTCATTTTGCCAAAGAGAATAACCTTAAAATATTTTCACACCCTCCTCCATAGAGATACTGGTGTATACAGTACAGTACTCGCTACAATTTGAGAAGCCCTGTCTTTTATATTACCTATTATTCTTCATTTTCTGCATTTGCTTTTGAATCTGTGATGTTGAGTAGTGTCCTAGAGGCACCTTTCTAGCTTTTGATGCCTTAATTATAGCTCCCGAAAGAACAGATACGGGTTTTTTATTTGATACATAATATGAAATTAGATCTGGGATAGTGGGGAAGGCCTCTTCTTCAAATCGGTAGCAAACAGTTTCTTGAGCGGTGTGTGCATGAAGAACAAGTCGATTCATTCGAAAGTGTAAAATACGATTCCCAGAGCTTTTACAGGTGAGAACAAAGTCACCAGGGGAACTAATACAGTCTCTTACTAAGAAGTCCCCATCTGACTCCACTGTTGTCTCTGCTGCCAATCGAGTTATTGGTCCATGATACCATTCATGGGATCTATAATTAAGGATATTATCGTTTAAAAGCCAATATAATATGTTTAAACACTAAATAGTCGGTATATTTTTAAACGAATAAAGTTCTCTCAACCTTTCAGTTGTATATGTACTTTATAAACTGATAATTCCCGCTAAGTTTAGCTCTTTTACTGCATTACCTTATATCCGACTCATCTAAACTCAACTCATAGCCCAAATCCCTTTTCCTCTTATCCTCATAGTCATCATCCAACGAGTCCACGCTCACATTACTCGTCGAACTATTCACCAAATCCCCTCCAGCCAAAACAATTGGTTTGGCCGATGAAGAGCCTTTTCCTGAAGGGGGTGGGGGTGCAGGGGGCTTGGAATGGTGATGATACATACTAAATATATTACAATTTAAACGGATCTTTCAAAAAAAATCAAGTGAGGGAAGACCCAAGAGCAGCAGACTCATCATCATCATGATGAATACTACTCCGTCCTCCTCCGTCCTTCTCTATATGTGTTTGTAAAAAGGGATTTTTTTATAAATGTAATTCGGGAAAGCGCTTTACTCCTCTTTTCTTCCCCTTTTCTCTTCCTTTTTTTATTTTCAAAAAAAGAAAAGGAAAATAATATTATTATAATGTATCTCCCTTTCCCCGTTTTCTTCTTTCTCCTTTTTCCCTCTTCTTCTTTCTTCCTTTCTCTTCCTCCATCTTGTCACAAAACGCAACTCCTTCACAAACTTATTAAAACATATTATAAATTAGTAGTCGTTTTCTTTTGAAAATCTAGACAATCAAGATATAAATACATTGCATGCATAATGTCATAACTTAATAGCAACAATGCTTTGCATAAGGAACGATAAATATATGCTAATAAAAGTATTATATATAGTTTCCTGCAAGAAAAAGAAAGTATCACAATCCTTAGGGAAAGAATGAAATATTTAGAGAGAGTTTTTATTTTTTGGTTATGTATTTATGTAATTCACAGCCCATACAAGAATTTATGTGCATTTGATGAAAAATATATACATGTATAAGGGACCGCAGAGTGAGTGCATGTTGTACATGACATTATTATACCATAGGAGTATTTATTTGTGTCAAGATACACGCATTTCATTATATTATGACATAATTTCTCTCTAGGTTTTTTTTGTACAAGTTTTAAAAAAATATAACTTCATGTATTTCGATTCGTTATGAGGGATATGAGGGATGTACTAATTTGTGCAATTGAGTGAGTACATTTATACAATGACAAATCCGAAGACTTTCCCATTCCAGGTATTCATTCCGTTCCTGTCTTTTCCATTTATAAATACATATTATATATAAAATATGACGAATATTGTATTAGAGTGAAAACCATGACGTTTTCTGACACAAGCACAGTGTTTTTACTCTCAGTCACTGGACAAATTCAAGGTGCAGACTTTCCAGGAATGGACGATCTCTACTGTCGCTATAGTTTTGTTTCTGGACCCGACTGGGCTGTAACTGCTGGTCAAGAGGAAGGGATCAGTCAAGTAGCAAAAAAGAGTTTGGTAGGAAATTTTGACCCCTCAAAATTACATAACCATGCATAAATATCCTCTAACAAAATATGTAGGACGAATATCAACGCACCATATGGAATTTCCCTCTTGACATCACATACCGCTCCACCTGCCCCTTTGGTTGGCCACAACTCGTCGTTTCCGTCTATGGACTAGACATATTTGGAAATGATGTAGTGAGGGGCTATGGAGGGATCCATGTTCCTATTTCTCTTGGCTCAAAAACCCTGACCTTCCCTGCATTTGTACCTGAATCCTCTTCTCTTCTTCAAAGATTTACAGGATGGGTTACGGGAAGGAGACCTGAATTTATTGATCCACGTGTTGTTGCATCAGGAGAAGGGCGAGATGTGACACGAACAAGGACTCAGGGACGGGTTACAGTACAATTTAATGTGGTCTCTAAGGATTTTAAAAAGTTGGGCTATGATACGACTCCAGGGGATGGAGGATCCAGCTCTAACCATGAGGACTCTTAAAATGGGCTTTCATGATTATAATTTTTTGATAATTTTTATAATATACATATATTTATTATTTGTCCAAGAATTTTCCAATTAGAGGGAAAGCTTTCACTCAAATGCATCATTCTGATTAAGCTCTAATTTTACAAAATTGTTTGTGCCTTTAGTTATCTAAAGACCTAAGGGAATAAATCTTCAAATCTGTTTTTTTTAAGGCTTTGCTACATAAATCTTTACATAAGTCCTATGCTTTTTTTATAAATATATTTTAAAACCATACGAAAGCTATGTAAATATCATTACTTTGACTCTCTCTTCCCTCCCCACCTCACAACAAATTATATACGAATGAATGTGTGTATTTTTTTAAACTATAAAAACATGTAGAAAAGTAAACTTAGTTTGTGTGTGTAAATAAAACCTATTCATAGATTATGCTTATGGAAAGAGGGGAGGATGGGGGGGGGGGGGGTAATGTAAGTAGACAATTTTTTGTTTGTTTGTTGAAATATGTGTTTGTTTAAAATTACATATGCATACTTTTTGACGAGAAAAAAATGTTAATAAATACATTTCCTTGATGAAAAAATTATTTATATGCTGTATTAACATGACGTCATTATTCTAGAAAAAACTAAATTTTATAAAAAATCAAAACCCTTGCTACTTTAGTCGTACAAATATAATAATTTTTATCATTTTTTAGAGTCCTTAGATAAGGTTTCCTTCGGATTTTTGTTTCTTTGAAATTTTTCTATTTATATCAACAAATACGTATCTTCAAAATGATGTCATATTCGGTTGATCAAGCAAAACGTGACGTTAGTTAAAAGATTGTATTGGTACAAGGGCGCTATAACATTAACTAATATAGGTATTGTGTTCTGTAAATACAAAGTCTTGGTGTCATCAAAAGTTTGCGTGAATTATACCACAATTTGTCGCAATGTTTAAATATTTGTATATACTAATATATGTTTGAAATATTTTTGATCCAATATATTTAAGAGTTATTAAACTAGACAGAATGTTTGCAACATTCTTCTTGTATTTATTTTTTATTTTGCGGAGTCTACTCTTATGTAACATATGGAGAAGAAAAAATAGAAAGCCTTAGAAAAACTTTAATGGGTAATTTTTCCCATCTCCTCTTATATTTTACTTTTTTTGTGTGTGTGTGAGGGGAGGGGGGTTATCATGATGATTGCAACTTCTTTTCTACTACCTAAAATTACTTAATTTTGGTTATTACCTAGAAGAGCACACGCATGCACATTATTTTATAGAATAAACATTTTAGAAAGCCTAACTTTATTATTATTTTTTTCATTATGCTACTTCATTCTTTAGATCAGGCTTTGGTTGCCCCTGTCTTTTGATGCTAATATAGTTTTGTAGGTCCCTTCTAATTGCTTTCCAAAAAAAAAAAAAACCACATATACAATCATAGATATAAAAATTTACAATATCAAAAAATAATTATTTTAAATAAGAGGTTTTTTGATTTAACGCAGTTTCTCATTGATTGAGTCCATGGCTTTTGTTATCCATCAATACTCTTTTGACATTTTATGTTGCTTATTCTTACTTTATACCAGATTTTACAATACTATAAATTGTTAGTTTAAATGGGTTATAATTAAGTAGTGTTAAATCTTGGTCTTGAAATTCTGGACTGGTCCAAAACTGTTCTAATTTCTGTTAGATAAAACTTTGAAAAATGGATCGGTACCATCTAAAAATTACTCGTATGACTGGGTCATATTTTGTTAATTTAATGATATCGATGTGAAACAACAAAAAAAAATCGATCACTGTTTGAAAACAATTAAATTTTGAACCACAGTTTCAACAGAAATATCTTCTTCTCTCAGTCTCCAAAAAATCAATTCATATCAAATTGGAACAAAGTGAGTCTCAGACCAAAGTCTCAACACCACCAGTTACAATCCTTTTATAGTATTAATTTGCAAAATCTACGATGTGATCATGATCGTTTTTATTTATTTTTACGGATCCTCAGTTCAGATACCGATACTTATTCCATAAGCCTATTATATGTTTATTCGACAATATAAAGTAAGTAATAGTGAGGATCCAAGAAAGCTGTTGTGTCTCTATATGACTGGTGATGAGATCTCTGTTTACATGTTTTAGGACATCATCACTCATGGTCAGATATCCAGATATGGTTTTTGTTTTTTTCCCCTTGTCCAGCCATGTTTGTAATTAATAGTATTAATGTTATCCCAGATTTGTAAATATCGTTCTATCCTTCAATATATTCAAAATATTCAATTTTCAGTACAACTGCATTGTACAGCTGCTGATATTAATATTGAATAAAATATTTATTTTGAGATCGATATTATTTTTTTATAGATATAAATTATGTTAAAGGACCTATTTACCTTCAACTTGCTTTCATGCGTTCACATATTGCCAACTAGCTCACCAAAGTTAACAAATAGCTCATTGTTCTAACAAAACTCTATTATGAACAAAATAAAATGATGTGTTTGTCACATGTACAAACATATTTGTAAGAATCTTATGCATTTATGATTAAAAAATATATATTGTTTCAATCCATGGTTAGAGAGAAGGCTTACACAATATATCTTTTGACCTGTAAATGAAATGTAAGAGTACAATTATTATATTGTGTCATTTTATCAGCAACAATAAAATCAAGAGGAAATTAATTTTTATTAAATGGTTGAATGATTTTAATGATATTAGATTAATTAATTAATTAACTAGATATATATTGTACATAGATCGAGAAAAAGAGGGAACGAATTTGGACCATATATGTATATATATATATATATATATATATATATATATATATATATATATATATATATATATATATATATATATATATATATATATATACATACATAGGTTATTGGGATATGTAAAATATAAAATATTTCTATAATCAATCAATATATTCAGGAATTTTATTTAGAATAAGATATTTTTTTTTTGTGTGTGTGTAACCTGATGCAAGAAAATAATGTCTACCTCTATGAATGTGAATCAATAAAATCAATAGTCAACAATATATGTTGTAATAAAAATAATCTTTTACAGTAAGATGATGATGATGCATTCGAAACTTATCATTGACATGTCACAAAGATATACATACAAAAAAAAAGAAAGGAATATGATAGAAAAAAATAATATTTTTTTCTTTATATTTATGTCTTTGGATTTCCTTAGAAAATCCAAGGAAAAGTTTTGCTATAATTTACAGCTTTTACCTATTGCAATATACATTTATGAATTATTTTTCGACTAAAAACCAACCAAAGTAGAAGAAAAATAAATAAGAAAATATGATTTGTCATAGAAAGTTACATGCATATTATATAATTCAGTTTTATTTTTAAAAAAATAAAGAAAAATTCCTGAATAGGGTTTTATAAGTTTAAAAATTAAATTTTTGTTTTTATTGGGGCTCACAAAAAAAATAAAATTTAAGGAAATATTTTTTTTAACATACATTCTTTCGTGGAATCGAATATAACGTACAAAAACGGAAAATATAGGTTAACCATTTTGATTTTGGGTATTTGATAATTCCAAAAATGAATAGGTCTGTTATATATTTTTTTTTGTATCGAAGTACAGCTTTATTAAATAGCTCATATACTCAATCATAATCTTCATTACACATTTTTCAGTAGACTATCAGGTTTTTTTATTGAGATAATTAATAACATTAAGAGGGAGATTTGTTTTAAAACTTCTAAATTTATACAAAATAACTTGATTTTTGTCTACCATGCAATTAATTTCGTTTTTTTTATTGGACTAGTATAATTAAAACAGACATCTTTATTTATTAAAAACATTTTGAATATTTGATCTAGTAACCTCGTTAAGTCATCCAATACCTGTATTGTAGTCTCACATTCATACAAAAAATAAGCCAAGCTCTCCAGAGACTTTTTACAATACAAATATATTTTGTCGTTCACTGTTCTGCCAAAAATAGAACCTAGATGAAGGATGTTTCATACCATTCTGTATTTTAACCAAAAAAAAACCAAAATTCTTATTCCCCAAACATTTTAAAACCTGCATTGCCGAACAATTTAAACCCGTCCTTTCCCCTTTGCTCCAGAAAGGCTCATCAGAAAAGTCTAAAACTTTTCATTCCTCCCAAGTAGTTATAAAATTAATCTTTTGGTCCGAATTTCTAGTTCTTGGTCGCGATATCCCCCCTCCCCCCAAAAAAAAGTAAATAAAAAATATCTGTTAAGACGATGAAATTCATCGTAAAAAAATTGTCTTTTTTAAAAACGTCTCCCAAGTACCTAATATTTATTCTAATAGAAGTAAAGGATAGGAAACACTTACATTTCTTTTTACAGGTTGGCTCTTGCTGGATAAATCAAAAAAGTAAGTAGGCAGTTTCTGTTTTCTAATGCTTAACCAAAGGTAATCACAAAAAGAAGAATTATAAATCCTAAGAAATTGGGAAGACTAAGAACGATTTCCTTAAAAGTCTTGTGGAATGCTTTACTTTTTCGACGGCTTGGGAGATTAACTGACGTTCAAACAACTTGGTCAAAATTTTTGGAGGAAAAATGGTCAAATCAATTTGGAAATTTCTTATAAAGTACACGCTAAAATACTTGCATATTTATTAGTGAAAGTTAAAAGGAGATGCGTGTGGAAGTTTTTCGTCTATTCTTGTTTTATATAGCAGTAGTATGTAGTAATAAAAATCTATTATTTTTGCATAAAATTGAAGGTTTTATTGTATCCAGTTTTATTCAAGCTATTTCAAACGATTTTGTTTTGCAATTTTAGCCCCTGGACAATCAAAATAGTGCGTCCATTAGCGATTGGACTAGATGGTTTTCATTATTTTATCGACATTTTCCACAATTTGATAATTGATTTTTTACTATACTTAATATAACATATATATATGAATTATTTTATTGCTAAAAAATCAACCAAAAGTAGGTAGAAGAAAAATAAATTAGATAATTTATCTTTTTCCAGATTGACAAAAGTAAGTTTCTCATTTGTTCATATTTATCCATGAATGTTTATTGTACATATATGTAGGCTATTTCCATACACCAAATAACCATAGACCTGCCATCAAATAACCAGAAATAAACACATCCTAATAAATCATTCAAGAAGAAAAAATTGCCAATATATGAATTAATCTTGGCCAATATTCAATATTTATATAATTTATTGTTACTTATTTCTTAGGTTTTCTATCGATATATTTATCTACCTATGTATAGCTCAGAAATTGGAATTTCTATGATTTATAGTATTTTCATTTTATTTTATGGATAAAAAAGAAAAGAAAAAAAAATGCAATTAACGATCTTGATTTTAAATTAATAATAAATTAATTAAAAAACCTCTTATCAGAGTAGAAAGGGCTGCTTGGTTCAAAAAGAATGATTGAATGCTGCGGTATTTAATTTATTATTACGATTGCTCTCAGAACCTTTCCTCTAAAATAATATTAAAAAGGACTAAAATCAGTTGTTGGTCGTTGTTCGACTTTTCAACTTTGATAGTACTTTTTTGTTGATATTTGTTGGGAAGGGGTCACAGCTTTACAAGAGATAATTTTGTATTTAACGAATCATACTTTTTATTTGAATGTTTAAGTTGAGGATTAATGACTCTTGACTCCCACTGTCCCAGGACATATGACTATAGGTTTTTTTCTTATTATGATTATTTTTGTAGAAAATTTAGTCCTATACACTTCTTCTAATACTTACTGTACAAACTATATTCACGTTTTGCAAAACAAATTCTTCAATTGATCGTTTTTCAAAGTAAAATTATATAAAAATAATTCCTTTTCATTCAACTTAACATACTTATTATTTATTTTAAAAGTCTATTTTCCGAGAAGGAATCATATTTTTTGTACAATCCTGAACATTTTTGATTAGCTGCAGATAAAGTAATGGGACTGTAAATTTATGGGTCATAATGAATAGTTCTTTATATTAGTCTTTATAGAAGTGAAAATTTGTTTATGAAATGTTTTATTTAATTGTAACTATATATTAAAAATATATACTGCAAAAAATGTAATCATATAATTTCAGAAATAGAGATTTTATAAGCTGTTGGCAAGCTATAGTTTGAATTTATATTTGTTTTGAATCTGTCATCCGTTTTTCATATTTTCGTAGAGAATAAAAATATTTTAAGTTACAAACGAGTTAAAAAAATACCAAAACTCTTGTCCACAATATACACATTTATATGGAAAGAAATTTCTTTGTTTTAGTTGCGATGTGCTTAAATGGATTAGTTAGTTACTTGGGATATAACTGTAAAATAATAAATAAGTATATATAGACAACAGTATGTGCAATAAACTTCAGCTGACACAATTGGCACTTTCAAAATATGATGTTACATTGATTTTTGAATAAGTTAGAATAAAAGTGAATACAATCCCTTACCCTAACTACCGTTCATCGGAGCCTACTCAAGATTTGACTCTACTTCTGCCTTAGTATATCAAACTAAACAACCTAAATCCCTTTGTCACCTCTGTATATTTATTTATCTATATTCCTTTCCTAAATTAAGACTCATCAGCATATCATTTAACATAATGTCTACCCGTGTACCCTTATTTTGTATAATGTCATCTCAGGCGGGGTTTTTATGTTCACTCACCGAGAAATACTCTTTTTTTACATCTTTACAATTTATAATAATAATAATTTTTGAAAGTACCTTGAAATGATGTGATACGTTGGTGTAGAATAAAAAGAATAGAAAAAGTGAAATATCTCAGATTTAAAACGAATAAATACAGGTTATTTGTATATGCACAAAAGCATACCTAAAAATTATCAAAGAACAAAAAAACTCCTTTCACTATCAAAATACATAATTCCTGGAATTTTTTCTGCTATAGATAGATAGTAACATTTCTTTAATTATTCAATGTTATCTCTTTGTTTTAAATGATTTTAATACATGGTTTCATAAAACGGATATTCTGTTAGTTAATTGTATGAAACATTCATGGAAAAAGCGTGATTTTTTTCATTTTTAGTGAATTGAAACTAGTAGCAATATAAATGAACTATGTTTTTTTTGCAAAATTTCACTTTTTCATAAGTAATATTTTTTAGTTTTTTTTTTTTACATTAACTTAGAGTTTGATGATCAAACTTTGTTAGGATTAAAGTCTCGTTTTGTCTTATTATTTGTTTTGTTTGAAAATATAAAATTAGATTTATATAACTTCTTCTTTTTTTTTTTCAATTTCAAACATAACTAAACTACCAACACATATCCAAATCGACTTAACACCACAAATAGCATTAAATCTCAAAAATAACCTGTCGTCGTTATGTTGGGTTTTATCCAATTGATTGATAGTTGAGTCACATTTTCCTCGTTTGTAGTAATTTTTTTGTTCCTGTATCGTCATCAGCATGATCACTGTCGTCTTTTGAGAGATGTAATCCAATCAAGTTCGTGACAGTTTTGGTAGTTCCTTTGTTCATCTCTTATTCCCTTCCTTTTGATGTAATTGATTTAAAAAAAAATTATATATACATATATGTATGTATATTTGACATGTAAAAATATACAAATATAATGACAATTTTTCTAAATATATTTTCCATATGCATTCAATAAATAAAAAAGACAATCTTTTAATTAATTAAAATAAGAAGGAAAAAAAATGCTTTCTCCTAGATAAGTTTGATGATGATTATTATTTTTGTAAAAAAATATTGAAAGTAAAACTGTCAAGAACTTTTTCCTCAATTATATACAAAATAAGGCAAACTGTGAATCCTTTGGTATATATATGAATGTATATAACAAATGGTTTGATAAAAGAGACAAAACTTTGACAAACATTGATAAAAAATAATTATAAACAAAACTTTTTTATTTTTGATTGTATAAATTTGACGAATTATATTATAATATAACAGTATTTTCACTTATATATATATATATATATATATATATGTATGTATATGATACGTCAACATAAAAAGAAATCTTTTTAAAAAAAAGAAAAGAAAGGAATCCATGCATAAAGGGATGAATTGGGATTTAGATCTATATTTTGGACCTAAGAGGAAGAATACTGCTTCCAGCCCCTACTAACAGGTACATATGTTTACATATCTCACAGATCATCAATACGATACGTCATCATGTTGGTAGCTCTGGATAATAAAAGAACTCGAAATGTTTTGTCTGGAAGGAGAGGGGGGGGGGGACGAACAAAAAAGTCCATGTATAATTAAATGAAAAAGGTTGACTTTGGTGACTAAAGAAAGGTTCAAAATCTTTCTCTTTGAATCCTTTGGTGATGATGAGAAAGCTTTTCATGAGCTCTCCCCAGAAATGGCTTAGTTATACGACCTTGACGTCTTCACTTTCCTTAAGTAAATTACGAATGATTTCAGAGGAGCAAACATATCATTGTAGTATAAGTTGAAATTTTACCTCAAATGCCGAATCTGATAAAAAACCCAAATCTTATCTATTTTTTCAGTATACAATTAGTTATAAAAATTTTTAAGTGCAGACTTTAAAAAAAAAAAGAAGAAGAATTTTTTAAACTTGTCTTGATAGTTTTGAGTTTTTAAAATCGAAGGATATTACTCTATAAACTTTATTTGTATTTACCTCTTGATTATCATACTTCTACCCTCGATTCGAGATTTTCTTTAAGTAATATCATTATTTAATTTCATTCATTTTACCCACTAGAGTAAAAAGAAATTAGGAATCGATACATGTCTTGAAAATATCAGGGTACAGAATATGGTAAGATGAGACCTTCCTCAAAAGTTTCACTCAGAAAAGAAAATCACGTCTTGTATACCTATTTACTATTTTAATACAATATTTGAAGTAATAGTCTTCCCTGTATTTTTATTATTTGGGATTTCCTCTAGTTTTATTGAGTTTCATTACTTTTTATTTGTATTATTCAATCCAACTGCCGTCTATTGAAGATAATACATCTAAATATATGTATTATCAGCTGTGAAACAACACTAAAGGTAAAAAACTAATAAATGAAAAAATAAAAATTCGGCAAATTTGTTCAGTGGTAGAATATCCTTGCGATGAATTGATCGAACACGGTTGCTAACGGCTTTCAATTTCTTTTACTTGCAAATACCGTAAAAAAAAAAAGAATTAAAAAAGATTTATAGAACGATATCGGGGCCGACAAACTGGCTTATAACGACATCCCCTCTACACCGGATTAAGTTTTTGATTTTGATCGTCCAGAGGATACTAAACGTTTCTAATTTAATGATAGTTCCTTTCCCTTAAGATAATGTGACCAGGTGGTGAGAAATATAAAGTTAATATAATTTATAATAAATAGTATGTGTTATTCTCCCCGTTGTATTTTACTACTAAATTATTTTTAACACGTTCAATTATTATTTTCTCTACTCGTATTAGTATTAATTAGTAATTTACAATCAGTTTTATATTTATTTAGTATTTTAAATCAAGAAACAAATCTTTTTTAAATAATTGCATGCTTTGTATAGTCACTGTTGAGACCTTTGTGTAAAGTAATAATCGTAGTTGGTAAGAAAAAAAATTAAAAAAATTCCTAATATATTTGTTTACTCTATACACGGTCCAATATTATTTCAGTCAGTTAATTAAAGGCTTTATATTCAAAATTCTGATCTTTACTTAAGAGACTTTATTTGCCTCCAAAACTGGCCTTTTAAATAAAACTAATAATCATATCCCTGTTTTTTTAATTGTGCCTTAGAATTATTTGCAACCTTTTAGAGAATTTCTGGGTCCTTCAAAGGATCTATTACAATAATTTATGTAGTGCATAATATAAATGAAAGATAATATGTTTAATTGAAGACTACAAACTCTTTTTGGAAGATACAACGATGCTGGTTGGCTTTTGTGTTTATGTATACCACATATTTGAATTACTTTTAACAGAGTGCTTACACGACAGATAGTCATACAATTTCTTCTTTTTTCTCTTCTTGATAACCATATAATTGCTACTGAAAATCTTAAGCCTGTCTTTACGTGCAATGTTTTTTTTTTGTGGTTGGCTATCTGTACAAATTTTCTATTTTCCAAATATTTCATCAATATTCCTTGATTCTTGAGGGGCGAACACTGTCTACAAATATTAATCAGAATCATGTCTAATGAACTTAGAATCTTTAATATTTATAATATAATCTCCTGATATATATGAAAAGAGGACATTAGGTATAATAGTTGGTATCGTAAAACGTCATGACAGCTGATGCATCTCTCCTCCTAAACATTCATAAAATTGTCAGGTTTACAAGGTTAATTTTCGCTTTCTTTTTATTTTACATATCGACACAGCTTAGAGTTTACATCTCTATGAATATGCAAATATATATAATATTATATTTGTTGAAGATTTTATCATATAAACATAATAAAATTATAAAACAACTGGGGATGGGCACTTTGTTGAGACAATTACCTAATACCTTTCATTTTATTAACTGATTGTTATTAGACAGTATTAGACAATACTCAATAACTTATTGAAGCTGAGAGGATTGAAGTGAGTTTGAATAGTCGAAAATCCTGGAGAACCTTTATTTAGCATGATTTCTTAATAACCATGAATCGAATTGCTTAACATTATAGCAAGTTCTTACTTTTACAATACAGATAAGACTGAAATTGAATTGATTATAATCAGGGTACCACTACCTTGATAATTATTAAGGTAGTGGTGCCAACTGCTATTTTTTTTTCATTTCTTCAACTCAACACTATCTCAACATTTTGCCCATGTCTTTATGCCATAACTTTTTTTTTGATATATACCTAAGATATCTTTAATTGCAAAAAAAAGAGAAGATGGGGGGGGGGGGAGAAAATAGGCTTAGATACCTTATGTCATCATTATATCAATATATGTAACTATAAAAAAATATACTTTTTAAGTTTCTTTATTCTTTTCTATTCATCTACTCTATTGATAGATTGTAAGGGTAAGAAAAGGAAGAGATGAAGAAGTGACTTTGAGTTACTTTGTACTGATATCTACGTACATACATATGTATGTATAAATCATTGACGTTCTAAAAATGATATAAAAAATTATAAATGATGTGTGCTTTTCAAAAGAGGAAATATCGGGGTTATTTTTATATAGATAGAAAGATAGATTATACAGGTCAATTACCTTTCTTGCTAAGGAGCCAATACAAGGAAAATCCCTTCTTATACATACATCTCCCTGAAAGGTCAGATGGTATTGTTGAAAGATAAATATGTAGGGGCAGTTACTTCACTGTTGCTTTTTGCTCAAATCTGGGAGCAAGTTTGAGTTAGATACACGGAAATTTAACTCAAACTACTTACATCTGTCTGTTATTGATTGAATCTATTGGTAGATTATACTAGTAAGTAGTTTTTTGTCAAATTGCACATGAATGCAACAGCTTTAAAAAAATTGAGTTTGATTAAGAAATTAAGAAAATTAGAATAAAGAATTATTGTTGACTAATAAATAGCAAAACTTTTCAAGTTGTTGAATTAACTATTAATTTCCAATTTATTATTTCACATTAAGATATTTTAAGATTTTTAATTTTGATCATTCGTCAGTATTATGGATCGCAGAAATTCACACAAGTTGAGTGAGTGCATGCACTCTCACACTAGCTCTATTCGGGACCCTGTAGATAAAATCAAAATAATCAAGAAAAATAAACAATACGTGGTCAATTGCACAAGACTTTTTGCATTTTATCCAAATGAAGGGGTACTGAGTTTTAATAAATTACATCAAGGGATTGCAAAATAATTAATAATTAACTATTTAAATGACATAATAGTTACAGCAAAAAAAATGACTTCATATGGCAAAAAATTACTTTCATCACTCAAAATCAGTTTTTATCAAATATCCTTAAAAAACTTGACAAATGTGTCTGACTTTATTTGTCAATAGTTCTAATTAGACAATACAATTGTGATGTAAATTTCATAGATATAGGTCTTTTGAAGTTTGAGAAAAAGAGAATTTTGTAACTCTCAACGATCTCTCTAAAACTCAATTTTTCATTAAATAGTGTTTTGGGGTCGATAGATCTTTCATAAACTTTAAATAAAGTAGTAACTAAGTTAATATATTTTCGATCTATTGCGTTTGTTTAATAAACATTAATGAAATTTTTCTTATCCTTCAATACGTTTGAAATTTATCTAAAAATTAGTATTAATAAGATATATATATATATATTTTTTTTTTACAATTTACTCATCCAATGAGAATTAGCTAATGTTAATACTATTTTTCTCATCAACATTTTTGAAATAACTATTAGTATGTAAAATATGGAAGGACTCTTCAAAAATTTGAATAATATTATTTATATTTATAATCTTGGTTCGTTAGTCTAGATATTTGACTAGTCGATTCGATTAAGTAGTGCTGATGTACAATCGATCAATTCAATGTTTAATGAATAAATGTAATAAACCACAGATATTTCACTTTATTTCAAACATTTGACAAAGTTTCACTAGCGATTGAAAAGACCTATATTTTTAAAGTAGTACCAATTTTTTTAACAGAGCATTGGTCATCAAAAATAGATATTTTTACTTAGTCTGATACTCAAGCTAACCAAGAGCTAGCCAGATGTTTCTACCGGGTTATATACTTCATATAACTTCCGTAACCACATGCTGATGCGTTTGTAGCTTGTTTTGGTTGTTATGGAAGATTTATGAAGGCATTCAGGCTTTCATGAAACTAGAATAATTCCATGTTTATTATGCAGTCATCAAAAAACTGATGCCTAGGTGCCCAAACCCTGGTTTACTAGGTTATTTAAATAAGCTAAATGTGATCTGTTGTCCACAGTAAAATCTTAGAAAATGAACAAAACCTTTTTCTATTTGACTCAAAATATATATAAGTATGTTTTTGGTGATAATAGCAATGTCAAACGGTGATGAAAATCTTAATATATGTTTATTTTTTTATATAAGATTCAACATAGACATTTTAACACAGCTTTAATGAAAAAATAGTGCCCTCTAATTTACACCTCTGATGTAATTATAGTTAATTTAGTGATGGTTTACTAGATATAACCAGATAACAGTAAGATATTGACAATTTACTAAAATAAAGACCTTTCAAATCATTCAAAAAACCAATGTAAGATGTGACATCAAAACGTAATGGATCAAATATCTCTCATAAGTCATAAAACCTTGCAACAAAAACCAAATAAACTCCTTAATGTATATAGACTATTCATCATAATTAAATAGTTATTTACAGTCAAAACAATAAAATCTACATTATTTGACTCAAAAAGTGTTAATCTCAGTATAAAATACCTTCTCAGATTTGTACCTACTTGAGAATCAATGAAAATGTCAAAATCCTATGGAATTTGTTAAATAATAAATGAAATAGGGGAGGGGGAACTTTTATTGGAAAAAAGTGTTAATATTTTTTGTTAGAAGCTTACTCAGCAGCATGACGGAAATTCAAAGTTACAAAACTATATATTATGTTTTGTATATGTTTGAAATCTGTTAGGATTTTGTACAAACCGATTGTACATGGTGTACGTCTCATAGAGTCTTACTTAAGAATAAATGTAATAAAAATTAATTATCAATGAACTTTTTTCATAAGGTATTCAAAAGTAATGGATCCTGGATAAGTTATGTATTGTTACAAGTTAATTAGTAATTTTCATCAAAAGGTTAAAAATGACTCCATTTATACAACATACATCACATTGGAGTATTAATCCTTCAAAAGTACTTTGAATTTATGTTAATAAAGCCACACCAAAAAATTAGAATCATTCCAATGACTTTGAATAATGCTTTGTAATAACTAATGTAGAAATTATTACATCAAATGAAATAATTATGAAGAAAAGACTACACGTTATGCGCGGTACATTCATTTGTTTCCCTTCATTTATACTTTTTATATCACTTAAAAATATATTTTATAAAAAATTAGTCAAACTATGTTTTAAAGATATTTTACTTATCTATTAAAAGTTATAAAATAATAAAAGATTTTAAAAATATATTGGGATGATAATGAAAAAATACTATGAAATATTCAACAAAATGGTCATTTTTTTAAATTTTGAAAGCATTTAGATGTAGATTTTATTGTTTTGACTGTAAATACGAGAAAAAAAAACTATTGCTACTTTGATCCACAACAAAACTGAAAAATTATGTTGAAAGATCTTTTAAAATTTAATACTCACTACGTATGGATTGACATCATAATAAACATATTATTATCTTTATTTCTAAAATTGGGTATTTATATGTTTAAAATACTGTGATCAAAGTAATCTAAATAATATTTTTGATGTGTAGGCTACTGAAAATTAAAAATAAACTATTCTTTCTCAGAAAACTCAGGTGGTAATAGAAGTATAGCATTAAACTACAAACCAAATTGATTTTTTCTAAACAGATTGTTTTAGAGACTGAGGGAATTTTGACTTAACATTCAAATTAAATAAAAACCTAAATACCCATATTTTCATAAAATTTTACTGTATAAAAATAAAAGTGTTTATGATGAACAGAGAAATTGGATATAAACTATTTCTAAAGTAGTTGATAATCTTGGAAATTCTCAAATATTGAATGGTCAAAAAATATTTTATCTCAATATTGAAAACAGATATTTAAAGTCTTGAATTATTTTACTTCACAACATTTTTTTTAAGTCATAGGGTTTCAATCTAAGTCAAGTCAAATTCCAAGACATTAAGTTTTCAAGACTTTAGTTTGGCTTCAGTTCACATCATTCAAAAGTGATGGAAAAGTTGACAAACTGAACCCCTTGATTTATTTTTTTAAAATGATTTTTTTTTTAAACTATTTTCTTTGTATACATATATAAATAAATTATGTTTATCTGTAAAACACCAAGAGAACATAAAATTAAATCACAAACCTATCCTATTCTTATATTTTTTATATTAAAAATTTTTATTATACATATTTATAATAAAACACTAATTTACGCACAAATTATATCCCTTTATATCACCTAATGAATAATGACCAATGTATTAATAATAGAGATTTTAGGCTGAGATTTAAAGAATCAACCTATCCCAACATGTTGATAAATTGATATTTTATAAGACTTAATACTCATTTTTTTTCCTCATCATTTGACAAACAAAATGTTAAATTTAAAATCATTAATCTTTATTAGTAAATAGTGCCTTTATATTAAACAACTGATGCTATTTTTAACAAATAAGTAATTACATTAATTCATGTAATATATATTATTGTATTGTTACATATTATGTTTTACAAAATGAAAGCATATAAATAAAGGAAGAATTATTAATAAACTACAGAACCTTTACAATTAAATGATATTGTATTTATCAGGTCGAGCCTTTTTGTCCACTCGCAACCTCGATTTACAAAAGGAAAAGGAAAAATTTGGAAAAACAACTGGTAGCTGATACACTTCTGTAAATTTCTTGTTGCCATCTTTTTAATATTGGGCGGTATTATATAGATATACGCTACATGGGTAAATTATATCAATATAAAAATCAATCGTTAATACTTTTATGTCAAAAATTATAAAACGCCCCGCGCAATATAATATATTTTTTATATATCCAAAACATAAATAATAAGAATAACCTTTTTTGAGTTTCTAACACGTAGAGTCAGCTGCTTTAAATCAAATGAGTCAAACGACGAAAATCAGCTGAAGGGAGAATACAGTGTGTTTTTGTTTATCCCAAATTTTGAACGTATAAAATGAAGCAGAAATGAGTGGAAAATTCACATTTTCATAAGATTTCCATTCATCAAAACAAAGATGGCAATCACACAATCAACAGTTTCGAGTCGGATTCGACACCTCTTGGAGTCGGGGCTTTTGTCTGACGTTACCTTTCTGGTCGGGAGGAACAAAGAAGAGTCTCCAGAGAGGATGGCAGCCCATAAATGTCCTGAAAATGTGGATCCTCTTCTCTACTGTGCTGAAAAGTATGATTTACCCACACTCAAAGAAAAATGCACTTTGTTCATGGACGATGTCCAAAAAAAAGATATCTGCTCCTTCTTTTATCAATGTAAATTAAATGGTGTAATCCATTTAGTTCCTTTGTACAGGAATCGTATTTTACTCAACCCATATCGATCACTCATCTTTGACTCTCTCCTTGGAATCAAAGACAACACTGTGTTGAATGACCTTATGTCCTCTGATTCACTTAACATGGATGAATTGATGTTTTTAGAATTGCTCTTCAGTGGGCATCATCCATTACTAAAGATGACAATGGATACTTGAGAGACCCTTGGGCAAGCTCTCTACTCCATTCGGTTCCTTCTTTTATCTCTACATGAGTTTTTGGATGAAGTAGTTCCATCGAGATTAATTAATGAAGATGAAGAGGTGGGAGATGTTCTTAAATTCATAACCGAGACCAAATCCAGTGTTTCAACTACTTTTTCTATTCAACGTAGAAAACGTTTAGATGTTGATAGATTTGATTCTTATGACCATGGATCTCTAAAGACCTTGAGTCACTCTATTGAATTTTGGGTTGATCAACCCATTAATATCCATGGCTTTGGAATTAACGATCCTTATAACGAAGGTCTAAGTGTAACTGGGAGTATGCGCCTAGAGAAGGTTGACCCCAACCAAAAGGAGGCAGAAAAGTCTTTAGCTTCCGAAACATTTCAAAGAATACACCGTAACAAGGAACCTCTTTGATGAGTCCGTTGCTATTGAACCAAATCCCCTTTATATCCCCTCATAGTAGTAATAAATATCAGAATTGATTAAGATATATAAGCAGAAGGAGCTCTGTCTCCTTCCAAATTCCCCACACCTCCAAATTCAATATAGGAACATTCATTGCTCCTCTTATACTCTCATTACCAGTACAAACAGAGTATAGGTCATAAAGCTTCTGTTAGTGAGTATGGAATGTTGTTACATTTTACCATTACTAATTATGGGGAATTGAATGATTTTGTTATGAAGACGCTAATAGAAAATATTTCCTTTATAATAAATTTATTTTTTTAAGCAAACGTATTTTAACTCACATATTGCTTAAGAGATCAATATTATAGACCTAATTTTCTTTATCCCTATTATAAACCTTGAATATATATTACAAAATAAAAAAAACTCATGAATTTTATTACCAAATACATTTTTGAAACATGAAATAATCTTTAAAATTACTTTTTTTAGCATGCCATAGACTAAAAGTCAGATAATTTTGAACATTTATCTACAACAGAAGATAGTGCTGTATTTTTTGAAGTTTCTGTAACTGTTTGTTTTCCTTTTGACAACCAATCATTAACTTTCATACGAATATCCTGGTTCATATTAATTTTAATTTTTATTTGTTGAATTTTCTTATCCTTTTCCTCTTGTGTGCCCGTTATAAAAGCAGTAGAATTGATAAAGTCAGAAATCTATAATGATAATATTAAATCAAAAGGCAAAGTTAAAAGAATAAAAATGAAGTTAAATTAGAAGTAAAAAGATATTTACGTTTTTAATATCACTTTCTCCTCTTGCTAATGTCAAAATTTCATATGTTCTTTGCCCTAAAACCTTTGTTCCAAATCTATGACAAAATTCAAAAATATTTATAACAATTGTACCAATAGGTAGTGAAAATGCATAAATACGTTGTATTAAATGCCTCTGTATTGTTTTTTATATATCGGAACAAGGCATTTCTACCATAAGATGTTTTCATAACACCTTTCAAAATATTCCCACCTTGGGTTTTGAAAGGACTAGTTGTGTTGGTTGTATATGACACAAGCCTAAAATAAATTATCGTTAATATTTTATAAATAAAAGATATATAAAATAAAATGAAAATGCTGATCAATCCAGATACGATTAATTTTTCCTCATACACTATTTCTTTACTTAATTAAATATATATTCTTCAAATAATAGCAATTTTTAATATTACCGATATAAATTGAAAAAATATGTATCTACACACAAGAAATTCATCAAATTCAAAAATATTGTTCTGTATATGTACATAAATTTCTTTAATATACTACCCATAATAATTATACAATATATCCAAAATCATGGATTTTATAATTTCATCTTAGGGTGAATCGATAATAATTATTTTACATTAAACTTTCTTATTAAAGACTAAGTAAAATGATTGATTTTATAATTTAAATGTGTCTATAATTTAATTATTAACTTTGTAAATACATAACTTTATACACGTCTGAATATTTATTGCACAATTTTAGATACATTTCAGGTAAGGGAAACATTTTCGTTGAAAATGAAAGAATGATCTTAGTTGGACCTGCCTTATCTATCACAATGTTTCAACATTGTGATAGTTGTTAGTTCTTGTCCCTTATTAGTGTACTGAAAAATTAAGGGGTTGAAATTGAATCTTTTTCACCAGTGAAAATATTCTTGCTATTAAATAAGGAATAGCCCACCATTTGGGAAGAATGACGTCATTGATTAAATACAATATTATACCGGGTTTTTTTTCTCCCTTTCTCTCTCTTTTGAGGAAAGGTAGAAAGAAAAAAGGAAGATCACTATGTGCTATCCACTTTTTTTTACAAATTTTAACTTGTAGCATTTAAAAGGACAAGCTATTTTGAAAAAATTTTTCATCTTTTTGCATATTTATAAATCACAATGGTGTTCGTTATTTATTAACTGTTTTAGACTGAAATATGAATCAGTAGTTGATTTCAACTCATGCTAATGTATAGTTTGTTGATGTAACTTACTCATACAAAGTTGACTCATTTGTAGAGCATAAAAGACCTGCTACGAAATGATTTTTCTGTTCAGCACTGTAACTTGCGTTTAAAAATTGACATTTAAGAAAATCCCAATCAGACTTTGTTCCATTTCTTATTGCTGTGCACACCATAGTTTCGACAGCGTCAACATCAACTCTAAAAGAAAGATTCATAATATTCTGTTTCATTCATAAGCTGTAGATTGAATCTTTTATTTAAATGATTCATATACATACATTGGTATATGCAAGAAAGTAAAAAATATTTACCCAAGAGTTTTATGATTATTTTTACTCATCCATTCTCTGAATTTTGCTTGATAGTGTTGCGTACAATTATTCATGTCAGATAGACAGGAGAACTCTTGATCTAAGAACCAATCATACTTTTTATAATAATTTCGTTCAGTTGGAGGTTCAAAGCTGAGTTGTTTTTTGTCAAATATACTTCTTATATAATCCTACAATTTTATTGAAAATAAATTATATTCTACATGGATTAATTATGAAACAGAATTTACCATTAACTGCCAATCTAATTCGGCACTAAAAATACTCGGCATTATTCTTTTCATTTCCTCATGAAAGAGAATCCGTGGTAAAGATTCATTCTCACATGGTAAATATTGTATCATTTTTAATGGCAGAGAGTAATTCTGTTTACCGGCTTTAGCTAATGTGAAAGCATCATTTATCAATTCTATTTTACTGTACTTTATAATGGCACTATTATTGTTTATAAGTAGATCAATTATTCTCTTCCAACTGTCAGAATCATAATTGACTCGATAAAATCCTGCAAATTATAAAATGTTATAAAATTGGCATGCATTTTATTAATTGAAATGAGTTTAATTTTTGTATACAACCTGTGAAATTCCAATTTACTATAAGGGAAGCTGTTGTATTCTCGATTCCTTCAACATCAAATTCTTTAGATGCTTCAGTGTTATTCATCCAAACTGTTTGTATTTTAGTCTCTTGTTCTTTAATTGTTGCATAAGTAATGGGGATCCACCATTTTTGTTCTTTTGTTGAATTCGTATGGGGGCTTAAAAGAAATCGTTCCTAAAAATTGAATCAAGTTTGAATAAAATACAATTTATATTCGTAGAAATAATCAAATTAAAATGTTAATTCATATGCATAAAAAATTACAAAAATCGAATATTTACCTGGGAAACTATCATTTTCCCTGTGGTATAATTTATTCTAACATGGACCAATGGAAAACCACTTTGCCTAGTCCAAGATCTAATAACATCTTTGACATTCAAATCTGAAACAGTTTCATTTACTACATCTAGGAAATCATTTTCATCGACACTTTTATAAGCACTAAAAACAAAAAAGATAAATTATAAGATAAAAAATGTAAGTAAGATTTTAATTTTAATAAAGAATATTAAAAATTGGTAAATGAGAGTTATCAAATGTTTAGGAATATGTTGTATTTGTAATACGTTAAAATTTTACTTTTAAAAAAAAAAGTTTAATTAGATCTTTTTAGTCTCCTTGAAATATACATAGTATTTATATAAAAACTAAATTTGTCTACCATCCTAAAAAATAAATATTGTCTAAGAAAATAAAACAACTTACAATTTTTTTACATAAGTTCTAAAAGCTGTTTGTAGCACTGTTTCTCCAATGAAGCCACTCATCATTTTTGTTATACAAGCACCCTTCATGTACGTAATGGGATGAAACATTTTGCTTATTGCTGAGTTAGAACTGATGCCAGTTGATCTAACAGGAGGAAATGTTGGAGTTGAATCAAACTGCATTGCCATTATTTGTGCTTGAAGAATAAGTCTATCCATAATAGAGATGTTTGCATATGATTTGTGAACTCCTAAAACAGACATATACGTTGTTAAGCCCTCATTTAACCAAAGGTCGGTCCACCATTTGGGCGTCACAATATTTCCTGGAAATTGAGTTCCACATTAGTTGATGTAATACAATGAGTAGGTGTTGATATTTGGTAGAAAATACTCTAAATATTGACAGCAATATAAACTTTTTTTAAAAAGCTTCCACAAATTTAAAAAATCAAGAAGATTCATTTGTGCCAAAATGTTCCACAGTTGCAAAACCAAAAAACTATGCGTAATTAATTCTCAAATTAAGCTCGTAAATTATAATTATTGACCTGAAAACAATACTTATTCAAGATTGGGTAATTGACCTTGAAAATGATAACAATTATTTATTTTACGAATTCGTGTTTAGTGTGTGCTATTATTCAATAATCAAGTGTTTCATCTAAAACTTATATTCCTGATTGACTCTTGTTATTGACGTATCAAATTTGACAGACTCAATCTTTTTGTTTTATTATCGAGAATGAGAGCAATGATTGATTACCTATCCACAAATGATTGAATTCATGAGCAATGATTAAATATAATCGATCCAAAAGATCTAAAGACTTTAGATCTGTACCACCGTAATCCAATAAAGACCATTCAGCAAATGTGATTAATCCCCAGTTTTCCATTCCGTTAGTATGAAACTTTGGAACCACAACCATTTTCTAAATACAAAAAAGAGATGTTATAAAATTAAAACTGAAGTTTCCAATAATAGTATGACATCTTACCTCTACATTTAATGGTTGTGAGTAATTATAGTAGTCAAAAAAGAAATTATAGATGTGGGGACTGCATACTTTAGATGTAGTTAATTGGCTTGATGTATCATTTGGAGTCCAAAGTTGGAGCTCCACTTCCTTAGCACTTACTTCAGTGTGATAATAGTCTGAAACCAGGGCAAATGCAACCAGGTATGTACTCATAATTGGTGTTGTGTTAAACTTGTCATAAGCATAACTATCTTTAATGCTATGTGAAAAAATAGTTATTAATTTTTAATATCTGTAAATTATTTTTTATGAATTAATTCAAATTGTGCGCTTTTTTTAATACATATTTCTCATATTTAAAATTTTAAAGAATACCTTGTATTAGTAATGATGACATTTGGCATGTTTGACATGGCGGTAAAATTTGAAAAGTGTCCTAAAGTAACATCAAATGTTGCTTTAAATCCTGGTTCATCAAAGCAAGGAAATGCAGACCGTGCATGAGTTGATTGAAATTGAGTGCCATACATCTCTCTAAAATAATTTTATGTTTGCATATTGAGTATGTACAAATTTTGAAATGATATGACTCATTTTTTAAAGACCTACTTTTTAGCACCTTCTTTATTTTTATATTCTTTTTTAAAGAAACCAAATTTCGTTGCCCAATTTTTCATTTGATAGATGATTTCAATATAATAGGTATGATTTACTTCCAATGTTGTTGTTAAATTAATGAAAATAAAGTCATTTGTGGTATTTCCATATGATAAGGTTGAGGTATAATTTGTCGTCGACGTTTCGTTATAAACTTTCACATCATTTATTTCCAATCCCCTTGAGTGAAGTATAATTTCCTTTGTGATATTCACACATTTTACCTCAATCTTTACAAATCCATCTACTACATATTCTTGTGTGAGTTGAGTACTCAAATTCAAATTGTAATTAATAGGCAGAACAGTCCCAGGAAGTCTAAAGTCACTCCTTCCATTTGCCTTTGAATAAAATTAAAAGTTGTATAGATATTTAAAAAAAGATAAATTATGAACTTAACCCTCTATAATTTAAAATTACGGCGTCAAATTTAGCTATCTATTATAAGTAACTTTTTATAGGTGATAACTTATAATACTGTTACTGTATTGACATGGAGTTTTATTCCTTGAGGTCTAAATTTTATTGGCCATAATATTTGTGTAATAATTCTGCAAAATAGCTTTAAAAAAAACTCTCTGAGTGATTTCGAGAAAAAATGATCTTCCTTTCACTTTTTATTTCATTTTTTTCAGTTATTTTGGTAGACATATCTGATAGACATGTAATCAACAGTTGTAATATGAATTGTTGATTTGCGTGTTAATTTAGAAGAGTTTTATATTTATTTGCTTACGAGTGATTTTTTGAAAAAATGGATAGTAGACTTTGTATTAAATTTAAAAGATATAAGAATCCCTTTCAGCATTCAACAAGGAATGAATGTGATTTAAGAAAAGATAAAGACTACCAAGCATTCTCCCTTTTTGCAATGACAAACTTATATGTCTTTCTCTACAAAGTCCCATTCCTACCTATAATTGTAGAATGTATCACAAATATTGGTAGGAATGGGACTTTTCTTTACCTTGCTTAAATCTCAAACTCCTGCTTTGATTACAAACTAAATATCGGAACATTTCACTAACATCACGTAAAATCTTTTATTTGGCTAACTTTTTAGTCAAAATCTTTCTACAACAAAATGTGAATTGACAAAGGAATAATAATAATTTTTTCTTTGTCTAGGACTAACAGAGTTATACAAAAATAAAAATACATAAAATATTTACAATATTTAGTATTTAAACAAATATAAATTTATTTGAAATAAGCTATATTTGATGACTAATTTTTCATAAAACGTCAAAAATACTTCATTTTCATATGTTTATTTTTAAAAATAGAAACTCTTCATGAATACGTCAATCAAAGTTTTGTCCTACAATCATAAAAAAGTTTGTAATAGATATTCTATACAACTTTTGCTATTTAAAAGTAACTTAAATGAATGTAAAAGTATATATTCCACTTTTTTACTAACCAAAATGCTCATTTTTTCTACCTTTTTTTCTTTTGTAATTAAATCAGTTATGGACTGGCATGATTTATCTTTACAAAATTACTTCTCCCTTTTCAAAATACTCGAATGTTGCATTAATAAAATATATAATTTAAAACTTCAACTAATGTATGAAATAACTAAATAACATCATGGCTCAAAATTGAACTATCTATATTAGGAACATTTCCTCTATAGCATCATTATAAAAAATTAGAAATTATTTTATTAATAATATTATTGAAATTAATTCGAATACGAAGCTTAAATTTCTCCTCCAACTATCTTCAACCATTGATTACTTTGACAAAACATCTGCAAACGGTAGACCATTGAATAAAATTTTAAATAGATACTTTATAATTACGTATTATAACATGAGTATCAAATCTGTCAACTTCACACCTTTTAGGAAAACACTGACTTTGTGCTAGGGAAAGTGTGAAGAAGTCTCAAATACTAATGAGGAAGTTTTTGCTAAAATTTATTCGGGTAAAAATTAGATATGAAAAATGGAAGCACAGATTTTCTCTAAAGTAACACATTCCTTCAGTTAACTAAGCAACATTTGGTGGACTTTGTCAGCTGACTTTACATCAATTTGTATGCCAACTAGTAAATGAATAGGTATAGTTACTACATCTCTGGGTAATTTGAAATAAAATATATACTTTCTTAACATTTTGAAATGTTACATATTACTATCTGAATGTCATTTCAATGCATTAAGAAAAATACAAATCAGGGTTCATTCAATCCATTTGAATTTGGTGCCTTGAATATAAGCATATAAGGCATTAAGTAAAAATTATTAGATAACATAAATAAAAAAACCAAAAAATAATGTATCATGGAAAGTTTAATTAAAATTTTGACACGTATTATGCAAATTTTAATGAGAATGTTGACTACCCATTTCATTTTAATGAAAAGATTAAACGTGAAATGATTGATAACATCAATCAAAAGATATCTATGAATTAAATGATGAAAATATTTGTGTTACAGAAGCATGGTTAGACAATAGATTACATTTTCATTGCAGATACAATCAAAAAGTTCACTATTATTAAGTGTTACTTAGAAATGATCATTTTAGTTCAACGAACAGTCTTCATAGGCTTTACAAATACAATTTGTAGTTTAAAGTTTGTTTTTGTTTGATTAACAAAAACTTACTTGGACCACTGCCAGGGACGAGTATACTCGCTAAAAAAGTACTTTTTTCTCCATCTAGACGAGTATACCCCGGAAAATATTTTGCTTGTTTAAGCGGGTAACAAAAATGATATATTTTTCCCTTTGGCATAATGAAAGTGACACAAAAATGATAATTCGGTAGTGAACATTTTACTAAATATAAAAAAACTCTAGTGAAATTAGATAAAAATTACTTACTGCAACAATATTCCAAGTAGAAAAAAGGCCTAAATATATTATTAAGAACAATATCATGCCTCTAAATTTGTTGATCAAGGTGTTTCCTTCTAATGAAATATAGAATATTGTTATTACTATATAAATACATACAAATATATCCATAAAACAAGTGTTTGAGAACGAGAAAAAAAAATGTCTGGCTTTTTCCAGAGGCTAAAAATGAATAACTCAACATCAGAATGGACAATAGATACATAACCTCTTAAACATTACATTGTAAGTACAAATAAGTATAGATTTTCGTATGTCTACCTATTACAAAAAAAATATTAGATAAAAGTTCGTAAATATATATAGAAAAAGTTGGGGCAATTAATGCCATTTTTTATTTTTGTTATTTTCAATTTTTTTGCCTCAAAGTTAGCTAAATATCACCTTAATATGTTTGCATATTGTTTTATATGTTTACTGGACAATATAGATATGTCGCAATGACTGTAGATGATAATAAATTAACAACAAGCGAAAATTAAAAAATATTTTTTTTATCAGAAATTGCTCCTTTATTGGGGGTAATTTATGTCCCATATATTTTTTCACAACCAAAAGAATACAACTAATTTAAAACTTTTACATATGCATATAAATTTTTATAAATTAATATCAGATGTATCCAAACTTGTTCAATTTTTTTGTTTTATTAATTTATATTTTATTATATTCATTAATGGTAATTTTTCATATTAGTTGGCATTCCATCCGTCATACATATTTTCTATTTAAAGATTAAATTATGTTATTTCAACTTTTTAATTGCTTTGTGCTTTATCTCTTTCTTTTTTGGCTTCTCATGCATTTTATTTTGGAGTTTCTTCTTTTCGAAAATGCACATAACAATGAAAAACAAAATGTTATAATAGGAAATGGAGCATATACGACCTCATGACTCACAGCAATAGAAAGTGGTTGCCTTGAATTCCTTTTAATTCAATGGAACATGAGTTGAGATCGGTAAACTCATTGATAAGTGGGGGAGGGGCAGTTCTGGGTAGAGTTAAAGAAGGGTCTTTTGTCCAAAGAAGATAACGAGGCTCAAGAAGGGGAGCTAACTGAAGAATACTCGGTTGTTAATAGTCCAGAGGATAAGCGTGGCCTTCTAGGGCTGCATAGATCGCACGATCTATCTATCGTCTCATTTCAGTTCATTCCGTGGACAAAACTACTTAGCTTTTCCTTTAAAACAATTTTTACTCGGAATATTATTCATTCCATACTCAAAAAGAAATAAGCCATTAATTAATTAATTATATGATTTCTTTTATTTTTTTTTCCAGAGTTCCTTGATATATTGAATGGCCATGGTTTTGTTTATTGTAGACTTCTGCGTGCACAGTAAAACAAAGTTCAAAGATACATTATAAATACAATGTATTGTAAATAAATTGTTTATTTATTAGCATCAATGCGTTTACAAGTGCATTTGTATAAAAGTATTCTTTAAAACAAACTTGGAAATTATAATATTTATACATTTTTATTAACTTGCCAAGGTAAGGCTTACTAAGCTCTTTCCGGAAGCATAAAAACTATCAAGAATGATATTCAAATAATTTATAACATTGATTCGGTAACGTTTGAGCAAAAAATAATTTGTGTTTATATTATGGTCAAGATTTTAGTATGAAACATTTTTTTTTTTTACTAAAAATATTTTTTTTAAAAGACCAAATGAATATAGTACCTATGTATAAATGAATTATCACACATTAAAAAAATGAAAAAAAAAAAAAAGAAGTTATCCTCCACCCGAATCATTCATGCAAAATTCCGAATTATTTTGATGATTTTGGATCCTTTTCATCCGGGAATCCATAGCGAACATCCAATCCTTCTTGTTGAGAAACAATTTGAAGTACTCTTTGTATTGTTGAAGAAATTTCATCATTCTCTCGATGAACGATGAGAGAGAGAATGTCTGGAGGACTACTTACAATTTCTCTTCGAAGAGTTGTAGTGGATCCTCTTTCCCCAGACGTTGTTGTTGTTTGAGTAAATGGATGATAGATTGGCTCTGAGCCACTAACAAATTGCCTCATAATGGTTTGAGAACGAATTGGAGAGCTTGAGTAGTAATGAACTTGCTCTGAACTCATTCTGGGCCTGGAAGTATCTGTTACAACATATTAAGTAGGTCATAAATGTGTATTCAAATATAACTCATGATATAGTATGAATGCCTGTTTTGACAAATAAAAAAAAATTTAAAAACATGAATCTCAATATCCACTTTAAATATGACTACCAACTTCTTTCAACCTCTACATATCTTTTTATAAATAAAAAAACAAAAAATCAATTGACTATTCATAGTGTGACTTATGCTGCCAATATAACAATTTACTATTTTTTTTTCTAATGACACATTTTTTATTTCTTGGTATTCTGACTCTTGATTAGTCAATCTTGAATTATCTTTAATTAAGCTGTGAATAATTACCGACTATTTATAAAAAAAAACCCACACACCATAGTTGGGAATAAATGGCTATTTATTTATTTTCAATGTAGTTATTAATTTTTGATATACATATTAAATTTCAGAAAAGCATGTGTTCTGAATGAAAAATATAATTTAAACAAGAAATATCTCTATAAATTACAACACATCACTCCATAATGTTGTATGAGACCCACTGCTTATTCAAAATATTATTTCATATATGTATATCATTTTTTACTTTAAAATCCAAGGAACTTTCACAAGTTAATAATTTCATTTTATTCAAGTATCTCTGATTCTCTTTGGTGTCAAGTTGTTTTTAATATAAACGTTTGGTATTTTCTCATTTTTAAAGACATTTGATGAAGTTTCCTTAATTTTAGGGATGAATTTGTCCATTTTATAAGCCTCAATATTGCATCACCTCATATTTAGCTCTGGGAAGTTCGTGACACTAGTAAAAATGTCTTATAGAGTAAAAAATTTATTGATAGATTTTCAAATATTCTGAAACAAAAACAAAATAATTAAATTATTTAAATAGAAGTTTAAAAAGTATTAAAAAAACAAGAAATATTTAATGTTTGACAATTTTTTAATCCAAAAGCTTCATGGATGCAATTAGAAATATGATCAAAGAAGTTGTTTTTAATCGATTAATAGTGAGTGTTCCTCAAATGCCCAAGGAATAAAGTTAAAAGTGTTCCTAACCAATTATGTTAATATTAGATGAGCACAAAAATAAATATAAATCCCTCTATATCAATGGAAGTTATTTTCTAGTTAGTTGTTACTTATTAGTTGTTATTTATTCAATTATTTCATTGTGTATTAACAAAATTTTAATTAAAGTTATCAAAATTTGTATTGTAATAACAGGAATATCCTATAATTTTTTTTAAAGAAAAGGCTTGGTTTATTTAGGTCTTTACTTTATGCATATGTACTTATATATTTTATAACATTTAAGGCAGTTGTCTTTAGCTGAGAAATAAAATGAATGATATACAATCCATTCTTCTTTGTCAAAAGTAATTTCAATTAACCTGATTTTTAAGACCTCAGGTTTTTTGGACGAAATGGAAAAGAAAAGGTAATTATGGGATGTTGGTCAGAGTATATAGCTAAATTAAAAAAGGTTGCAAATTATGAAAAAATGGCTTTAAAGGACTTTGCACGAGTATATTGAGCTTAATCGTTAACTCACTTGCGATATTTTTTAGTGGTTGTGAATTTGTAGAGATTTTTTTTTCAATGACCCTATCATTATTCCCTCATTTTTAAGGGGAGAGCATACATCACTCACCACATGATATGGATCGATACACACCGTGAGCAAATATTAATTTATGACTAAAAAGCCGTGAATCAAGTGAACTTAGAATCCTTGATATACATAATATTTAGGAATGTAAAAAATATGCAAATCGGGCTTGTAAGAATCAAAGAAAGAGAAAATCAACCTGGTAACTCTGACAATTTGATGAATGTTGAGAGGAAAGCAGCTTGAGCTGTCATGACGTTTTACTGAGCTACAAGCTGCTATTCTCCATTATATTTACAAATGAAGTCATCATTAATAAATAATAACATTATGTATACCATAGATGAGAGGCAGAAAATTAACCCAAATTAATGTCAGGAAATTATATATTTTTAGCTAATAATAATTATACGAGGACTTGAGCCCTTTTTGTTTACATTTTATTTGCTTTATTAACCTTAATGGATGTATTCCTTCATGTGAGATCTTTACTATCAGGTAGATATTGTTTTCCCCTCAGTAATAAAGGTTACCATATCAATTTACGCCTTTTTCTTTTCTTTTTACGCACTAATTATTATAAATATAATGTTGGTAGTCCTAACATAATTCTATTAAAAAACCCGGGTTGTTTTTTTTTGCTCACTTTTTAATCCATGACTTGAAGATTCAAATTAAAGTAATACGATTTATTGAGTTTATTTTTTTTTTTATTTTTTTTATTTTTTTTTATTTTGCTTCTAAATAAATTCAATAATGCCTCCCCAAAGTTTGATACTATGCGTGGACCCTACTTTGTATTACCTCTGCATCTGTCAAACTATACATCAGTTGTCACACAGTTATATTGACTACATATATTTTCACATCATGTCCAAAAAAAGCTTCTTTTGTTTGCATAAGAGTGACAATTTTTGATTTTTTGAAAAAAAAAAAAAGATTGAAATATCAAGCTGTACATGTTATTTACATGATAAAAATACAACTTTGATGAGGGCTTCATGTATGAAGACAAATATACATATATCAAAATGATATCAACTAACATTTGTCAAAGAAATCCTCAATAATAGAAAGATATGAAGGTACTACTGTGTTGAAACATTATTTTTTAGAAGCAAGGAATTAAATAGACAACGCCTATGAGTTAAATTTGTATGTAGAGCATAAAAGTGTAGCCTGTATAGAGTTACATGTGCACATGTACAACTACTGATAAGTCGAACAATTTAATATTATATTATAAAAAAAGAAAAAAAAACGAGTCCACATTGTCTCATAATAATTTTCACAGTTCATATTCCCTTTGTGTAAATTATAAACCTTCATCATCAATGACAAAGTTGCAAAAAAAAAGTAGAGATTTCCAACATGCATTTTTAATTCTTTATCCTAAGGCAGTATTGCCCAACCTTTTCCGAACATGGGCCGGATTAATGAAAAAACGACGCCAGTGGGCCGGACTCACATTTCTAGTCTTACATTCTTTAATAGGCGTTCGGCGTTTTCTATTGAAATATTTATGAGTTAAAGACTCACGCACGGGCCGGATTCTAAGGCTTCGTGGGCCAAATCTGGCCCGGGGGCTGGACGTTGGGCAGCACTGTTCTAAGGTATTGTCCAGTATCGAAATAATATTCTATTTGTAATGGATGTAACAGTACATAGATAATTTGAATGCCTTTAGTTTTTAATATTCTGTAGAATTTTCGACTAAATTCAAATTTGGAACACAAACAATGAGACAGGGCTCAAGTATTTGAATTAATTTTAGGGTATTACTAAATGTAATCTTAACTCCTCTTGAGAGAAAAGAAGAAAAAAAAGGCTTAAAATCAGTTGTTATTTTGCCCAACAATGAAGTTATTTTTAGTTTAAATGTAAGGCATTGTTTAAAGTGAAACAAGAGCTTATTTGAGATCAATCAATCAAGGGTCAGAACACTGATAGGTGACAGTAGTACTAAAAAAATCGATAGCAGACAAGACACACTTAGTATATTTTCCTGTACATATGGATATTATGGCCTAATCCAATTTACATTATTGGCTATCAGTTTTTCTTTAGACCTTAAAAGTACTCTCTGAGTAATTTCCTACAATTAAATAAATAATTATCCCTGAGTTGAACCAAATTGGCTAACTACTAACTATTACCAACTGATTTTGGGCATTTTTACTTTCTCTATTTTGGAGGATAGGTTGCATGGTACATAAGTGAGATAACACGGTGATAAGCTGATGACCAGAGATGACGGCATAAGAAATAAGGTTTACTGAGTGATTGTCGATCAGTAGGAATGTAAATAATATGCAAAATGCCGCGTGCGAGATTTTATGGAGTTGGCTCTTCAAACAGGTCTTTTTGTTTCCCAAAGCTGTTACCATTTTTCCTGGATTACTGAGAGGAGAACATCTACCTGATAGTAAAGATCTCACATGAAGGAATACATGCATTAAGGTTAATAAAGCAAATAAAATGTAAACAAAAAGGGCTCAAGTCCTCGTATAATTATTATTAGTTAAAAATATATAATTTCCTAACATTAATTTCAGTTAATTTTCTTCCTCTCATCTATGTTATTATTTATTGTTGTATATATAATGGAGAATAGCAGCTTATAGCTCAGTAAAACGTCATGACAGCTCAAGCTGCTTCCCCCCCCCCTCGACATTCATTGAATTGTCAGGGTTGCCAGGTTGATTTTCTCTTTCTTTTATTTTACACACCCCATTTGCATATTATTTACATTCCTATCGATCAGACATGAATGTGTCTGTCAGATTTAGATTTTTGTCTAATCTAAAGAAAAAAATAAGGGAGGGAAATATTTATAACTTTGCTGCCTTAACTGATATGGTTTTGAAGTGATTGATACTCCACTGGCTTGTTTTAAATTCAAGAAAAAATAGCTTAGAAATCCAAAAATGTCATACGTTCCAAAATATGTACAAAATTATGAAGACAAGCAATTTTGTAAAAAGTTTCCAAGTTTTCAAAAAACACTTCCTCCCTGCCTTTGATTATGAAATACATACCATTTCATAAAATTGAATTAAAGTGTATATAATTCTGCTTCTATTTCATTATTAATTTTTTGTTTTTGTATCTTATGACGAATCTAAATGCCAGAATGAAAAGCATAAATCCTAACAATAAAAAACGTGTTTTCTTTGTTGTTTTTTTTTGCTATTAAATCTTTTAATTAATTTATTTTAATTTGTGTTTTAGAAATGATCCTCTTTTATAAATGAATCTTGGCTATAAAGAAATGAACAAAAGAATGCCAAAATACCATTCATGTTTAACATATAAAGAAAATGCAGTTAGATAATTATATTTTTATTCTAGATATCAAGTTGCAAATTAGATAGTAAACAAACTACAAAGTAAACAGCACTCACACTCTATTAGAGAAATAACTTGAGCACCCAGGATAACAACGATATTTATCCTTTGATCCCATTATGATCCCTAACTTTGACGGATAAATTTTTTTATTTCAACTCCAAATATGTTCTTTTTTTTTGTCATTCACTTTTAAGAAAATCCAAAAAAGAAGAGAACATTTGTGAAAGGCTTACAGGTCTAAACACTCTCATTTAAAAAAGCCTTTTACTTTATATTTAAAAAATATTGTCTAGATTGATTATAGACCTTGACTTTGATTATATTATGAGTGAATTGGCAGAGCAGAAACGATAAAGTTAAGTGACCTAGCCTTTTCCACTCCATGTATTAGTAGAAATCATTCGTAAGGACCTTCAATAAATTTTCTACCTCAATGGTAGTTTAATTTGTTATAACTTCATTATTATAATTTTGAATTCCTACTTAGTTATTATAAAATGATTTTATTAAAGTTTGCAAATTTTATTAAATGCAAATATCGGTAGATAGTCCCATGCGGAAAAAAACACTTATCTACAAAAAATAAGTTGTAAAACAATCTAATTATGCAAAATAATTTAACCCTCATACGATCTTTACTTTTATACCCTGTTGAAGCTCCTTTGGGTCAAATTGACCCATGGATATATTTCTCATGCAAAATATAAATTAGAAACCAATTTTTATGTAAATTTAATTGATTTATTTTCTTTTTTAGTTTCTAATGATTAAGATGATATAAAAAAAATTTACTTGTCTCCTTTCCAAATTTGATATTTTTTTGAAAGAACAGTTCTATTTTTTCGAATAGCACTAATCATCATCAGTATTTTTTGTTCAAGGCTATAAAATGTAAAAAAAGTTATCACAAATAATATTGTTTCCCGCATAATATGACACTGCATAACATGTAGTCCAAATTTTAATCCCATACCTAGTAGGTTTTCAAGGGATGTATTGTCGAAAAGGACAACTAGACACTCGTCCACAATTACATTTGGTCCAAGATTGTAAGAGTAGGAAAGCCTCTATACCCATTTACCCTATACTTCGCGGATAGGAGCCAATTTATCTTTCTGAAAGTCAAAGTGAAAATAAAATATCGTGTCTTAAATCACACAGTCACATATATAATACTTTTTCTAAATAGATTTTCTTACAGATTTAAGGGATTTTGACTGAAAATTCAATTAATAAATACCCACACGGACGCATTTTTTTCTTAAGAAGTTGACCTAACAACCCAGGTGCGTCTTATCCATGGATACTTTTATCATAAGTTTTTCCATCGTTTTCTGGGTCAAATACCCACTGCGTCCTATACATGGTATCGTTATATACACAGGTATTTACGGTACTAAGACAACAAAAAAAATTAAACCCTTAAAAATTAAAAACTTTAATCAAATATTGGCCTAAACAAAAGTTGGTTGAAATTTTCCCTGCGTTTTTTTGTTTGTTTTTTAAGCAACCTCAGATTTAAATTTTTTGAAACATTTCCCTGGAATCCTCCACAGCTGAAATCATTTCACTATGGTCTTTGTATATCTCCAATTTTGATGGAATCCGAGTTTGATATGATGATAATCAAATCCCTCATGACTTGACTTGACATTTTTGGGACTTTTATGCCCTTCACCGTATTGAAAGTTTACAGTAGGAGTTTTTTTATATTTAAAGAAGTTGCTATCTCGTAGATTATGGATTATATTGACATTTTTCTATGCTATATGTACGTATCACTTGTTCCTCTCAATCACATACAGACATTGACTTTTGAGTGATTCAAGTGTATCAATATCTTTTCTCTTAACTTATTTCTTAATCTTGAACAACACTTTTTTAATTTCCAATGACTATGGAATGACGTAGTAAGATGAACAACTTTTTAAATATACATAGAGCTCTATACTCTTGACAAAATGTGGAAGAATAACGATATTGAGTGGGACATGGAAACTAACAAACATATTGGTCTTATTAGTAATGAAATTAAAAATATCAGGATTGTCTTCAATAACGTTTCTTGAATAAATTTCTATATTAACCTCGTAATTACAAATTTGAAAGTGTTGTATATTGCTTAACTTTCTCAAGGCGTGTATCAATCAGATAGAAATTAAAATTTTGTCTCTTAGTTCATAGTCTTCGACACTTATATTGGAGTTAGTGAGTGATGCGAATATTATAGAGAAAAATAACAGTTTTATGATTAAAAAAGGCAAAACAGTTGGCATTTTTGTTCTATTTTGTAATTTCTGTACATTCTTTATTAGATCGATGAGGTGGACTCATCTTCTTCTAAAAGAAGAATTAAAGAATTTCAGCTCACATTTGTTGTTGATTTTGTTAAAAAAGAATAATCAAATTATAATATTTTTCCTGTACTTTGTGCTATGTTTAAATATATAAGGTCCTTCTTAGGGCTGTAATACATATTAATTATAATTATTATACTTTTTTTCCTCTACACGCATAAAATCATATAACAGGCAGCTGAGGTTAAATTCAATAGTACCATAAGTAGGAGTGGGGATTTTGTTGAGGTGAGTGAACATGCCTGGAAATACTATATGGTAACTCCCAAGAAAAGGGGTACACTTTCATTAGCATGATTTATTAATAATAATTAATTAATCAGAAGTTGAACAACTTATAATTGTACCAAGTTATTTCCACAACGATACAAATAACACTGAATTCAAATTGATTAGTGGGACACTAACTGATATTTTTCTTTCCTTTAGGATAGGATGGAAGTATTGTATTCCTGGATGCCGACAGGACTATCATGACACTCTCAAGCACCATGAAATAAGTTTTCACAAGTTCCCAGGCTTTAATGTGCCCCCCATCCACCAATTAAAAGCTTCAATCAAAGTGGTAGAGGGCCCTTTCAAGAACAAAAGTTGTGAAAAAAACAAACAGAAACGATCTATATAGACAATCACAAATAGTTCAAGAATATGCAGCTTGGATTTCACAAAACATGACTTGCTCACCAAGTCAGTTGACAAGGAACATGGTAGACAACTTAACTCACCAAAACTTCCGGATTACCTATCCTCATCCCCAAGATCCACCTGAGCTTCAACAAGCAGCCAAAGACTCCAACCCAAAAACGAACATCAAGACGCAATTGAGATGTTCATGGAAGAAGATGTTCAGACAGCACAGGAGCAATATGAGAAGTTGTTACATGAGACACCGCCATCAGGATTTACTCTTCTTAAGTTATCTTAATTGCCCATTATTAAGATTGAAGCTATAGAGAACAAGGGCATTGAAATTACAGACAATATCATCTTCAAAGCTTTACAAGGACATCACAAGATCAGCAATAGTGTGTATGCACAAAATCACAGGGTAAGATCAAATCAGTTACAGAAGTTATCAATATAGCTACTACATATCTAGGATTAAAGGAGCATTAGAGCAAAGATGAGACGTAGGAAGCCATAGTAAACCTGTTGTACAGACTACAATTGAACCCCCAGACTCAAGGCTGTCTTTCATCACAGAACAGATTGCATTGTCCGTAAAATGAAAGTTGAGCACATCTTTAGTATGAGTTTCATTATTTCATTTTTATATGATATTTTATGATGTTTCCTATTTCTTTTAGAAGTACATGTAATCCAATTAGTGACTCGCTGTTGTAGTCATCATATCTATTTCAATATATGTAGCTGAATTAACTATATTGAAATCAATAATTTAAAATATTTCTTTTTTTCTTGTGAATATATATATCTGAACGAACTTTTTCATCATGTTATCAATTCAAATTAATGTCAATTTTATTTATTTTTTTAATTTGCTTATGAAAACTTAATTTGTAATCACACTCCCTTTCCGAATAATTGTTCAGTTTTTCTGATATATTCATATATTATGTAATTGTCAAAGTGGAATGTTATTTTATTTTATTTTTTTACACATAAAAATTAAAATGACCACATTCCTTTTGACTGTTTGAAGTTTTTATGATTATTTTAAATGATGATAAAATGGTTGAATACAAAAATTAGACAGTAGAGCAGATAATGATTAAATTAAATAATTTCCTTTCTGTGTTTCATTAATATGCAATGTGAATTATATATTTCACTGAATAATTACTACATATGTCGTTTCCTATAGTTACCAATGAAATTTATTTTATGTTGATGAAAATTTGAAGGATGTCTTTTTTGATGTATGTATAAAAGTACCATGCAATAAACAAAATTTAATCGCATATCTTTTAATTAGGTTATAAGACGAAATCTATGTTTTTTCTGACAAAATAAAAAAATAAATAAGGATATATGAAATGACATCATCACATGAGAGGTTGCGGGAGTATTGATCGTGAGGACTTGCGATATTCTTATTGTTGTTATACACCACAATTTGGTGGCAGCAGTTTGCCATAGACTATTAGTAAGTAAAACAATTGAATCTGAAAGCCTTAATAAAATGTCGGACTTGTCCTTAAGTGGAGAAGATAATGAGGTAGGGGCCGTGGATATGAATTCACTACCTCAAGACCCGAGGTTTGGTTTTTATTGTTCGAGAACTCATTCAACAAATTTAAAATATCTAAGGACGAAAGAAAGTTTTGTCACGCATTGGCAGCTTTGCCTTCTTCAGTGGTTTTAAGGCTTAGTAAGGAGGACTTATTATGCCATTCTTACGAGTAACTAAGAAAAGGTTGTGTTGCAGCTATTTCAGAAGTCAAATATTGAGATCTTCGAAGAACTATCCGAGTCAAAGTCATCGGAGTACTTGGAGGAGTAAAGGAATATAGGGAAAAAGTTGGGTGTGTCTGAAGACATAATCAAGCATAAGTTCTTAAAGGCTTTACCGGAGGGCATTAAAATGGCCACTACATCACAAGTGAGTCTACCCATCGAGACTATGGGGGCTTGAGTGGATTCTCTAACTGCTAAAATATCATCAGGAACTGTGTCAGCTATTGGAGGAGCCAGTTTTAAAAAGGATAGGATGCAGCGTGTATCGTTGGGGTTGACACCTTTTAATTCAAGTCAGCGTCCGGTTGTCTGTCGGACACATATATTCTTTAGAGGCTAAGCTAGAACATGCAAGACATCATGCGACAAATGATTTGCCGTTGATCGAAGTCTTGGACAAAATAAATATTGTTCCTTAATCGATACGGGAGCAACTGTTTCTATAATTCTATGTAAAAGTTTTCCAAGTGTTTCAGTGACTCCTTCACCCCTGCAATTATCAACAGCTAATGGAGCCTCAATTAAAGTTATGGGGGAAGTTAAAAGTGATAATTATTAAGTTAAAACTTTCATCCTGGTAGACGTACTTAGACCCATCATTGGACTAGACTTTCTCAAACTATATCAATTTACGATTTATTGTGGAACAGGGATGATAAAAGACTCTCAAACTTGACTTAGTACGATTGGAAATGTCACTGAGAGACGAGAGTCACTAGTTTCACATAAGGGACGAAGTTTCTGATCCCTCTGTGCATCATTTATGCAAAGATTTTCCGGTTCTTGGTTCCCCTGATCAAGTTCATCAACCTTTTCCAATTCTTATTGAAATTCACCATTCAATCGATACTGGGGAACAGCACACCTTCCGCTGATAGAGTGAGAAAATTGTCTCCTGAAAAAATGAAATTATGTAAAGAGACTGAATGCTTTATTAGAATCAAACTTAATAACACCATCCAAATCTCCGTGGATGTCACTTATTTATTTTGTACCGATGAAGGAAGCACGAACTTGGAGAATGGTTGGGGATTCTCGTAAGTTGAAAGCGAAAACGATTCCTGACAGGTACCCCTTTCCAAGAGTTCAAGATTTAATAGCCATCCTTTATAGATAAAAGTTATTTAGTAAGATCGATCTCAGTCGGACGGGCTACAACATTCCTGTTTAAGAAACATCGAAATAAATCTGCTATAACGACTTCATTAGGTTTATATGACTTGTTTTATGCCTTTTGGGCTAAGGAACGCTGGTGGAGCTACATTTCAGAGGTTTATTTATGTTATATTTCGGGAGCTTGATTGTGTATACGTTTACATGAACGAGTCCAAGCTAAGAAGTTCTACAAAACTATAACTAGAGGAGAAAGTTTGTTTTTCAAATGGTCAATTAGAGTTAATACTTGAATATCGGAAAATATTTAAACAGGATTTAATTTTGAAATGTTCACTTCCAAATTGACTACTTTATCACTACATCAGCAAATAATTAATTAAGCTATTTTGCTTAAGTATGTACATTCTAATTGTCATGTTTTCGTCAGGCTTAAAATTGATATATTAATTAACTATTCAAATATAAGCAAAATTTTAAAAAATATATTTTTTTTAATATTACTCTCTTCATAAAATAAAAAGCTCTTGAAAGTATAGTTTCTTTATTAAACATCTGAGAAGGAAAGTCCAGGGATTCAGGGAGTACTTGAAACAAACATAAAATTGTTGCTAGATTTGTTGAAATAAATGAAAAAAAACTGCAATAAGTTGACACAAAAATGGTTTTATTTTAATATCTAAACAATAGCATACATACATAATGTGATTAATGAATATAAGAGGCAATTACTTATAAAAGATAAAAAAATAGAATTATTAGCTTAATCGTCTAAAATACAAAATATGCTGCGGGCTGATATGAATAAATGGGAATATTATTATTAATAATTAATTATGATTATTGGTTTAAAATCTAATGGCAAAATATATTTTTTTTTAAAAACGTACTAAGTGACTATGGAGCATATAGAGTTAAAATATCTTTGATTATTTTATTTTAAAGACGATCTATATAATATGTATATGTAATAAAGAGTTAGTATAAATATAATATGTATGTGTATTTACTCAATTAATCATAATAAATTGATAAACATAAATGGCTATGAGAAAATTAACAGAATAACAAATATTTTTTTAAAAGACCAGATGAATATAGTACCTATGTATAAATGAATTATCACACATTAAAAAAAAAAAAAAAAAAAAAAGTTATCCTCCACCCGAATCATTCATGCAAAATTCCAAATTACTTTGATGACTTTGGATCCTTTCCATCTGGGAATCCATAGCGAACATCAAATCCTTCTTGTTGAGAAACAGTTTGAAGTACTCTTTGTATTGTTGAAGAAATTTCATCATTCTCTCGATGAACGATGGGAGAGAGAATGTCTGGAGGACTACTTACAATTTCTCTTCGAAGAGTCGTAGTGGATCCTCTTTCCCCAGACGTTGTTGTTGTTTGAGTAAATGGATGATGGATTTGCTGTGAGCCGCTAACAAATTCTCTCATAATGGTTTGAGAACGAGTTGGAGAGCTTGAGTAGTAATGAACTTGCTCTGAATTCATTCCAGGTCTAGATGTATCCGTTACAACATAATGAGCTCCTTGAGGAATATCCCTTCCTCCTTCTGGAATAATTACTCCGCTGGATGGAGGCAACATCTGGCCATGAGTCTCCTCATAGATTATAGTAGGGGTATTGATATGTGAACTACCAGGAATGCTTCTACGATCTAAATCTACCATTACCTCACTAAGAGACCTAGTAAATTAATTAATTAAAACAAAAATATTTGATTTTCATTCGTATAGTTTTAGATATTACCTTAATTCTTGATTGGAGACACCAGTTTTTGTAGATCTCGAGCTTTCTCTCTCGAATTGATCATCAAAATTCACTGGATTTTGAAGAATTCGGATTAATACATCCCATTTTTGTGGCTCAACAATGCTTTGGAGACTCTTTTGATTTTTAATGTGAATAAAATCGTTGGTTGTGGTCGCGGTTTCAATCAGTTTTTGTACCTTCACATCTTGCAAAATAACTTCCTTGATTCTAATTCTCTCATCTTCTGTGAAAATAGAGGAAATTTCATCATAGGTATCGGTATATTCTGGTGGATCCAATACACGAATAAAAACATCAAATCTGTCACGTCCAAGTACATCAGTAATACTCAAGCCAGAAGTGGTAATTTGCGACATTTCATCAGGTTGGCGGGGAATAATATTCAAATTTTCAATATGGGTTCGACTTTGTTCATTAATTATGTAGTTTGTAGCAGTTGAAGTATGAGTTCTTGTTCTTGGCAGTGTTGGTTGCTCTGGTTCTCTGGGTTTACCAGTGTACTCCGTTCGTGTATGAACAGTTGTTTGAGGTTCTCCAGGTGATAGTTGTGGGGTTTCCCTGGATCTAACAACGTAATCTGTTCTTCCATGACCGGTAGTTATTTGAGTGCTTGTAGGTGGCATTTGTTGTGATGGCTCCCTGGATCTAACAACATAGTCGGTTCTTGTATGAGAAGTCGTCATTTGAGAGCTTGTGGGTGGTATTTGTTGTGGTTCCCTGGGTCTGGTACCGTATTTAGTTATTGTTTGAGTGACTGTATTCGACGTATCAGGTGTCATCTTTACATTTGAAGGGTACAAAACAGTTTGATTAGGCCGATAGGGCTTAATGCTCTCATTATCCGAAAACATAACTGAGGAGTCTTCATCAGTTGTGTAATGTATTTCCTTAGGTCTGGTCTTTATATTGACGTCAAATTCGTTCTTTTGTTCCATTAGGGCATTTGTAGTATCTCGACTTTCTAAGCACATGTCATCTTCATAGTATTCGCTTTGTACTTGAGAAAATTCAGACTCAGATTCCATTTCAGACGTATCTGAGAGTTGCTTGTTATGAATTCTAATTCTTGCATGAACTGGTGGGGGTCCTTTTTTAGCTTCGAGTCGTCGAACACGTTCCAAAGTTTCCTTTGTATTTGTCTCTGTTCTTTCTAGAATGGTGGTCAAAAATTGTTCTTGAGCCTTGAGAATAAGTTCAGAGTCTGAGCTCATTCTTGAGCTTTCGGGTGATCTTGGTATTTCACTACGTTTAATAATGGCTTTCACATCAAATTCAGGCATAGATGGATCCTTAACTTGAGAGAAAATGACACCTTCTGATATTTCGCAAGCTTGATCAGAGTAAGTACTATGATATTCTTCTTCTGATGTTCCACTTGCTTCTTCTGAGTTATATTCCGTATGAATTGACTCGGTCAACTGTTCTGATCCAGAGCTTTCAACAGCATGAGCACGGGGTATCTTAAGACCACTAAACATAGACATGGGATCAGACATCTTTGTAATTTCAGATCCAAGGGTTGATGCAGGCCTCTTTCTAACAACCTTAATATTTCTCTTTTTCAAACAGTAATAGGAACACCCAAATCCAAGAAGAAGAAGTGCCAAAAATATAATGGCACATATAATAAGAAGCACTTCAAAATCTCTAAGGGGCTCAAGAGTTTGAATGGGGACCAAATTTCCTGCTCTGTAATAATAATAAAAGTATAACTATTTAGTATAAATACAATTGGGGACAATTGTTTCCTACTTTAGACTACTAGGAAGTGCAGGATGAGTGATCACTCTAGGCTCTGGATAACGGCAAATGATGGTAATGACTTCATCTCCATCCATTTCTAAACCAGGATGAAACCTAACAACAATATTGTTCATAAAAACTCTAGCAGGACTCTGAAAACGAAAAATTATTAACAAATAACATTTGGTTCCTAAGTTATCATATTTAATAGCACTAAAAAGTACATGTCATAAATGCTAAGTGACCTTAGATATTTGACTTAACTTGATATATACATATAAGTTATCAAGGCCTAAGATAAGAAAGTCATATTTGTTACAAATTATAATTATGGGTAATAATATGATAGATCAACAACTCCCCTTGTCATCTCATTGAACCAATCCCTTCATTATTCATTTGTTACGAGCAAGCATATGTACTCCGCCCACACGTGGTTGTTTTTTTGTATGGAAAATATCTGTTGAAGTGATATAATTTTCATGGTTTCTTATGGCCAAAGAAAAGTGTGTCATTTGCCATTTGGTTTTTTTTTTTTTTAAATATTAATAATGACCATTTTAATTTAAGATACTTTTTATTTGTGTTGGGGCAACAGTGTGCAGATTTTTCTTCTTCTATACTTTGAGAAAAAATTATTTGCGTGGGACGAAAATGAAATTTTTAAAAGGCAAAATATGAGGTGAACGTAGGCATTTCAAACAAAGAAAACAACGAATACCTTTATATAGGAAAATATAACTGTTTAAAATAAAAAAAATGCACAACTTACTTGCACAGTTCCGCATCCCTTGAGAGACAAAATGAGTTCTTTTTGAGTTTCTCCATTTCCATTAATTTTGCAAGTTCTATCATAATCATTATTTTTGCTATTGTAGTCAGCATATACAATTCCATAGAACTTGTTTCTAAAGGTTAGAGTAACGTTCATAAAATCTGAACTGCAATCCAAATAGACTTGAGTCTTATTCAGTTTTATTGCGCTAGGAATTTCTCCCAAGTTGGACTCTAAACCATTGACAATTGCCAACTTGGGAAGGCCTTCTGTGTAGTTCTGTGAGATTCCTTGTTTATCATAATTAGATATGGCATCAGTGAAGGAAAGGAAGAATAGAGCAATTGTCGTATAAGTTAGACTCATCCTTCTTTCTTGAGTAGAGAAGGGATTCATGACTATTACTTATATATCAGTATTATGGTAGCTTGACAATTAACCTTGAGAATTATTGTTTTATATTTTTGGTACAATTTAACACGTCTTTTAATAATGTAGAAGCACAGCTAATCGAGGATGCCCTAAAACACAGGGCCTCTTAGATCTTATTCTTCGTATTCATTCACTTTTTCGATCATTCAATTACATTATTCGTATATTGAAAAATATCACAGCAACAGATGTTGGTTGGATTCCCCCTAAAAATACACACTGCCTGAGATGACTCCTTTTTCCTCCGACCATACTACTACTCAGGTAAAAAAAAAAAAAAAAAAAAAAAACATTAGATGTATTTTCGAAGGTGATAGTGGTTATACTTATATGTATTATAAATACATGGACGTTTGCGTAGGTTAACAACCAAGGTTATGAAGGTGTTTATAAAAATATTCTTACGTCTGAATCAAAGGTATAAAAAAAATAGGGCCCGATCGGCATGATCAAAAGAGAGCAAACATATTTTACAGCAATTAAGAAATTGGTTTGAAAGAACTGAGAGAAGGGAGCTTTGAAATAAAAAAATCATTGGTGTGTCCTCGTCATTGAGAATATAATCCTTGTTATGCTTTTATAACATATCTACCCTCAAATTGAGCAATTGAGTAGATTCCAATGAAATTTTTCTCTTTGCCAAAATTATATCCCATTATATATATTAACTGCTTCCTCCTCCATGAGTGTACATAATTTTTTAAACAATTACTTGTACCTCTTATTCTCTCTAAATTATTCCTTCTTTTAGAACTATTATATATCTTTAGTTAATCATTGAGATGATTAAAATTTTGAATTGATGGACATGATGTACTATTTGAGATTTCCATTCATTCATCTACAATTAATTATATATGTAGTATAAATGTAATAGATCCAGGAAATGAATTTTGTGGAAGGAAAAAGTTCACAGCAGCATCAGTGTATGTGTGGATGTTATTATTATTTTTTGGATTAATATGTTATGGCTGTTCTCAAGTTTATTACTTTGGGCTCAAAAAGATGTGGTCCTCGCCGGTCCACCCACTGAGAACCCCCTGGCTACTATAAATGATCATTCAATAAGCCATTTGTTTGTTCTTATATGATCAACCAGGACACTTTGAAATGACTATGAACCAGCCAACACCCCACCCAAAAAATAATGAAGATATCAAGTGAAAATATGTTGTAACTTATAACTATCATTCAAAGTTGTACCAAACTAGGAAATTGACTTACATTTAATGTTTGAAGAGTTCAATTTATTCCTAAAGGTTTACTTATGTATGAAAATTAATAGGCTCACAAATATTAAAATAAATGAGTCTTCCCTATTATGCGCGTTATAAAATTCCACTTTATAAAAAGTCTAGTCTACTGGTAGAGCATATATTGCTCTTAAGGAAGTAAGTCCTTTCATAAAACAAGTATGCATATTGACATTTCATTATAAAAAAATGCATCCATCCCTTTAGTAGCTGATGTAAATTCATTAACATTGTGAGAAACAGGCTCAACTTCCACCAAGGGGAAAGGATTTCAAGAGGTAATTTCCAACAATACTAGCTACTACACTTGGATATACATAGTTAAAACAAATGGATCTGTTCAGGGCATCCCACCACATGCAAGAAGCATTTATGTGTCATCAACTAAAGCCTTCAATGCGTGGTTAGCCTATTGGGAAGTAGTAGCAGGGATCCCAAAATATCTTGAACTACCATACTTTTGTGAAAAGATATACTCTAACAAGTTTTAAACTTTGAAAATTGTACAATTATGAATATTCTACATATTTTTTTGAAACAGTTTGTATAGAATACAACATTGTATTCATGTGATCCCATAACTTGATCATATGAACATATTACTCTGATGCACTCAATAAGACAATATACAATGGAAGAATCAATGTAGAGTATGTACACTATGCTGATTGACACGAATAAAACTCTTTAGAATTCAAAAAAGTAAAATTTTAATGTTTTGACAGAGAAAAATTAAGACATGATCAAACAGGCATCATAAGTACATTCATAAAGCCTTATGCTTCCGGAAAAGAATTAAAAAGTTGAACGGAATAAGTAAGCACATCAAGACAAATTTCATCTTTGTATTAGTAGCCTATTCCTTGTTTTAAAACGTTACACAAATAGTTTTAAATAAATATGAATTTAGGTGAATATATAAGTATATTTGTTAATGACTATCCAGAAAGTTTCACAGTACTATTTCAATTTGTGATTTGTATAGAGTAACAGCCTTGTTGGATAGAAAAAAAAAAGTTTGAGAGTGAAATGCAAAAGAGGAGAGGATGCTCAAATATCCAACACTAATTGGTTTTTTTTTATTTTGTTTGTTCTTTATTCACGGACAAAAAAAAAGTGAGAGATAATAATGAGATAGTAACCGAGACGTTGAAAAGTATAAAAACCGTGTGGATAACTAAAATATTAAGGAGATTGTTTAGTCTTCTTATTCTGTAAAGAAAGAAGTCGTGTTTTCGTGAGCTGAAATAACCGTTCCATGTCTTTAGCCGAGCCCGTCAACAAGAATATTTTTACAGCTCCCTCGTCATCCGCCCCTGAGAAACGAATAGACTTTTCACTCGGTCTTTCCCAAGACATCCCTGCAAAAAGTTTAGTATTGAGAATCACTTTAAGAACTCCAACGGAGCGCATCACAAGTCGTGATGTATCGTCCATATCATTAAGGCGTAAAATCCCTCGACCCTTTTCACTCCAATTTCGCTTTACGTTATCAAATGTATGAAGTTTGGCTGGCAATTGAATAACATTGGACTCATCCTCTTCCCCTGTTTTAACAGTCACTTCCTCATACTTTCGTTTGATAGCATGAGACTCTTCATAGTCTGCAGCGGCCTCACTTAAACTTTTTTGACTCCCATTTTTCAAGGTGCTATTGGAGTTTGTAATATTTAAGGAGGAGGATGCTATTTCTAATGTTTTAAAGTAGTTGGATTCTGTGGATTGAGTCGTTGTTGTAGTGGTAGTCGGAGCAGAGGATGCTGCTACTTCTGTTGTGTTTGCCTCATTTGTGTCAGGGGCTGACGGGGATTCATCAATATTTGTTTTAGTAGCATCATTTGAAACGCGGTCCTTCAGATTTTCCCCAAAAGTGAATCCACTTTTAGATACAGAGTTTTCAATTCGAGACTCTATTTTTTCACCAAAGATGAAACTTCCGCCAATGGATGGGGCCTCATCACCATCCGTTTTTTGAGTCAAGGGATCAGAGGATTCATTATTCTTTGTCAGAGGAAGGAAACTCACGGGTTGCTGCAGATCATTTTTCTTTGTTTCCTCCGACTCTACTTTATCCTTGAGCCCCTCTTCATTCTTAACCTCCTCGGGTTCCTTCTTTAGAGAGGCTCCAAAGTTAAACTTGCTTGCTTTGAGTCCCGCGAAGCCAGAGGACACTGCCTTTGAACCATCACATGAAAACTTTGAGGGAGCCAAAATCGAAAACTTACTCCGACTCTCCTTATTCCCCTCTTCTCCACCCGAATTACTCGATGCTGACATTGCCCAATCCGTTCCCTCCACAAAATTCAGAGCAAAAGTGCTGCAAAAAGGAATTAATAACAAAAAGAAAAGGAAAGAAAACGAAAAAGGAAAAAGAAGAAGAGAATTTCATCAAATTAAAAAAGCTGAGAGAAGAAAAAAAGGGAAAAAAACAATAACAAAGCTAATATTTAATACGAATACCCAAGGCAAGTTGTTGCTCCTCCTGCAAATATGAAATAGTCCTTGCTTGATCAAGGAAAAAAAAAGAAAATATTTTTAAAATGGCCTACTATACACAATGTAGAAGCGACCTCTTTTTGGGTGGTTACTTTGACCAATAATAATATCCGTATATATTATATAATATATACATATTCGGAAATAGGCAAATTCAATTCATATGAAAGGATCACCCATAATTCTTCTTTTTTTAAAGCTGTCAACCTCATTAAATTGGTCAAATGGTACATTACATAATTTGAACAAGATTCCTCATCTTTTAACCTCGGGCATGTCCCTTTCAACATTTTTTTCAAAAGATTTTGATTGCTACATTTATTCTTATTATTCGGATTTTCCATTAAACTTTTCTTGAAAAAATTAAATATTCAATGAAAGAACAGACTTCTTTTAATTTGGGAAATCGTCACAATTGGATCAACTTATTAAATCTTATCTGATTTCCAAAAAAGAGGAGACTTGATCCAATTAATGTGCCTGTTTTAGAGGGAGGGGGATTGTTAAATACAAACAGTAAGGATACAAATTTTAATTTTTGTTATTTTTTATTTTAAGTCAATTTTCAACAAGCGCTCCCACATAAAACCGGACATTTTATGAATTTATGATAAAAGTACCGGACAGTACATGAAAAAAAGAAGAAGACGTGTTCGGACAAGAGAAGTTGATTGTTGATCTTACAATTAAAATACTTATCAAAAGGTCTAATGAGAATAATTTCAACGTTCATTTAAAAATACTAATAAACCAAAACAAAAATTATGGGCAACTTTATTAACTTATTTAATTAAGAATTAGATACCCTTCACACCTAATCACACAACACAAACTAATAATTATTATTTTTTTTTAAAAAAAACTTTATAAATCAATCGAAATGCATTTTTACTAATAGCAAGAGTTTAACAGCGAAGTCACATCACACAAAGTTCCTCCCACCAAGTGACAAAAAGTTCCATCCTGATTCATAATGGAGAACCTCTTACTGAGATAGTCATTGAAACTACTGATTTCTGAAATAATTGTTCCATCCTTTGTCTTAAAAACGAGAGAATGACTCTCGCATCCCGTCAAATTTGGAGCTCCTTTGAAAAATATATCAAAAGAAATGTTGTGATGGACAGAGAAGTATTCCTTAAGGGACTCTATAATCTGTTCTCTATCATGCAAGGATTTCTTTTGATTATAACTTAAACAAAGGGCTGAGGCAACGGTACGTTGAGGGAAAGGATGTCCAGCAGCGTCATATAAACGTCCAAATGTAAATAATTTTGGTGGAAATTCGGATAAAAGTTCATTTTTGATCAAGTAACCGATTAATGAGTGAATAGAAGCTCCTCCAGCAATCATTAAATCGTTCAAATGATTCAATTGGAAGGGTACATTGGACTGAAAGCCGAGGTCAACTATGTTTCTGATAAAATCCGGTCCTAAAATTGGGAAATAACCCTCTTGAACTACAAATCTTTCCTGAAGCTCATTATACATTCGAATTTCCAACTTTGCAAGATAATCTTCATAGTTTAGTGTCTCAGATTCCCGACAAGGCAACTCCGTCTTAGATTTACACGTAGACTCATGGCTGTATATAGAGGAGTCATAACTCGGAGTGAATTCACACAAATCATTCGGAATGGCCAATATATAAGGAAGAATTTCTTCTTCAATGTCCCACATTCGATTCTTTGATTCAGGTTCCAGCAGGCGTGAAGAAGAGCTCTTGAGATTTTGCCATTCGTGAAATTTTTGTCTAAGTGTTTGAAGAGGAATGGGAAATTCAGGCCAATCTCTGGATTTAAGATTTTGGAGTATCTCTTGGTCAGACTTGTCTAACAGAATGTGAGGCCGCACAAGGGATGCACTTTTCACAGATTGGCGCCCACTTTTAAATAATTGCTTTGCAGCATGGATTGAGGTAGACCAGGGGCATACTTTATTCATCCTTAGTATAATAATTTAAATTTGAGATTATTGTAAATATTAATCAACAACTTCTTAATGGAATAAATATGTCAGAAGAGCCGCCGAAATGTATATAAAATCCTCATACAAATGTCAACAAATAGGTTGAGTTTTTAATCTCATTACAATTATTGCGCCATGGCTGTTTATTTACACCATCAGCGAATATTATACAGTTTAATATACATATAATATTATGTGAAACATTAGCTCAAATACGAAAAATATACTTAGAAGCATGGATATAGATTTAAAGTACCCATTAACCAAAGGGAAAATGGACGATAATATGCGAATAAAATGAATGCCATTCTTCGATTCGATATAATTACATAGTTATTATAATAAGTCTCTGAATACCCTCTCCTCCGTATATTTACTCTCTTTTTTATTTCTCTCTCTCTCTCTTCCTGAATAAAGAGCTCTGATTGGTTCAATTCATTTTCTTACATCATTTTCTCATACACTTATTCCATTTTTCTTACTTTGACGCTTTGTCAGCTTCTTTGAAAATGTAAGAAGAAATAATTAAATATAAAATTAGAATGAATTGTTCAAGTATAAAAACAGCTGATACTATTGAGCGTGCACGTCTAGCTAGCTACAGCTCAGCCACTCTGGACCAGTAGTATAAATAATACTTACTTTGTATTGCGTTGTAGCTGCTGATATTGTCATTGGGTGAAAGTCAAAAAAAAAAAAAAAAAGAAGTTTTCTCTGGTACGGTCTTGACTTAATTATTCTTTTGATTTGAAGCAGTAGCTGAAGGTCATTTCCGAGAGACCCGTATTTTGATATATTTGAATTCCGTGTAAGTTATTTTTTTCTTTTTTTTTATAATAATAATAATAGTGAGAAGTTGACGCAATTCTCTTTCCCTAATTTCATTATTTTTTATTCAACTATTATTATCTAAACTAAGGATATCAAATTATTTTCTGTTGATAATTGTTTTTTGTAGTTATGATGAGTTTATTCAGGACGCCATATTGAAATTATGTTCATTTTTATCTATTCATTGGATGATGCAACTTTCTTCAATTTAACTATATCTAACTGTTTAATTTTATTCTTCTTGAATTTTTTATCATTATTAATTAATATACTACTCGAGTCGCATACACGTTTGACCGTATTTATTTTCATCGTGAAAAATATTCCCTCGGGATGCAGTTTATGTCGAGAAAGGTGTACATAAGAAACCGTTTTTTGAGCGGTTCTATTTAATCATAATAGACAGTATTGTTTGTGTGCAATCTACTATTATATTTATACATATTTTTACAGCTGATTGCTTTAGTGGTAGTATTTAGTGTAGAGTTTTTGTCTCTTGAGCAGGTAGACATTTAATTGCATCCTCGCCGAAGGAGGATTTTATGTACTTTAAAAATTGTGTTAAAATGTCAAACTATTTGACAATATTTAATATGGATTAATGATATTGATATAACTTCACATTATTATTATTATTTTTACGTTTTTTCTTGAAGTCTCCAATGATTTTAGAACAAGAAACCAGTTCTTATGTTTTCTTAAAAGTCACATGCTCTTTCCTGTCCCTTTTTTTTTTTTTTTAATGAGAATGAAATATCAAGAATACTTCTTTATTAAAATGTTGAGAAAATGGGTTTCAGTTTGGTCTTGTGATCCATACCTGGTACTCTCTCCCTAGTTATTACTATAGCTGGACTTTATTTAATATATCTACAATTACTCTATTTTGTAGTTCCTTCTTCGTAAATTAATCTTTTATTAAAATGGCCAAGGATCCCATCAGAGTTGTTGTTACTGGAGCTGCCGGACAAATCGGTTACTCTCTCCTTTACCAAATTGCCTCTGGCTACGTATTTGGCTATGATCAACCCCTCATTCTCCAATTGTTGGATATTGCACCTGCTATGGGTGTTCTTAATGGAGTTGTGATGGAGCTTCACGACTGTGCTCTTCCGCTTTTAGAGGATATTATTGCCACTGATGATCCTCTTGTTGCTTTCAAAGAGGTTGATGCTGCATTTTTAGTAGGTGCCATGCCAAGACGTGAGGGTATGGAAAGAAAGGATCTCCTTGCTGCTAATGTTAAAATTTTCAAGGCTCAAGTAGGGTGTCAATATTTATTTTATAGTTTCTATTGAATTTCTAAAAAGTTGTCTTATTTTTTGTTTCCCTTAGGGTGGAGCTCTGGACCAAGTTGCAAAGAAGACTGTCAAAGTCATTGTTGTCGGTAATCCCGCCAACACCAATGCACTTATTTGTTCACACTACGCACCCTCCATTCCAAAAGAAAATTTCTCTGCCATGACTAGATTGGATCAAAACCGTGCAACTGCTCAGTTGGCCATCAAAGCTGGTACAGTTGAATGGATTTTTGATCTAGACTGTCTGTCAGTTGTCAATGTATGATTAATCTTGTATTTTTTTAAAAAAGGTGTTAAAATTGGAGATGTTAAGAACACAATCATATGGGGTAATCATAGCTCCACTCAATATCCTGACGCATCTCAAGCTACTATTTGTGGAAAACCTGCTCCAGGAGTAATTAATGATGATGCTTGGTTGAAGGAAACATTTCTTCCAGTTGTACAGAAACGTGGAGCTGCCGTTATTGCTGCCAGGAAGCTTTCATCGGCCATGTCTGCAGCTAAGGCAGCTTGTGATCATGTCAAATCTTGGTGGAGTGGTACTCCATCTGGAGAGTAAGTGGAGATAAATATGTGCATTTGTAAAAGGCTCTTAATCTTTAATTAATTTATGTAGATTTGTATCGATGGGAGTATTCTCCGATGGTTCATACAATACTCCTCCTGGTCTTATGTTCTCATTCCCTGTACAAATTGATGGAAATACCAAACAGTGGAAGATCGTTCAGGGACTTTCAATCTCTGACTTTGCAAAATCCAAATTAGATGCGACTGCTAAGGAACTTTGCGAAGAACGTGAGGAGGCAATGTCAGTCTGCAGTGCCTGAAGGCGCCTTTGTAATCCATAGTTTGAAGCTACATTACAAACTCATTTTGTATTTTATAGTCATGATTTTAGAAAGAAAAAAAAAAGATGGAAAAAGATATACTTTCTATTTTGTTGTATATATAAAAATAAATTTTAAATACTCTAATAAATTATTGTTTAGTTTTTAACAAAAAAAAAAAAAAAATACAAATAAATAATATCAATCTTCATTTCAACAAAGCAATATAATTTTGACAAAGGTGTTTTGTGGCATTTCTCCTTCTCCAACAGACTACAAACCATATTATCTGATCTAAATACAAGGTTAATCAACAAATTTGTTTGTATTTCTAATAAACGTTTCATGAAGTTGTTCATGGTTCAAGATATATTTAAGTCTTATATATCGATTAAAATGCCAAAAGTCCATTTGTTTATACCCATGCATGTTTACAGACGAAATTTGTATTCGGTTCCTTGGTTTTGAATCAAAATAGATGAGATTCTCCAAATAATTATTACGGTTTGATTCGGTGATAAAAAAACATAATGTTTCGATTGGACAACGCTGCATTTTTAAATTCCATTGTAAAATAATGAAATAACCCTATTCCTTATCAGTGAAATATGTATATATAATGTGCACATTGTTAGCAATTTACTGCACCAAAATATTTGCAGAAAAAAAAATTTATTCTTATTTCGCTTATAGAGATAACTAAATGTAATTTGTATAGAAACTATGTATGTGTAATGAATGAGAATTAAATATTGACTACAGGGCCCTGGACACCAGTCTTTTAAAAAGTCCTCTTTTGACAATTGAAAATCTTGGTACGATTTAAAAAAAAAAACGACTATGAACTAAGTATTATGTTTGTATATAAAATTTGTATCAAGACAATTTGAGATTCTAATTTTAGAATAAACCAGAGATAGTTGCAGAAGGCCCTTTTTTCTCAAAAAAAAAAACTAATGCCATATAATTTAGATTATAATATGATGATACTGATTATTGTTGGAAAAAATCAATGACTTTAGTCAACTTTTTTGAAGAAAATATAACATAAAAATCGATTTTGAGTTGTGAAAGTATTTTTTTATCTTAGGAAGAACAATATTTTGGTAACAATGTGATTAGTTTTTCATTATTTTTACTGTAAATTATATCCTTTGAAGTAATGGTGTTTTTTTTTTTGCTTAAATTATGACATAATTTATCATAATTCATAATTTTTTAAAAGATACTCAAGGAATCGATTCTAAAGATTTATGATATAAATTTGGAATCGACTTAGTCTCAGCCCTAAACTCTCAACACATCATATGTTAATATGATATAGGCTATGTCTATATGAACCAAGCATTTATGTAGTATTCATTTGAAAAAGATAGTATTAAAAGGGGTTATTCGAAATTTCTTAAAATCTTCAATATTTTCTTATTCTTCAAAATGTTGAGATGGCGTTGAGTTTAAGGAAGGAAAGAAAAATATCCGTTGGGTCCACTACCTTGATGATCAATTTGAATTCAGTCTACTCTGTATCGTTGAATCTAGAGCTTGCTACAATTATAAGTTTAATTATTGTGTATTATTTTACAATCTCAAAACAACAATTAGAAGATAAAATGCAAATATACCGGGTAGAAATTGCGGGCATCATACTTAGAGCTGTAAATCCTGAGTATTTTTTTTCAAGCGATGTTATTAGTGGTTGGTAATCTGTACATCATGATTTTTCATTTCCCAAATATGTAGTCATTATTTCTTAATTCATGAGATTATGATTATTAGCTCTAGTCATAGTCTTAAGACAATATAACTGTTTGATCCGACTTGAGTCACACATAGTTTGTACACAAATCCAACTTGATTCAATGAATTTGATAACTTGAGATTCGTCATACTTGTCAAAATGTTAAAGAGCTTGATACTGGACTTGAACATGAATGACGTAACTTTGAGCCCATTAACTTTTAAATTTTCCAAAAATAAAAAAATTAAGGAAAATAATTTTGGTATGGAAAATTCAGAAATAGTAAACGTGTTAGTAAACTATTTATCTACATCCAAAGTTTTTTGTAAAATGCAGTAGCAGACTAAAAACGTTGAAGACAGAAACGTTGCAGAGCATTTTCATTGCAGGCAATAACGTTGCATGTAATTTCATTGTAGACAATAACGTTGTAATACAAAAACGTCACAAGTAATTTCATTGCAAGCAATTTCGCTGCAATTTATGACATTACAGCTATGTCAAGCGAGAAATGCTAGTTGGGGGAAGAAGGAGAAGAGGAGCAAAGGAATAGCCTGAAGCCCCTTCATAAATACGCTTAAATGCAGCCCTGAGGTTTCACCGAGTTGCTGTGAGGCCAGAAAATCCTAAAAATTTACTGCCAGTGCTTCGTACAAGTTCAAAGACCCTAGGATATTACCAAACATACCTCAGACCTTTAGGTTCCGTCAGATCGTTGGGAGTCCGTAGGATAACCACCACAAGTACTTCGTATAAGAATAAAGAATCCCTCAATGACCAAATATACTCAGGGTCCTCGGGTTCCACTGATTGCTGGAAGGACGTAGGATAGGCATAATCTACTGTAAATACTTTGTATAAGCTCAAAGCTGCAACGTTACCCAAAAGTTCACAATCCACCAACAGGTACTCACAATTGATCCCACATGATCTCTTCAACAACTTTTCATTCAGTTGTAAATTTGAGAAAATATTGAATGATTAATACATATTTTTCTAGATCGAATATATGAAGAGGTAAAGCCAAACTTTCCAAAATCTGTGACACTACATATATATATATATACATATACCTATAACTTTATAATAGAGATCTTTTTCTAAGTGAACAGGTTAAAAATTAGTTTTATAGTGCCATTTTCATCTGGGTTGTTGTTGTTGTTATGAATGCCCATGCTCAAAATAACGTTAATAATAATCATGTATTTCAAAAATATTTTCCAGACTACTTAAATTAAATGAAGAGTTCTTAGTGAATAAAGACATAACTTTGGGAGTAAGGGATCTTTATAATTGCCTTAGTAAGGGCATTCTGTAAGATCAATGAAAAATACATCATTTTATAATCTATAATTCCACATTATTTGACTCAATAAAGAAGATACATCCAAAGGATGGGACGACGAAATAATTATCAGTGTATATGATGAAATATAGTATTGTACCCATACATTGAGTACAGACTGTAGGAGCTATACGAATCCATTGAAACTGGGAGGCTGCATTCTTAAAAGAAAAAAATCCTCATTTGAAAACTGTAAATCTTTTATATGATTTTTAAAACAAGTAGAGTGTGCTTGCCCTGTAAGGCTGTCCAATTGTTCCTACGGCTAAGAGAGTACATATTTTTTTATTGTGATCAAGACCACCTAATCCGAGATCAAAATAGGATCAAGGCTTTCAGAAATCGAGATGAAAACTCTTTTATGTGGAGTATAGATAAATCAAAACAAAACCAAAATTTTGAGAGATCAAAAGGTGTAAAAAAACAACAACTCCTAGTGCAATGAGAAACCAAACTCGACATGCTTACCCTCTCAACCATTCCATCTTGGTATTGTGTCAGTCTTGTTAAATAGAGGTAACACAGTAGATCATGTGTTCAGTTTCAAAATCAGTCAAGAGCTGATTTGTTATTACTTTTTTTATAGAATATATGAAGCTATTCAGCGCTCATATTTTGTAACAACTTTATTTGTGGCCTACTGAACGCCTTCATATTTAGAAGTAGTATTACTGACAAAATCTATGTACTGTATTAATTTCATAATTAATAGCGAAATGTACATAGATTCATTGTTACCTTTTATTAATACTTTATTAACCTTGGACAATTTGACACCATGATAAGAGTTAATGGATCCCAGGAGCTTTGGAACCAATAGGATATTTAGTCTTGTTTACCAAAAATTTGTTTACAGTAGGACGTAAGAAGAGGCTACGTCGCATACATAGAGTGACCTACTCTGCCCATTTTTTATTTTTTTGAAATGAAGAGGTGTAGTGGATGCTATGTATGTACGAATATTTATTTCAGGTTCTTTACGTGGGTAAATTGTAAGCCTGACGACGCTTGCAGAAGCCTCTCTTGATGAACCTTTGCAAAGTGACGCATCTTCACTTACATTTTATTGTAAACCCACGTATAGCCTCAGGATTTCTGCACTATTTTGTGACTATGAATATTTCGTGAGTCTACTCACGTCAAGTCCTATTGGCTATTACTATTCGTAATTGGAGATGGGGGGTAGTTTTATAAAAATGAATTCACATATAGATGGCACCAAAATCACGCAACTTGTCATTATTATTATTTAAAGTGAATTATGGGCCAACTCTGTTTCTACGTCTTTGATGGATCCCAAAAATAATTTCAAACTCCCAGATAAAGATGCATACCCCAGAGTCAAATAATAAATATTTCCTCCATAAGCTAAGAGCTCTCTCCCGGCCCTGATTAAACATTTTTAGTCCAATATAAAATTTCAACGTTTTCAGAACAATGTATATTAGTAGTTGATCTTAGATCCAGAAAGTAACATACTCATAAACATTTCAGTATACATAATAATCATCAAAAGTTTGTCAATTTGTAGGTGTATTCTCATTGTGAAATTTACATCTATGGAATGTTTTTTTTTGTGAGGAATACACTTCATTTAAACTGATTAAATCATGAACAATATTCGTGGGTAATTATTATAAACATACCTATATTAGTTCTAACAAAATTTTTATTAAAGTTCAAAAATATTTATAATACAATTTCAAAAGTGAAGGATTCTCTTTTAAAGTGTGTTTCTTTTACATTCAGTGCTCATATATGTATGTTCCATGACCCCAAAAGTAATCAAAGTGTATTTGTTTCTCAAAAATGAGCCTGAATTAAATGATTAGTAGTCTTCAACAGATAAAAAAACGTTGAAGACAGAAACGTTGAGAAAATGAAATACTTGTGACGTTTTTGTATTGCAACGATATTGTCTACAATGAAAGGCTATGATAGATTCTACATACATACATATGTACATATACAAAAGTCTATATAAAAGCCAAATAATGTTTTACAAGTCACCTAAAAATATGAGATCATTCCAGGAGTTTGAATATAATGTCCAAAATAGGCACAAATAAGTTAATACAATAGTGGGAAGTGTACCTCTATTTATAAAATAAATAATAAATTGGGAGTTTCTCTTTTGTCTACCTTGATTTTTGTTCAAGATTGTTTTTGTGTTGACAATAGGTAGGTGACTGCAAAAGGGGGAATGAAAAAAATTAAAAAAATGATTGATTTACGAGTGAATTGATACATTATTTATGAGTCAAATCCCATGTCAAAAGTGAGGCAGTGGTTAATTCAATGCGATGATGAAGCAATTTCTGCCCATATGTATTTTGATCATAATGCAATTATTCATGCAAATAATAATCATTATACCAACGCCACTTGCGAATAACTTATCTTAATTTGATATTTTTAGTATATTCTCATTCTTCAATTCCACACATCAAGGAAACGAATCGTTAATAACAAGAAAAAAAAATAAAAAAATGCCGTTCTCATTTTTATTTAAAATTAAGATACATATTTAATTATGTTAGTATCATTTAAGAAATCTTAGTGTCAAGAAGAAGTTTCAAATCCAGATGAATATGAGCACTAAATTCATAATTGTGAGTAAAATATTTTCTACTCAACATTTAAGTAAAATACTTTCAACCAATACGTGTTGCTTCATTTAGGCCTACAATACTCTTGTAATGATGAGTGTTTTGTTATGGAGAATGGAGGGTCGACGTGTGCCGAAATTTGATGTGGAGTTCTTTCAAAAGTCAAATATTGATAAGGTAAGATTAAGTTGTAAATTGTCTCTCAATACAGTCTTGTAAACAGACCTATTATCTAACGAGGGAGACAATCCAAATTCTAGAGGGGATTACAATTATGTAAAAAAAAAAAAAAAAAAAACGATTACTAAGGAGAAAAATCTAGGATGTGCCTGAATGAAGTTGCCAAAGTTTTAAACCTTCAGACTCCAATAGTTAGAATTGTAAAAGTACCAGTCCGGGTATTTGATTTCACATCCAGAGAGTTTGATATTCTCAGTGCTAAGAGCTGCGTAATGATTTATTCGTTTTCCATGCTGTTAAATGGGGGATTTCATAACAAATAGAGTTTTGATATGAAAAGTTGTACACTATGGAGCATATTCCACGGAATCCGAATTTAACAGATTATTGCCCTTAATTAAAATACTTAAATACCATTTAGTAACACATTTTACACCATCATACATTGAGTGTACCTTGAATATAATATCATTCATCCCCTTTTTGACTCAGTTTTGTACACACCTTGTCTCCTCAATTCAGATTATAATTTGATTCACTTCTTCATTAGTTATTAATAATAATAATTAATACGTGTTTATCTCTTTAACTAAGCCGTTGTATAAAAATGAAAAACGACTAAATTTACATATTACCTTTTAAGTTATCACAAGCTTATGAATTAATTAAGAATATTTGATTTGGCTTCATTAATTGAGTTCATTTAATGGAAAAAATATAAATAATACAAATGTATATTTTCTGTCAAAAAACAAATTTGAAACAGATTTATTCTGCAAAAAATTTTGAATTGTATAATTTCATAGATAGGCACTATTTACTCAACCATACATCTTAATATATGTATAAATATATAACAGTAGATGCAAAATTTCCTCGCGCATATTTTCCCAACTTTTACTAATGAAAATACATTTTGGAAATGTATATACTTATACAAAATTTAGATGATTAAATCCAATTTTCCGTTTGTGTGACACTTTTTGTGTGTCAATTTCAAACGTTGAGGTCGATCCCACGAGAAAAAAAAAAGCTTCAAGAGATTGTCTTTTCCTACACTACTGCGCCAAAAAGTAAAAAAAAATTTAGATCTTGGGATTTTTCTTGAGTTTTTGAAAAACAAAAATCAAAAATGAATCTAATGATGTATGTAACTTTGTGAAACAGATCATATAATACCTTTAATATGATTCTATTTACATGCATAAATAACGGTTGTGTGCCTAAACTTTCAAGACTAATAAGTCCTTATTTAAACAAACATAGTCTAAAAATTAATAAAATAATAAATGTTGTTAGTCAAAATATGTATTTATGATATTTAAAGTGTTAGATATCTATCTTTGTTTAAAAAAAACCCCAAAGAGTCAAAATTAAATTTTGCATTCAAAACTTGAATGAAAACCTCTTGAAATTTTGATTTTTCCCTAATTAATAAATTTGTTTTCTTTTTTTGATATAAATAAAGTTGGCATAATTTTGGATTACTGATCACGTTTTAAAGTAATTATATATGTAGTAGACTTTATTTGAAATAAAATAATTCATCAAATTAAGTAGAGAGGAAGTGGTGTTAAATAAAAAAGTAAAGAAGAAAAATCAAGAGACAGACTCAAATATTGAAATATACTTTGCTTCAGATTAACAGGTTTATGGCCTATCAAATTTCTATTTCTTTTATTGTCAGTAAGGTTTGAAAGAAGCAAGAGACTGGTTAGATAGAATCGAGTATCCAGTAGAAGATACTGATGTGCTGAGAACTTTATTTCACAATTCACTTATTTTTTATTAAAAAAAAAACATAATTTAAAACCAGGACTTTTGTTGTCAACCTCAAATTTACGTGCAGAGAATGAATATTCATATAGTAGTATTAAAATAAAAGACTCATTAGACATTTACATAGTGACCAGTGTACTCAATACATAAGCAATTACTTTTGCTTTTGCTTGATTGAATCCCTTATCCATTCAAGTCAAAATTAATTGTAGGACTTGAGTCATTTCATAAAGATTTTCAGAACCTATTATGTAATTTGAATTGATTTAAATATCACTTTGGCATCAAGTTGTATTCATTGGATTTTCTCCATTTAATAGATATATTAATTAGTCTATTTTGCCAAAATGGTGTCACCTTGATTTATTATGCAATCTTATTATGCACGTCTCTGCTCTATATGTTGGTAGGTGAAAATAATTCACAGCCTAACAAAACCTAATACAAATGTAACCCATCTACGTTCAAAACAGTGATAATGAATTAATTTGAGTTTAAAAAAGTAGAAAAATTGATGGATGACAACATAATACGGTATATGTATGTATGTATATTGTCAAATCCTGATGAAGGAAACTGCTATTTTCTATATGAAAAGTTGAATATAACCGAATTTTTCTTATATATTTTTTTCTAGTACAATCAAATTTTTACAGTTAAAATGTAATATAAAATGAATACCTTTTTGCTATTCATAATTGATTTAAATGCTACTTGGACTCATTCATTCGCAGTAGCGACGTCCATCAATGCCTTTTCCCCATGTTCCTTTTTATAAGTGATGTTGAGTCGAACTTTTCATCGATTTAACCCACCTTTCAGTAACTTGACATTCAATTTCATGAATGCCTTTTTTAACTGCAAATTTTCCCCGGAGTATTGAGCCTGGGTCAATTCATTCTGGAACCAAGGAATAAGGGTATCACCAATTTTCTCCTGAGTACAAGGGCGATTTCTTTTCCTTCATCGTTTGACTCCATTGAATAGTTAATTCTTCCGATTTACTTTCTTTTTTTTTTTTTGGAAATTTCCCATAATATAGATTTTAAAACTTTTTGAGGTAACCAGTGTTTGATTAAATTCTATTATTGACAGATCCTCGATGATTTTTTATCTTTCAGTGAATGTGTTTTTATTCGGAGAGCACCCATGATAAGTAACTATGTATTCGTATTGATTGAAAAGCAATGTGAAATGAATTTATGTTGGTGCTAGCTTAGGATTTGTACCTAATAGAAAGACAAAATCCCCATTGGAATTCTTTTTTCTTATTTTGCTATCAGATACAGGAGCTCCTATAAAGTTGCTACCGAAAAAGAGAAGAAAAGACTGACTTTATGTGTATTTTCTACTTCATGTATCTTCTAATTGAAGTATTTCATCATCTGAGAGAATGTTGACTATTTATTCCATATCCGGATTTGACTGTATTTTTATATATAAGTGTATTATAAAGAAGTGGTCCTGTAGGGGAGATGGGAAACCGTTAAATCACTTGACTTTTTCCTCAATTACTCAAATGTGATTATACGTAAATTAATTTGTAAATTGAGTGTGTAACGGGTTTCAACTGTCCCTAATTCAAAAAAGCTTACAAATTGTACATTTTTAAATGAGTATAACTCATGATTCCGAAGGAATACCTCTGAGATTTTTCACATACGAGTAGTCTAATATGTAAAAATGATCCATAGAAAGTTATGAATTTTGAATTCCTTTATGATTGGAAAAAATTGTTTTTTTAATGCAATTTTGAGTTGAGCTACTTAAAGTGTGCCTATATTTCAATTTTCAACTAAATTAATTAAAAGAATATAATTAACTATGTTTTCTTAGAAAATCCGACTTTTGTGTGCTACACAATAAAAAAAAAGTGTAAAATAGATCCATTTTCAAACCCTCATAACTTGTAAAAGACTAAAAATTTATTGTTTAATTACTTCAAGTCTGCAACTCTTGTATATATAAGCACTTCATCCAAATTTGATCAAAATCTGGGGTGGTGAGTGGGCGGCGACATGACACTTTATTGTAAGGGATAAAGCTTTGATCCATTTTAGTAGTGGGTTAAGACCGTATAAATCCTTGCAGATTAGTATGGATTTTGAACAGGGGTAAGTGTTATAGTTAGGAATGTAAATAATATGCAAATGCGTTGTGTAAAATAAAAAGAAAGAGAAAATCAACCTGGTAACTCTGACAATTTGATAAATGTTGAGAGGGTAGCAACTTGAGCTATCAAGACGTTTTACTGAGCTACAAGCTGCTATTCTCCTTTATATATACAAATGAAGACATCAATAATAAATAATAGCATTATGTATACCATAGATGAGAGGCAGAAAATTAACTGAAATTAATGTCAGGAAATTATATATTTTTAACTAATAATAATTATACGAGGACTTGAGCCCTTTTTGTTTACATTTTATTTGCTTTATTAACCTTAATGCATGTATTCCTTCATGTGAGATCTTTACTATCAGGTAAATGTTCTCCTCTCAGTAATAAAGGAAAAATGATAACAGCATTGGAAAACAAAAAGTACTGTTCGAAGAGCCAACTTCACATAATCTCGCACACGGCATTTTGCATATTATTTACATTCCTAGTTATAGTCAGGGTTACAGATCATATTTTTCTTTTTCTTTTGATATAATCCTATTTCGTCAAATAAAAGATTCCTTAATTAGATAATTAAGGAAACAAGACGATGCTCAGAGTTTTTTTTTAACCCTGCAAACACTCGTGCCATTATTTTTTGCCATTTATCTGCTCTACAATTCACGCCAAACTTTCACATATATCTAAAATTAACTTTAATGTGTATTATGATGATATATTATTAATTGGTGTTCTTTTAGAATAAATGTCATAGTTTTTTATGAACGTCCATTAAGCGTATATGTATTATAGACCGTAGCGTGACCCATTTTCGATTTTTTTTGCTAAAGGTCATAAAAAACCTATTTGCAAAATACTATCAGGTCCTTTATGCTATTTTTGAATAACCTTGAAGAAGAAAAAAAGTTGCATTTTGAGCTAGTTTCAGACGTCTCTTGCCCTCTCAACTTTAAAACTAGGGACTAAATATTTTGATTTCATAATTGCATAAAATTTGATTTATGTTCTCAAAAAAAAGAAGAAGAACTAGAGTGCAATTCGTTTTTAAAATTTTATTGATTCAACCATAAAAAAAAACCCTTCTAACTCGATGAAAAAAAATAAAAAAAAATAGAGAAAACGTCTCAAAAAATCATATTAAACAGAATATTTGAAGCAACTTATAATCCTACATAATTTTTTGAACGCTTCTCAGACACCTTAGATATCGCAAGTCAGGGTACACAGTAGTAATTCTATGTAGCGATAAAATTAGGATATTTAGTTCAAGGCTTTAATATTGGGAGAGTAGATACTTTTAAACATATGAAAATTAACAATTTTGATCCCAAAAATGTCACTTTTTTTTCAAATTTAAAATGACTTACGTATCATAGCACAAAAATGGCATAAAGGACTTGAATTTGTATAAAAAAACAAAGACACAACAGCAACTTTAGGCAAAAAATGTAACACTCTAATATATACATATAACTTTGGGGAAATGTAATTTCGTATTTTGTGCTCCTTATTTTAAACGAAGCATATTTTGTTTGTTATTAATCACAACAGATCAGTTTTAAAAAAGTGAGAAAGTACTCTACAAGATTTAATAACAAATTTATACTAAGCCAATTCAGTCTTGAGTAATTGTGCGCTTAATATGGAGGTCTCACAGGATGAAATCCGTCATGTTCTGCTTTTTTACTTTCTGAAAGGGAATAATGCATCACAAGCGACCCAAAAAATTAGTGATGTTTGCGGGGCTAATAGTTTTTCGTTCCGTGTTTCTCAGCAGTGCTTCCATCGATTTCGTTCGGGTGTAGTGGAAGTCAAAGACACTGCACCCCTGTCGTCGTAAATGTCGATAAATTATTGAAAGCATCAACGTAAACCGTCATGTTAGGTGTCGAACTATCGCAGAGGACTTAAACATAGAGCATAAACAGTTTTTAACAGGTGACTCACGAACTTACTCTTAAAAACCTAATGGATATAGTTTCCATCTGCGAATCGCTAAGGTATCGTAATAAAATCGATCCATTTTTGAAAAAGGTTGTAACAGGAGATGAAAAATGGATCACTTGCGACAATGTAAAGCGAAGGGGAGCGTGATCGAAAGCCAACGAACCTACCCAGACCGTTTATTAACAGATAGGAAGGTTTTGCTTTATGTTTGGTGGGATCGGCAAGGAATTATTTATTATGAGCTGTTCCCCTATAGCCAAACCATTAATTCGTCCCTCTACTGTCAACAACTTGACCGTTTGAATTTTGAAATCGAACAGAAGCGGTCTTTATCGGCGAATAGGAAATGAATCGTCTTTCATCAAGACACGCCAGACCACACGTTTCTTTGATGAAGCGCCAGAAGTTCCGAGAGCTCGGATGGTAAGTTCTCATGCATCCACTTTATAGTCCAAACCTTGCACCGAGTGACAATTACCTTTTCTTGTCGATGGCCAACGCTCTCGGGGGTACAAATTCGGCCTCAGTAGAGTCATGCGAAAATTGGTTGTCTAAATTTTTTGCAAATAAGATCAAAATCTTATACGAAGAGGGTATTATGAAATTAGATTTTTGTTGGCAGCAAGTAATCGCAAAGAATGGAGCTTATTTGGCCTAAATCCGATGTTTGTATTCATTTTTATAAGCCATTGAAATAAAGCGGAATATACGAAATTACTTTTTACCCAACCTAATATAAATAAAAGTATTCATTACATGGTAATCAATTAACATCAAATCACTCATAAAACCTAATAATACTCACATGACTTTAATGAACCTAAAAATTTGTAAGAGAAGGTTCTAACAATCGTTCGGATTTATTTTAAGTGTATGGAGTAATTATTAATTACTACTAAATACTTTTGTTACAAAAAAAAACAAAATATACTTGAAGTTCGATGATTGAGATAAATATTCCAAATTAAAACTAAATTTCATTAATTGGAACTCATCTCTCCAAGGTATGTGTGTGTAGATGGATAATGAAGTATCTTTCGTAATTAGCTCCGTTATTATTTTAGCTCCTTTAAATTTAATGTTGTGTGTAGAGCTATATAATTTCATGCCTTCATCAAGGACATAATTAATGGGCTTGAAGATATAAATATTTATATACAAATATGTGTAATTGTACGGATTCCTCAGAGTTATTCGCTCTAATTCGTAACAAACCTGTAAAACAAGAGGATTTTATAATATAAAAACGTCCATGTACACATGTATGTAAATAAAATTCGCAAAGAAATGAGTAATTTTTCTTTTGAAAGATGAGGGTTATTGCATTTATAGAAAATCATCCATAGATTTCATCACAAAGACAAGGTACTTTATAGACTTTTTAAAAGGACAAATGAAAAGGGATGTTGTAAAGGAATACGATATCTAAAAATATCTTGTATTTCTCAACAGAAAGGTCCAAAATCGATTGGTAGTTGTTTAGCAGATAATTATTCATCCCAACTGTGGAATTATTCTTCCTTTAATGAGAAATAATTGTTCACAGCTTAACAAGAGGCTAACTTAGTTCCATCAATCAATGTTATAAACACGAATAAGCGGGAAGAGATCGATACCTGACAGCGATAAATAGTGTGTATCTTTATGTTAATTGATAGAATAGCTCCAATGTTTTCCTTTGTGGAATCCAATAAATCGGATCAAAATATTAACTATATATTTTTTAGTGAGCTCTTAGGCATCTACAAATGTTCCTAATAAAATAGGCACACCTCATAGGTGCTTTTAAAAAAACCAATTGTAATATAAACCCCTAAAACACAATGTATAAATTGATTTATCGTATTTTTTTTTTTTTTTTTTTTGCTTTTGACCTCATTTCTACATCGGTGCAAAAACAGAATTTCTACTGATTGGACTTCCTCCCTATTCTCAAGTAGATTTTTCCATTTCTTCTTATAATAATTTTGTATATTTGCAGACACGAATTATCGAATTCAATGCACAAGAGCTTCCAGGGGAAGAGTGCCGAAGATTTATCGATTTGCAAAATGAAACCATTTTAGAAAGTCAATTGGAATGTCGTGAAATCCTTGTGAATAGTTGTTTTTATAGACTTGTGACTGTGTATAAAGCTCATCAGGTAAGAAAATTGTACTTCAATGTGTTTAAATTTAAAAGGGTTCATTTCATATCAAATTACTTTACGAGAGGTACTCATTTTTAAAAGTTTGAAAGTAAAGTACGTCTCTCGCTAATGAATTGTATAATTACCTAAATGTAGATAGTTATAATTATGTTATATTTTTTTTTTATTCTAAATTTCTAGAAACGTTGGTGTAAAAGTTATCCAGAGTATTTAAACTACTTCAAATCCCATTTATACATTTTCAACTTTTATGGTTGTAGCATCCTAAACTTCAATCTGTTTAGAACATGAGTAAAAGACTTAAGAATATAGTTAGCCACTCCTAAAAAGTGAAACTTAATGTACAGGTTTATCAAAATATTACATCAAATATCTTGAGAATGAATAATTTAATTTCACTTGTTATGCGTACCTAAAGAAAAAAAAATGAGGAAGATCTATTAAATTTTATCAATCTTTGAGGGGTCTGATTGTAAAATTGTCCTTTTAAAATAGTGATTTGTGAAAATTTGAAAACTTTATCTCGGTAATCAAAATTACCATTCCTTAATTTTAATATACATGGAGTCAAGCCTCAGAGTAACGGCTATTTAGGGAAAGGTCGTTCATTGTGGCAATCTATCCTGGTTTGAAATACTACCATCTGCAGGTTGATTATATGAGTTGAAACCACAAAAATTTGGTGTGGGATTAGATTGAGTTGTAATTTCTTGGATTCAAATTGTACTTTCTCTAAGTAAATCAGAATTCATTTTCTTGTTTTTTTTTTTGACTTTTGAAATGAAAATATCAATCAATAGCTATTATTTATAATGACTGATGTTTTATGAAGATAAATAAGGAATTGCAACTTGTATAAAGCCTATATATAACTATATATTTTGATTCTGAAAATTAATTATGAATAGAACATATACAGTGATGAAATCATAAACTAACTACATACTTTGTCCACCTAAAAAACATTGAAACGTTTTGTATGTAGTTATGGATTGATTTTTTGGCCTCATCCTTTGGATTTTGAACATACATATGAGTTTGTTATCAGAAGGTTTGTAGCTGTACGCAATTTTTTTTTCTCCCTCTATTATTCCTGTGGGCCCCTTTTGAAGAGCTAAGAGGTTTATTCAATGCTCTTTACAAAACCTATAGATGAAAACTGGATCTTATAATAGTCTGCATTTACTTGAGAACACATTTAAATAGTATACAAATTGTATAAGTACGATTTTTTTTTCTTCTGCAAAACTATTTTTAATTAATAATAATAATCGGTAAAGGAAAGTGACAGCGGACATATTAAAAATATCAGGTAAAATAAACAAAATAGTGAAATAACTACATGCTAACTTTAAAAAAAGTTGTGGGAATGCAAAGAGAGATGCAACATCTAATGACGTAATATGACGTCAATGCCTTTTCAAACGAAAAAGCTCATTAAATAAAACTAATAATAATAATAATAATTAAAGCCTAGAAGTGATTGCCTTATTTTTATTATACAATATTTCTTGGCGAAATTTCCATTCGGTAAAATTGTTTACGTTGAATTTTTGCAGAACCTTTTTTTTTTTTGAAGTGGTTTGAAAATATTGGAACTGATGCAATACTAATATAGAGTGTTTTAACCGAGGTCATAGATCCCATACGTAATAAATCAAGGTGACGCCATTTTGGGCAAATATACTAGTTGTATATATATGATTCTCCCGGAGTGATTGACTTTCAAAAGAATGACGTCATATGAAAGTACTGTAATATTAGCCATTTATTGAATTAATTTTAATATTCTTCTTGATTTGATGTACATGTAGTAATTTGTATACCTAGGAGTGTAAATAATATGCAAAATGCCGCGTGCGAGATTTTGTGGAGGTGGCTCTTCGAACAGTACTTTTTGTTTTCCAATGCTGTTATCATTTTTCCTTTATTACTGAGAGGAGAACATCTACCTGATAGTAAAGATCTAGCATGAAGGAATACATGCATTAAGGTCAATAATTATTAGTTCTTATTATTAGTAAAAATATATAATTTCCTGACATTAAATAAAATGGGCAAATTTCTTACAAAAAATATTAAGGAAACTTCATCAAATGGCTAGTTTCAAAATGAAAAAAAAGGACTCAACAAATCCCTTGAATTGTATTATAGGTTCTCAAAATCCTTATGAAATGACTAAAGTCTTACAATTAATTTTGTTTTAAATGTAGATATAAGGGACTAACTAAGATATTCAATCCTTGTAAAAGTAATTGCTTACGTATTCACTACACTGGCCACTATATAAATGTGTAAGGGTGTAGTGACATATTTTTAATACTTATTAGGATTTTTATGTCATTTCATTTGTCGGTCACATTATCACATTTATATTCACAACAGGGATTTACAATTTTCCTACATTTTAAGGAAACCAGTTCTAAAAAATGATGTTGCTTATGATTCTCCCGGAATAATTGACTTTCAAAAGAATGACGTCATATGAAAGTACTGTAATATTAGCCATTTATTGAATTAATTTTAAATGGTCTTCTTGATTTAATTTACATGTAGTAGTCTGTATAAGCTTTAATGTACAATCGGAAACCATATTGAAAAAAGTTTATTCATCTACGTTTTTTTTCTTCTTCTCTACTTATATTTTCTAAATATGAAATATTAATTAATATTAAATTATCCTCATGTAATATTCCTATACCTATTAAAGTAAGTATATTGATTCATAGGGATTAAAAATTAATAGTTTATACTGTTATAAACTACATACTAGAAAATAATTAATTATTTGTTGATGCAATTTGTCTCTCTTGCAGGGATTCCCTACAAATCCCTGCTCAAAAATAAGAGTGATACATAAATTCATAAACTTAGGGATCCCATTGTAGGATCATGTGCATAAATATATGCTCAAAATTTTTGTATTTAAAAAGTTTTTAAGAGATTTGCCAAGAGTGAAAAACAAACGAATAAATAAATTTTCAAATACTTGAAGTGCTTTAGAGGGATTAATTGCCAAAAATCAGCTACATTCTTTTAAGTAGTTTAGTAGTATCAACGTCTCTAGTAGACGGATAGAACTCTCTCTAAAAAATGATTACTTATTGTTAGATTTACCTAAATCTAATTGTTAATTCATATTACTTTTTACACAAATTTTATAAATTCGTAATATTGGGATGAATAGATTAATGTTAGATATATTTCGACACTATAACATAAAATGATTTTTTACCATTATTAGGCTTACACTTAAAAATGGTTTTAATAACATATAAGTTACATATTCAGTACTCATTCAGCCAAATGTCAACTACAGTCTTAATCTAATGCAACATTAAGTTATTCATCGCAAAATTATAAAAGTATTATCACTCAACCTCCAAGACTTGATCAACATTTATTCGACCTTTTATGGCTATTTTGTAAAAAAAAGAGTAAGCTATAAGCCTTTGGGTAAGAAACTTCCCATTTCTTGATTTTTGCTGATTGAATTGATGTTTTATCAAATTCAGAAAAAGATAAAGAAATAAAAGAAACATTATTGAATTTTTTTAATGTAATATATGAATAAGTTGTATTAATGTTAAAAAACTAAAATTGAAGGTTTGTTGATTCCAAATTGATTTAATTCTATTGTTCTATTGAAGGATGTTGAAATTTTGTCAATTAATGTTATGCACATCTATGTCCGGAAGGTATACATAAATTCATAATAATTAATTAAATGCAAGCAAAGACTTTATTTATAGACTATAAAAAAAACATACTCATACGTATATAATATATTATAAGTGGGTAGAAATAAACAATCGAATTATTCATGTAGGTATTTAGCATAATTTTTTGCATAATTATATCTTTAAATAAATTATATACATATTTGTAAAATGAAGATCTGTTCAATAAAACAAAACAAACCATGTTTGAGATGTGGTAAGACATGATATTTGAGCTGAAAAATAAATTTTCCTCGAAGTAATTCTTTAAAAAGTCAAATATACACATGGGTCTGTATAGAATGTACATAGACTCATTTTGATCACGAGTCCATGCAATTTATGTTGTTATACATTCGTTTATTAAATACACCAGGAAAATGCGTAGTTGGAGTTGAAATCTACAGCTAATTATGAACATGATGTTATTCAAACAAGTTTAAAATGAGTAATTAATTAATTAATTAATATAGGCTTAGACATAGCAGGATGACAGTGTATAGAATGAACTTTTTGGGATACATAAAAATGCTATGATTATTTCTCCCTTTAGCAGTTTTTCATCAGTTGACTCTTTTAATTTAAAGTAGCTGACTCAACGTATTATGAACTCATAAAGGGTATTATTATTTATGATTTTGATATATAAAAGTATATATTTGAAATATTTTTGAATATTATACAAGTATTAACGATTGATTTGTATATTGATAGAATTTATCAATGACTAGTATATCTAAATAATAAATCTACCCAATATTAAAAAATTGGCACCAAGGAAAGTATAGAAGGGTAGCTAGCTACCATATGTTTTTCCAAATTTGTCCTTTTCGAGGTTACGACTGCACACAAAAGCTCTTCATGGTAAGGAATAAATTTAATCAAGGCTCATGATCAACATACAAACAATTCTTTTTAAAAAAATATAAGTTGTCTGACGACAAGTTTTGCTTGTTGAATGTGTTTAACCCTTACAAACTTTTGATTAAAATCCTATATACATATTTTATTAATTTCCTTATAATATAGAAGCAACATTTGTGATACTCACCAAACCTTTATTTTGAAAAGGAAAATTAATTAATAATTATAATTAGAGCTTACAGATCATATTATTTATTTTGTTAAGCCCTTTCAGTCCATAGAATATCACATACTTCTAATGCATGTTGTATAATATGAAATGCACTTTTACTCAATATTTTTTTTTTTGGAGGAGGGGGATTAGCTATTGATTTATCTAGACCCTAAGCTCTTATTTTTGTTTTGAAGTTTGATATCACATGAGTACTCAAGTTATATGTTGCTAAGCATCGAATTTCCCTAAAAATGACATAAGAAAATGTCCAAGAATTGGAGAGAATGAGGAATTTTGCAATAGCAATTGATTTTTAAGTCTTTTTTTTTTTTTTTATTTGTTTAAATATTTTTTTTTGAATGAAAGATTACAAACTTTGCAATGGATATATATTCCTTATTGTTCAACAATTGGATTTATTGTAAATAAGTAATCTTTATGCTATAATCAAGTCGAAATCAAAATATGTATCAATTCAAATTACCCATCGAAGCTTTCAAGCAAATACATACATAATATATGTTGGTACATAACCAGCACTGAAATCTCGAACTTAATAAAAACTAATTAAACTACGCCTTCAAACTCGACTTTGACACAAAGTGAAAAACTTTAGACTCAGGTTAAACAATAGTTTAAAGACTATATATGTATAGACTGGTCTCAAATGATTCACTCATATACTCGTAAACAGCTTTGAATCATTTAGAAACTAAAAAAATAAATATAGTTCTAAGCAAAAAGTCCATCCATTAGCGTCAGGCGCACATTATTATTGTAGACTAAATTGAGATATTTTGTGTTTTTCTATGCAAAAGTAAATATGAACAAACGTTTAGAGTCCCGGAGTAGGATACAAGTTTAATTTTTTTTTTTACATAATATAATTAATCAAAGGATAGAGATGGCCTTTCCATTTCAGGGGATCAAATCTCAACTCACATAAATACAAACTTATGTAAGGTACAGTTGAAAAGTAAAAAAAAGATATTAATGATAAAAAAATGAATCTCATAGTGAATTGATTGAACCCGTGTTTTAAAGACTCTCAACTTAACTTGAACTATGTACCCTCAGAGTAAATATCAGGTGTATAAGACTTGAGACTCAACAAGATTTTGAACTTGTAAAAACTATACTTTTGACGTCATCAAAATTTCTATTTTTATCAGCTGTTTTATCTCTTCACATAATACATTGATTACATGGATTTGAACTATACTTCAATGTAATTGCTTAAATATTAACTATTTATAAACTTTTTTTTTCTTTTTTTTTGGACGCAGTAGACTGTGTCAAAAAGTTTTTTTTTCGTGATTTTTTTTTATAAAAAAAATATTTATTTTGGAATTTGTTTAATAAAAGATGTAAAATAAAGGAAATTGTGAGTCAAATAATATCTAGCTTAATAATATGCAAATGATTCAATGAGTACATTTCCTAATTAAAACTTATTCTTTTAAAAGTTTTTGCTTTTTTAAACTGCATATTTGTTTTTGTTTCTTTTTTAATAAAAGTAATTATACTAATAAGTTATAAAATTTTAATATAATTACATCCATAAATAGAAACACTATTAGTTGTTCCATGGCACAAAAAACAAACAAACTCAAAGACTAGAAGTATATGTGCAAATTTTTTTTCTTCCAATAGACGTAATAAAATATCCATTATCCTTTTAGTTTGAATTAACTCTTAAATATTAAATAACTATAAATTTACAATATATATATATGTATATAAATATAATTTTATAATATTTTGCCAAAAAAAACTCAGAAAACTATAAAAAAATATGTGACAACTTTTTCCACTACTTTTTTCACCGACATTACGAGCAGAGTTTAAGGGCTATTACCATGTACTTATATATATATATATATATATATATATATATATATAAATATAATGCATTCAGACTATATTTTTTTGCAAAACAAACAAACAAATAAAATAAATAAAAAATAAATAAAACTTTGCAAGAAAAATAAAATAAAATAAATAAATAAAACTTTGCACAAAAAGTTGAAAAATCCAAAAAAATAATTGTTACATTTTTTTCTTATACAGACTGGTTGAAGTTATTAAAGAAAGCTATTAGAGACATATATTTTTTTTTAATCCTGGGAATTTGCCAAGTACACTTTTGAAACTACCTTGGGTGGTATGAGCCCTAGTTTTGCAAAATAAATACATTGTATCAAATTCTCATAATCCAGGGGGGGAATCCCTTGATAATTTGGACTGTAAATATCACATCAATTTCCCATCATTTGTAAAACAAAGACGGAAATATTCCACTTATAGAAAAGAGTATTATTCTCCGTTCATTTGTCAGCTTACTATAGGTACATATATCTTATTATAAGCGAGGATATCAACAACGGTAATTCAACTCCAATTAAATCTTGATTAAGTACTAAATATATCTTTTTTATGGAATACATAGTTTAAGAGTTGAAGAATATTGTATCTAATTGACTAACTACCTTATAACTATGGGCCTTTTGTCCTTTTGAGAGGTACAGCAAGGATCTCAGCGTGTATCAACACTATTTCATAACACAATTTCATTTTTTTATTTTCATTTTATAAGTTGCCTACAAGTTACTTTTGTAGAATTTTAAGTAGTTGTAAAAAAAAAAAAGAAAAAGAATCTCTCTCCCGAAATTAACCTCACGTTACTTCACTCTTGGACTAGTCTTTGTCTCATAATAATAGATAATATCTCACAGCATAACAACACTATATACATAGAATGACATATACTCTGAGTCAATATCGACTCTTTGTTGTTTGAAACAATATATTTTCTTGTGATAATTAATTTTTTATCACTAATTGCCAAACTATTTAGAAGTGAGCAAATAATTTGAGATTATAAATAATTTTTTTTTAAAAAGCCACAACAAAGATTACAGTCTCAAAATTGGCACTTTCCGAATGACTCCATTTGTGAAGTGATGTTGTTCTCTTTTATGTACTCTGTAAGTCTATCTCTAGGACTTGGCTTCATAACTGATGCCCTTGGTCCTTAATTACTATGACTCATTCACAATTACATATCAAAGGTTTTTTGGATTTCGTCACAATGATTTGTTCTAAAAAGCTCAAAACGACGTCTTAGGCATCCAACGGGTAGTATCGAATAAATCTACGTTCACACAAACAATAAGGATCAAGAGTGCTCAAATGAGAAGCTGACAAATGCACGTGTCTATGAATTCTAGATATTTTGGAATAATTTTATCTTTTTTTTGAAAGAAACAATTAAATAATTGCAATTATTATATATCTATTTCAAGGTATCAAAAATCATGATGAATTGATAGTTGCCCATACTTTTTATTAGTATTATATGTAGGTAGATGGAAATTTGAAATCCCTTTTCATCCTTCATGTAATGTATATGTATGTAATTAATTATATTGCCTCCTAAGATATTAAATAAACAAAGCAAGATAATGATGGTATTAAAACATATTTTTATTTAATTATTTGTGATTTCTTCCTAAGGGGAGACAAAAAAAGAAGAGGCCTTTCAATACTGTTATTGCTACGTTCATTTCTAAATTTATACTCTAAGCTTTTGTCAAATGATGATTATGAACAACGTTCATTGGCTCTGCTATAACTAACTTTTGTCCCTACTATTTAATGAAGTCTAAGAATTGGCACACGTGTTTTTTTTTTCTTTTCTTTTTATCTCTTTGGAAAAAAGGTTACAGATAATACAAAAGATATAAAGGCTAAATCGTAGTAGATAAATAAAATAATACAATTTTCAACATTTTATTATTTAAAAAGAATATTTGGGAAAATGAATTTCTTTTTGACATAAAATAAATGGTTTAAAATCATACTCATTATTCTGATCAATTCGTACATTAGATATCAATTTCAAATTTTCATAAAACGAAATGAATTTCACACACTTTTATATGCATATAATACTACAATATCATTAATCTTTGAAAATTTAATAATAAAAAAACAAAAACAATTTTCTCTTAAAAAAATATAAATATTATACGATATAACAACAATGGTATGTATAACGATTTTCTCATTTAATAACTTCAATGTTGCAAACACATATGTATACAAGCGTATCTCTAATGGCAATGATTTATTTCAAGGCCTTTTATCTTCAAAATGCTTTATATCATATACCTATCTTTAATGCACCTAAATGAGGATTTGCCTTATCAGTTTTGATGATCCTTAATGGAATTGATTACTCCATCTTCTAAAATATACTACATATCTTTGTTGGCCATATCAATTACTTCCTTCTTTTTCCCCCTTAAAATATGGTGGGTAGAGATTTGTAGTTATATAAAATATTTTCTAGATGTACCTACAAAAAAATTACAGAGTGCGTTAGGTAATTGTGCTCTACTAGGAAAAAACAATTTCACAGCCGCTTTGAAGCTCCTCCTGTCATGAATGAAAACTCCTATGAATCACAAATATCATTTTTCTTAGTCTCAAAAGCTGGCTCTTGTGGCGATTCGACTGAATGAAAGGGCTGGCAGCTATCACTTCATTTGCACACACTATATGATGTATTTCTCCTGATATTGTTTAACTTTTGTGACTAAAATGCACCACCACGTTATTTAAAATTAGTTGAAGAAATTTGTTAAATATCGTTTTTTTTTCACTAAAATATCAGTCATTTGCCAATCCAGTAAATTAAAAAAAAAGAAGTTCTATTTAATTTATCACGTGCAACATTTTCCTTGAATTTCTTTAGAAATACGACATTATTTGCCCCATGTCAAGGTTTGTTTCAATGAAAATTAAATATAGTTGATTAACTATACTCAATAAATAAACACTAATGTATAATTAATTAAAAAAAATATCATTAAAACACAGGACGAGCTTTGTGTCTACTCACTTCCTTGACTTTAAAAAAAATTCAAACATGTATGTATACACGACAAGCTTTTTAGGATAAACAAAAGCACAATGTATTCTCCCTTCAGCTGATTTTCATTATTTGACTCTTTTGATTTAAAGCAGCTGACTCGACGTGTTATAAACTCAAAAAGGGTATCCTTATTATTTATGATTTTGAAGTATAAAAAATATATTAAATTGCGCGCCCTTTTTTTGAATTTTTGATTTACAAGTATTAACGATTGATTTGTATATTAGTTGAATTTATAAATATATGTATATTATATCTAAACAATAACTCTGCCCAATATTACCAGTTGTTTTTCCAAAATTTTCCTTTCCCTTTTGAGAGTCCAGGTTAATAATTAGATAATAACGATGTATAGGATACATCAGTTAAGGATACCCTTGAAAAAATGAAGAAGTATTATTAATGAACAAAAACTAAGATACAAACTAATGGAACGACAACCACGTGATTCATTTATTCAAGAGTTAACTTTTTTGTTTGCGAGTAGAAGAGCTGAATTTCTCTATAACTAACTTAGCAACCTCCATAAATTTAAATTGTTACTTCAATTATAGCAAGGTAGATTCTGTAAAGAGAATATTAATGTATATACATATGTATACTTCAAAAGCGACATCTTACGGGGGAAAAGTTGTCCCAAAGACTCTAATATATCTCTCCCAGCAAGCAGACGTGTTTTGCTCTCAGAAAAAGAAGATACAGAAATTTTGATTCATATTTATATACGTATTGTAATTTACACGAATTTAAGAGCCATCTTTTCTTCAAGCTATATCCAGCCTAAATCCTTAGTATGTACTTTAAAAAAAGATTAAAAACAAAAAAACTCTGTAGAGTACAAAAACAGAATTTCTAGTTTGAATGTGCAATTTTCCTGTTTTTGAGGTACATGCAAATATAAAACCCAATTATAAAATAGAAATAACTTTTTTCTTTGTTATATATTTCGTATAATGAGAGTAATTTATGGTTAAGAAGCAATTCATATATATATATATATTGGTTGGTTTTATCAAACACTTCTCTGATGATTCTATCAATGTCTGATATTAATGTTTCACATAATACTAGGTATAGTTATATTCCAGGGCTGTTTACGAGTCCGAGTTAAGTCACATACCTAGAGTCACAGTTTAATGGGACTTAATGGACAAGTTAGTTCAAGTTGCGAGTAGAATCTATTGCTCTACGCTGCTCACGAGTCTAGTCTCGAATCTCTAAGCTCGAGATGCAACTAGAAGTCCCCAGCTCATTTTTTACGATTTTGAGTCAAGATTATGAGTCCTTTCACTTATCGTTTGATTCAAGTCTGCTGTCAGAGTTTAGTGTGACCTACATATGTTGGACTCAAGTCCGAGTGAGTTGCAAATAGATTCTCTGTGTATTATGTAATATTGTAAAAGAATATTCATAGTTAACTTTAATTCAAATAGAATCAATGGATGCTGAATAAAGTACTCCCCAATGTATATGATGCTACGTTTACTTTATTTGCGACATGTCGACAATGATAATGGGAATTATATTTTGAATCAAATACCAACCACCCTTAGCAGTATTTTTGATAGGAGTCATTCATGAATGACTCCGGAGGATGTATTGCTAGGTAGGTCTAATACACTTAATCTATATAATTTGAAGATAATTCTGCGTCAAAATCAAGATTCATGTGTCGCCATTTTAGAACTACATAGGTATGTAGAATGACATTAAAGACAAGTCAAAGTTGAGGCCCTTTTATTCACTTTCCCTTAGTGATGATCTCATTTTATCCAGTAAATGTATCTACTCTAATTCACTCTCTAATGTATTCTCAAATCTCTTCAATTTGAGACTTAATGTTTTAAAAAGATACATACATATATATGTATATATATTTTTTAACACACTCGGGTAAGCTCAAATGATTCTTAAACTTATTCTTTTTTTCATGAGCAGTAAGGGGAAGGTAATGACCCAAAAATTTACCATAAACAGTGAAAATATGAACTTGCATAGTTACAAAAAAATAAAAAAATATTGGCATAGCAATGGGAACTCTAAGCTTAATTTGACTTCAGTTAAAAAAAAATGTATGTATATTTATTTTTCTAATCAGTCTATTCGCATTTTTTTATAAGGATTTTGATCTGACAAATAAAGAATTTGGTTTTTAAATCATGGATATTTTACTTGTCTACTTTTTTAATGTTTGACCCATATTTTTGTTTTTTATTTCTTCTCATTTTCTACTTGTGGAAATTTACAAAGATATTAAGGAAAATTAAAACCCATTATTTTGCAAACTTCCTCTTCCAGATAAAGGAATGTAAGGATCACTTTAAAAAAGATTGCTACATTGGCTACGAGGCCACAAAGATCGTTCATCCCGTAAAAATATGTAGAAACATACCCGTCAAAGACTGTAGCCTGAAGGGACCCATGGAGTGTGTGGATGTATATGAAACGAGTAAGGACTCCTCATAAAATAAATGAGTGCATAAATGTATTATTACTTCATGTGGGTATCTCTTACAGTTTGTAGCTCCTTTACCATAGAAGAAACTCCCACCGACTCCATCCCAATTCCCATAAAGGAGCCTGAATGTAAGACAGAGATGATGAATACATGCAGTGAAGACGTAAGTAACATCCGGCCAAATCTTATAATGTATCGGATCCAGCACTTAAATATCACAGTCACGGTTAATATGAGCCTCTGAATACACCTTTTTTAATTCATAAAAAAACAGGCTCTGAGTACGTTCCATAGGTTTAGGGGATAATAATATCTTAAAGTTCATATTGGTTCACATGGAACCTAGTTTGTCATATTGAAAAAACTAATTGAGCTATAGGTTTAGATCAAATTTCCAAAAAAAAAAAACAATATCACATGGCATTTTTTATTGAAATGTTTTCATTGAAACCCAGAATATGAAAATTAATGGAATAATGACTCAAAATAAAACAACTATTTCATTTGAAGATTAAGGCACTCAATTTTGAGGCAAAAATATATAAATATATATCTCCTTTAATGTTTACTTCTATTGTATAAACACATTAGAAAATCTTTATTCTATTTTGTACCAGTAAAATGTTTGGCTACTTATTAAATGTGTTTCTTCATTTAAAAATAAAATACAAACTCTTTGTAATAAGTTGTGTTCGCTTGACTTGAATTAGGTACTTAAATAAGAATCAAATCAGTGTGATCAACTGCTACTCAAGTGTTATTTGAGATTGATATCCCCTTTTGCAATAAAAATAAATAACAAAATAAATACAATATACTCTTACATATTTAGAGGGGAAAAAATGAGTGTCTTCATGGGACTACCAAGAAATTGGGAAAATCGTGGACCCAAATGGAAAAAAGGTGGATTATTATTGACTCACGAGTCCACTCTAATAAAAAAAACCTTTAAATAATTAATTTGCTTGGAAGTAATTGAGTACCATTTTGTGCCTAGGTGAAAAATGAGGGGACTGCTTCGGAATCATGTGGTGAGTATCCCATACAAACATGCAAATCTCCAAAATTTGTACCCTCAAAACCAAAAGAAGAGCCAAAATGTCAACAGGAATCAAAGAGAGTTTGTGGTCCGGCTCCTTGTGCCATTGAATATACAAATAGCTGCACCAACAAAAATAAAACTGTAAGTCTCGAATTCATAGTCATTTAAAATAAATTTATTTATAAACTTTTTTTTGTCAAAGTATTGAGGTGAATAAAAAAAGCAAACAATTGATTTATAGGGATATCTAACTTTATGATACTCATTTTTTTGAAATATTCTTTTATGACAGATTGTTCAAGAACTACCTCAAGAGTCCTGCAACCTTCTCCCTAAAAAAGTTTGCAAAAATATCACAAAACTCATTCCCTCACTGGAAACTAAGTTCACTTGTATGGACATCCCAAAAGAAGTCTGCTCTCAAATCCCAAAATATAAAAAAGTTACTAAAACAAAAGTAAGGAAAATCTGCAAAATGACATTAGGCTCATGGGAGCCCTATGGTCCATGGAGCCCTTGCTCTGTTTCCTGCGGAAATGGAAGACAAGAGAGACGTAGGAAATGTGATGAAGAAGGGAAATGTAAGGGATTTGATTCAGAGACACGGATCTGTTCTTTGCCATCTTGTCAAAATATATAAGATGTTCTATTTGTATGCATATATTTTAAAAGCATTTTTAATATTTCTTGCAATAACTATTTATGATTATTTATTTGTTGCTAAGTATTTATTGACTACACTTCAACTCAATATGTATTAATGTATTTTGAGCATTTATGAATGAAAGAAATAAAACAAGCAAAAAGAGAAATAGTACTTTGGCAAAATTTCAAATATATTTAATATTTATACTTTTTTACTCAAATGTACATAATGATGAACTTTCTCGATCTGTTCATTTTTATTTCGTGGTTAATACATTTATTGTCTCCATGGGTTGTATTCTAGGATTTTCCTTGATTTGATATCAGGAAATGATGTGCTCATTATGAGTAAAGAAGTAAACGGTACCATTTATTTTCAGATATACATATTTCTATGCATTGTATTTTGTCAGTCATGTCAGATGGAAAAATATATATTTGCAAATACAATAACCAAATGATTTATTTACTTAAGAAAATAATAAAATCAACTGCAAGTATGTATTTCTTTCTAAAATGACAGGAGACCCTTATTTCAAATTCTAATATTTTATTTAATTATAGAAAGCCCTTCTCCCAAAGTGATTCAAAAGGCAGCTGATGTTGAATAAAGGAACTTAATTCAATGTATAAATATCACATAAACTTGTCGTTTCAAAGAATTTTTTTGATATTGTTTCTTTTTTAATTTTCTAAAATATTCAAGCCACTCCTGCTCAAAAAAGACTTATTTATAAAATTATGACTTTTATCTGTTTATTTGACTTGTAGCTTGATTCCTGTGACTTGAATAATCATTTGACTCATCTTTTAATAAAAAATCTTCAATTAAAAGAGTTCTAGCGTGGTGTAAGAAACTAGTTAAATTTTTTTTTTAAATAGGTATGTAAGTATTTGTTTTAACTTATTGTTTGCTCCATAAGAAACATTGTTTATTCTTAATTTTAAGATAAAACGTATTTCTTAAATATTCCTGACAGACGACATCTGTTTCTCATCATTTCCTTTAAAAGGGTAAATTTTCTTCTCTGAATTTTATCAAAGACGTCTTTTAAATTTAAGTTTGATTTTATGCTTAATGAAGCTAAAACTTTATGCATACTAAGCATATTATTACTAATTTCTATTCAGCTTTTTCAAAAGAATTTAACAAATTTTTTTCGAAATAAAAGGAACTTATTATTGTACTTTTTTTCTACCTCCAAGTTTTTAGTATTCAAACCTGTATAAAAAATTTAGATATAGGGACATCTATAATTTTTTTTCGGTCCAGCCTTCAGCAATTATTCTATACCGATATTTTGATCAGACCATGGAGGACAGAAATTTGTACATATAGATAGATATCTTAATATATCATTCACAAAACTTTTTACCGTGAATTACCTACATAGTATGAGGTTTGTCAATATAAAAGGAAGCCAGGATTATTAAAAAAACCTATCAGAAAGAAATACATATATGATTCTACTTGTAATAATAAAATTGAAATTTTCTTAATTCCTTGATTTTTGTTCAAGATTCCTTTGATTTATTTCATTATATATGTACGTACGTTTTAAGGGTAGGGATCATTTTCATTAATAGAACAAAAACAAACAAACAAACATCTTTTTCTTAAAAAATATTCATGTATTTATGAATGGGAATATAAATATTGAATTATAAATATTTTTTTATATGAGTAGATATTATGTATAATAGGAATTTGAGACCACAAAGAGAGAGAGAGAGAGACTAAAATCAAAACTCAATTGAGAAACTTGAAGTTTGACATTGGATTGTAGTTTCTTCAATGGAAGGGAAGAGGGAGCCCCCACGTCCGGGGATGGATGCCGTTGCTTGATGAACCTTTTTATTATTACCATTGGATAGCCCATTGGGATTCATGTGATTGTAGGAATGTGTGTCAATCATGCTAAATGAACTGCATCTCCTTGGGTTTTGACGGAAACCAAGTGAGGCCTCTTTACAGGATCGATTCAAATTTCGACTCTCTTTGACTTTCTTCCATTGAACAGAAAGAGCGTTCCATACTTCTCCATTCAAAAAGCAAAAAAGAATGGATACCACTGCACCCTAGTAAGTGGAAAACATATTTATATTCATATATGTATAAATATCCACTGTTTGACCCTTTTACTTACTTGAAATGCAACAATAGTATTGAGAAACAAGTCGTAAATAAATTCATTGTCTGTGTCCTTTTCAGGCCTAAAGGGAATGAGAATATAGTGTAATCCCAGAATGGGGAAGAGGAGTAGAGTTGTTCGTGCAATTGTCTTGGCTTGATGATAGTACACCACTCCGTTGACGGAATGAAAGCTTGAAAAAGATGATAAAATCCTTTTTTTAAGAATAGTTCATGGTCAAAGGAATGGAATGTAAAAGAGAAAATCTTTAGGTACATATTTTAAATGCTCCTTACTCAGGATGATTCATTTTGGTTCGAACGATTCGTAGTACATTGATAAAGGATGCTGCATTCAGAATTACAATGATGGAGATGGGAAGGGAGAGGAACAGTTGAGAGTCTCCGTAGACCATCCAGCAACTAATGAGCATATGAAAAGAGTCGTAATTATTAAAATTGATTGTAAGGATTTAGAAATAAAGACATTTTAAGAGCCTATTTCTTTAGCACTTTTAGATCATATTAACATTCTTGGATTTAAATATCTTGATTTGGGATCTTGGTAGGAGAGTATTTGATATAAGGATACATTTTTACACTCTGGTTGAAAGATAAAACCTTTTTTTTTTTAAAAAAAAAAGAAAGAACTATCTCGAAATAGAAAGTTATTACAGGCTTTCTGGGTTAGAAAATAGATGCCAGCACGATGATATCATGTTACTAAACATTCCGTACTAAAATACAAAATAATAAGGTTTTTATGAAATATGTATCTATTTTTCAATCCATGGAGCAAACTTTTCTGACACAATTATTTAGTATATAACATGAAACGTCTCTAGCAAGTATATTTTTAAAGAGAATGGAAATCTTTCAACAAGCAATTTGTTAAACTATGTTATTTTTTTTTCAATAAAAGCAACCATAAAACCGAATTTTACTATTTATCATTATAGTTAAAGCAAATACATAAAAATATACATAAATAACAAAGTTATTTATGACTTTGAAGCAAAATTTCGTAATAAAAATTGTAAAGGAAATTTTCCAACTCTTATTTTTAATATTTGATCTCTGTTGTAATTATTTTATTCAAGTAAAAATATATACATAGGTACATATTTATAAATTAATTTTACTTCCTACTTTTAATTAACTATTCTCCTTGGGTCAATTTTATGCTGTGGCATCAAATATAGTACATTTGTAAAAAGATTGTACGAGGTACAAAAAAACTTACTGCTGATTCTCAAGTGGTGAAAAGAGTCGATAAAGGGAATAACTGAGTACAATCGGTAGTGGACCCATCCAGCCAATCATTTCTACCCACCATATACTGAAAAATAAAGTAAAAATTGAAGAAAATCTATTTACAAATTATTTCAAATGTATTGAAAAACGACCTGTGGCATTTCATCGTGAGGAGAATCATATTTAGAAAATGGTTATTTAAATAATAATAATAAATGTGATTTATTTTATTTAAATACAAAAAAAAATTAAAATTAGTTACACTGATTACAAATTTCGACTGTTTAAAATCAACATAAATGAAGTATGTAGATAGTTCCTAACCTGGGCAAACAGATTTCAATAGCAATTAGTTTTAATAATTGCTACTACCATTTGTTAAATTATAAATCGAATATTCCTAAATCTCCTATTTCCCTAATCTACCATCTGAAGTAGATTTTTATTTGGGTTAAAAAATTACACGGGGCTAAGTGCGGAAAATTTTTAAAATTCTGTGATAATCATAACGAGCTTTTTGTGCACTCGCAACCTCGACTCTCAAAAAGAAAAGGAAAAATTAGAAAGGTTCTTGTTGCCAACTTTTTAATATTGGGCAGAGTTATTATTTAAATATAAAATATACATTGATAAACTCTAGAAATATACAAATCAGTTGTTAATACAATTATTCAATAATTCAAAAAAAAAAAAAAAAAAAAAGAAAAGAAAAGGTGAACAATCCCTGATTGAATTTATGATTATATGTTATCAAAATCATAAATAATAATAATACACTTTTTGAGTTAACCACACGTAGAGTCAGTTTCTTTATATCAGATGAGTCAACTGATGAAAACAGCTGATGGGGTAATACATAGTGTTTATTTCAAAAAGCTCGTCGTGAATATTGTACTAATTTGAAAAAAAGTAAATAAATAACTTGGTAAACAATTGAATTTCTGTTTATAATTATAATAACAGCCCCGAGTGAGCTTCTTTATCTCAATAAACCTCAATTTTTTTTTGTAAATTAGTAATAGATCAATTCAATTCCTAACAAAGACCTCAAAACGAGATATGCATATTATAAAAGAGCATTAAATTTTGAGAAGAATAGATCTTCTTTCATATAGATTCTTCATTTTTTCCTTTTTTTTCCAAAGTTGGCTCAAACATATAAAAAGAAAAAAGAAACTATCTAAAACTAAATTTGATACAAAATAATTAATTACAGACTCGTGCTACACACATAGTACATTACTATAATTAGGTATGGAACATACAATATTTCTTTTTTTTTTTGGTTAACTTGTGTAATTATTGCATTTTTTATATAAAAAATGAAATAAGTACGTAATCACAAAATGTTATATTATACTATAACCTTTTCTAAATACATATGTATGTATTAAAGTTCTCCTAAGAGAGAACGTTCCCTGTGGTGAAGGAAGTGTGGTAAATGGAGTGTACATATTGTACTTTTTACTCATCTTAAGAAAACTATTTACATACGTAAATATCAAATATTTGTGACATGACGTCATATCTTTTGTATTACGTATGTAAATTTTGATAAGACCTTACCGATTATCGTTTGAAAATGCTGTATGTAAAAGAACTTGTAGATAAAGACCCTCGCAAAACATCCAAAAGTAGTTTAAAACCATGAGATACGTTTTTATAATGTGTACCAGAATGCAAATCACCTATATTTTGATTTAAAAATAGTAATTATTGATTTTGTTTTACACTTCTACTATTCATATATGATAATGAAATCTCACGTGATTATCTGATATAATGACTGGATTCTGTAGGATGCTATGATACCAAATGAGCCAGAATATGTTACTCAAACAATTTGACATGAAGAGATTCCGATGCATTTTAACTCGTCCACTTTTTACCAGTCTAAATTTAGAAATATGAGTATTTCTTCAAATGTAAGATCAGCAATACTCTAAAGGGTTCGACTAATTGGCTCCGTTCGAATCCGGATTTTTACATTAAGGTCTTCCAATGAAAAAGCCTACTACAAAAGTATAGCAAAACTCGGACGGATAAAATTTGTGGACTCAATAGAGTATTGCTGTGTAAAGAGCATTTTTACTGACGTCACAGATTGTATTATAATTTGAGGCAGTGATATTTGAATAAAATCAAGCTAATTATAGGGCATGAAAAAGAAGTATCTAATGGTTTTTACTTTGATACAACTATCTTATTTATGCCTCATCCAAAATGGCTGACTTCTACAATGATGACGTCACGTCAAAACGCTCTATACTAAAATATGAAATTACCCAAGAGAATGAAATAAAATGAGAGATATGATGAGGAAAACTAGAGACAATGAAAGTCCAATTGTCATAAAAGTATTGAGGGATGTGTGATACTATATATTTGGAAGTCAAAAAAGAAAGAAAGAAGTGTTTTGAAAGGGATTTGTTTGTTATAAATATAAACTTACTTTGTGTTCATCGGTGTCTATACACTCTGTATAGTTTGACCATGTTTTATTAGATGAAGGGTGAATCCACCAATGACCATTTGGGTCACAGTATCGTGTTGTACTTCCTACATAACATTTGAATTATAGTCATGTACATATATATATATATATATAAACACATAATTCTTTAAAATATGTAATGTCTAAAATGAAATCATAGAAACTTTTGCAATAAATAATAAATATAACATAGGTATGAGTTTTTGCAAAAAAAAAAAAATATTTTGATATATTAGGTATAAAGAAAGAAAGATCTACAGGGAAAAACAAAGACACATACTGTAGGTTTGAAATGCAAGGATAGGGAAATCAGGGCAACTATTCTCTGCAAATGCTCCTGACTCTGTAGAAGGCCAACAAGTCCATCCATCAAACGCAGTTGGGCACATAAATCCTGGTTTCTCAAGGGACTCTGATGAGTTGAGAGATGCAATGCACTCCTCTAAACGATTGAATATATACGCCTCCATTGTCACATAATTTGATTGGTATGAGGAATTTCGTTCAAGCTGCTCTCGAAAAGGATTTAAATGCTCTGTGTAAAAAAAAAAAGAAAAAAAAAAAAAAAAGAGTCATTATCATTGTTTTGACCATTATTATATCATATTCATCACCAATCAGGAATCACACAACAAGGGAAATTTTAAAATTTATAACAATAATTTGAAATCAATTAATACTTTGTAGTGTAGCACTAAAAATATTTTATTTTTATTTTATAGAGATGTTTTTTTCTAGTTACTGACTCTTCCACTTCTAAAAACGCTCAACAGCCCCTGCAAATGCTATAAATTCATCATTTATAATGATCCACAAAATAAGCATATATTTCAGATATTTATGTGTGACCCTCAAATACTATAAGTTCAATTCAATTATATCTACGAATAGTAACATTAAATAATAAAGATTTTACGAATTAAATTTTATTTAGCTCCTTAACTGCTTTCAATAAGTGGGTATTGTATGTCTTTATTTGATATGTTATCACATATCAAATAAGTTATGAGAGGATATCAAATTTAGTTTTTTTATGGTGTTAATCTATTTTATAATGAACACATCATTTCTACGTATTAAGTAGCTCTTCAATTTTTAAAAGATTGACTAATGTCTAAAGAGAGACTGCTTAAAATTTGAAAGAAATTGAAAAATTGAAATATTAACATATTTGATATTGTAATGAGAAAGAATGATCAAAATATCAAATTTTTGATATTTATGTATGAGTGTTAAATTCATAATGTAAATGAGATTCAAATTAATCCTCGTTTTTATCAATAATAAAATAAATATAAAAGATACTCGAATAATTGTTCACTTTTTAAACAAAAAAATTTCTCGTGGAATGAACGCTGTTCATTTTTTTTAAATGCCTAGATGTCTCATAGAAGAACCCATTTACAAAGAAGCATATTAACGTATTCTGCCAGCATACACAGGTTTTTCAGTATATTTCAATTTCTTTAACGAGCCCAAAGAATAATTATATGTAGATTCTTCTGTATCTGAAATCATATATAAAAAAGTATAGTGCGTATTGCAAAACCATGAAGAAAAAAATTTATGGAAAAAACTTTTTATATACATTGTAAGAAAAATGCAAAGGTTTGGACCATAAAATGTATGTTGAGAAGTCAAGTCAAAATTGAATTTATCGCTTTTTCCATTAAAGTATTGAGGCGTGTAAATAATAGGACTTATTACCATAATACCTCGAATTTCAAGACAATTGGTTTCCAACGCAATGTATTTGACCGCATTTAGCCTCATTTTCCACTCCAAAAAGCATGTTAACCAGTGCTATCTTTTATGAAAACAGTACTTAATCAGACTGCTCAAAAATTTGTTTGGAGGATCCTCACACATGTTTTTGTATTGGGTGTACAAATTAGTTCGTTTTTGTTTTGTTTTGTTTTTTGCTTGTGAATAGTACCTATGGATTTTGAACATTAGGCAACAGCTTTTTGTATAACTTATAAAGTTTCTGCAAGCCCCTCTTGTGCTTGACTTGGACCTTCATCGAGCAATGTCTCCAATTCTTTGTCTTATATTTTTTTTGACTATCCAGAGCGAGGCTTGTCTTTAACGCTGAGATCACCATTCTTGAAACGTCAAAACCACTTTCTACATAATTTATAAGTTAGAGCATTGTCATTATAAACTTTTGCAAGCATTCAATGTAATTCAACTGCACTTTTCTTCTAATTAAAGTAGAAACCCAAAACCTACCGCATATGCTGCTTAGTTACTTCGCAATTTGAGATATTTGACAAGGTAAAGAGCAGAGTTTTTGTTTGAAACTCAAAGTGATATCATCTGAATATTATTGACAGATGTGTAATCTCTCTTAAACTATCGAAATCAATTATCATTATGTTACATACATGACAGTCAGAGCCATTTTTTGAGAACAAACTGAACTAATTTGTACTCCCATTTAAAAGATATTTATTTGTTTTCTACTAAATATGTGAAATAGTCAATCAATCCACGAATTGGCTTAGGATATATTTTATCACTTCTTTTGGTTATTTATTGATTTATTTTTTTGACTTGTTATCGTCTCTTATTTAATATTTAAAGTATTAATTCAAATTACAATAAACTTTATTAGTATGTAATTTGGACATCAAGAAACTATTTCTTTCTTTTAATTTCACGGAAAAAACAACTCAAAGTTAAAACTTGAATAAAAATTACGGCTTAAACACATCCTTTATTTAAATGACTCTTAAAGCAGCATTGATCCTTTTATATTATAAAATTTTAATATGAATGTTGACAAAGGCATCAGACCTGAAGATGAAGGACTTTTAATCAGGGTTCGTACTCAAGTTGTAAACTCATTCGCTAACGACAACCTAAGACTTGGAAATAAGACTTTGACTCAAGCAACTTAAAGACTCAAAATGTTTAATCAGACTCAACAACATCTCCTGTAGTTAAATCAACTTGAACTAGAGCACTGATACTCTCAGTCTGAGAAAAAATTGCAGCAAAGATTTTAAAAATATAATATTTGGAGTGTTAGGGATTTATTTCATATTAGGACAGCACTAATATGCAAACAAATTTTTCTCCAATTTACGGAAATGATGTTATAGGGTAAGTTATCTATCTAAAGTATGAGTAGGAAAGAAAACCAGAAAAATAGGAGGCAGTCTATTAATTATCTAATCAATTATTGCACTGGTGAAAATTTATTTACAAACTAATATTGTTTTAAAAGGATATAAGTCCCTCAAATTCCAAATGTTATCCCTATTTATGAAGAAATATTGATAAAATCCTGGCAATGCTTGCGATTGTAGAACACTTAAAAAAAAAAATTAAATCCTTTTCAAGGATTTAAATATCATATGTATATACATAAATATATTTATCTACATACTAAAAATTTTGAAGCAACATACTTTCTTCACTACTTACGTATAGAAAGCACACTCTGTAAAAGGGATATACATACAATTGCTTATGAAAAGTAAATAAATATGTCGAAAATGTAAATTTATACATTTATTGCAAATACAAAATATTATTAATATATGTATAAGAAAATCATCCCATTTTTACAAATGAAGACAAATTGAAGTCGTTAAGAATTTTATTGTTTTTTCATAATGTAGTAATGTAATGCTTTTGACTATTAGTGTTGATCATATATTATTAAAGAAATATTCTTGGCCTTGCTTTTTTTCATATGTAGTACATACATACATATATGTACTTTTAAATAAGACTCTCATTTTTTTTATTGATAAATTAAATCCATATAAAGTCAAATTTAATGAAAAAAGGAATGAATGTGGCAGAAAAATAAATCTTTTATTTTCCCATTCAGATTACACGTATGAGACATGTAATACTACATTCATTAGGAAGCAGTGAAACCAGTCTCAAGGCTGCTGCTGCACTTTTCACCTTTGTTCTGTGTACATATTAAGACAAATTATGTACACACACACACACCAAAAAAACAACAACAACAAAAAACAGCTTCCTGTTCATAAATTAACATAAAAACCGAACTGGGGAGTGAAAAAAATATCTGGAAATTTGTTTATATATCAAAAAATCTTTATTTAATCATCAAAATTCATTTCCCTCCCCTCAAGTTGTTCCTTGATGCAATGCAAATGTGCCAACGTGTTTTTCGAACCTTCAAATCAGTCCCCATATTGAGTTATATAGCAAAAAAAAACACCTTGATCTCTTTCGCATTTCTGTCGAGGATCAATATTCTTTCTAAATTGATTAATCATCTTTAAAGATTTCAAGGAATGATGATATTTTTGAAGATAATATTATAAGAAATAAATACATGCTATTAGTTTACCACATAAGAATTTTGGTCATGTTCATTTATAATAAAAAAAAATATGGAAGTGCACTGAATCTCTATGAAACTCAAACTACGCCTCTTTTTTTTTTTTTTTTTTTTTTTTTTGATTATATAGGGTTTTTCAATTAGGTCGACGCATTTTCTTTTTTTGCATAAAATTAAAAGGGTTAAAGATATAAACGAATTTCTAATTAAGTGTTGAAGTACATTCAATTACAATTAAGTATGGAATTCAATTTCTTTTGCATGACCACCACGGACACATTTGCAGTAGTCCAATCGTTGAACCCAATTTTATATCACTATTTCGCGTAAATCAATCAAAATTGCAGGAATTTTGCGTTTAATATTTACTTTGAGCTCCTCTAGTGTTGCTGGCTTGTTGATGTAGACTAATGAGTTTACCTGTATCCATAAAAAATAGTCCAAAGTCTTCAAATCACATGAGGGAGGCGGCCAATTGACTGGCCCATTTCTGGAAAAGACACGTTTATCGAATTTGCTCTTCTATAAATCGATTGTATTGTTTGCTGTATGTTTTAAGTCCATACCATTCATTTAGGGCCAAAAATAATCCGTTAACATGGCTCGATATCGATTAATATCATCAAAAATGTATGGCCCAATAACACTACTGGCATAAAATCCAGACTAAGCAGTAAGTTTTTCGGGATGCAATGGTGTCTCATGAAGCATATGTGTGTTTTTGCCTGACCAATAACGCATATTTTGCTTATTAGCAAATCCATGAAGCCAAAAATGAGCTTCGTTCCTGAAGATGATTATTCTCTTAAAATAAATTTGGATAAATTGAAAACACTGCTCTGGGATGTACTGCTTCATGATGATTTGTATGCTATTTGTGAGTAAAAATGTAAACAAAACGTAGTTCGCCGTTCCTAATGAAATTAAAATGCGGCATCCCTATTGAAAAACCCTTTACATGTTTACGTTGCCTCTAGACTTTATTAAAGAAATTTCATAGCTCCATCAGTGCTGTTTCCTCTTACTTGGTATAAGCCCTTAACGTATCATTTTTATATCAATAAGAATAGTTGTGCATAACTTTGAGTGAATAAAAACGAATTATCATTCAGAATAGATGCATAAAGGAAACGAATCAAAGCAACTGTTGCTATTACATATAGCATTAATATTTCTTTACCTTTACACTCAAGTGGGTTCTTTTGTGCCTTATTTTCATAATACTTATATTAGGATTATAAAAATAAACTTTCTGCTAATTATTCTGTAAATTGAAGTCACCAATTAATTATAATTAGCACGTAATCAACTTTGTCGACAGGCAAATACGCATTTATATTTTATGCATAATGAATAATTAGGTATTATAATGATCAATTAATTATAATACAGCAATTATGATAACATTTTGGGTAATTGGCTTCGAGGATATAATGTAGCAATTTCAATTTAGACTCTTTGAAGCACTCATTACTGGAGGCTAACGTTTTATTCTTTTTCTGCGTGGATGGACAATGTTATTTCTGATTAAAAACAAAGAATAATGTTTTCATAGAAATATTAACTAATGATAATAATTGTTATTCTTTAAAAAACCTATTGTTCCTTAAACTGCCTCGATACATTATTTCAAATATTTTTATTATGATATATTACTATATACATAATTATTGATAAACAAAATGTTTATTTTTGGGTATTAGACGGATTAATCATTTGCATACTAGAAAAACAATTTTTATGTATATTAAATTAGTTTTGTTGCTTGATCCGACTTTTTACTCTATGAACAGAGTCTTATTAAACAATAAATGTTTATAAGTACTCTAGCACTAATGATATTGAATTTATTTCAAATAATTTTGTGTGAAATCAAAAAATAATTGTGATTTTAACAATAGTTAATTGGCTATGAGAAAAGAAAGATAGAATCCATAGTCACAAGTCTTGATCAACAAATTAAATCCTAATTAAACAACACTCATTCGTTATTAGAAATATGAAATTAACACTCTATGGTAATATTTCTTCTACATAAATACAGTTCTCGGATAAATAACATACGTGATTATACATCTCAAAGACAACTACAACTCAAAAACAGAGCTCATCCTTGAAGAATAATTTTTTTGGAATAAAAATTAAAATCTTATACAAATCATAAGAAAATAAGTCTATATTGCATTTCATTTTTTCAGTTAATTAATCATTCTATAATTCTATTAACAAATTATTCTGATTATTCTTTTGGAAATGCCGCAAATTACTTTTTAAATGTATTAAAAAGTCTTCGTTATAATTAAAACAAAAATGAAAAATTTAGAATTTGAAAGGTCATTTCAAAGTCAAATAAGGTCTCATTAATTTAATGTACATAAGCAGTAAGCTATGAGGTGTTCAACTATTTTTTAAACCAATAACAATGCCTCAAAGAAAGGTGAAAGGTTGAAGTGACTGTGTTCGAATACCAGAATTAGTGGCTAGAATCCAGCAAATTGTCAATGAGGACCCAGGGAAGTCCATTAGTATTCAACTCGAGAAGTTGGCCGGTCAGAGTCGCTGATCCCACTCTGCATTCACGAAAACCTTCGTTATTACTCATACAAGTTAAAATCCATCAAACTTTCGTAATACGTTTTTTTTTATGTGATAACTGGTTGGAGAGACAATTTCGTTTGAAAAAAAATACTTTTCATGGAACAGATAACTTGTGCAATAGTTGATGAATAACTTTGATAAATTAGTATGTAAATTTTATATATGATTTTTATCTATTTATTTTACTACTAATCATAACTTTTTGCGTAAAATTTTAAATATAATTTTATTGGATATTTATTTATTTATTCATATATGATATAGAAACAAAATATTTCTATATTATAAGCCCCTGAGTAGATAAATACTACATGGATAATAGTTATTTTACTAATTACTAATCAAGTCCTAGATGCCCTAATTTTTCAATACATATATGGTCAATATTTTTGTATAGAATAAATATATATAGAAATACCATAATTAAAGCATCGACTAAAACAAAAATATAATTGATAGACGCCCCAAGTACACCATGGTCATAAAAAAAGGCCTATGTTCTTTGCTAATGCTCAAAAAGGATCAGATTTAAAAAATCAGTTATGTGCATTTCGTAGATTTGGGAATATCTAAAATACGTCTCAGACTGACGGAAGTTTACAAATATTATATGCATCAAAGTACACGAATTGAAATCATAGTTGGCTCTTTTAATTGAACCCCTAAAAAGGATTTCTTATATATAAATAGGTACATAAATCAGTAGTTCCGAACTTGCATACATACATACATAGATACATATTTGTAAATGTCAAAGAGTTCTTTTCGTTTTTGATGCTGGAAACGCTCTTTTTTCCTTATTTTTCCTAAGCAATGTTGTTATAAGAATGTTAAATATAAACATATCTATGTATATATATATATATGTAAATAATATATATAATATGTTAACATCAAGTAATTTATTCACATTAGATCCTAAATAAATTGGGTTAATGTATCCATTTTTTGATTTTATACATATACATATTTTTTTAGTCCAGCTGTTTTTTTGTTCATTTATCTCCTGCAGAGGGGTTTAGAAACTTAATTTTACTTTAAATTATATATGCTATGAACATCAAAACTGCCACCAGTGAGATCAAATGACCAGACTCCATTATTTGACGGTTTTTTGAAGCTTTTAACTGTACATACATATAAGTAACTTCAAATCTGGCCTCCTATGCCTTAAAAACACATTTTGAACTCAAAATTAGCCTCCAACGACCTCAAAAAAAAAAAAAAAAAAAAAAACCATGGAGGCCAATGCAACATCGTTTATATTCTTTTTATGTCAAAGTACCCTTAGTCCACCCCGTCTCCCATCTTCAAAATTTCAGGTCCATTTATGCCATTTGTACCCTTCTCATTTGTAATATTGTAATTTTTTTATTGCATAGAATTTAATGTACAAAAAAAAATATAGTTTGACTTTTTTTTTTCAAAGATTGAAGGTCTCTGAGAAGTGTTCAAATAGTATACTGCATCAAATGACTTTGAATATAATATTTTCTGTCGTTTTCTCCTTTTTTTGTTTTTTGTTTTCCATCAAATTATCCCTTTTAACTAGTAAAAGAAGGAAACTGTTTGTGTTGAATCCATCTCAAACACCTTAAATTTTCTAAAACAAAATGTTAATTTTTTTAATTTGGGGTAGATGATACTTAAAAACACGATATTTGGCAAGCAGTTCTAAAATTGGAACGATACAAGACTGACAAGAGATACATATACCATTTTTATGAAGCCAATAGCTTGTCAAAAATGGCACGAGGGAATCGAAATTTTCCACTTAGAATTTCTTATACCTTCTAGCATTTAAATAGTAATACATTAAAAAAAAAAATTTCCCACTCTCCTTAAAAAATATATAGTCAATTTACAACCTATTTTTGAATAAATTTCGATACAATACAGTCTCAAAGCTCAAGATTGCTCTTTCAGTACAAAAAAGTATTAGAGCAAGCAAATAAACAGTGTCCCTTTTTTTACTAAAAGAGCAATTTTGAGCATGTTGTGCGGTAACTACGCTCATAGTAGACACATACATATTTACGATCAACATAAATCCAATTATTTTTCTTTATATTTGATGCCATTATCTTAATTATATTATTTTCAAAATTAGTAAAGTAACTTTTTGTTTACTTTACCCCTCTCCCCAATCCTCAAAAAAGCCCTACTTTAAAAAAAAATATATATATATATATATATACTCAGACATATACTGTAAAAATTCCATGTCTTTCCCAAGATTCTAAATATAACAAACAAAACTAATAATAATTATTTTCGGATCTCCTAATGAATTCACTCAAAACACACTTCATCTAATTATAGATTACTATTTTATTACAAAAGTCCATTGACCCCTTCCCTCCTTATCAAGTATTCAATAATAATGATAATTAATTCAACATAATAATTAATTCATCAATAATATTAATGAATAGAGCAAGATCTAATCGTAGAGAGATCTTAACAAAGAAACATAGATTAAATCCATCCTATTTTCCATGATATTTTACCTTCAAATGATTAATTTAATATATAAATTTAATGAAGTATAGGGGTAATTGTTTTAAAATTGTTTTGTTAGTTAACAAAGTTTCATTATAGATCTATGAACAAGTATAACTGTATGATTGAATGTGTTTTTTATACGACTCCAATGAGGATACTTTTTGTAAAAAAGGAATTTGAATAAAAAAAACCGTGAAGAGTACAATTCCCAAACTTCAGTTGAGCGGCCCAATATTGCATATATATATATATATATATATATATATATATATATAATAAATGTAAGTATTTGGGTCAACTACGGTATTCAAATTTCTGGAATAATGGGTATACATATATTTTATAAGTATGTCTTTATTTCATTTGTGAAACATTGAGATCGGGGATTTTTGTGAAATTGGGGATTGAAGGATCAATCAGAATAATAATTTATCAGTATGGATTGATGATAATTATTATTAGTTGACGAACACAAGTGTATGTAATCCATACTTATTTTTTATATAGATATTTAGATAAATCCTTGTTTTAAGTTGACGGGAAACGTGGGTAAGTATATAAATGTAGGACAATTTGTTTTAGTTCTGTATTACAGAGAGAAACATTTCCACCTCATTACCCATTGCCTCATATTTTTTTTCGAAACCCTCCTTGCAACATATTATATATATTAAAAGGACTCTTCAAACTTATGTCTACAGTCCACACTCATTTCTGTATGATTAAATATTATATTACATCATGATGTTAAAATTTTTGGATGTGTGCAAGTTGTAGACTTAATTTGTACGTGGCAAATTCTCAAAAATTCAAAGATAGAAGAAGAGAAAAAATATTTGATGAGTTGATAGCATTCTTCCTTTTTTTTTTTCTCATATGTTTAGTCTCTTGATTGGATGGAATCTCTAAAAAAACAAACGTAATTACTTAAGTTATCAAATAATGAGATTTTCTATACACTTTGTATAAGAGCAACATTTTTGTTGGAACTGAGAGTCGCTCTTATTCGGATTTGACTATGTACATATGTATATAAGAGAAGAAGAAGAAATTGTGCATCTAAATGTGTAAATTTTCATTCAACCTCGAGCAAAAATTAGCTAAAAATCAAAAACTCACAGTAGAATGACTAAAAAACAATTGCACTAGACTGACGTGCAAAAAGATTTCAGGTGATTTCGTAATCCTTCTACGCGCTACAACTTTTGTTGTATTTAATTTCTAGCGGATTTTTGCTCAAAATTGAATGCAAATTTACACATTTAGATGGACGATTTATACTTAGTTATCGGGCGCTTGACATCTTGTTTAAAAGCTGTGAGTCTCAGCTTTTGAATGCATTCTTTATTAATCCATTTTATGTAATATTCAAGGAGTTATTTAATTACAAACAATTTCCCCAACTTTTAGGCTTACTATCACCCCCTACGCCTCTAGGACCCACCTTTAGGTCAAAACAAAGACTGGAAATGAAATTTGCATCAAATATATTAGCGGATTATCATTTTTTAATGTACAAAATGAGTATAATTCTTGACTTAAATTGAAGTTGAAGTTGGAAAATTGGCCAAAAAAGCTAAAAAAAGTAAGGTCCGATATTTTGAAAAACGTCTGACTCTCAAAAAAAAAAAAAAATTACAGATTTGAAATTAGTTTAAAAAACGGAATAACTTTTATTATACTCATACCCCTTAGGATTTTTGAAATATCAAAATTGTTGTCCTGTGTAATTAATTTTAGTGCTCACAGATCCTCTCTCTTATATTTTTTTTTTGCAAATAATCAATTTATACACAATTGAATGTCATTAAAAGTCATTTCACTCATGATGCTTTTCTAAAAATATATTACGTGCAACCTGTAGAAACAAATCTTATCTAAGGAATAATTTTTTTAGGGATAGTGTACTCCAAATCTAGGAAACAAAGTAACAAAAAGTTCTTGTTAGCCTGGAAAGAATTCCTTGGCTATCTAACAATTTATTTCCCCCCCCCCCCACACACACTAAATTTCCTCTTGAGATATTTTTCTTCCCTTCACAGAATTTTCCTTGTTTTAATTGCATTTACAATATGAATTGATGGAGGTTGTGTAGTTAAAAACAAAATAATGGATGCCATCCTCAGCACTACCTAGCGGAAGAAAAAAGTTATCTCGACCAAGTAAATTTAGATGAAAAATGATTATATGTTCGTTGTTTTACTACTTTATTTTATACCGTTTATGTATTCAAATTAAACTAAATGACTAAATGGTTAGTTTTATTACTTACTCAATGAGTCTTGAAGTAAAAAATCTCATTATATCTAGGACAATCTACATACACTAATGAAATAATTACTAAACGGGGAAATGGTTGTACAAAATTGTATCTTTTTTTGTATTTTAAATCTTTTAATATCTATACATAATTTGATTATATATACATATATATATATTTAGAATTACTCATTATCATTTTAATTAAGTATATATATTGAAGGCACATTTTAATTCATTATCAAGGTTCATTGGTTGTAAGATTAATGCTATAATTTATTAAACAGTTTAATGAGTTTGAAGGCCCTAAAAGACTAAAAAGGTAATTAATATTCATTATGTTCCATTGAGACTTTATATCAAAAAAAAAATCCCAAGTAATGGAAACATCTTGAATACAATGATTTAAAAAGTATATTTTTTATGCTCTACATAGCCTTGTTTGAAAATGCATGGGTTGTAACTTTAAGGATAATGTGTCAAGAAAACTTTCCCCCCATTCTCTTTTCCATTTTTACCTTCATACCTTAATTGCTGTAAGTATCATCGAGTATACATATTCATATATAAAAAGTTATCTACATACATATTTTATGCTTCCAGATCAAGGATACTTATAGGCCTGAACTGTATCCATGAGTGGGGTTATCCTCTCAAACTTGTACAAGCATATATTCTCAAACAGTAATTTTACGAAAGAGTTACAAAGCCCAACCTCATGGGATCCAAGAGAACACAGTCTTAAACTTTTGGGCTCTCTAATTCTCATCCCTGATTAAATTACTCATATTCAACATTTAGGGAAACTGTCACCATTTTTTACGATACATTAATATAAATATCTGCGATAATGTGTTGAACCAATTTAGCAATTTCTTCTACCGGACATAAGACCTCTCGAGACTAAATATTAATCACATCCTTAGATATTTTATTCAAATTATTCTATTGTATCATTCATTTTAATGTATAGATTTTTATTTTTTATTTGGCAAAGACAAGTTGGGTACTGAGACGCAGGATAGATTTGACCTGCAGGACTTCTGTTGATAACGGCTGTCTTAGAAAAATGTTTCTCAAACTCTTTTATAAAGGATTTGAGTATCTTTAAGTCCCTGGTCACCACTGTGGTCATTTTGATATTCCCTTGTTCTAATTTTTTTTAGTTATTTTAACTGTCTGTAGGTTTTTTTTATTAATCAAAATTGTGTCACCATACAGACATATGTAATTGTGTTGAGATTCTTCTTCTACTACTCCTCGAGAACTAACTACTACTGGCCTTCAGTAGTAAGGAAAGCTCTTATTCCTTAGATGTAACAATACAGCAATTATTTAAAAATCAATTATGTCATGAATTAAAAAAAAATCAAAATGAACTTCTGAATTGTGTGCACGTAACTCCACACATTGCATAATCCCACAGATTCGATATCGCCAAGAATACAAGGAGGATCTATTCCTCCCATCGAAAGTGTCAATTTTATTCCATTCGGATCAAAGAGCACTTTGAATTTATTGATTAAATCGAATAAAAATTCGTAAAGTAGTTGTGAATGATCTTGTGCTTCGATTCATTCGATGTGATCACCTCCAGCTTCAATAACCTTCGTGATCCTTGCCCTGAATCGTACTACAACACAAAAAAAAGGGATTTACAGAGAAGTTAACGACCCAGAGGATTAGCTCAGGGAGTTAATTTCTCTGTAAATCCCTTTTTATGTACCTACTGTTAAAAAAAATCTAAAATAACTCCTCTGTGAGGAAAATAGAAAAATAATTTCATTTGGATCCAATCCTATAAATAGTTTTAAAAGTTTTCTTTTTTACAAAATTGGAAACAATTTCAAATTAATAAACAAATATTCAAATATATCTATAAAAAAAGTTAAAAACTTTTGTATGATGGATTTATGTATATTTTAATAACAGATGCAAAAAAAGAAAAAAAAAACCAAAAACTTAAATATGAATTTACAACCACTGAAGCTAAATAATATAAATAAGAGTTAAGTATGAAAAAGTATCATAAAATGCATCTTGTATATATATTCATTAAACATATACCAAGTGTATATTTTAGATACAAAAGTCATAAACATTTGGTTTTTTGGGTTGTTTTTTTTTTTACTTTCAAACTTCCATACGAGTACAAAGGGATACAAAAAAAAATTAAAAAAAAGGCCAACAAAAATATGTCCTTCCTTAAATGTATACTCCACATCATTATTCTTTCCTAATCATCAATGAATACGTGCAAAATGGAATAACTGATAAATGTAATAATGATATTATTATTTGATAGTTGAATGCATTGTGTATTCTTATTAAGCACGTTTAAAAAGAGATAGAGAGAGGCTTAGTGTATGTAGTGAGAACAAATACATTTATAGAGGACATCAATTTACGTAGATACATCGAATAATGGATATCCTCCTATCACATGATCCTTAATTAAAACTTTACTTTGACAGTTTTATATAGTATTTAGAAAAGTGCATCTTTTTTTTTGTACATATTTGAAAAAAAAACCAACTTTCAATTTGTATGAATTTGTCATAGCATTCAGGGCTCAATCTCTATAAAGTCCATTTTTAACAGACTTTCTATAATTACAAAGATATACACACAAAAACCAAATGACAATTTCTACAGCCCCAAACACTTCAGCCCTCAGCACTATTCCTGTATTGTATAGAATGTATCGGGGATTCAAAGCGCCTCTGAGTATTTTGTAGTTACAGTATCACAAGGCATGTGGCAATTGGATAATTGCCACGTCACACTATGGTGTATGACACATTCAATGACCTATGGTACATTGAAATGTATATATTGTCAAGCTATAAGGTAGGGCAAGAGGGGAGTATTATTCCAGGCTATGATATTTAAACACACACCCAATATCATATTTAAAAAAAATGGTTCAAGGATCAACAGCTTTACCATAGATGAGTATAAATGGCAAATGCAGACAGCCACCACCTCCAAATATATTTTTTGGTTTCATTTGACAAATACAATTTAGTGAATAGAAGTATTTGAAAATAGTTTATAATGAATCGTTCAACTTGCCCTCAAAAAGCTTTTCTGTGAAGGATCAAAATCAATTTGTTCCTTACATAAGTGATTAATCATATTTAGATATAAAATTCTTTAATTTATATTTAACTACTGTGTATTAATTTAACATCTAATGATAATAGTTTTAAAAATAATGCTATGAAAAGTGCATGTGTGATACTTTTGTTGAGGTAAAAGAGCATGCCCGCAATTACTATCTAGTGCCTTTGTATTTTATCTGCGGATTGTTATTTGACAATATTAAATAATACACAATAGCTAAATATGATTGTAATGATTCAAATTGATCATCAAAGTAGTGATACGAACTGATATTTTTCTTTCCTTCCTTAAACTTAAGGCTATTGGAACATTTTGCCGATGTCTAGTCATTTATAAAAGTTAAATACATATTCATCTGTTGTAAAAAAAGCGTGCAAGTAAAAAAAGTGGTCACTCCTGACTTATTTATAGGAATGTAAATCATATGCAATTCGGGCATGTAATAAAAAAGTGGAGTTGGCTCTTCAAACAAGTTTTTTTGTTTTCCGAAGCTGTTATCATTTTTCCTTTATTACTGAGGGGAGAACATCTACCTGATAGTAAAGATCTCGCATGAAGGAATACATGCATTAAGTTTAATAAAGCAAATAAAATGTAAACAAAAAGGGCTCAAGTCCTCGTATAATTATTATTAGTTAAAAATATATAATTTCCTGACATTAATTTCAGTTAATTTTCTTCCTCTCATCTATGTTATTATTTATTGTTGTACATATAATGGAGAATAGCAGCTTGTAGCTCAGTAAAACGTCATGACAGCTCAAGCTGCTTCACTCTCAACACTCATCAAATTGTCAGAGTTACCAGGTTGATTTTCTCTTTCTTTTTTTATTACAAGCCCGATTTGCATATTATTTACATTCCTACTTATTTATAGATCTCCTTGCAATGAGAGACATGCATGTAATATCTGCTACGAGTATTTGAAGTCCTCAAAATATGGAAAAATTAGATCAGTTCAGATGTTTATTTTATTTATACATGTATTAAATGACAGATAAAAAACCTGGATATATCATGGCTTGCCATTTCACCATCACTAGTAATTAATTATGTAGATACATTGGACTGCTTGAGACTGCCAGTGCTACAAATAAATACAAAGTTCTTATTGTATGTAAGTAAATGGTGAATTTATCAGTAAAAGGGTCAATTCCTGATATGAAAAATTGTACTAACACGAAACCCAGATTAATGTAATATGAAATAAACGGGGTATTGTTGGTAGTTACACCAACTTCATTAGTTTACTGTGTAGACCTTTCTATTGTTCATTTTATTGCTTTTAATAAAAGCAGAGAGTCTATATACATATTATCTACATAATTACAAAAATATTGAAAAATACTTTTAAATATACATATTGGGTATTTGATAATTATTATAAGAGACGCTTTCATATGAATACCAATTATTCCAATCAACATCGTTTTTCGTTTTTTTTTTTATTTGTTAAAGCCTATTATGCAAAAAAAACAAAAAAAAAAAACAAGTCTAATGAACATTTTATTTTCACAGGAAAATTAATTCACAATTTTTCCTTGTCTGGAACAGGCAGAGAGTTTTAATTTCATCATTGATTCATGGATATAAATTATTCATATTCTTAAGTCAACATATGTCCATGGTAACATAACTTAATATGTGCTATGCACATATTTCATGAATTGATTTGTAACAGAAGCTGTGACAATCAAATCAAATATATGTACTCCTTATTTAAAGACAACAAAACGTAGTTAGAGGTGATTAGTCATACAGAGGTGTGATAACAGTTAAAGAAAGAAAAAAAAAAAGATTTGTTGAATTTGTTAAGCTTCAAATATGAAATTATTGTTAAAGTATCAATTAACGCGTAGTCAAATAAAGGAAGAGTGATAATGTCAATGTAACACAGTGTAAAACTTGAAAGTTGTATCCTCAATTTATGAGAAGATACTTATTTAGGTATCTTTAGAAACTATATCAATTGATCATTCAATTTTATCACTGTTAGGAGTCTTTCATTAGAGATTAAATTATCAAAATAACCCATTATGAGAAAAAAGAAAGGCCCCATTTTGTGTCTCTTCTTTTAATATGTACTCATTTCTACAGTTACTGCGTTTGTCTTTTAAATTGCCTTTTTAATTATATACTTACAAATATGGAATAAATGTTTATTTAAAAAATAAAATAAAAATGAGTGATTGCATTGGAGGCACCATTTAATTCAATGCTTCAAAATTCAACAACCTTAAAATTTTATTCATTTTTTTTTTTACGATCCCCTTTTTTATAACAATTCCAAACGTTTATTATTTTTATGAGTACGTATATTAAGGTGAAAAATATAAATATAATAGAAAGCTTTATGGGCTAATTCTTTTTGAATTCATTGTCAATTAAGATATTACTTTTTTATATACTTTACATTATAGGCTTTCTTCATTGAAAGATAGAAAAAATAATTTGTAGGGAAGTGATATTTTTTTTTTAAAAGTACGTCCTATCAAATTTCCCCTAAAAAGTGCATCTCTCTACAACATGTACATATTTATTTAATTAGTTGATATACAATAGCCTTTTATTTACAATTGGAATTACTTAAATGCATTTATTAAAAGACTATGAATTTTGATACTTGTCAAAATGTGAATCGATTATTTGCAAAAAAAAAAATTACACGTATCTACATACTCATATGAAAGCCTTTTCCTTTCAAAGGACCAATATTCATTTGATCGACATTTTTGATATTTGAGACACATATTTAATTTTACATATTCAATATTGAAGACGCTATCACATACATACTTCTATTATATTCCTTCCAAGAATGGTGGATCTTAACTTTATCACTATAAATACATATACATATATTTCTTGTGAAAATATGGAGATAAATTATATTATTATCATCATCAGCCTCTTTAAATTATACATAAGAAGTAGGTATACTTACACTTTTTAAAAGATTAAACGAATACAGATATTAAAAGTGGTATGTTCTACGTTGTAGTGATAATTTGCATGATATTCTCTTTTAAAAACAGACAGAGTTCTTCAAATGATATGAATTATATTGGATCACATTTTGAGGTCCATATATTTAATATTATTAGAGAAATAAGAAAAGCTTATACTTATACTCAGTAAGGATGAACAGTAAGGGTTTACGATCAAATGAGAGGTTACAGCTCCTTCATTCATTCAGTTCATTAGAATAATGGTCTAAACTGAAGTTCAGATGATACTTCTCAAAGCCGATTTTTGTATGGGATCGATCGATACCTATCTTATTTTCAGGAAAAGTATGCACCAAAAAAAAATATATACGGAAATTACAAGCAATCTGTGCCGCGAAAAGGATTTTTTTTCAAACGCAATTTTCTCTCCAACCAGTTCTCAAATTAAAAAAATAAAACCAGACCCTGAAACCTTGATGGTTCTAATATATTTTATTCAGTAAAACGACCTCCAGTCTCAATTACAGCCTCTATACGAGACCGATAGCACGCGGTGGCCTTCGCCACTTGGTCCTTCAGCAAATCTTGGAATTCCTTTTTGATCTGGCTTATAAGTTGGTGTTGCAGGGGGTTCGGTTGGTCATTCAATACCCTCCCCACACAAAAAAAAAATCCATCAGATTCAGATCCGACGAGCTAGGAGGCCAAAAGTCCGCAGATATGAAGGCATCAAAATTGTTAAAAGCTGTTTTTTTGTCAAGCTATGGCCCTTCCTTATCTTTTATGAGTAGTAACGAAGGTTTTCGTGAATGCAGAGCCGGATCAGTGACCCTGACCGGCCAACTTCTCGAGAATTTGCCCGGATGGACTTTCCTGGGTCCTCATTGACGATTTACTGGATTCTGGCCACTAATTCCGGGATACAGACACAGTCACTTTGACCTTTCACGTCAGCCCGTATTGCTGTTGCCTCAAAAACACGTTTCACTGAGTCTTAGTGTTTGAGCAATTTGTATGTTGTTGCTCCCAGTACAACAAATTCGTCAATTGATTCCATTTTTTTCAAACTGGTGCATGGTCATATAAGTTATCTAACAAAAAAACAAAAATGAAATCTACTGCCTATGTGCCTACGTTTGCCCAAGAGAGCACGTCAAAGTGGCTGCATGGATATTATGTGCACCCTGTATATACATATACTTAACAGAGTATTCAGAAGGTCAACATATTGTAGGCAAATTAAGTATTCTAAATGAAATGATGACTTTAGAACAGGGGTCTTCATCCTTTTTCTACATAAAGACAACATTGACATTCTTAATACATAATATAGGGGCCTCGTTATTAACTTTATTATATATGTAATTATATTCAAGGGCCATATGAGACCCAAGGGCCGCAGGTTGAAGTCTTGAGTATCGCGACCCATCCTAAAAACTAGAATATAAAGCCCTTAATTGAGTTAGAAATAATATATAATATTATATCGTTCGCTATGTAAAAAAATATTTACTGTGGAAATTTGTTAATTCCTGAAGTTTTTGTTCAAGATTGCTTAGGTGTGGATGGATCTCATGATGAATTGTCTTCCCATTGGAAATTGATTCAAATTTCTGCTTAGTATTAAAATTAGAAAGTTGGTATTTAAAAAGACGAGTAGAGTAACCTACTACTCAACTAATTTAACTCCTAATGTGTGTGGTATGTAAATAATTATATTTTTATTTAATGTTTAATGAAAAAACAAAACTCAATGGAGCAATTAATGGAATAGTATTAAACACTTCAACTATGTTCATAATTATAATGATTTTTAAACAGTTATTTTTATTATCTCTTAGACAAATATATATAGTTATGGTATAAGGGACACATAAGTGTCTTATGTGTATTAACAATCCTTTAAGACAGTGGTTTCCTCATTATTTTTTTAAATGCTCTCTCTCCCCCCCCCCCTTCAGAGCTATAAAAGAAAATGATAAAATAGTGAACACACTTTAAAACTAAGAAGGCAGTCTCCTTGAATTCAGCTTGATAATTATGCAAAGAAAAGAAATTACATGCACCTACGGAAAAAATAAAAAAGTGACGTTCTCTGTATTTTATCAGTAGACATAGAAGTTTTTTTTTGGGATAAGCTACTATGTAAGTATTTTTTCTTCAACTGTTGAAAACAGTTGACACTCCTTTAAAATCTAATTTAGAACTGCTGATTCCATGTTTGATGTGGAATTTATTACTTCTATTCGTGATGGTAAAAAGTTACCATACTAGGGATTTATACATATATGTCAAGCAGAAAAACCTTGCCAATAGTGTGGAGTCATATGAGTGTGAGATGCGATGCAACCTCAAGTAATGCAAGGCCAGGATCCGTGTAGCTGGAGACCAAGTCGTTTGTCAGTCCGGCCAGCACACTCATACACCAGATATTGGACGGCCAGGGACCCTGAAGATATGCCAACTTATCAATAGCACGACGTTTGATAGATTGACATACCTTCAAGGTCTCTGGTGTTCCATAATGAATATAATTGCTTTTGTATTGCATGGAAGAATGGAATAAGTTTATACAATTATGTGGGGGGTTATTGTCCGCGGGGGGGGGGGTGTAGTTTATTTTAGAACCGGCTAGACTATAAATAATACCATTTATATGTTTTTTTCAAATACTTCCGTCTCCATTTTGAAAGTCGAGGCTTGGAGTGGACAAAAATAAGCTCTTTGTGTGAGCCACAGCACATTCCACTCCTTCATATTACATTTAACTTGCCTTAGATCATAATTTGACGTCAACAATACCCCACTGATACGACTCATATAATGCACAGCCCAAAGTTTTTTTAGGTGCACACTGTAGTATTCCTTAAAGAATATTCAGATTAATCTTTGATATAAATAAACTGTCTCTACTTTTTGATAAAAAACAAAAACAAAAAACAACTTGTTTAATACCCAAAGGAACTTCAAATATTTTTGGATGTTTAAGAGAAAACTAAACATTTGAGAGAATAAGATGCTACAAGATAACTCAAAGAACTTGATTATTTCTCAAACAATGAACCTCAGCTCGATAGCTTACCCCCAATGAATAGCTAGATACACTATCAAATGTTTTTTTTATTATTATTATTATTTATAAGTAAACATGACTAAAAGTTTTGTTCTATGGTGCTTCGCCACATAGAATTTATTAGTCCATTAATGCACTCTGACATAAAAGAAGTTTAAGAAGCAGTGCATCATACGCTCAATGATAGTTTTTTAGTACTTTTTAAAAAGTTATTTTGAAAGTCTAATGTGTGCACTTATAAAACTATTGTTACAATTAGAATTTTGTATTATTGTAAAATTATTTTCCTTTCAGAATCCTATTATTTTTTCTTTTGGATATGTGTATATACTTATTGCTATATATACAACCATGCCCTAAGTCCTTTAATGCCTCAAGAACTTCTTACATTGTAATGTACATTATCCAATTCCTTTGAAATAAATGTATTCTACAATACATAACCATTGTTGTGTACAAAGGTAGCATTTCCCATACTCCGTACATAATAAATCTATGTACCAAATGTTTTTTTTAGGAGAGTTTATATCATTATTCTCATGTTGGTAGCCATGAGTTATAAGGATAAGGTAGGTAAAATCAGGCACGTTACTTGGATAATTGTAGCCCCATTACTCCTTATTACATAGTTATTTAATAAAGAACGGAAAATTCGTTAATCCTCTGTGCATGAATATCTTTATTGAACGTGGTTAGTAAACTATAAAACGAATTTAATAGCATGAACCTTAGTTGAAATATTCTAATAGCTACAATATTTAAATTTTGTAATATTTTTATGAGTATTTACCTCATTTTGCACTCGTAAATGATATTTCTATGAGTTCAAAGCATGAAGAAGAAATAAAACCCAATAAGAAAAAAAAAATCTTAAAAACATTAGTTTGAAGTTTCAATTATGTAGATATTTAAAACATGTAAGTTTTATTTTGAATACAACATGAAGCAAATTTTGGTCATCTAAATAAATCTTCATCTCTTTTGTACATGGGCGTGTGGTATATGTACACAAAATAACAACTCTTATAAGATTACTTGCAACAAATAGTCCATATATTGAATAGCAAAGAGGAAGAATTCGACATGAGGTCATAAGAACAAAAGAAAAAAATGGCTTCTAAGGTAACAAATAAATATTACATTCACTAATTCTTGATCAAAAATTGTAAAGTGTACGGATAATTAATATAATAATTGTATTGTAAGACTGTGAAATGTAATTAAAAACAGTTTAATAAAATTTCGGGTCCATAAAATCCCAGCTCATGTACATAGGGCCATTAGCTCTATTACTCAAGAGGATCTACATACTAAAAGTAACAGCAAGTTGTCACATTTATGAATGCTAATTTATTTTGTATTCAATAAAGAATAAAGTTTGTAAGCAAAAAAAAAAAAAAAAAAAAAAAAAAACTTGAATCATGTATGATCTTAACTATTTAAAATACGCTATATAAAATGGTCCATTACTCATAGAGTAATTGAAAAAAGTAACGCAGTTACTTCTAATATCATTACCTCCATATTTGCATAAAACAATATATGTTTATATGTAACTTTGGGTTCCTATTTGTGAAGGGAAAGGAGGAGGGAATAATGGAATTCCGATTCTTTTTTCATTCTTTTTTTAAGGTCTCCAAAGATTTTCATTAAAATTCATATGGCTTATACATTTCGTGCTATATTTTAGACTTGAAATATCGAATTTCAATTTAGTTGGCATGAATGAAGTCCACATACCCCTTGTCTTTCTTTATTGAACATAGATAGATACATACTATTATGGACCAAAAATATCAAGAATTGAATTATTAATCACAAAATCTTTATTCAATCATCAAAATTCATTTCATCCCCCTTCAGTGTACCCCTCTTTCCTGATGCAATGCACATGTGCCAACGTTTTTTGATTTGAAAACTTTTTTTTCTCAATATTATTTATTGGCATAATATGTTCAACTTTTATTTCAATAAATTTTTGCTAGATTTAATATTTGCAATTTTTAATTAGACATTTTAAACAATGAAAAATTCGATTTTGAGCTTTTCACAAAAGAACGCGATTCTCAAACGCTAATGAATATTTTGATCTGTAAATTGGCACAAATGTCAATGACAGTTGTGTCAACTTAAAAAATAAAAACATTTATCCTTAAAAAATTATCTCCAAAAAAGTTAAATTTAAATTTCCCCTGTATTTTTTGACCATAGTATACAAGGAAAAACGTGATGATTGCGAGTATAAGTCCGTATCATTGTTAGGAATGTAAATAATATGCAAATGGGGTGTGTAAAATAAAAAGAAAGAGAAAATCAACCTGGTAACTCTGACAGTTTGATGAATGTTGAGAGGGAAGCAGCTAGAGCTACCATGACGTTTTACTGAGCTACAAGCTGCTATTCTCCTTTATATATACAAATGAAGACATCAATAATAAATAATAACATTATGTATGTATACCATAGATGAGAGGCAGAAAATTAACTGAAATTAATGTCAGGAAATTATATATTTTTAACTAATAATTATACGAGGACTTGAGCCCTTTTTGTTTACATTTTATTTGCTTTATGAACCTTAATGCATATATTCCTTCATGCGAGATCTTTACTATCAGGTAGATGTTCTCTCCTCAGTAATAAAGGAAAAATGATAACAGCATTGAAAAACAAAAAGTACTGTTCGATGTGCCAACTCCACAAAATCTCGCACGCGGCATTTTGCATATTATTTGCATTCCAAATCATTGTAATACCAGTCAAACTATTACAGGTATTACTAAGTAATGACTTGTTAATTTAAAGCCGTTTGGAAGTCATTTTTTTACGAGTTTGACTCGAGACCAAGTCTAGAAAAACAAGCTAGAGTCAAGCCTTATATCTCGAATACCAATTTAAGTCAAGACACAAATCTTTGAGTCCTCTTTGTTTCTCATTAGAAGCAACCAAAAGATCATAAAAGCAACATGGAGGCAGTAGCAAGAGTTTTAAAAGTTTAATTTAGGTAGATTGGAGCAGCTACTGAACCTAATACAGCTAGAAATAAGGGATAAGTTTGTTATTTTATACATCATCCAGTGATAAATGCTCCTTGGATTTCATTTAATTTCGTATCTCTTTTATACTAAAGAATGTTAACGAAAATAGTTGATTGAGTAAATGTATTCTTACACAATGTGAGTTTAATATTTTCCCCCTTGTTGTGTGACATATGCGATTCTTAATTCAGTCATTATCATATATGTATATTAAAACTCAATTAATATGACAAGATCAATGGCACTTAACTAAATATGATTATAATAACTTGAAAGGAAGGATGTTTGTGAGCCTCAAGTCGGTAGTCAAAAACAAAATATGAATCTTTTAGTATAAGTTCTAGTCTTCTCGTGAGTTGGGTTTAAAGTTCGGGGTTTATGATACTTAGGAGCATCTCGAGTCCAAGTTCTCAGCTCTGGTCATTATAATATGGTTTTTTTTTTTTTTTTAAAGAACAAAAGTAATTTTCAAATTATGTATGAAAACGTGATGAGATTGTAAATTGAAGGAACAATTTTTTTGATTTTGAACCTTTAAAGCCTTACAAATTGTATCAAATTATACATATAACAAACATGAAAGCCTGATAAATATAATTTATCATACATTGATTTATTTCCCCTCTTCATCTGGGCTAATTTGAAAACTTTGTTCCTATTTAGTTGTTACTCTTATTCAATGTGCATTTAAAACTCGTTTACAAATATATATATATATATATATATGCAATTATATTGCTAATAAATGTAAGATTTTATTTTGTTTATTTTCTTTTATGCAAAGTTTTTTAAGGAGTACAGAATTTGGTCCAGTGAAAAAGGTTGATCCCTTCCAAATTTGGCTTGTTGCAGATTTGGCAGTGTTTGTACATAATTACATATAACAAAACAAAATTATACACAATTGATCAAGATATTTCACCCACTACATACATTTTCTTATAAAAAAAATAACGCCCTATGTCAAATAATTATATGTCATCTATACTATAATGAATATTGATTTCATATAATTGACTTTTTGTACTGTAAACATATATATATATATGTTTATAAGATATTTTATACCCCACCTAAATCGATAAATCAATTGATTAATGAACATCGAAGGTCCCGCCAGATAAACAAATATTTGTTTGCCCATAATGAAATCCTAGGATCTTTTTCATAATCTCTATTATAGGATTTCAATTACGTTGATTGATAGATTATTCTCTCTGACTGACCTTGGAATGTTATTACATTTCAATCTCTTTAAGCTTTATTATGTATAAGGTAGGAAGTAGAAACAGAGGTCTTCAGTTGTTTTTTTTTTCAACATTAAGCTTTTACAAAACATAAAGAAAAAGAATCACCTTCTAGGACCGTATGTAAGTTTGCTATCAAATCCCTTGACAATCCTATCCGACAAAAGTTCCACCTATGTGTGTAGTCTTTAAAATATATAGATATTTATAAGATCCCTAGTGAGAGGCTGTGCAATTTAAATTATAATGTATGGTTTTTTGTAAAATTTGCCATAAGAAAATTATCCGCTAAAATTCGATTCAAGAATTTTAAAAAAAATGCTTATTTTATTAGCCTTATTATTAAGCATTTCTAGATACTATTACTGTTTCTTGATTTGAACACATCATTTCCGTGCTTGGGTAAAAGTTGGTTATTACTGTAGTACTCCTTATAGAAAGTAATTCCAACAGTCAAAAATCCTAAGGGGTATATGTTTGATAAAAGTTATTTAATTTTGCACACGGATTTCAAATCTAAATTTTTTTTTCGAGAAATCGGATCCTACTTTTTTTAAATTTTCGGCACATTTTCCAACTTCAACTTCAATTTAAGCCAGGATACTTATTTTGTGCATTAAAAAATGATAATGATTCGCTAGTGTATTTATTGTGGACTCCATTTTCAGTCTTTGTTTTGACCCAAGGGGACTTTTAAGGGCGTAAGAGCGCGGAAATAGGCCCAAAAGTTGACCAAAACGTTTGTACTTGAATAATTCGTTGAATATTATATGAAATGGATAAATAAGGAATGCATTAAAGAGCTAAGACTCACAGCTTTCAAACAAGATGTCAAGCGCCGGATAAAATCCTTGATTAAGAAGAAATCGTCCATCTAAATGTGTAAATTACTATTCAATTTTGAGCAAATATTCGCTAGAAACCAATGACTCACGGTAGAGCTACTTAAGTAGTAGCGCGCAGAAGGATTAGGAAACAATCTGAAATCCTTCTGTGCGTTCATGATTTGACATCACAAATATTCATCTGACATATGTAGGGTGATTGTGTCTTGAAATCATTAGGAATGTGAATAATATGCAAAATGCCGCGTTCGAGATTTTGTGGAGGTGGCTTTTCGAGCAGTACTTTTTGTTTTCCAAAGCTGTTATCATTTTTCCTTTATTACTGAGAGGAGAACATCTACCTGATAGTAAAGATCTAGCATGAAGGAATACATGTATTAAGGTCAATAATTATTAGTTCTTATTATTAGTTAAAAATATATAATTTCCTGACATTAATTTCAGTTAATTTTCTGTCTCTCATCTATGGTAAACATCATGTTATTATTTATTATTCATTTGTATATATAATGGATAATAGCAGCTTGTAGCTCAGTAAAACGTCATGACAGCTCAAGCTGCTTCCCTCACAACATTCATTAAATTGTCAGAGTTACAACCAGGTTGATTTTCTCCTTCTTTTTATTTTACACGCCCCATTTGCATATTATTTACATTCCCAGAAATCATCTTGACACATTGATAATATAGACTAAACTTACATCACTATAACAAGTCCAGTCTTAACTAGAATGCCTCATATTCAATTATTCAGCCAAGAGATGAACAAAAGCTAGTTTAGTATAGCACCAAGTGTTTCTTTATCTGTTAGAGTTATGAAGGGTTGAAGAGAGCTCTCACCACTTTCCTCTTCATTTTAAGACACACTTTTGGAGTTGCCCAATACACTCCTTATACAACGTCTGAGATACCCTGACGTAAACGAAATGCCCCTTGTTTATTGAATAGTAAAGAAAAAAAGAAGTTTTAAATTAGACATGGAATCTATTCTTAGATCTTGAGTTAAAAATTTACTCAAAGATTCTCATAACTGAACATATTAAGAGTAGTGAACATTTCCACAATGATACAAAATTAAGCTAACTTGCCTAACTTTATAGCATTTTTCAAACTGTGTTACACACTTCAAAATGTGATATTGATTAATGCTCTTTTACACCAATTTTATTAGAGTGCATTCATTCATCGTAATAGTATCTATAAATATAAAAGTTCCTATTGTATCCTAATATTAAGGTCTAAATATGTAATGATCTTAAAATGTGATTAAATATAATTCATATAAAAACAGGACAAATGTTGACCTCCATTTTAGTCCCTTTGCAATGAATTATTTATTAGAACTAAAAATAGACAGAGCAATTAGCTTGCATTAGTATGTATTTACGCATATATTTGTGCATAAATAATTTATTAGTGACTTTTACAAAAAATAAAACTTATTTTTAAGTATTTTTTGTAACTATGAAATGTGTTTTTTATATTAGCTTAGAAATGTTCATGATTAATAATTTAGTAGTTAAGTCTATAATAAGCTAGAAGAAAAAATATGCTCTGTTAGCTTCTAGAATCTGTTACTGGTTAATCAAGTACACGCTAACTATTTATAATTATTTTTGTACATTTTTTATAGAATCGAGCCAATTTTAGAGTAAGAAAAAAATTTAATGTTGAGTTCAAAACTTTGTTTATATTTTAAACCTTTTTTTTTTAAAGAAAAGATTATTTGACTTTTACTTTTTTTGAGACGAAAAATTGTAATACAGATCAAAATGTGGATCAAAAAATTCATGTATGGAATATTTTGTGTCCTCCAAAAAAAAAAAAAAAAATGAAAGTTTGAATTCCTTGCAAAAACGTATAACAAAACGGTTCTGACGTTAAAAAACAACAAAATATTCTGAAAATCAAAGTCTCTGAACCTTTCTCAATGGATCTAATATACATAATGTCACAATACTTATACGAAAAATAAAAGGAAAGCTTTATACATGGCAGTTTAACAAGTTTACCTATCCGTCAAATTACTCTTTCACGCTCCCAGGAGTATAAATATTACGTTCTAGACCATGGAAAGTCGACAAGATCTAACATATTTGCTATTGATGACGACATGAATATTTGAAAAATAGTTGGGTAAGGTTAAACACATGTCAATTTATAAACTTTAACAATTCATCGTGTTTATTTGATCCCATGTTATTTCTAGGATATAGAGTGATTCGCCGGAAATTAGTACATATACAATGATCAATAGTGTGTTTCATTGTGTATTGAATTCGGCTATGAGACAAGCCAAGCAATCATTTGATAAAAATTCAACCTTACAAGTAAATGTCTGGCTTAATTTAATCATCAATAGTAGGTTAATATCCACAAATTGAATAATTAATTTCAAAATATGAATCCAATCATAATTATAAGGTTCATGTGTTTTTTGAAGGTCTTATTCATGTACAAAGTATTTCCCTCATACTTTGACCAGTAAACTTCCTATACCTTGATGGACCCCTAAGTATATTTGGAATCGTGGCAAATTTGGCGTCAAGTATTTAATAGAGCTAAATAGTTAGCATGCCCCAAGAATGGTACAAGTTTGACTTTTCCCCCTGGGATTTTGGACTACACTAATGGAGTAGAATTTGGCCAAACTTGCTGCTCAAACTTATTGATTTGTGTTCCCTCTCTCATTCTAATAAAGGAAAATTTTTAACATTTTCTTGATAAAAATATTTTCGAATAGGATTAGAGTCCATAAAATTAATGAACCATTGCTTTCTTTTTATATTTTTTGGTTGCTCAAGCCCATAATTTAAACATGAACGCACATCCTAAATTTTTGTTTTTCATTCACTCAAAACGGCATAAAAATGCTAATGCTGGGTGGGAATATGAGGAACTCACACTGAGACGCATATTTTTTATTATTAATGGATATACAAAAGAAGGGAGAAAAACTCTGTTCTTCAAGGGTGAAAGTTCCTTCATCAATCTAAGAACGATACATTAGTGCTATCATTTACGATAATAATGGACTACTAACATTCAAATTAATACCCGGTGTACATATGACACCATGAGTGAAGTTTATTTGAATTTAAGTATTGAAAATGAAATTTTTTCTAAATTTGTGTTCACTGTGTAACATCTTCTGATAAACCATATTTACTGTTTCTTTCTCTGGAGCCAGAAGAAAGAAACTCCATAGATTAGCATATACTACTATGGGCTAAAAATATGGGGAGTAAAAATATTTATTCAAGCATCAAAACTCATTGGACTCCCCTTAAAAGTAGTCCCCCCCCCTCTTGATGCCCTTTTTTCAATATTTAAAACAGTTACAAAGTTTTTATTAAGTCAATAATTACAGAACAATAACTGCTGATTTTAGATATGCTATTAAAATTTAAAATCAAATGGCTGTATATCTCGAGAAATAAACCACAGATTCTCAAAATTTCAAACAAATACAGTCTGTAATGTTCATACGTGTATATATAAGGAACGAACATTAAGCACGTTATAATTTGCTTCTCCCCAAAAATGAGTGTCCCAGAAATTTCCTCTTCTTCAACGTATAATAATACTCACTCATTTTTATTAGAACTATTTTTCAACTAACCAATTCTGGACTGGCTCTCATGATTAGAGTTATTAATCATGACAATATCCTAATATATATATTATAGAACTGATTCATTGCTACATTTAAAGCCAAATTAAGGACTAGGCAATGCATTTAACTAGTAAGTAATGTTTATTAAATAAAATATAGACTCTTTTTATTGTACACCGTGTGATTTAAAAAAAAATAATCTATCTAATTCGAGTTGAATTTTTTATTTATATAAATAGTCTTCCTGTTTTGTTTTTTTATTAAGTAAAAAATAAATAAATAAGGAATTCCATTTCATTCCCTTCATATAAAAAAATTGAAATTGAGGGAAACTTTAGAAAAAAGTACTTTAATAATTATTATTTTTGTCAAAAATCAAATAAAAATGAAATGTTTAAATTGTCAAACATTTCATTCAAATTAAAAAAATATATATCTGCAACAATTGACATGTAACCCACTGTATACTTTTACCTACGTTCTATGCATTTATATATATTTTTTCCTAAAAAAAAACCAAAAAACTTCCCTGTACATTTAAATAACTTTGACAGTGTCTTTTTCATTTTTATGTAAGGAAATCTCATACAAATACGCTTTGAAGAATTTTTCTTTGTTTCTCTCCTCATCAGGACTTACACTCGAATGTATATTCATTTGAACATATATGTATCTATATATAAATCAAACAAACTAATAAAACCTCTTTTCAGGGCTGTCAGTACCTGTATAACTTTAAGTCAATTTCAACCTACTCAAATGGAAGGAAAAAACTTATTTAAAATAACTATTTTAGATTTATGGATTCAAGAATGTAAATAGGTCATGCAATGACACTATTAGTTGTAAAACAAATAAATAATAATAATATTTACATCAACCGCAATATCTCAAACAGTCTAGATTATTGGTTCCACAGATAATCTGGAATGTTCTAAACTCTACATAAATTTCATTCTATTTGCATGCAAGCAATGAAGTTCATTATTAAAAGGGTCTTAAAATGAAAATAACAACAACAAAAACCAGCTGTTACTGTAAAATCCGATCTGATCGAGTCTAAAATAATTAAGGTATTGGTGTATATGCCTTTTATGCTTCTTTGAGAGGAAAAATAAGATCAAACATGGGTAAGAAGGATTAAATACATTAAATTGATATCCATGCACGAAGGATTCTCATATTTTTGCTCTTCAAAAGTCTTTGTTACACTCAAACATTGTTGATCAAGCCCTAGTAATATTAATGAATATTGAGTAAGTATTTGTTGGGCAATGAGAAGAACTAATTAAATCACGCAACCTACTATGGTGAAAAATACATAAATTGGTAAACCCATAAGAATTTCTTACAGTTTTACAACTATAATATTTAGTCCTTGTTGTTGTATTACAGCTGAATCATGGAGTACATTAAGAACTCCTGTTCTACACAGGGGATAAACTGTCTTCTTTTTGTTTAAAGATCCAAGTCTCATTAGGACTTACTATGTGAGTATTGTATTAAAATTTATACGTATAAATGCAATCATGCCTTGAATTACTCGTGTCAGATGGGCGCTTACTATCATAAATGCTTGTAAATGACTCTAAGCAGGCATCTTCTTAAGGCATACATATATATTTAGAGCCACTCGATATAGCAATTATATCAACACACTTATGTGATTACAAATAAGTAGTAAATAAAAAAATTTAGTAAATAACTTTACCAAAAAAGCTAAAGTCATTATAATGAATGTTTCATCCAGTAGTGCCTTTTAATCCGGGGGTGCCGTAACTAATTCATATGTGGAGGGGAGTGGGCAGTTTTATAAAAATGACGTTGCATATTAATATCACGATAATCACGCAACTTTTCATTGTTCAAAAAGCAACTTAAGAAGGCAACAAATCAGCTAAGTTAAAAAACTAGCCCTTCTATAGTTCAAAATCTCTCTCAAACTGAAAGTATCTGTCATTAAGACAAAATTACTGTATTAACTTTTAATTTTGTCATGCATTCAGCGTGTATGAATTAAAATACTTTAAGATGAAAACAAAAAAAATAAAACTAGTCACAACGTTAAAAGCCCAAAGCATCTAATTTAAATTACAAATTTAGGTTAATTAAAATCATACGTAAATAAGAATAGACCACCAAGCAAGACTAATTTGCATGTAGGTACTCTTTCGCATCAGCTCACAATTTGATTACTCAGCCCCTTATCAGTGACCTGGTACCTCTTACCTTGAACTAAAAATTATTTCCTCATACATAGTCTCATAGTCTGTGAATATCCCTACAAGTAAGCAGTGCCAACTTTCTATGCATCTCACAACCTATCCTTCTCTAGAAAAAAGAAGAAAAAAAAAAAGAGTATCTGGTTGATTGTCATTTAATTGTTTGTTGGGAGTTGTTCACAGCATAACAACAGCTGATTCGAGTTCAACTCATCAACAAAAAGAATACTGACTGAGGAAAAGAAAAATAAGAAATTGACTGTCAACTATAAAAGTGGCCTTGTTGATATTTTATGCATACTACTACATATTGTGTTAAATGAAGAAGTTAAAGAGAATGGGCAACAAAATTTCGTACATTTGATTGAGAGAGGGAAAAAAGGCATTTAAATGCTGTGAGTATGCATTTATAAACCAATAAATGTCTGTCAGACCTAATGAATAGGTCTGACAGTCATTTCTATCCTTAATTTAATTTTGGCCTTCCATGTGTTGTAGTCTATTAAAACCATATTTTCACATACATATGTATGTACAACCATGTATTATTAATTGTTTTACGAAATTATATATAGTTGATAGTATGGAAATACTTTTTATTATTATTTATTTATTATATGCATACGGTTTGTATGTACCTTGATTATACACCTTATGCGTGTTTATTTCCCATTATTGAATTTATTTTCTTCAAAGAAAACAAAACAAAACATGAATAATCTATTCTCGAATACATTGTAGATATAATGGGAATAAAAGTTAATCTATTATCTATTTTACATACATACATGGAGAGGTAATGTTAGAGTCTCTTTGTTTTTTGAGAAGCCAGGATATGCATATACATATATGTAATTAATCACCCTTTAGAACAAATAAATATACTGACCTTAAAAAGTGTTTCAAACTATACATACTTAGGCTTAAAAATCCAAATATTAGTAAAAGTATCTATATACATACATTACACAAAATCAAGAAATGATGATATCTTATGTCTTCAACATATATGTAGTTTTAATTCTCTATGTCTATTCATAAAAATTTTTTTAGTTAATCCTTCGGAGGTGCTCCGAATCCTCCTCAAAGGTCACACAAAAGCTAACGACTAAGTCTGAGAGTATGTCAATAATAATAAAAATACGCTAGCACTGGGCTTAATTGAGGGTGAAACTTCAATATGGGAGATTATAAAGAAGGTGTGATTACTTTGCTGTTTTATTCTTCCAATGCAGCTTGCTTTTAATTTAGATTTGAACACACCGCTAAGAAAACTGAGACAAAAGTCCTTCCTTTCCTGACAAATGATATAAAAATTAAGGGATTTTTAACCCATTTGTTATGTCAAAAACCTATCTACGTAATAGAATTTATCTTCTTCACGATAATTAAAAAAGATGGCTTAAAAAAACAAAAAAAAGTATACATTGTACAGCTTCCCAATTCAAACGGTTTCGAAGTAAAATCCTAGGTATGTGAATTTTTCCCCCTAATGATTATATTTAAAAAATCAAATTAGTGCATAAACAAGTCACATAAATTTAGAAGAAAAAAAATGAAGACAATGTTCTGGATATCTCAATCCATTTCAAAAATTTGAATATAAATCCATAATTGACCAAAATATTATGTCAACAAAATATTGGATCAGTAATGAATATTATTTTATAAAATAAAAAAAAAAGTGTAGAAATTTCTTTGTTTGACTTAATTTTTGTTCAATATTGCTTTTGTTTCATATCTGGTACAAGTTGAAGAAATAAAGGTTTACCATGAGTAATAATATTAAAATGACGTCAATTTTAATAAGAAATTCATTGTTATTTTTTTTAAATTTAGTCTTTTAAAGTAAAGCTACGAATATTTTTGACGTGAGCTTTCGAAAGACAATCTATTATGCTTATTTATGGAACATAGAAACTGAATATTTTGGATTCCAAGTATATGTACAATTTCTTACAAATATTAAGTGTTCTATTATTCAAAATGTCAAATATAATGGAATTATTCTATGAATTTTACTCCTACTTTTTATTTTTTCAATTTCATTGCTTTGATTGTTATTTTTTCACTTTTTGTAAGTTATAAATGAGGAAAAAATGTTTTATACATACATATGTCTAATACAAATTTAACTATTAACTATTGTGAAATTCATTGCTCATTTTCTGATTTTGTTTGTATCAACGCATGAGTCTACTTATAATGTAAACCCAGTTTTGATAAAAATTAACGTCAAAAGGATAGCTTTTCGTAAGGAAGTTTACAAATGAATAATGTTAGGGTGGACCAAAGTTTATGAAAGAGTGGAATAATTTTATTAGAAATTTTTTTTTATATGGTACTAAGAGGGCCTAATTCTACGTAAAATATTGAAGTGAGTCAATAGTTGAATAAGAGACTGATTCAGACTATACAACTCCTTGGAAAGGTATCAAATGCAAAGAGAGGGTCCCCTGAGGAGGCAATGACACGGAGGAGATGACTGATGAATAAGCTTTGTAGTTATTTATGTCCATGACTGAGGACCTGCTCCATGGCTGTTGAAAGCTGTGTTAGTAGTATGGGTCAGAAGTCATTTGTTCGACAAGTTGCAGCCCTGGGTTATCATAATCAATGAAAACATTGCCTTAAAGGAATCTTGAGGTTAAGAGAGTTTTTCAGGCTCAAAATCCAGGTCGTCGTCGACATTAATGACAATTGCTTATGTACATCTCCTAGATTTTGGGTAATTTGAGATAATTCTAAGGATACAGCATGAAAGAAACCGAGTGACAAGATGAAAACAAAATCCGCACAAACTTTAAAAGTAATTTGTATCCTTCCATTGGTTTATTTTATTCTACAACTTTGGGAGTTTAGTATGATATGAACTATTATTTCTAAATGTAAAGCTTTAGTTACTGTGATGTCAACCCCTTCTCTCGATCATATAAATACATACAAATTATAAAAGTCAACTTTTTGATCCAAGGACCTCATGACTACTCATGAATATAAAATTTCTTTCCAAGAATTCTAATTTTGCGATGGGATATTATCCTTACATATAACTCCTTCGAAAATAAGCTGTAAAAGAAGGTACAATATTGGCATTTGACAATTTCTAGTCAAGGAATTTTGTATTCATGATTTTATCGGTACAATTGAGCTACTTTTTGGCTAACTTTACGGAGTAAAAATAGCCAAAAACAAAACAAAAATCTACTCATCTCCTTTTTTAATCATTGTTTTATGTACTTTTTCATGGTACTTCCTTTGATTAATTACAAAATATATATCATAATATATGTAGATACTAGTCGATGAACATGAGTTAAAAAACATCTATTTTGATAACAAGTGACTCATTATATTTTTGCTTCCGGTTCAATATACATATATGTAGGTACACACTAAAATCAAAACATTTTAATTTCTAAAAAAAATCAACACAAAAACAACTATCGTATGCTTATCTAAAGTTGGAAGTATGAAAAAGCAGTAATTCTAACTTTCAATTTCTATTTTTCAAACTTTAGTATAGTTAATGGATTTTAATACATATAAGCAAATGCCTAGGTCTTAGGCATGACTGTCCTTAAAAAAAATATTTGTTTTTTCTTTATTTGAAAAAACAAACAGAAAAAAAAACTCTTAGGGGCTCATCCATCACTTGAAAAAGTCCTAAAAAGTACGTACATAGACAAATGGTTAAGAGACGAGTTACATACATACATATAAACAAATCATTTTACATTTGCTAAAAATGAGTTTTCTTTCTTAATACACTATTTTTGACTTTTCTTTCATTTGGACAATTGATGATAATGTTCTAGATATAATTTAATATCAAAAAATTCTTTCACAGAAAAAAAACAGAAGTTGAATGGAACACATGAAGAGTGAAAGGACCCTTTAGAAGGAGTCCTTTTTCTTTGGAGGATGAATGGGAAGGAAAACAATAAAAAAAAGAGGGAGATTGTGGATCTATTGAATAGTCGATGACAAAGTTATCTTTTTATATTTCAGGGAGTTACTCAAAAGGTAGGATATATATATATACATATTTAATAATAGGTGTAGTAAAAATAAATCCATTATTTTTGTATGAAACCAAAGGCTTATATGTACAGTCTTATTCAAGTGGCTTCAAAGAGTTTTTTGTGCAATTTTTAGCTTCTGGGATCTCAAAACATTTCTTACATAACGGTTGAACTTGATGATTTTCGTTATTTTATCGACATTTTTGACAGTTCGATAATGTATTTCTTTTTATTTCCCATAAAATGTATATATTTAAAATTAAATCATTATATAAATATCATCCAAATTCACTAAGATATAATGCTTACTATTTTATAACTTTTTGTTTGAATAAAGAATCTTTAAAATGTAATTCAACAAAGTGTCTCAAGAGGGTATTTTTGGTGACATATGAAAGAAAGGGGAAAAAATAAAAGTACCGTATATTACACGCAGTCTTTTCCTGTTATTTCTTTCTTTTGGTATAGTGAATCCAGGATTAAAGGAAACAAAAAGTTATAGAATGTCATTAGAAGGATTTGGATCTTTCATTTAATATTTTTGTATACTTTAGAATAAAAAAATTCCTCTGTAATTAGAACTTTGCATATTTTCTATGTATATACGATTGAGTATTTTATATTTATACCACTAATGGTTTTATTCTACTTAAACAGCCCAGTTAATAAGTTTGTCCAGTATTATGTGTATATCTTGGAGCTCGTCTGAAAGGATTCTTTCGTAGCTAGTTAAAAAAATATTGTAAAACCTTACATTTTTAATATATAATATTAGAATAGCTAGATTATTTTGACCTTTTGGAAGTGAGAAGTTTCTCTCTATGTTGCTCAGCTACTTGCAATTTAATAAATCGTTCTTGGCTTTATCTTTTGTCATACATAGTGTAATTAATTAGCGGTCATTGATTCTACATCCATTTGCCAAAAAATACTATATAAAAATTGATTACACACTAACAAGGGGACCTCACGACTTTGATTTCTCCGATTTGGATAAAATTTAGCAATAAACTAATAGTAGAGATCTAGCTTAATGACTCGAAAGAGTCAAAACGCCCACTCTTGCCAAATAATCCTGAGAAAAAGAGTATCAAACTTTATACTCTTGATGAGTCCAAATGTAATTTACTAGAACTTTTTCTTCCATCCCCCCCCCCCGTGATTCATGACAGTATCTTTTATTACAGCTGTGGTACATTGCCTGGGAGATTGAGAGGTGTGCAGGGCCTTTATTAGTTGGTACAGTGATTTGTCGACCATTTTTATCGGTTGTTTGACTATAGTACGCGCGTTTTCCGCCTTCTAAGTCATTAACTCAGAGCTCTTCTATGAGTCCATCAACAAATTTCATCCTTATCACTGAAGCCGAGGTCGTGGGATCCCCATGTACCCATTCTTAATTCTGATTTGTGTTCCTCCAATTTTGAAGTAACAAATGATTAGCGGTTTTTTTTCCCACTAATAAAAGTTATTGCGTGATCGTTATTGGTTCATTTCATGACGAAGATGCTTCCATATGAAAAATAAGGCATTTCTATTTTCTTTGTTTCTGCTATTCATGACTCCCTTAAACCATCATTCATTTCTTTCCATTCACCCATATTTATACAGATGTATGTAATTTGAACCTATTTATTATAATACCATTGAATAAATCGTTTAGGGTGTAGGTACATAATATATTGTTCATGCAGGATTGAGTTTACTAGAGATTTGACGTCAATAATAGAATAAATGAGGTGTTTAATTGGATGATAATGATGACTAATCATCATCGTGTGATAGTAGAGGTTTGAGTACATATATAATGGTTCATGAATCATAATCAAATGTAGACATGCACGAAAATCCCTTGACTACCTTCAGAAAAGCTTACATAAATGAATTTGAAGTACCGGATATTTCAATAGGAATGACGCATTTTTATTTCATTAGGGACTTCGAACTACGTCATATTTTTTGTTTGTTTTGTTTACATTTCTACTCACAGATAGCTTACAAATCATCATGGAGCAGTACAATCTTGAGGAGCCTTTGTAAATTATCCAAATTTATTACCAAAATCGGTCGAGGCAACTTTAAGAGTCTTGCAGCAAATTTATGGTTCACGTAATCGTCCGACCCATCAAAACAATTGAACGTCTAGAGATAAAATTTGAATCCACATATTCACTACACAATGTTCCAGTGCCAATGAGACAAATAAATGCACGCAGTAACGAAAATATCGCGGCAGCTAGAGCATCAATTCAAGAAGGGTCAAATCAGTCTCTTACACGTCGTTCCGTGAATGGAAATCGATATATAGCCATGATAACGGATTATTTTTTGCCCCAATTGAATGATATGGACTTAAATGACATGTGGTTTCAACAAGACGGTGTTACTTGCCACACAGCAAACAATATAGTCGATTTATTGAAGAGTAAATTTGGTGAACGTGTTATTTCCAGAAATGGACTAGTCAATTACCCGCCTACCTCATGCGATTTGATGCCTTTCGACTACTTTCCATGGAGCCACGTAAAGTCATTGCTCTACACCAACAAGCCAGCAACACTAAAGGAGCTCAAAGCAAATATTGAACAAGAAATTCCTGCAATTCCTCTATCGATTTATGCGAAATAGTGGTAGAAAATTGAGTTTGGACAACGATTGGACTTCTGCAAACGTGCCCGTGGTGGTCATGCAAAAGAAATTGAAACTTAATTGTAATTGAATGTACTTCAACACTAAAAAAGAAATTCGTTTAAATCTCAAACCCTTTTGATTTGATTTTAAAAAGAAAATACGTCGACCTTATTGAAAAACCCTTTACATAAGTATCTATTCAAAATCAAACGGCAGTTTTTTCAATTTAAAAAACAACTTGTACAACACCCATTCACCTCCCCAAATATTAGTTTGTATGTATATTTATTTATTTAAAAAATCAGTTCTTGATTGCCATTTGATGTTAACAATTCATTATTTTGTAAATGTAACGTATATCCCCTACCTAAATCCATGAATTGATTACGTGATTAATTTATGTATCTTCATCATTCTTCCTTATGGATTAACTCACGTTAAAGATATGTCATCTATAATATGTTAAGGTTCATAAATTAGAAAACTGCATCGTTCCATATGGGGAACTTCTTTTTTTTTTTTTTTTTTTCATTGAGGTAACTCTTATTTATTTATATGATATTTTTTGACTGTCTGATTGATAGATTTATGGATTCTAATAATTATTTATTATTTGCTCATTTTGAAAATGTATATAAATTAAAGGTATATTTATTAATATTTAATCCATGGTTAGAAGTTCAAACACATTTTCTTCACTTAAATGCATTTAATTTAATAAAAAATATATGCATAATATAAAATTATACATATATTGTGTGGGTCACACCATTGATAAATGATTCTTTACGAATATAAATATGAATATGTATATTAATCATACCTATTAAAAAATAGGTAACTTTTTTTAAATGATCTTATATTCTATGTAGAGTTATAATTATATTTAAACAAAAATATTTAAATGATTTATAATGTAATAAAGATGTCATTTGAATACAATTGAATGCCAAATGAATGACTTTTAGTGAGTTAAGAATGCATAAAATTATAAACAAATGGATTTATGCCTGAATAAATTGTGAGCATACCAATACTACTACTGCTAAATTAAGCCCTTAAAAGACATATCTAAGACCTAGAGAGCAAAAAAAAAAAAAAAAATCACTCATAAATCTGCATTTTATATCTTTATAATGTAGATATTGAACACAAATATCCCTAAAGTATTTATCAAATATAGGAAGTTAAAATAGCAGATGCTTGTATGTTAAAAAAACTCTTGTTAAAAGTATGATTTGAAACATTTTGAAAATGAAAGATTCATTTTGATTTATGCTTAAATGAGTTCTTTTTCCTCTTTAAAAAGATGAAAATTGAGATATTTTATTCCTACATTGTTTTTGCTATTCTATTTCGAAACCTTTCCTTCAAAAAGAACCAGAAAAAAGAGACCAAAATCAATTGGTAGTTAGCCCATACTTTTCTAACTCATAATTATTCTTCATTAACATAATGTGTAGTATAAAATTGTTCAAAGCTTTATTGGAGCCAGTTCAACCCATCAATGTTCAGAACACGTGCAAGATAAAGTGAAGTAGACAAATCAATGGCTGAAAAGAAAATCCTAGAGAAAACACCGTGAGTACAAAAATTTCTTAGAAATTTTTGGAATTGTCTGGAATTGATAATAGTTTGTATCAACTTTTGAAGAGTCAGATTCAAAATTTTATTTGTGATTGATTTCTTTTTCTTACTCAAAATTGGGCTCAAACCTTTTAAAAAGTATTATTTACAACAATTTAAATATAAAAAATACTCAGAAATCAAATACAAAAATCTAGTTGGAGATACGTGATCAATACGTTAAGTACTATTCTAATTAGATATAGAACCTGAAAATTTTTTAAAAAGGAAATTTTTTTTAACCTTGTGAATCGTTATATTGACAATGACTTATAGTAGAAGCAAGGGTTTCCAACTCCTGAGTCCCGTAGAAAAAACTTAGATGAATTTCCACTCTTTTACGGAAAATCAAATGAAGCTCCTGATAATACGTCATATGAGGGAGGAGATTCCTTGGTTTTCGCAAGGTGGGGAAAAGTTTGAGAGCCACTGGCTTAGAGGATACAACTATGAAACAAATATTTTGATTTTATTTTTTCCTCCCATTCCTCATTATTTTCATACCATGTAAAATGTCGCTAATCTGTTCAACTTCATGGTACATGGGTCATTAAAGAAATTGATATGCATTGTGGTATTTAACCATTTTTAAAGATGTATAACTACTTAATTATGTTTGCACATCAGTATTTGTGGTTATTTATCTATTTGATACGAACGAACGTGATGTAAATGTTTATTTTGTAGTTTATTTGTTTGCTAGCTAAAGTGCACACAAGTCAATATTTGTTCACGTAGATCTTTTTGGGAAGACATACATGATTAAATTAATATATATTTTATGACCAAAAATGAAATTAAACTCTTGCGGCTATATAAAGTACATAGATATGTTAAATTGAGAGTAGCTGTAAGCCTCTATTACGCACTTACAATATTTTTCCTACCATTTCGTATAAAAAAAGGATTACAAAAAATGAATTCACTTTTAAATATGAATGTCTCATAGAGTATTATTATTGGTGTGAATGTTCTGCTGTCGCCATGCTTAAAAATTATGTGTGTGGGGGGGGGGGGAATTAGAAAAATGTTGGTAGCAAGAGTTTGATGTACGTGTACTGCCATCTTAAGGATATGTCAGTAAGTGAGGTCATTATCAATCTACTCTGGAATGTGAATAAGAATATAAATACTTTAACTGAGTCTGAATTTAGAATCATGGAAAGTTATTCTCTCATTTATGAAACTGAGCGAATTCAAGTGGTAAACTAAGGTTTTTTACCATAATCTCATTCTTTTGTAAATAATACACTAAAATTTGAGACCCTTTTCAAGGACTCATAGCAGAGACAAAATCGATGTTAAGTCGATACAATCCCATCAAAATATTCACCATAACGTATCTGGTATATGGTTTTTGTTACGGATTTATGATTTAAAAAAAAAATTAAAATCAATCATATCACAGGTAGGTGATATTAACAAAAGATCTTTCATCAATAGTAACATACTCCTCACTCCTGTCTTTTCCTCGCACTCTGCAAAAGTCCCATCTCGAGATAAAGATAACCAAAGCTTTGCAGCAAAGTGGAAAAACGACGACCATGCGGTCATTTTTTGTCCAAATTTACTTTGCTACAGGACGACTTTTTGGTCCCCATGGGGTGCTATCATGAATTTACTATACATATAACTAAATTCTTAGCCTCCAAGAATAGCTTACCATGTTATTTTTTATTAACAAAGTGACTTCAAAGCGGCATCTTGCTGTGAAAAAGTTGTCTTTTGGCTTAGAAAATATCTTCAAGCTACTTTATTTTTTTTTAAAAACCCATAAAGACATTCGAATACAGCGCTGCGAATAAACTTTATGTTATTTTTTTTTGTCCCATAAAATTTTACAACATCTATTTTAATAGATGTATCCATTCTATACGGAAATTTGGAAAGAATGACAACAACATAAGGGAAATGAAATGTGAGTAAATTCATAAAATATATTTTGATAAATGTTCTCTGAAAGTTGTTTCTTCCCGACATAAATATATATATTTATACATATATGTATGTATTATATGTCAATGAACCTTGTTTCTTAGGTCATACAAACTTTTCTTACTTGTGTTTGTGTATTATAATGATAGGAATGTGAAAATACCTGAAATGCATTATGTGCATCGAAGTAAATAAATTTGTATGTACTATACATATAATAAGAACACTTATTGACTAATTAATTATAAGTAAATATGTACATATAAAAAACCCTACAAACTCCTGATATATATAATATTGTATCATGTGGTAGAAGCACTTTGTTATCTCACACTATCAAAACATTGTTTACAAATCTTATACACAACAATTCAATTTCTTCCAATTAAAAATATCCTTCAAAAACAAATAAAATAAAGTCATTCGAACAGTGTGATTCAATGCATAATAATAATAATAATAACAATTTTTATTTATATATATGTATAGTATACAAAAAAAAAATCAATTACCCTCAATAAAAGATGCCATTTTGATATTCCAAAAGATTTTCGGATCCGAATCTTTGATAAAATATTCCTCTGAAACAGCATTGGGTCGTATAAGTATCTCCGGCATTGTTATTTGAGATCTTCTTTTCTGAAAGAAAAACAAATAAACAATATAATTGATGTATAATTTCTGATTTTCTTCTTCTAAGTTCTATGTTTATAAATATACTCGACGTATTCCTGGGAGAAAAAAAAATGATTACTAAACTTTTGCCATTGTTTCACATTCTAATGCATAATTCCAATATTTTCGCCAATGGTAGAACCTTATCTATTTCTTCATATACATACATGGTCATCTTGCCTCAAACATTTTTGATGAAAGACATTTCACCACCCTAGAAACATTTCGTCGGATTTTATTATTAAGTAGAACTTATACCTGATATTACGTATTTTTAATTGATTTTTTCATATAAACTGTATCAAGTTGATAGATTCTAAGAGGGCTTTGACTCATAATTTCAGTACTTATTCAAGTACATAGCTAAATTACTATATTTACAATAACTTTTTGATTGTATTCTCAGCTTCTAAAAAGAAGAGCAAAAGACAGAGCTGAGAACATATACATATACAATTTGGACTTGAAGTTAAAAACTTTAGGCTCGAGCTCAAAGGTTATACATGAAATAGTAAGATATAATTCCTGAACAGGGCTGTATTCGGGACCCGAGCTCACATTACACTCCAGTCTTATTAAAATGCAACTTTATACTTTGGATGGACTCGAAGTAATTGAGTTTATGAATGGATTTGAATTCCTTTAAAATGACGCCTGAATAGCTTTGGAAAGTGGATCAAATAGAAGATGTACTCATTGAATCTCTACCCTTAAGAAGACACGTGGATGAAGGGAAAATAGATTTTTAAGGAGGAAAAAGTCCAAATTTCTTGTGAGAAACATATAATAAACATTGAAATAGATTATGAGAAAAAAAAAAGCAATTTGATACAATTTTTTAAGTTAAAGGTATAAGTACTATTTATAAATAAAGTTTGGCTAAAGGTCCCTTACGACAATATCTTCGATAGAAAATGTTTGCAGCCAGATTACCAAGTATCCAGGGAACCAATATTTTTTTTATTTTTTTACAGGTTTAGATGTCTGTGCTGCCAACAGAAGGAAATGTACATTTCCATTCAATATAAATGGTGAAGCATTTGAGGAGTGTACCACCAAGGATGAACAAGTAAATGTCTGTGCAACAGCAAAGGATTGGGAGGAGGAGGGACTAGATTTTTCAAATTGTCTACCCGAATGTCCGAAAAAAAGTGAGGATTTAACAGGCAAGTATTGATACAGTGTTTTAAGTTGAATATGAATTTATCCATATCTCAGTTTGAAATAGTATCAAAGGTTGAAGGTTCGGGTTAAAAAATTAATTAATTATTATATCATTTTTAATCGTTTTCGATGTGAATCTTCCAGGTGGAAACGCAACTACAAAAGAGGGATCCCAAGGAATTGAATCCACACCAGTCGGTAGCTCGCCTTCATCAGGCAAGCGATTGTTCATATCGTAAATTAACATATTTTTTGAATTATTTGATTATCTTTAAGTGGAAAGTAACTCAACCAAGGAAGGATCCGTTAATAGTGTATCTGTTAGTGGTGGATCAAGTCCTTTCACTGAAGGAACATCTCCAGCAGGTGAGCTTTAAGTTATTTATAACCATAAAGGAGTATTAAATACTCCTCAATATCAAATCCAGGTCAAAATGCTACTGGTGAAGAAGGCTCAGAGATCAGTTCAAGTGGAATGTCAACCACTCCTTTCAATACTTCTACTCATGCAGGTGAACATTTTACAACTATTATCAAAATAATTTGAAAATTGTTGAAATTTTATCGATATAGTTGGAAATGAGACAAGTGCGGAAGGATCAGACATCAGTTCCTCTACAAATGAAATATCGACCACTCCCATCGGAGGTTCATCTGAATCAAGTGAATATATGATAGTTCATATCCTATCCTCCAATTGTTTTCCTTCTTTTGTTTTTGTTTCTTTGAGGTGGAGCTAGTAGGACTCAAGAAGGATTCACAAACAGCTCTCTCTCTAGTGAAATGACGACTACACCAATGGTTAGCTCTACTGAATTGGGTAAATATGAGCCATTTGTTTGCCTTGAGAATAGACAAACCATACATCTTTGTTGCAGCTGGAAATGTGACAACCATCGAAGGCCAAGAAAGTAACACAACCACAAGTGAATTGGCAACGACTCAATCAGGAAATGAAACGAGTAGAGAAGGTTCCGAATACCCCTCTTTATCTAGTGATACGACGACTATATCCTCAAATAACTTCACTCATCCAGGTTAATGTTCAATTGTTTTCTTTGTGTAAATATAGTAACTACTTTGTTATATTTTTAGAAGGCGGAAATGAAACTATAGGAAATGAATTTGAAACCACCTACCACTCGACCTCTGGAATGTCAACTCCTCCAAGTGAGTATTCAAATAGTTCATCCATTGAGGTAGTAAGTATTAATTATACTATTTTTTTATAGCAGGTAATGAAACTACGGAATCAGGGTTCGAAAGTACATCCGTTATGCCAAACATATCAACCATGCCAGCAGGAAACACTTCTCAATCAGGTGATTACTCAATATCACTTACTTTATAACAGTAAATATCTCTTTTTGTAATGAATTGTCTACTCTAGGGACAAATATTTCATGATAAAATGTTGATAAAGTGAATTTTTGACCCAATTAGTTGGGCATTATTTGACTACTAAGGAAATTCGTTGTAGTTTTTGGTTAAAGACACATACACTTATAAATTATTTAGTTACAGTGAGTTTTTATGAATAGCTCGTGGGTACGCATTTCCTTGAAATCCCGTATTGAATGGCACAAAGTTTGTGCATTTAGTATTGTAGATTTTGTGCTAGTACTCACCAAACCACTTATTACAAGTCAAAACTTATCGAAAAAGCTATGGGATAAATTAAAAACATTAGCACTACATACTCTCACATATAATGAGATTCTAGAACCCAAGATGTATTTATTTGCATGAATATATTAACCAAGTATCTCATTGTATAATTTTGATAAGGATCAAGGATTTTTTCAAAACTGTACATATATTGTATCAATATTTCTGAATATTTAGAGTTTTTCTGTTTCTTTAAATGACTCAGATCATTGCTTTAATATGATTTATTACTATCAGTTCACAGAATTAACTTAGTATCAAAGGCAGTGATTTTCTAAGGAAATAAAAAAACCTTTACATTAGTAAAATTGATAGTTCCAAAAAACTACAAGGAAACTCCAAAAAGTATAGGTGGAAACACCCGTTAATAATTTCTCTTAAAATTAAATTCTATTTTGTTTTTTCTCTTTCTCCAAAAAAAATGACATAATTTTTTTTATTAAAAATAAACTTTTGTACATTTACAAATACATCATGATTAATAACGTTTGAACGACATTTAAACAAACTTAAAAAAGAGATCAACTTTGTTAATTCTCATAGCGATAATTGAAAAAAAAAAAAAAAAATGAAAGAAAACATTTTAAGGAATGCACGGGACAGTGATTTATAACTCGGGGGTCACTATTTGTATATGGGATTACAAATAAGTTTCAATAGGATTGTGACAATAAAACTCACAGCTGAATTTCATTTTTATCAAATCAGAAAAAAATTAACGTTTGTTTAATTTAAGGATACAAATGATTTTTATTTTTTGAGGGAAAGTTTGACAGTTTTCTAGATTTAATATTTAGCATACGCACCCACAGTCAATGCATACAAGTATCGAAGAAATTGGATGAAAATTGAAATTGTACGTGTTCATTTTATATTTTAGATGAAAATGGTGTAAGTAAAGAAGAATTAACGAGTAGTTATCCTACAAGCGGAATGGGAACAACTACGCTGAGTGGCTCTTCTCAATCAGGCAAGTAATTGTATATTTAATTATCTCAAAAATGAACATTCTAAATTTTTATGTACACAAATAGTCGGAAATGAAAGTACTGAAGAAGGGTCAAAAATATCTTCTTCTTCAACTGGAAGTCCATCAACTCCCACTGAAGGCTATTCGCAATCAGGTAAGAATTAGATTGCAGTATGCTTTCAATGAATAAGTTACATCTCTTTGTTTATGTCAATCTTCCAGGTGGAAATGCAACTACAAAAGAGGGATCCCAAGGAATTGAATCCACACCAGTCGGTAGCTCGCCTTCATCAGGCAAGCGATTGTTCATATCGTAAATTAACATATTTTTTGAATTATTTGATTATCTTTAAGTGGAAAGTAACTCAACCAAGGAAGGATCCGTTAATAGTGTATCTGTTAGTGGTGGATCAAGTCCTTTCACTGAAGGAACATCTCCAGCAGGTGAGCTTTAAGTTATTTATAACCATAAAGGACTCATAAATACTCCTCAATATCAAATCCAGGTCAAAATGCTACTGGTGAAGAAGGCTCAGAAATTAGTTCAAGTGGAATGTCAACCACTCCTTTCAATGCCTCTACTCATGCAGGTGAGCATTTTACAATTATTAGCAAAATAATTTGAAAATTGTTGAAATTTTATCGATATAGTTGGAAATGAGACAAGTGCGGAAGGATCAGACATCAGTTCCTCTACAAATGAAATATCGACCACTCCCATCGGAGGTTCATCTGAATCAAGTGAATATATGATAGTTCATATCCTATCCTCCAATTGTTTTCCTTCTTTTGTTTTTGTTCTTTGAGGTGGAGCTAGTAGGACTCAAGAGGGATTCACAAACAGCTCTCTCTCTAGTGAAATGACGACTACACCAATGGTTAGCTCTACTGAATTGGGTAAATATGAGCCATTTCTTTGCCTAGAGAATAGACAAACCACACATCTTTGTTACAGCTGGAAATGTGACAACCATCGAAGGCCCAGAAAGTAACACAACCACAAGTGAATTGGCAACGACTCAATCAGGAAATGAAACGAGTAGAGAAGGTTCCGAATACCCCTCTTTATCTAGTGATACGACGACTATATCCTCAAGTAACACAACCACAAGTGAATTAGCAAAAACTCCTCCAAGTGGCAAAAATAATACGCTTAAAGAAGTATCAGATACAATTTCTTTTTCAAGTGAAATGCCAAGCACTAACGAGGGAGGCTCTTCTATATCAGGTAACTATGTGTCTAGGGCAGGAATGTCCAACCCTTTTACAATGGACAAAATTAAACACTTATATATACACTTTTAAACTTTTAAAAAAAAGTTATATTCAAATGATAATATATTGAATTATTATATAAGTGATTTGCGAAACTCACAAAAACCCTAATATGCTCATAATACTACCAAAAGTTCACATTTTGGACATCCCTAATGTACAATATTATTATTTTTTATAATTGCTGGGATTTATCTACCAGTCGGAAATAATGTCACTGGAGAAGAAGAAGAAATAATCAACAAAACCTACACCACAGGTAAGTTTCCTTTTTATTCAAAGCAAATGCCTTAATCTCATCTCACATATTTTATACGAGCATTGCTGCTATCTTTTCAGTTGGAAATAACAACACTGAACAAAGCTCTGAAGCATCAGTTATAACAGGTAATAAATAACCAATGGGAAGTCATTTTGAACTTGATCAAGTATTTATTATTTAATTTCAGATGGAAAAGATAAACTTAAAACAACGGTGGCTGAAATAAAACACCCTGAATTTATGTCAACTTCATTCAATCATTTAAACAAATCTATGAAGGGGAATGCCATGACTTCTACACTCAATCCAGGTAAATTCAGCTACCCAGGTTTGGATAGAAATGTTATTATTTTTTATCCTAAATACTAATTTGTATAAAATACACGGGGAGAGCTTTTTAAAATATACTTATTGAGATTGAATAGTATTTAAATAAGATCAAAATTACTTATATTTAGAATATATATTAACAGATAATTTTTTGAAACATTGGAAGACCCATCTCAAGCCAATTTTAAGGCTTTAGATCTCTTGCACACTAACTCAACGCTGACACATACAATATCCTATAGAATACCGTTTTATTTAGTAGAGTTTGTGGTCAGAAGATCTTGAGAAAGCAGAACTGACCACGTTCTTTACTATAGCCTACATAGCAAAGTCTATGACTATTAGGATCGCCATGATGACCAAATTGATTGTTTCAAACGTGCTGAACTTTTTCTTAGCATCACTTTTAACCAGTTATTAGCTTATAAATGTAAAGTGAGACAACAATTGAAGGCCCAGGAAATAACACAACCACAAGGGAATTAGCAATCCAGGGCTTTAACCATAAGTCTAAATGTATCAATATATTTGGGGGATATCTGATTTTAACCCCATCAGGTATTCGAGAAAAAAGTGGCTATTTTTTCACAATTTGAGATCAATTATGTATAAATCATAATTGAACCTGGTTTTTGGATGTTATAAATATATTTTTGGCTAGATTCAATTTCTTTAAAGAATTTTTACATTTTTTTATTATTTTGAAATGTGAATTTATGGCTCACATAGAATAACTTCCCATAAAGGTATCTCTATGCATTGTTTGCATCTAAGGCGGCAGTTCATTTTTTCTATTTTTCTTTCTGACTCCTTTTGATAAAAATATTATGCAAAAACTAATTATTTGATTGATAACTACTTATAATCTGATCTCCTTGAATTTTACCTGTGTTTAAGAATACCAACTACAACAAGCAAAGAGAGAATCCCACTTCCTTCCTTCTTTCCAGATCCCTCTTCAATATCCAATTACTTTTTTTTAAATGATTTTTCCACTGACTGACAATTTCTGTATTAGAGCCTAAACTTATTAATATAAAATGATTCCTTTTGATCCCGAATATTAGAATATTAAGATATTCAAACGAAGGAAAATGTCATAGGATATGGAAATTCTCAATAATTAGGTTCTTAAAATACATGAAGGTATTTATTTTATTAAAATCCTGTGAGGGAGTATTCCTAGAAATCATTTAAATTAAATATTCACAAAGATCATAATATTCTGAGAAGTTTCATTTTGTCCTTTCTTATAACTTTTTTATAATACATTTTAAGGTACAACGGGATGGAATGAAAGCACCAAGTCCAAAGGTAGGATATTATTTAAAAAAATATATATACTACTACTATGAGAAATATACCAGGACATTTATTACTTTTCTTTGGAAATCAGATAAGGATAAATGTTTTTGTTTTTTAAGTTGGCAGATCTGTCACTGACATTTGTGCCAATTTACACGTTAAAATATTCATTAGTGTTTGAGAATCGCGTCGTCCTTTTCTAAACAACTTAAATCGAATTTTTTGTCTTTTTTAAAATGTTTAAAAGATGATGACTAAAATGAAATTTAAAAGAATGTTGTTGAGTCCCCACATTTGTTGTCCATAGTAGTATGTACCATGAATGAATAAAGAGAATTATCTCCACCTATAACTTTCTTCTTTCTTTTTTTCATTAGATATATTTCAAAAGCTCAAAATTGAAAAAATTTCAAGTAAGACTTGTACACAAATGACTAAACTCCAAATAATGTGTATTTATCTCAACTATAACAAGATGTAAACGAAGAGTTTAACAATCAAGGTGAACACATTATTCAGATTAAATGTAAGGGACCTTGTGGAATACAAAACCTTACGGATGGAAGACTCCTCTATGGAATTCCACCATCAAAGTTTCATCGTCAATATTATGCAGGTTCTTTATTTTAAGAGGTTCATTGACTGTGCTCATTATTGTTTCAGTATTTCACATTCCATTCTCAAGTATTAGATAATTATCCATAGGTATGTGGCCTCACTGCATGTCTCTTGCTCACATTACTATATATATTCATTTAGAAAGCAAATATTGTCTTATATTCCTTAATGATGCATACAGAACACCGCGCCCATCTTGCTCCTTTTGACTCTTTTTGAAATTTGAAAATATAGATAATAACAGGGTTAAATACATAAATAAATTCATACTGGTCCTCGACTTGTCCTTAATAAAGTGTATTTACTTCAATATTTAAATGTACAAACAAATATAATTAGTTTTACAATTTTTGGGTCAGGACTGTTCGATTTGAACCGAGTCCTTTATAACTATCCTAAATATTATTTTATATAAAGTTAGGATATAAATGGAGTGATTATTTTTATTATTATTATTATGTCTCGTTCCTAGAGGATTAAGTACACAACTTTTTGTCAAAATGATAGAAGAAGGAAAGAGCGATAAGGGGCATGAGATTGACTTATCATTAGATAATAAAGCCAGTTTGAGGACAACAATCCTCTAAAGTCTGAGGTCTCAAGTTATACAGGAAGAAGAAGTTGGAGGTACTTTGACTCAGGAACAATGAGCCATTAGATAAACAGGTACTCTCTGAGATGTTATATCCTACATTAAACTTTCAAATAGATGTATATTGTGTCCAATTTATCTAACTTTGAGTCAAAACGACGACTAATGGTCGTTCGAGTATGATTAACATTTGTGTATTTCTAGTGTTAAGTATTTATCAATATTATGGCCAAGACTCAAAATAAGGCCAAAATTTTGGAAGCAAAGATCAAGACAACAATACTTTGATTGATCGATACCTAGACTTTGAAGGGTCGATATTAAGAAGAGATCAAAACTTTGGGGGGAGAGAACAACATCATGTCAAGATCTATAATTTGGGAATATTGGACACCTTAAAGAATAAGAAAAACTCTATGTGATTTTGGAAATATAATTTTGTAAGGGATGAGGCATTTTGTTAGTCAAGAGTACATTATTCGAGAGCCAAGATGATATCAAGACTTTGATGGATGTGAGACCAAAACTGATATCAAAAACTACACGACTACTTGTATTTAATTGTATATCAATCTTAAATAACAACAAACTAACAAATAAAACATGACGAACAAATTGGAAAGTAAAAGAGTTTCAATGCAAATATCTAAACTTACTCATTGTTCCAGAGCATAAGTACAATAAATAAATATTTAATTATGATCAAATACCACATATATAAATTAACTTTCTACTATTTTTTATAATGTCCTAATTAACAAATATTTTTTTTTGTAGTAGATATAATATAAATCATTCTACTTTTTTCTTCTTTTTTTTTTGCATGCAAGTATTTTTTTTTCTATTATATGTATGTAGGTAAATTTTTGCAACCCATAAATTCGTTATAATTATAACCTAAGAGAGAGAACAACGACAAAAGGTAAAATTAAAAAGTAAATGCCTTACAGCACATTCAACTACAAAAACAAAGTATGGAGAACAAGCACTAATGGAATTGACCCAATTATACACACACAGACATTTTAGGTTTCCCCAAAGAGTGAGTATATATGATATGCATATCGTTGCTTTCATATTTCACAAGAACAAGCAAGCAAGCAAACAAACAAAGCCTTTGTCAATAGTAATGGAAAATGGTTGAGAGTCAATAAGAATAAACACTTTCAAAAAAATCCAAATTAAAATTTTTCAAATGTAGTTTTCAAATTAATTATTACTATACGTAATCTACATAAGAATTTATTTTTCTCTACTATATCTATGGACACCCCATCAATAATTAACTTTTTCAATTCGATATGTATGCTTCAAAAATGATATTGCTTTTGAAAGTCTTTCTTGTATCTACATACCTATGTTCAAGGCTATTAAATATTTACAAAATGAGAGGAAACGCAAGTTTGAAAGCTATGGATCTATACATATAAAGTATATTTCCACGTTAAAATATGAACATACATATTTATGATTGAAAATCTTTTGATATCATGGGTTATTTCATTATTCAAGGAATAAATACATCACAAAAGAATTCCTACTGCATAACAATGGTTTCTTATGGTTTTTGTTGATCTCTACTCCTTTCCCACATTGCATATTGGGCTTTTTGAACATTGATTCATGCGACTCAGTTTAATTAAGATGGAATTATATTGCTCAAGTATTTATATAGAAAATATCAAGCCGTTGGACAGAATGATGTTGTTGGTTTTGACTCTCAAAACCAAGGAACTAGATACACATTTTTCACTTTTTTCTTGCTCTGAGTAGTTTTGGAGTGAAGAACACTTTATTTGAGGTCAAATCAGGATTAATAAATATACTATGGCATTGGTCTAGGCCTTGATAAATGAAAGCAAGAGCTTCAGGGACTGAGACAGGATCAAAATGAGATCAAAACCTTAGTCCTTGGATGATCAATACCTTGGATCTTCTTTTGGTCTAGGGAAAGAGTGTTTTGAATACATGACTAGATTGTTCCTATGTCCCAATTGTGTTCCCGCAATATTAACAACACGTGATTGACAAATTACCATCTCTCTCTCTCTTCTTGCTTGAAAGATTGAGAAATTCAACGAAGAGTAGTTATGGGGAATGAAGCGTTCTATAAAAAATGGCTTTTTATAAATGACTTTCTTTAAAGGGAAAATTTAAATGGATAAATGAAAAAGGATGTGAAATTACCAAAACACAACGTTACTTCTTATTTTTCTTATTCCCTCTTTTAAAAAATGATTTATGACTTGATGGATACACAATTCTTATGACTATGAAGAAATGGTATTTCTTCAAGCATACCTAACTTCTTCTCATATTCATATATATATATATACCAATGTACATAATTTTGTTTTAGCAATAATTTCATAGAAACAATAGAAACATAACTCGATAAAGTCATTTAATGAAAAAAAAATTTAGTAAAACAAAGGAATCTTATCAGAATGTAAGCATTTTATTTTGTAGTCTCCTTTTCTGCAATGATTTGTGAGCAGCTAAAGACTAAAGATTATTCATGTGAATTGTAGCAAAAATAACTACAAACATATGTGATTGCAGAGTGGAGAAAAGCAAATATATCATGTAAATACTGATTTTATGTACATATATGTGAAAATGATGTGAATAGTTTAACTGGACCTTGTAGATGGCATCACTTATCAACACAAAACAAAAATAGAAAATATGTTTGTTCATCATTTGTTCAAAATAATGACAATTTATTAGTCAGCTTTTTATTTTTCTATTTCGTACTTATGCACCTTGTTCATTTAACAAAAAAAAAACCCGTTGATTGGTTGGATTAAAAATCAAATATGATTTAACAGTGTACGATTCCCTATAATTCCTAATTAAAGAATTGTCATATATTTGCAAAAAAAAGATTATCTATCAACTGACTTTGAGCCTCTTTTTTTAAAATTTCATAGTAAGGGTAGTGAGGTAAGAATAAAGATAAAAAACTTTGAGAGGATATCATCACAACTTAGATCATTTTGTAGGAATAGTTGTTGTATTGTTAAAAATTCCTTTGAGTGAGTCAGTTTAAGGTTGTTGTTTTTTTTGTCAAGTATAGAAGGGGATTGTGTCAGCCTTATGATGAAATGATCCTTATTCGGATCAAATGCACTTTTCTCTCTTTTTGTATCATACTTTTCTTTTACAAATTGGTAGAAATTCAAATTTTACTTTATTGGGCTGTTAGTTTTTGCTCTAAAATAGCGGCTATGTTGATATGTGTGTATTTTTTTATTTCCATAATTACTCAATAGTACTCTGCTTGTTCTGAAACAAGATGAGGTATTTTATAGATAATTTTTATAGAGTAACTAAGTCTAATATGAAAACTCCTTAAATAAATAAGCATTTGAATGTTGAAAGCTTTAAGCTCTATATATTCACTCTAAAAGTGAAGAAACAAAAATATTTAGAGTATACGATGGTTTCTCTCCAAGAATCCACTTTTCTCAAAATTTCTCGAGGTTCTACATCCACTACTAATTCCTAGGAAATGAATAACATAAGCTTCCTTTATTAAATTCATTAAATAAAAAGTTGAAACCACATTGAGGATTGTCATTAAATAAAGTTTTTAACGATGATTGCTACGCAAATAATGCACTTTGTTGCATTGACAAAAAATGATGCCCAACTATATAGCAAATTGTTGTGAATTCTTGATGACTTATTTTTATGATAAAATCAATTTTGATTCTGGTATTTGTGAAGTAATTTGCTCTTGGATGATTATGAGATATTTACTTTTTTTTAAGGACAAAGTTACTTTCCTAGAGTGGTCTTAGATATTATCTAAATTCTTTACAAGTATATACTTATTTGAACAAGTCATATATATTAACTATTTTATGCAATTAATCAAATTCTTATTCACGATTATTGGTACAAATGTGACTCCTTAACATGGTTTTGAATATGAAAGCATATTTTTGATAATGAGGATTTTTTGACAACTGAAATATTAGGACATTTTGTCATATTACTTTTTTGGCAAAAATCGGTTAAATTTATAAATTTTACCATTTATTTTTGCTGATTAAATAAATATTAAATAGCAAGAAATTTCATGTCTTTTTTTAATATTTATCATTTCCTTGGTGGTGCTCCCACAAAGCCTATGAAAGCACTATTATATACATTTACTATATTTTATCCAATCATTATTTGTTCAGAAACAAGAGAGCATTGGAGCAAATTTTTGCAAATTTTAATAAACCAATTACTGCGAAAATGAATTGAAATTACAATAAAAAGTTTATCTTCTGTAAATAGAACTTTTGGCCCCTGTTTGTAGTATTTTAAGTCAAAAATATGTTATGCTAATCATATAGAAATAAAAATAGCTAAAAAAAATTGATTTTTCTTCTTCCTTTATTGTACTCTCATATTCAAAATCTCATTGACCTGCCACATATATCTCTTTAATAAAGTGAACTATTTTAATTTTTTTTACGAATGGGTAAGTACAATAAGACTCTGTTTATTATTTACTGTATAATGAAACTTTTGTGCAAAAAGGTGGAAAAAAAAAACATTTTAATCATACTCCATTTTCTATTAATTCGTTTGAACTCTTTAGTCCCCCCCCCCCCTCTGAATGTTCCTGATATTGAGGTAAAATGCTTTTTAAATGTAGTTTAATTGAGATAATGGATTACAGAGAGAGCGTTCATATACATTACATTGGTGTATAACTTATATGTACATATGTGTGGTGTATTTGTGGAAAACAATAGATGCCTTTCATTTTGATCAAGAGTCTAGGGTAATAATTTAGCTGAAAAAGCTTTATTGATAAAAGAAAAAAAAAAGATCTATTTTAGCGGAATTATACATATATAATTATAATTATTTATCTTCCACGTAAATTCTTTCTATATTAATAATATTATCATCACTTACGTTTTAGACGAGAAAGGCAAATGAAAATATTATATAAAGATAAATCAAAATGAGACCATTATTTTCTAGGAGAGAGTCTGACAATTTTTTAGGAATGATAAATTCCTTGCTAATCATTACATATATCGATCTGCTTACATATTATGTTCCTCTTATTGAATCACATCATAATGCTTTTTACATATATGTCCCATAATACACTGGAGCATGGGCCGTAGTAATTAAATTAGTAACACAGACCACTACATAATATATACAGTTAGATATGGTAAAGAACAAACAAAGAGAAAGTTATACATTTCTCTCTCGAAATTACTCATGAACTAATTATATTTAATTTGAGGTATTTTCAAACTAATTTATTCTGGGCTCCCATGATTTCTCATGTAGTTTATATAGAATGTAAGGAAAGGATCAATAAAGAATAATAAAAAGGATTCATTTATTAATGAGAAATCGATTGCTGTGTACATTCGTTCCATGGCTTTCTATTTAACAAATATATGGATTTATATTTCGTCTTCCTTTGACTTGGTACATACTCAAAGGTTGAATGGGTAATCAAATTTTCATGAAAGGTTTCCTTGCTTTAAACATATACATAAAACATAACTTATAATGTTATATAATAATGAAATATTTAAAAATATTACACGATATCCCATAGAATTGCTCTTCAAGGGGAACGTGGATCAATTCAAAATTTAGTCAGTTGCTAAGTTATTACATATATTTTTCAACTATCGTTGAAAGTACAATTTGTGACATTTCTAGTGAGGAGTTAAAATTATCACAAATTTCTTAATGTTCACTACATATGCGACTAATACCAATATATGTATTAACCTATACAAAATATATATTTCTTCAACATAATATTACTTTCAGTTAACCAACTCACAATCTATGATGTCAGTGAAGGAACTATATCAGTAATTAATAGAAGTTGTTCTTTTAGAACTTTAAATAAAGGATTAGCTCTAAAGAATAACGTAATAGACAAATTTCAAGTCTTTTTGTCATTCTCTTTTTGATAGAAAAGGTTGACAAATAAATTAATGCTATGTCCATTCCTTTCTAACATGTCATGAGAACATCAAAAAAAAAATAATAATAATATTTTTTGATTGCATTCTTTCTTTTTCGTAAAGAAAAAATAAAATGCTTCTTTCATAAGTCACTCCATACTTAGATTCCTTGCTTTTTTTTATATATTTTTGGTTAATTCATGTGTATTTATATATATATATATATATATATATATATATATATATATATATATATATATGTAAGCAAATGTATGGAAAATCTATTTTTGGGCATAAAAAAAACAAAACAAAAAAAACATAATCAATTAATGGGACATAAAGTTTCCTCTTTTTTTTTTAATAGGGAGAAAGTTATTGTAACTACGTGTCTTGAATAAAAAGATGAACTAATTTAATGCATGAATTAGTAAAGAAATAAATTGAATGTTGCTAGAAAATCTAGGTAGACCATTTAAAGTCTTTAATTCTTTATGAACCATTTTTTTTAATAGTTCAAAAAAACCATCAAGGGCACCACCATTATTATTATTATTTTTTATTAATTAAAAAAAATGAAGCAAAGTTTATTTAAAAAAAATTATTTTTGGTGTAATATATATGACACAGATTTTCCATCTTTTGAAAGGAAAGGTTGCGAGATACAATAGTCAATATTTTGTCTGATAATTTGCTATGAACAATAAATTTTTGTGTACACAAGGTATGAGTAAAATTTAAAACAGTGTTTAATTAATTATTATTATTATCATTTAATTTTTAAACACTAAGCTTTTAATATAATCTATATTTTGTTACTTAATTATTCATTCAATGAAATTATAAAAAAAAAAAAAAAATCAAAAGATTTCTTTATCAAGGCTTTTGTTAGAACATAGTGATGAATTAATTATTGCATACGTCAATAAAAAAATCAAAAGATTTTATTGCATGACTAGCATTGAAATTTTTTGTATTTGAATAAATACTTGAGAACTTTTCTTTGCATTTTTTTATTTTCTAAAAAATACTCTCTTATTGTAAGTTCGGGAAAATAAAAAAATAAAGAGACTATAGATTAAATTGATTTCCTATACAATTCAATTTTGATTTCACAATTGAATTTAAATTTCCTAGGTGATCACCCTTCCTTCCTCTGGTAAAAGCAATATCATTTGAAGCTAATGTAATTAAACTATTTTTTGTTTTGTATCATTTTTTTAAAAAGATAGATGCTCAAAAAGTGCATAAAAGAGGTCTACGGAAAAAAATATTGAAAGAGGAAATTTATTATAGGTACATATAAAATTGATGAATATTTTTACTACTATGAAATAATAATTTCATACCTTTGACACAAAATATTGAAAATAAGGTTCAAAAAGTTCATTTATCTGTTGGTAAAGCTTTTATCGTTTAACTCACTTTTCCATGTTTGTATTCCAATGTTTCATTTTTATTACATATTTGATTTACCTATGAAAAAATTTATGGTTACAGAATCTAAATTCATAGGTAAATACTAATTTGGTCAGATAAAATACTTCCAAAGAGAATAAATTAAAATTAAGTAACAATATTGATTTGGATTTCAACCTTTTTAAGGTCAAAAGTGAGCCAAGGTTGGTATAATAATAAAGCTGTATGATTAACCTATTCGGCATTCGTATTTAATCCCTTTTTTTTTTTTACATAACATCATGCAAGGAATTTTATTAAATTGACTACTTGACCACGAGTGACTTTAGTCTCTCAAAAAATTGTTATTTATCCCATTTTTTTTAAAAAGGATTCTCCTCTCACAACTTTTTAAAGCAAGAATTTATAAAAAATTTCATTAAATACTGCCAAAAAATACGAGAAGACCACTTAGAGTCTTTAAATCTGTATGGACCAAGGTTTTTCTTCACAATTTTTAATTCAAACAGACTCTATATACGAATAAATTTTTAGTAGTTTCGAATAAGTTGGATAATAAATATTTACATATTCACTGTCAATTATTCCTTAACTTACAAAAAAAACCTAATTTTTTATGCCAGTTCACTCTTTGCATAGAGCATTTGTAATGATGCTCTTCTTATATGCCTTACTGAGTTGGTCAGTAAACTATAATTTTTCGGTAAATAGTGACATAATCGGAATATGTTTAGACCCTATGAATACTTTATGTGGTTACATAGTAAAGTACAAATGTCTATTTACTCAATTTTTTAATTGCAAAAAATAAATTAGTTGATAATAACAATAAAACATGATCTTAAATTAAATGAATCTCAATCACAAAATGAATAGAATGCAATACCTTTTTTTATACCTATACAAAATGAAGGAAACCTTTAAAAGCACAAATGGTATAAATATTTTTAAAAATTCTACAAAATAGCATAAAATAAGAGCAATCAAACTCAAATCCTATCAAAAATATGATCCCAAGTTGTTGTTTTTTTAAATCCTTGTTCTTGTGAATATAATTTAAATAGATGAACACTTTTATTTTTTTCTGATTTGACGTGATTCTCATTATGAAAGATGATATACTTTTTAGTACGAAGCACATACATATACTTAAAATGTAATGAGGCCATGCTGTTATTTTCTAAGCACATTTGTCAACAAATGTTTTTAAAATGAATATACATACATAGACAGGTAATTTTACTTTGTATTTTAAACATAAGTACATAATTAGAATGTTCTGCCAAAATTAAAGGGACACTTTCCATAATGCAGTTGTAATTGTGACCTACTATTGCAAGAGAATCATTATTACTGAATCATAATCCGGACTTATCCACATATATATATATATATATATATATATATATATAATAGGTTGTGGAAAAAGTAATTTTGTATTTTCCGCTTTATTTCAATGTCTTATAAAAATGGATACAAAAATCGGATTTAGACCAAATAAGCAGCTGTTCCATTCTTTGCGTTTACTTGCTTCAACGAGAGTTTAACTTCATATTACCCTTTTCGTAAAAGATCTTGCCCTTATTTGCAAAAAATTGAGACAACCAATTGTCGCATGACTCTATTGAAGCCAAATTTGTATCCCCGAGCGCGTAATAGTCACTCGCTGCAAGGTCCGGACTATAAAGTGGATGCATGAGAACTTCCCATCTGAGCTCTTGGAGCTTCAGGCGTGAAAGACGATTCCTTTCCTATTCGCCAATGATGGCCGCTTCTTTTTTTAAGAGTAATAGGTTATGTATGTCGAGGAATAAACCACGGATTCTTAAAAGTTTTAAAGGAATCTGGAATATTCTTTTTAACTTTTTTGATTGCAACAACATTCCTTTAGTCATCATCTTTTAAACATTTTAAAAAAGACAAAAAATTCGATTTAAGTTGTTTAGAAATGGACGACGCGATTCTCAAACACTAATGAATATTTTAACGTGTAAATTGGCACAAATGTCAGTGACAGATCTGCCAACTTAAAAAACAAAAACATTTATCCTTATCTGATTTCCAAACAAAAGTAATAAATGTCCTGGTATATTTCTCATAGTAGTAGTATGTATACATATATATACGGTGGTACAAACCGGGATGTAGGTTTGATTGAGGTCCATAACCTTTTGAAATCATTTTCATACTCCCTATAGTCTAAATTTTACGTCTTCAGATAGGCAACTTTTTTTAATGTAGAGTTTTTGAAAAAATTAGGATTTTTTTTTCTTTTTTGCTAACGTGTAGAAAAAGTTCGAGGATGAGTTACGGTACTAAATAAGGGAGATTTACAATTGCTTTGAATGTAACAATATGATAAATATAGGTCTCAATTATTTGGATGCTAAAGTTTTATTGAAAAAAAAAAGAAAATTAAAAAACTGAAAGTCAATTTTGTTACTTCTCCGGAGGGAAAGTTGAAAAATGTAGTCGAAGAAACATGTTTTTATGAGGAATTAAAAAACAAATTCAAATTATTTTGTTATACGCTAAAATGTAGTCAAGTAGTGTCTACAAAAAAATGCTTCAAAGAATGAATATCTCATCTCTTAAAAGTTGAAATAAATATACAGGAAGGGAGTAAATGTACCGCGTATAACGCCGCATAAAACATTTATGTTTCTGCCTATTTCTTTTAAAGATTTTAGTTTTAAGGGTCATAATGGATTTTTTAGCAATTGATAACAAATATCTAGGGTATTTAACGCGTATTTCACCTAAAATTAGATAATCTTTATTTATACTTTTTTGAAAAATCTATGCAAAATTACTTGAATACATACACTAAATTGGCTAATAAAATTCGATCCTGTTTTACATCTATTAAAGTTTGAATTTGTCTGTTATATGAACATCTAAATTTTATTTTCCCAAAAGTTATCTAATGTTGTTAAAATATTATTTATAAATGACTTGCATTTAAGGATACATATTTAAGGATCTTAAAAAATACAACTCTTTCCTTTCTATAGCTTTGGCATATTAGTTAGACTTTGAGAGTCTTTCTAGTCTTTGTGTGATGACTTTGATGTTGTTTTGTAATATAACATGTATATATATATATATATATATAGTAATATGGTATAATATGACTAAGGGAAATCGGTATCAATTGTACATATAAAACGTAAAAAAGTAAACTAATATTTGTGAAGTCATCAACGTACTAATTAATTCACTATTTTCTTAGAATGTTAAACTATATTTGATAAAATTAATTTATTAATTATCATAATATTGAAAGTACAAATTAGTTCGGTTTGTTTGTGTTGTTTGCTTGTGAATAATGCCTGTGGATTTTCATCATAAAGTAACAGCTCTTTGTGTAACTTTTAATGATTTTGCAAGTTCTTTTTGCGTTTGACTTGGATTTTCATCCAATTCTTTGTAACATAACTTTTTTTGGATGTTCAGTGTCTTTAACACTAAAATTCCCATTCTTCAAAAAAGTCAAAACCATTTTTTACATAATTTATCAGTTAGAGCATTGTCATTCTAAACTTTTGCAAGCACTCGATATTATTCAACTGCACGTTTCTTCTTCTAATTAAAGCAGAGACATACAATATCAAAGTGATATGAACTAAATATTATTGGCAAATGTCTAATTTATCAGAAATCACTTGTCTTTATGAAATATTTATAACAGTCAGAGCCATCTTTTGAAAGCGAGCTGAACTAATTTGTATTTCTTATACAACTCAATGTATTTAAAAATTATACATTATATTTATCAGTTTTATGCGTATTAAATAGTATCATAGACAAGAAAGCAGAAACTTTGATAATACGGTATACGTATTATTCTATACACTTATTTTATGTTCTCATAAGTTATAGATAAGAGGGTAACTTTAAGAATAAAATGGATCTATTTTCACAAGTTTATTACTGAATTGACGATGTGGAGTCTTTACTATATACGTGGACATATCAGCATATTTCTTCTTCTATAACTTTCTACTTATACATAAACTGTCAACGTCTTCCCTCTATCACAAATACCTTGATTTTTTGGTAATCCGGGTTTTAGTTTTGTTTCACAGATTACTACAAGACAATGAACTAATTATTTGAGGAACAAATTAAATTACGTACAAAAAAGAATTGATTTTTGTACACATATGTGAAAAAACAACAAAAGGGATATATAAATATCTAATTGAGCATCTCGACCTAGATTAAACTTCATAAAAATCCAAGACATGTAACAAATAAGAGTCTATACTTTATTCTAAATCCAGTATATTACTAATTTGAATCATTGCCTAGTGCGCAATTCGGCTTTAAATGTGACATGAGTAATGCATTTCTTAATTCCTATTTATTGATTATTTTTTTCATGATTAATGTTCCTCATCATCAGATCCCAGAATAAGTTAATCGAAAAATGTTTCGAATATAAATTATAAACCATTAGTTTAAGAGTAAGGATCTTTGTTAGTTTGTTTCACAAATGTAAATATACTTTGATTATTATTTGTATTCTTTTCGTATCTACAAAATATCCTTAACCTCATTTCTAAAGATTCACAAAATGAATTTTGGGATCCAAGGAAAACGTGAAACTGTTTCCAGAGTTCTCTTAAGTCTCTCTTAGTCAAATAATAATAACAATTTATTTGCCATAAAAACACTTGCCAAAAATTGCTTTTGAGGCTCGCAATTCAAAAGCTATGAATCTTACCTTTTCTTCTTCTAAATTATCTTCTTCTCCCGAAACGCCTACGAACTCAAAAAGGGATGGGACTCTGAATAAAGACTTTCCATCATTTTGACGTTCTGTATATCAACAACACTCGAAATATTATGTGTATATATTTGTCTAAGTGTAAAACCACGGGCAACACACACTCCTAAAAATACACAGAGAAGGAGAAACTTGAATAAAGTGACTTCCCTCTGCAATGTACGATATATGGGAGACGACGGTACCTTTTGCTTACTGATGAGTCTTAACTGCTTTTACTATTCTCACTACGAGATATTATTACAATAATAACAACAAATTCTACTATTTTCTTGCGTGCGCTTGAAAAGTGTTACTCAAGCAAAGAAGAAGGGGAAGAAGAAAAAAAAAGAGCGGGAAAAGTGTTTCCGAATATTTATGTTGTTTTCCCCTTTTGAAAAGATGCCTTTTTCCCTTTATAAAATATGCAGGAATTCAAGTATACATTTTGTGACATATTATAAGTATTAATCTACAAAGGTTCTTTGTTCTCCTCAGAAATCACATCAGTGAAATATTCACTAACAGATGTTAATGATCATGTTTCTATCTACTGGATAATGATATTGTACAAACTACTAAACATTTCCTTAAAAAATAAAGCACTATTAAATTATAAAGAGCCCTTTAAAAGCCATGATTTTTCTTTGCCTTTTCGGGTTTTTAAAGATTCGAGGCTGTTTTTGACACTTAGTGTTGTTGCATGTTCATTTATATCAACATATTACAGTGTAACAATACATACTAGGTTATTAATTATAAATCCATGTGACTTTGTTCCAAAGTATCCTCCTTCCACAAGATATGCTCTTCTATCACAAGAGGGATTTCAATTCTCTTGAATTAAAAATCAAAAATATCATTATGAACAATTTCTACATCAAAGGCATGAAATAAAACATTCTACAACTCTGCGTTTGTCATACTAAACCAAAATATATTCATCAAGTCGAAACTCTTATGATGTAGCAAGGAAGTGGAATGTGCCCTGTGCTCTCTTCAGAAAATTAATTGATCTGATGGATCCATGTTCAATGCTCACACATCCTTATTTCAAGTCCATGAGACACAATATGACTATTTCCAGTCTCATGGATTTATACCAAAGGAGAGAAATCCTCAAAGCAGATCTCTTGAATGGGGATATCATTGCCTGGGATTCTCTCCCACATATGTAGAATATTTCATTGATAAACACCGAATCTGGATTCCACCCTCAAGATCCATAAGGGATTTATTTTCGAAATGAAATGAATATTTTTGTTAGTTCGACTACCTCTTCTCTCTAGCTCTCTGTCTCCCTTTTCTTTCTCTTTCATTCCAATGACAATGACCCCTCTAATATATGAACTTTTCTTATTGAATTTCTTCAAAAAGGAGCTTGTGTATTAAAAAATGTTTTGATAGCCTTATCTCAAAAGGATGAAGGTAGAGAACGTTTTAGGAGGGGATCTTTATATGAAATTAAAGTTTGAACGCTCAGCTACCAAACGAGTTACACTGGTCAATAGTCTAAAATCCTAAGGAGCATAAGTATAATAAAAGTTATTCAGTTTTGCAGACTGATTTTAAACCTTTAAGTTTTTGCTCCAGAGTCCTGATGTTTTCCAGAAATTGGACCCTACTTTTTTTAGCTTTTCGGCACATTTTCCAACTTTAACTTCAATGTAAGCCTAGAAGGATTTAAATTTTGAGCATTAAAAAATGATGATTTGCTAGTGGTTTTTTTTTTCTATGCAAATTCCATTTCCAGTCTTTGTTTTGATCTAAAGGAACTCCTGGGGGCGTAGGATGTCGGAGTAGGCCCAAAAGTCGGCCAAATCTATTGTACTTAAATAACTCCTTAAATATTACAACAAATTGGATTAATAAAGAATGTATTGAAAAGCTGAGACCCATAGCTTTCAAACGAAATGTCAAGCGCCCTATAAGAATCCTTAATTAAGAAGAAATCGACCATCTAAGTTTGTAAATTTTCATCCAGTTTCGAGCAAAAATTCACTATAAATCAATGACTCACGGTAGGGCTACTTAAGTAGTAGCACGCAAAAGGATTAAGAAACCAGCTGAAATCCTTCTGCAGGCTACTACTTAAGTAGCTCTACCCTGAGTCATTGATTTCTAGCAAATCTTTGGTCGAAACTGGATGAAAATTTACACAAAATACGAGATAAAGAACTAGAAAAATTACAACAAATCTGTGGCTTTTGCACATTGCATTTACTAGACCACTCCATTGAATAAAATCAGCTGAGTGCAAATAGTTGTATATGGAATATAAAAGGAAATTATACATATACACTCGTCTACTTCCAAAGTGGACGTAAGCATCATTTTCTCTACGTATGATGACGCACGATAAATCTTCGCAACGCGACTCCTTTCCTTTCGTTGTACTGTAATCTCATTTTAAGTACAACATGTAAGTACTATCATGGTAGTAATCAATTACGTCATTCTTTCCATCTGTTCAAGACATAACAAGAAATGATTTGAGCAACACATATCAATGTTGTTCAAAGCATTCGTAAGGGGCATTGACACAAATATACATACATTAGTCTATTCATCTATTTATTTAAAAAATATCCTTCTAACCACCTTCTAACCATTTATAAATAAGTATATTTACCCTTTTGCTCAAAGTTATAAAATATTATATCTAATAATTTGGACGATGTGCCTCATGAAACTTACGATAATTGATTTTATCCCCCACAAAAAAATAGATGTTGATTCGCATTTTATTATTTGCTACAAAATACAAATAGTAAAATCTTTGATTGCGAGTTATTCAAGAGGATAGTTAATCAAGATCGATCTACATCTAACTCTTTTACAATTGGCACATATATTGTAAGCCATAATTATTTTTACAATTCGTCAGTATATTAGGGTTTATCTCTTGGTATTACGGAGCCCCATTTTCCCTAGATTTACGGGGTTTTACACCTACGGGAAATTACAAGGAAATCCCGCATTACTATTTTACAATATAGGCTTCATTAAATTATATGCATATAATACATATAATTCATTAAATTAAAGGTTAAATACATATTGAAGAATCTGTTTTTATGAATTGTATTTTGCTAATGATGCATTTTATATACATATATTTATATTCAAGTACTAAAATGTTACAAATATTGGAACTCTACTTCAACAATATTCAATATTGTATCTTCTTTATTTTTCCCTTTTATAGGACCCTTTTGGGCTATAAATTACTTTTGCGTCTTTAAAGTTGTAAATCTTATGCGTTTGTAGCATGATAACCCTGACAACTTGATGAGTTTTGAAAAAGGGAAGAAGTTAAATCAGCTACAAGCAGCTATTCTCCTTTATATTTACAGATGAAGTCACTATATGTATATAGATGAGACAATAAGTAGATGGAGTTATCTAAAGTCAAATGGATACTTTAGATAACTATGTATTTTGAGTGTAGAAGTTGTAAACTAATCTTTATAAAGGGGAATTTAACTTGAGCCCTAATTTGTTCATTTCGTACCTGCTTGCTTTACTAACCAAAAAAGAATGTATTCCTTTTGACATTTAGCCTTGAGAGTGGATTGTAGATGCAGGGAGTGCAATCAAAATAACTGGTTTAGTCTCTCTTCTGCGGCCAAGTAGCTACATTTGGCTCTAGTATTATCCAATTGTACATGAAAGCATCAAATCAATATATTTTTTTTTTTCATTATTAGATTTAAATAATAAGACTTGATGTGATAAAGGAAACCATCTTCTTGTTAAAGCTTTTAATGAATTTGAAACTAAATATATATATGTTTTAACTATATGAAAATATTTGTAGAAACACAAATTAATTTTGTCTTAAAATAAGTTTAAGCCTCAAATGGTTATGTAGTGAGGGATGTCGAAACCGGAATGTGATAATAGTTTTTTCATTAACTTCAAGTTTAAAGAATATAGCAAAAGTTCTAATATATATATATATATATATATATTTACATGACATATAACAAAAGTTACAGAGTTAATCAACACATTAAACGATTAACGAGATAATAAATTAATACAGAAAGGAATAGTCAATAAATTGTATAGTTGAGTAAACATACAAAACTTGATCACTGATAATTGAGATTAAAATGTTTAAAGTTGCAACGACGATTCCAGGTTAGTGTGTTAACGTATTAAATATTTTAAAACAGAAGTCTTGAGGAAGTTAAACACTATGCTACACTTTCAAAGTATATAATCACGAGATAAATATAGAGATTTGTTCAAGAAACGTAATTGAAGACCGTCCAGATATTTTTAATTTCAATACTAATAAGACACCCACTCGTTTGTTTCCGTCCACGTCCCACTCAATATCGATATTCATTCCCATTTTGTCAAGCTTTTAGATCTTATTTTTGTTTTTATTTTTTTTGTAGAAATAGAAAAAAATCAGTTGTATGTATGTTCCTGGTGAGAATTAAAAAAAAGTCCCTGAAAGTCCAGGATAGGACGTAAGGTGTAAAGATGAGAAAATTATTGGTATCCTGACGATCGTAAAATAGTATCAAAAGGAGGTCTATGTTGGTAACCTTCAAAATATTTATACTCTTATTAATACTCTTACCTATTTTGAAGACTCAAAGGTACTCAGTTGACAAGGAGCACTAAGAGATGTCTTTTTTTTATGAAAACATGAAGTTTGAACTTTACAAGGATTCCAGTAATTTACACATTTCAAAGGATGGGTCAACCTAACACCTATGTACATAATCAACCTAATATATGTACAAATATCTATGTTTCATAAATATATTGAGTCACCAATGGATTCTATTTATAAAAAAAAAAGACAAGACAAGGGGGAAGTAAATGATTTATGAGGTACATATTGATATGGGCAAAAAAGCAAACGGAATAACAAGAAAAACTCTTTGAATGGGAGTTTTCAGTTGATTCTACATGTGTAGTTACGTACATATATAAATATATATAAACATAAATAGCTATATATCAGACCAAAAATACATTTAAAAAAAAACAAAAAAGCAGACACAAACAAAGTTGCTAGGTATTTCATTTTTAGTTTTGATATAAATATGTATGTATTTTTGTACTATATATGTATATTACTAACTCCTGTAAAATAACCTGATTGCAATGAGCAAATGTAGGCCATTCTATTTAATTTCACTCAATAGCATGACATAAACGAGGTGTTTATAGGCCTTCCTTCTCATACTTACGTAAAACAACAGCAAGAACAAATAAACAGAAAATAATAATAATCAAAAATTGCAAATTAAATGATGTGAATCCAGTAGGAGATATTTAAAGACTCTTTTCATATAAGCAACTGTGACCTTAATTTGTGTATATCAAAGCAACGTATCTGCCACAAAATAAGGAGACACTATGACGTAGCTAAAATTCTTGTCAATGTGTAGACAAAACAAAGTATATGTCATGCTTTTTATGATTGTCGTCATCTCACATCTATTTATTTAATTGGCGAGTGTATTTAGTCTAACACAAAAATAGATAATCTTCTATGGAGCACACATAGCATGTGCTAATCATTATTTAATCTTGCAACCTCTCTGTATAGATGGAAAAAAAATTAAAACAAAAAAAAAAAAAAGACCAAAATCAGTTGGTAGAACTTTGTCAGGCAAATTCTTCCCCTTAGTGGAGTTATTCCAAATTGCACACAGCTCTTAAGAAAAGAGCTATCTTGTGTTATGCTAATCAACAAATTAAACGCTAATAAGGGGAAAAGATGGAAACAAATTGACAGCTGACTATAAAACATAATATACTTTTTTTTTTATTTTTATGAGTAGGGATGGGACTTTTGGAGAGTTCGAGGAATGGGCGGGAAAAAGACTTTAGTACTATTGAATTACCATTTTTCTGAACATCAACTATCTGTTTAATGATTTCGTGTGTGTGGGGGGGGGGGGGTGTTTATATAATTAGAGATGTAAAAATGCACGCATTTTAAAGCGTACGATTAGTTCTCAAAATGCATCTTAGTTGAAACCCTATAAATAAATATTCTTTCATCATTCATAAATAATCAAGCTGTTTTCCTTTTCATTTTGACATAATAATTCTTATTATATGTATTATCCATTATAAAAGTTACAATAATATCACACTGTAACCTTTCCTTCTATTTTGGTTGAAAATTTCCTTTACGTTAATTATCTCTCGTAAAAGTGACTATATGGAGAAAAAAATATAGTTAGAAGTAAAATATTCATATTATAAGATACTTCTATCTTATAAAATGTTTCATTTGTTGATACTTTAATATGTTTTTAGCCATTTTCTAGAGTTATAGAAAAGGTAGAATAATTATAAATATCGTTTTTAAAAAATGCAACTATCAAAAAACCTAATGCATGTAGAAAAGACTAAGATTAGGTTTGATATTAACAATAAAAAGTGCATTACAGTCTGTATAAAAAAACCCTCATGCAATACATAGTTCGAAAAAAAATTGTTTACCAGTATAATTAATTCGTACCGTATTGAGTTTTCAAGGACAACTTACAGTGAGAACAAATTAATATCCAGGATTGCCGTGCATGGAGGTTAATTAAAAGACAAAAATTGGCGTGTTTTCATGCTCAAGATATTTTTGATATAAAATGGAATCATGTGCTAATAAAAATTTAATTCTTCAAAGGCTATTATTTTATTTGTTGATCATTTTTGTTAAATATATATTCCTCATTTTTCCTATATTCGTTTTGATAAAGAATGCATTTTTACTACTATCAAACCACTTGAAGACTTGAAGATAATTGTATTGTCAGAACAAAGTTTATTTTTTATTTACCTATTTTTAACAAAAATAACAACAAATCCAAAACTAATGTTTTGGAAAATTTCCTGTTTACTTAAATTAATATCTACAACTTTGATTTGAATAATATCTTTCTAAAACATGAATCTAAATTAATTAATTACTATAAGTATATGAAGAGCTGTCTTGAGCTTGGGGCAAGGCTATCACTAGGAATGTAAATCATATGCAATTCGGGCTTGTAATAAAAAAAGAAAGAGAAAATCAACCTGGCAACCCTGACAATTTAATGAATGTCGAGGGGGGAAGCAGCTTGAGCTGTCATGACGTTTTACTGAGCTACAAGCTGCTATTCTCCATTATATATACAACAATAAATAATAACATAGATGAGAGGCAGAAAATTAACTGAAATTAATGTCAGGAAATTATATATTTTTAACTAATAATAATTATACGAGGACTTGAGCCCTTTTTGTTTACATTTTATTTGCTTTATTAACCTTAATGCATGTATTCTTCCTTCATGCGAGATCTTTACTATCAGGTAGATGTTTCCCCCTCAGTAATGAAGGGACAATGGATAACAGCTTTGGAAAACAAAAAGACCTGTTCGAAGAGCCAACTCCACAAAGTCTCGCACGCGGCATTTTGCATATTATTTACATACCTAGCTATCACAGCTACATTCATATTGTTATATCGACATCAAATAAGCAGCCTCCATGATTACCACTTCATTTTTCATGTCATCAAGGGGAGGAGCTTATTTTTACACGCTGGATGCGCACATTTTTACATCTCTAATTATTACTATTAGGTCTAGTGAAAACAAATCCATTATTTTTGCATGAAATTGAAGGCTTTATTTATAATCCAATATGAATCCAATTAAATAAGACCGTTTTGTTCGATAACTTGTTGCTATTTTGACGGTAATTTTATAATGTCTATTTCATAGCAGCCCTTGTCCCTATTGAAAAAAAAAAAAAAACTGGAACAGTCGATTTTCATAAGTTTCTCTTGAGGCAACGTTTTTACAATCCAAATCATTTACCATAGGCAGGAACAGGTGATAATCACTTGGTGAGAGGTCCGGACTATAAGGTTGATGCATAAGAGCCTCCCAAACAAGCTCTCGTAGCTTCTGGCGAGTCACCATCGATATGTGCAGCCTGGTGTTGTCCTGATGAAACACCATTCCTCTCCTGTTGGCCAAAGCGGGGCCCTTCTGGGTGACTGCTTCCTTTAGACGGTCCAATTGTTGATTGTACAGGTTCGAATTAAGAGTTTGGCCGTAGTTTACCGACATTTTCGACAATTGGTCTTCCACAGCGTGGTGCATCTTTGACATCAAAACTACCGGAACGAAATCGGCGAAATCGAAATTGTGCATGATTGGCTGTTACAATAAATGGACCTTAAACACTCTCCAAATTTTCAGCTCCCTGACTCCTCAACGATCTAATAAAGAATGAACATAAGTACCAACCGTTTTTCCTTTTTTAATCATAAAACTGTTACTTTTCTCTACAAAAGTTGTGTCCCTAGTAATGAGGTATCTTTATTCCATCCTGTAGAGTTAGTCTCTATTTTATATCTCTTTTAAGCAACTCTAGTTAATTATTTTCATATAATGATACTTGTTGAAAAAATTTTCACCAAGTTTCCATATGGATCTATAATTCTCATAAAATCTACCATCCATATGAAATGCTGTAGTCCTTGTGAGGCCATTGACGAAAGTGACATCTCCTTGAACCAAGCAAATATGTAATTTATTTTCTTATACATATGTATATTGGATATGATTCCAGTAACCATCAACTGTTTACAATTCTTGGACCTTTGCATGGTTCTAAACATATCCTCATGGATTAACCCCAACATGATCACAGTCATTCTGTTCAGAAAAACCACAAAACAAGTCATTCCTGTCTTTTTTCTTGGCCCCCTTCTTGAAGAAAAGGCTCTCTCGTGGATGTATTTCAATTTTATACAACATTTACGACCCCATAGTTCTTATTTTATCTGATAATGTAATTAATCACTCATTGAAAATAGTACGTATATTTGTATTAATTCATTATATTTACAAAACCATACATATAAATATATAAATCAAAAATACCATAGAAATTTCTTTATCAATTGAAGAAAAGGCTATTTATTTATATATATATATATATATATATATATATATATATATATATATATTCTATGAAAAGAAAAGCAAATAGCAAATATAAATTGTGTTTCATATTGAAAAATACTTTAATGTCATTGGAAATGGCAATAAGTTCTTTGAGTCTCGACACAAGTGCATTCTACGTACTTGGTTATAATTATTATTTGAACAACATTTATTCAACCGAAAATGTATAAATACAATACAATAGATGCGTGTGTGAAATATGAAAAGGGCCAATTTGAACACCATTCATGCGTTAATATGATTGCATTTACAACAGCCAAGTTTGGCAACATTTGGTAACTTTTTGGTTGATATATTTGAAAGATAAAAAAATAAATAAAAATAATGGGATTTGAAATCCTTTAGAATAAGAATTTCTTAAGATACAAAAATAATTTAATGAGGCTTGAAGGTCGAAAATGACCCAGTCATGTACCCATGTATATATTATGTTTTGTGTGTATATTAAGATTTTTGTCAAGTGTTGGACCCAATAAGTTGTTTATATCTTTTATTAAAATGTGTTGTTCATTATAGGGTTGTTTTTTTTTAAAAAAAAATACACAGCTTAGTAAGCCCTAACAAAAGTCAAATCATACCCTTTAGTCCTTCTGACTTAACATAAATGCATTTGGTATTTTTTTTTTTTTTTTTGGTCTTAAGTCGGTTTAATTTGTGCACAATTGCGTTCATTTATGATTGTAACTTTTGAATTGAACAACAACGAAAACAAATAAGGTATAGAGTGAGCGTTTAAACTATAACTAATGATTTGAATAATTAATTAATTAATTGAAGGGAGGGGGAGGCTTTAGTTAGTTTGTTGTATGTTTTAGCATTCTCACATTTCTATGAAAAAGAGCAATAATTTGAAATATGTATTGTCATGAGTAATTAGAGCAATATTTGCTTTCACTCTGTAAGCTCATTATTCGTGTCTTTAATTTAGGTTTTGTGTCATTTTGACACAAAATAAGAAAGTAGGTGAACTCTTAATTTAGGTTACTCAAAATATTTTTTTTCCATTCGTGCAAAGGGAACACCTTCTTTTGTTGTGAAAGAAGTGTAATTTGTCATTTTTATTTAGTTACCTAATTTAAGAAAACATTTATGAATGAATAAAAGACGTACATTCTTGTATTAAATACTACCCAATTCAATACAACTTAATTTGGTCATCGAGTAGTTCATTCAGTTGTTTTATTTGCTCAAATTGTACATTATTTCTATTCAAAGTTGTATAGTCAATTATACTTCAAAAATTTTGAATTAAGGTAAGCACCAATATGATGAGTTTTTTTTGTTTTGTTTTTTAACTTGGCTTTCATAGAAGGCATTGAATTTCAAATGTGAATATTGAAAAATGTTTAGAACGGACACAATTGAAGTCTAATATCCATACGTAGACGTGATAGCAACAAATTTGACATAAAACTGCATTCATGATTTAAGAACTTATTACTATGTCATGCAGAATGACAATGAAGAAAGCTTGTACAAAAAGCGTAAAAAAGCGTTAAAAGTGTGTATAGATAATTAGTTAATTGTAAATGTAATGAATTTACAGCACATATATTAAATTTTGATGATTAGACCGGCTGCTTCAAGTGTTGTTGTTCCCAATTTGGTCCAAATAAGGGAAATTTTATATGCATTGTACATGTTTAGTAGTACTAAAGAACTCATAAATGACTATTTGTAACTTAAAAATATCGTCGTAGTTATCCTTGATTTCAAGAGTACATTTACATAGCCATTTTGAAATATTACTTTTATAGTTTTGGTGAAACCGTTAAAATTTCTTAGAAACTTTTTATTCATTGTAAAAATTTATTGAATGAATTAAACTTTCTATAGAAATACTTTAACTCATAAAATAATGCATATAACATTTTGTAAACAAAACAAATAAACAAGAAGCTAAAGAAGGGAGATTTGACAAAGGTGTAGACTCTTTCCTATGCAATAAAAATACATTTTAAAGATGATAGAATAATTTACAATTGCTCTAAAAATTAAATAGAGATAAAAGATAAATCCAAAAATAAAATAAAAAATATTATAAAGAGACATATTTTAAAGACCATTTACTTTGCTTTTTATCTTGAAATGGTGCATATTGAAATGTATCAACTCTCTCTCCTGGTAGTATACATATCGAATGCACCCAAGATATTAATTTGCAATTTGTAACAATCAACGGTTGAAACCTAGGCAAGAAAAAACAAAAATTCTCTTTCCCCTACAGCAGTGGTTTTCAACCAGGGTTCCGCGGAACCTTAGGGTTCCGCCAGTACAGTCCAGAGGTTCCGCAATTTCTAAATTAGAGCAAGGATAAATTGCATAAGACAACCAAATTATTGCACAGGGGTTCCTCGAGCCAGTGGAATGTTTCCATGGAGTTCCACTCCAGCAAAAAGGTTGAAAAGCACTGCCCTACAGAATGGAGTTACACAACTTCTTAATGAATTAATAATAATTTATTTTTTAATTCACAAATTATTCACGGGCCCATGTTTTTGTTTATATATTTGAATGCTAAAGTCTCTGGATAAATTAAAGGGTATCTATTTATTTAATCAGAAATACACACTAGTATCAAATGAAAGGGCATCATAAAAATTATTTTCATATTTTCTTGGCATTGCAATCTGTAAAAAATATTTTTATTAAAAATTGGAATAGATACAAAGTTGAAAAAAGGTACTCATTTGAAATGAAACTATCCTTATGTTATGAAAATCACCGCGAAAGTTATGCTAGTAATGTACCTAAATATATGTATCTACTTCAGTAACGACGTCCTGCGGAGAAAAAAGTCATTTTATCTTTAGCCAAAAATATATTATTAACCTAATTGCTCATTTTTTTTAAATATTGTTTTAATGCTTTAAAGCTGATAGGCTCTGAGGCAGGGATAATGATGTAAATAAATAAAGACAAATCATTGCCCACATCAAGACAGTTTTTTTTTTTTTTTTTGGTACTACCTTAATTAATAATATATTAGCAATATAAGCTTAAGATAAAAAAAAAATGAAGACGAAGATATATAACGGTTATTTCAACAATTAATTTAAAATTACCTTTCTCCATTGTGGTTTTAATTAATTTTTGTTTTTTATCTTGATTTTACAAAGAGAGAGCTTTCACAATTTTATAAAACAACAAACACAAAAATAAATAAATAAACGTTTGAGTTAGCTCATACTGGCTCATGTACATATATCATTGTTGTCATCCTGGAATATCACAAGGGATAGACATTTTGTAGGGGTATGCCTGGAATTACTATCTGGTACGTTTGCATTTTATCTGCTAATTGTAATTTGACAGTATTAGATAATGTAGAATATATATTTATAAATGTTGCAAGCTCTAGACTCAAGGATACAGAGATGACTGAATTCAAATGGATTATCAAGGTAGTCATACCAACTGATATTTTTCCTCTCTTCCAGAAAACTCAACTATATTTCAACATTTTTCCCGTGACTAACTATTACAAAGGATGTGCAAAAGGGCCATTACGCTTGAGCTTAAAAACCAGGTTTGAGATGACGTCATAAAAATAGGACAACAATTTCATATTATGGGAGTTCCAAATAAACAAATAAATATAGTAGCTTAGAGAGTGAGATAATTTTGGAATGATCCACGCTGAGCATCAATATCCATCAATTCTACCTCTTGATTGTTCCAAATTGCAAATCAATATCTTAGGCAAAATCAATTGTATATTTTATAATCTTTTTTGAACATCTCTAGTTAGCCACTAAGGATATATGATGCATGGAATGATAGCTCTATTTTAGAATAAACTGTTGTGTATTCAATTAATTTGTATGAACAGTTGAGACTCTCATCTACTAAGTGCTTAATAGCAAAATATTTCATAATGAAGAATTTAATTACCATGGTTTTCCTGTTGCTGTCACAAAAGGCATTTATTGTATTTTTTTATCATTATTAAAATAGTTTTTGCGCCATTGTGTCTACATAAAAACGTTTCAACGGTTTGCACTTTTTTTAAAAAAGCAACAAATAGTTGAAAAAGTTTTGATTTTGTTAGAACCACATCACGGTGACGCAATGAGTCTAACATAAAAAGAAAGACAGGACCCCAGACTTTGAGGAATGGGAATCGATACGAGATCAAAACTTTCAAAAATTGGACTTTATCTCGAAAACCACATCACAGTGATTAACTGCTAGCAAATGATTGTAGGTCTTTTTTCCTCCACTTTTATAAGAGAAAGGTTGATAGATACAATAAAATAAAGGCCACATTAAATTAAAAGTCAACTATAACTGAAATCAACAAAATTTAACTTTTTTCAAAATATTTTTAAATTAAATATCCAATTCCATATACTAATAGCTGAAGCTTCCGACATTTTAATTATTCTTTTCCCAATAAAATATGGTTTTTAGCATTTTTGAATAGAATTTCTTTTAAATTTAAGGATTAAATTATATATTAAATTGAGTGGGGGGGGGGGTCTCTCTTTTCAACTGAATCCCTGGTTTAGACTATATATTAGTAAAAACTACAAAAATAATATTTCTTCTTGAGGAGACAATAAAATTCTTAAGAATGTAAAGAATAATAATAAAATAAAATCGAAGATACTTGAGTACAACTAACAGTGAAAGTTCAATTACTTATGCTTCAAGTAAGTAATTTTTCTCTAAAATAGATATTTGTAGATAAATGTATTTATAAATATGTTATTTATTCCTGGATTAAACCCACAGAAAAAAAGACTAGAGACTATTAAATAGCTGAGTTATCTTACATATTTTTATTTTTTTTTGGGTGAATTTCTGATCTTTTTTCTTCCTTCTAAAATTTAATTTGTACAAACCCTAACGAAGGTATTGTGCTCCTATTATTTGAAATCAAAAATGCTTCTCTCAACTTTTTGCAGAATTTTTCAATTTAATCTATTTGTATAGGAACAGTACAGGTTCTAATTTTATCTAGTTGTGAAGAACATGCCTTGATGTTTCTCGTTACACTGCTTTCGAATTTATCATAGAATCGAAAAGAAAAAGTTGAAGAAACTGAATCCTTGGACATCTACAAACTGTGGACTATCTATAATTTCAACTTTGAATTACCAATTGCGTCATACACTTGATTAAACAGGGTATGACACTGTATTTATGGTGATACATTGACTTTTTGTTCACCTTTAGAGTTTTATTTGAAAGTGTGTTTCTTTTTCTTTTTTTTTTAAAAAAAGACGTTTATTAAGAAGAAACAGTCGTTAAATAAAACTTAAACGTACAATAAGAGTGAATTATTGTATGCTTTTGCAACATTTACTAAATTGACTTATAAAAATATATCAACATATTTATTCAAAAATGAGGTTCCTTCATAAACACATGTGTCCATGGAACTAACAGTTACAAAATATTCATTTTATAATCAGTACTGAAAAAAAAAAAGAAATCTCAATGATCAATTATTGTCAAAAAATTTAACAACAATCCAACTTTTTTCTTTGTTTGTTAGTAAATTTCATTTCCGGTACTAAAAAAACAGAAACTTTTAAAGTTAAATTATGCAAATTATACAAAGTAAAATATTTCTCATCAAAATATCAAATTTTCAAAAGCACATAAATCTAAAAAGTTAATCTATACTTGAAAATAAAATACTACATTAATGCTATGACGTCATTACATATCTTAAAAAAGTGCTTAAAATATTTTAATGATAACACTTTTTTGTCTATTTTATGTAATATTTTCATTCATAAAAGCATGCGGATTCAACCAGGTCTTTACTGAACGGCTCATATGGATCTTTTATGGGTTTTGGTCATATTTTTGAAAAAGGTTCGGGGATCCTGTACTTATCATTATATTCTACTTGACAAAAAAAATTGAAAAATCTTAAATAAAAAATATATAACACATGATATGTAAATTTTACAGGTGATATTTTATGAAGCAATTTCTATTAATATATTAATATATAAAAAAATCCCTTCACACCCAAAGGGACACCTGTGTCCCAAAGAACTCAAGCTTGAATAATTTTTAATGTAAGCGTTAGAACCAAAATATATTTTAAACTCATAATTCTTTAAGTATATATTAACAAATATTTGATTAACAAATAATTTCCTTGAAAAATGAAAAAGTTATTTTGGTTTAAACATGTTTTTTTTGCATGTGTAAAAATCGTAACTTTCAGTACCTTGAAAAACATTAAAATCAAATTTTTTATTTGACTAACTATGAACATGAATAATAGCTTGATATTTTAGCTATCAAACAAACAAACAAAATTGGTGGACAATGGAGCGCATCAACACATTTTGAATTTATGGGACACTGGGGTGTCCTCTGAGTTGGATAGGGTTAATATCAAGATGATAATTTTGAATTAATAAAAAATACATTATATTTTTTATTCATCCGTTTTTCATCAGTTGACTTGAACTAGGTATTATGAACTCAAAATGGGTATTACTATTATTATTATTTATGATCTTGAACTATATATTTATAATATTAAATCAAGGATTGTGGACCCTTTTTTGAATTTTTAGAATATTAATTTAGTAAGAATAATAGATTTTTATATTGATAAAATTTACGAAGATTTAGTATATCTAAATATTTACTCTGCCCTAAATTAAAAAGTTGACAAAAAAGAAAAATATAAATGCCTTGTTCAAATATTACTTTTCCCTTTTGAGAAGTTCCAAATGTACATATGAATTAAGCTCATGTTGCAAATTAATTGTCGTAAAAAGCATTCGAAACACTTAAAATTCCAATTAATACAAACATTTTGTATGTATGATAATGTATCTATTAAAATGTATTAGAGGTCTTTTTACATGAAGTGGATAAGTAATGTTATATTCATATACATGGATACAGAGAGGTACAATAAAAATTGTATAAATTTCTTAATTGATTAACTTGCAAATGGATAAAAAAAAATTAAAAAAATAGAGGAACGACAAATCCTGTTCTGAAAGGAAGTAAACCATTAATAACCTTTTCATCTTGTCAGATGATATAAAAACTCCTCTGTATACTCTGAATTGGTATAGAAATTAAGATGAATGGTGAGGAGTGGACCATCAAATCTATTTTTAAACAAATAAAAAATGAGAGCACTCCCAATTTAGAAAAAAGCTTTTGGAAAATCAAATTCAAGAGTATAATTTTTTTAGGTTTATATACAAAGAAAAAAAAATCCTCAAGAATTCCTTAAAGTAACTCATTGATTTAACTACGGATTGTACCTTTTAAAGTATTTAAGTACTTAAATGAAAAGATTAGCTAATACTTTAAATATTTCTTAACTTTCCTTTAATATTGTTGTTATTATTATTAAAGTTATTTGACTTTTTTTTTTTTAGGAAAAAAACATCAAATACTCTTATTCAAACACGTGCTTCTTAATTTGTATTATTATACGAGGCATTTTTCGACTTGCCATTAGCATCTGAGCTTCAATGATTAGATTTATGAATTCATTTGGTGACATTTAAAATCAAATTGCGCACTAGACAGTGCATCAAATCTGTAAATAAGAGTATCAAAATGAAGTCTTTTAACTTTCTATTTATTATAAAGTTTTCCCTTCTCTTCTTTTCATTTATAACTTTGCTCATGTTTGTTTTACATTATCATTTTATTATCCAATAAAAATATTTTTGTATCAACAATATTAAAAAATAATACCATAAAAGTACACACATAGAGTGCTGAACAGGTGATATACCTGTTTATGTGTTGTATGAAGGAAAAAAAATGACACTTATTAATATGTTTTTAAAGTATTGATAGTAAATATGAGGTTGAAACAAATCCTCAGTTGGTACTATGTTTGTTAACGACGTGTCTTAATGGATGAATAAATTCATACCTTTGACCACAAAATTTGGCGAAAGCCTTTGGAATTTTTTCCTTAGTTTTATATGGATATGCAGATAAATGCAACTTACTATACATATGTAAGGGAAGTAAAAAGACTAATATGAAGACCGTCAACACAAAAGCAGGCTAAAATGAGTTTATTTTACATTTGGGCTTTCTCTTTTAACTTTGCAAAATCGGGTCAACAACAATCATTTTTAGTGTAAGTCAAACTACTTGGAATGGATTTTTCTGTTGAACTCAAATCTGTTTTGTCTTTACTACACTTCATTTGTAAAAAAAAAAAATTTAATGTAACTTTGAAGGGTTTTTATCTGACTCAAACATATGTAAGTAAGTGTCAAATTTTCTAAATATCTATGTTATCTTCCAATTTCTATCAATATACTATATTATTGGATTGTCTGGGTGTGTTGATAAAACATTGCCAATGATAGACCCAAGACAACGATCCTAAAGAAAATGCTTTCATTTAATAATATTTTTTCAATGGATTTAATGACCCAGAAACGAAAAAGAGGAAAAACATTTTGTCCACAAAGACATTAATTCATTCTTTGTTACTAATAGATTTGTCAATTCACCTACATAGAACCATATTGTCAAAAATGTTTTTTTTTTCTTTTTTTTTAAGAGCACGTTTTTGAGACATGTATTTAGATATCTGAAGATAAATGAGAAGATGCATTTAACAAAAAAAAATCCACTTTTTAACAATGTATGTACGATATCAAATTCTTATCACCGTGCTAGATGAACGTATATACACTGAACTGAATGGAAAAATAAATGTGCTTCTAAAAAAAGTATATCATATTCGATAAGCTACTGATAGGAAGTCATATATGGAACTATCTTAGACCATGAACAATGATAATATCCCTGTGATAAAAATTCCCTTAAATGCTCATTTTATTTTAATAAGTAAATTGGTTTGAAATTTATTTGTAATCAGTCTGAATCACTATTTTAAAAAGTGCTACTTTTTTTTCCTCTACTTTTCATTAAAAATTGAATTCTGTAGATGTACACATATACAGTTGATACAGAGAACTCATTGTAATTAATTAGTATTTGATATATTGTCATCCTACTATAATTACAATAATTGCTTGATCAACTATATTCCATTCTTGAATGATTTATATATACGTCATTTTAAAGCTAGGACGGAATGTGGTTAAACGGCGATCACGTGATCTCCTCAACGGATTAGCTACTACAAAACATCTTTATTATCTACTAGGGGGCGTAATGAATTACTTCATAACTAACTGCGTAGTCTCCATGTATTCACCTAGTTAATTATATTAAAATAGGGGACATTATGGGAAGGGAAGATAAATATAAATATATAATATGTTAAAAGCGACATCTTGCGGGGAAACACGTTGTCGAGTAGTTAGGGAAATCTTCCCTGGCTAACGAGCACATTTCGTCACATTGTTGTATTGATTTGCATTCTACTATACTATTCCAAGGTTATGATAAATCAAGAGATCACCTCTCAAAGAGAAAATAAAAGTAATGACAATCAGATATGCATTTCAAAATATACGTCACATATATATGTATATGTACGTGTTTGTAAGTGTCAATAATAATCTGCAATTATTGTATTTTATTTTTTTAGATTAAAATCGATGTTTCATTGCACTCACTGCTCATTTATACATTTATATTGACTGAAAGCTTCTTCGCTTCTTAACAATGAATTTCAACTCATTCTATTAATAATTATTAATTATCAACTTATGTTTATCAAATGAATATTTATTGTATGAGTGTCCTTGTGGAATGTGGGATTATTATTTGCTCCTTTCGAATAACTCAAGTGAGGTTTTTAATCAATATTATGAGTTATTCAAATTGAAAATCGTTTTTGGGAGTTCAAAACGCTCACAAAAATGGATTTCCGTGATTTAATTACAATATTAATGTTAGTTTATAACGAAATTGGAGGAAAAGTTGAACTTGTAGCACTGCTTAACTTAAGTTGATTATATTATAAATTCAATGGTAAAGGAACTTTTTCATACAAAGTCAACGAATTAACTTTGATTCTTTTTATTTCTAAAAAAGGACTATACAAATATCTTTTAACAATGTTTAAATACTAGCATCTATTGAATGTCAGCAGACGAAGTCCAAAGACTTGGACATGGAAGCAGTTTATGAACATCACCTTTCATAGAATATAACAAAAATATTCATTAATTTAGTTACATCCATTTATTTGGTTTTTTTAAAAACTGATTTTTTTTCAATTCATCAATTCTAGGCTCCCATGATTATAAGTCATCAAATACTCTAATAGTTAAATAAATTCTTTCGTCTTTTCCTTTGTACACTAAGAAGAAAGTCTAATTTGTAGACTCAAATTAACATCCCTACTAATCAACACACACTTTTTCTAATTTATTTTGAATTTTGTCTTTTTTTTTCACATATATTTACAAAGATACTTTAAGTCTAAAAAAGAGAGACATACATAGGTTTGTAGGGACTAAGATGGGAATAGCGGTCATTTCCTTTCACCGTTACTTTTTCAATAGTGGCCAAACTTTTTAAATTACTTTTCCTTCCGCTATAACGCTGGCGTTATCCCTTTACTTACAATGTGTAACTCATTGAGTCTCTCATTCCTGCTCATATTCTCGTATGTAGCATCATACATTCAATAACATACTTTACTCTGTGAATAATGATATTTTTAATAAGACGTATCCTCAGTGAGATTAGAAAGGCCCATATTTAAACATCTTTTTCGGCTTTCTTTTGCTATTTATTGAGTAAATAATAAAATAAATAACTTGTTATTAATGTAACGTATCTGTTATGAGAAAATAACAAGATTTGCATTTGAGCAATAGTGCTAAATTTTACGTAGTTACTCTTTGACTCTTTCCAAGAAAATGACTTACTCCCACATATAGAATAAACAAGACAAAACTATAAATTTCCTCTCAAATTCAACTATAAATATTATTGATTGTTACAAAATATTTTGAAATTGGACTGTTTATGTTTTTGTATGTACAAACCGTGTTTTCTTATTACACATGTACATATAGAGAAACGGAAAAATGTAATGAAACTTTAATTTATTGCTACTCTTGCAATGATATTTCTACAATGTCTAACAAAAAACTTTATATAAACATATATTTATATATGTATATCTTTACAAAATATGTTTAGAGAGGACATAATAATTTATTATAATATTAAATTTGTGTTCTTTCTTGTATTTTAAGAAGAAGAAAGAAAGAAAGAATTCTTTTATATGTAACTCCATTACATATTCATGCATTCAATTATTTACCTACATTTGCAGTGGAAAAAAGGCATTGCATATTAAAGTGACACAAAAAAAAACCTGATCCTATTATTAATACGAGGTGTACATACAACTAATTTTATGCTTTGTTTTGAATGAATAATTTCAAGAGAAATACAAAAAAATGATTTATTCTAAATCTCGTAGCTCACTTTTTATTTCTCTGGCAAATCATATTTAGTTGAATATGCTTGCAAATCGGCGTCTGCATTTTGTTTTATGGAGAATCCCTTGTCTTCAGTGTCAAAATTGCCATTTCTGAAGTGTTTAAATCAAACTTCATTCGTAGATTTGTGAAATGCCTATTCAAGCAAATGATGTGCTTAAATATGCTGATTTTTTTCTTCGGGTTAAAAAAAAAAGAAAAGCCTCCCACAAATGCTATATTTGTTGGTATTACGACTGATTCAATGTCCAAGGCAGGGGTGAAGTCAATTAATATTTTATGCGAACAGAGCTTCGAAGATCTTTAATTATCTAAAAATCCTCGATTTCCCGGACATCATCGTATTGGTCGACACTAGGATTGAGGACGTCAGTCAGATAACACACCATGTTACGTGTTCACACAGCATCTTCTTCGCGAAAGCCAACAGAAAGTTCACGCATCCTTCACGGGGTGTCATCACTCTCGTCAGGAAGTCACTTCAGCCTCGGGCAAGAGCCTTTGATGTCGGAGGTAACTTTGTAGTGGTTGACTTCACAGTTCTGGGAGGCATGACCACATTATACGCGATATAAGGTCCAAACTATGATTCCAAAGACTGGTTTTCGTCGATAATACAATCATTCCCCCCATCTAATGGAGACGAATGCTTGATGATGGGTGGCTTGAATATCACTCGGAATCCGTTACGGGACGCCATGGGGTACAATGGGTCTAAGAACAAGGCGGGTGCAAAAAACTTAGAAAAGATAATCCAAAAACGTAACCTGTTCGATGTGGCTCTTAAAGTTAACCCCTCAGACCCCGGGATGACTTATTGCGGAGTCTCGCGGTCAAGGGCGGAAATAAGAGGCAGACTGGACTATATTTTCGCCTCCTTCAGGATTACTGAACTTCTAAAAAGTTTGAGAGTCCTCCTTTCATATATATCGGATTACAGCCCGATACTAGCCAATTTCAAAAAACCTACGATGGCCTGCAAAGGGAGCTGGAAGCTGAATGGCTCGCTTCTGAACGACAAAGAGACCTCTAACCAAATAGCACAGATAATAGACAACAACCGATCGAATCTGTCGGTTGAGGGAGTGACGCCTTGGAGAGCGTTAGAAAATATCGAAAAAATGGCCAGAAGAATTCTCAACTGGTACAGAAGGAGACAGGTCTTCTCCAAAGAAAAGTGAGTATATGAAAGATATCGACTCACCGATCAATGAGAGGAAATCCTGGATTTTATTCGTGCACATCGAAAGGTCCTTCAGGGCTCCCTTTCGAGTTCTACAAAGCCTTCGCTCCACAATTAGCCCCAATTCTTGCAAGAGGATTTGTCCCAGAGTTCATGAACACCGGCTCCCTTGCTCTTATTCTAAAAAAGAACAAAAATGGAGAAAATATTAAAAACTATAGGCCAATATCACTTTTGAACACGTCTTACAAAATTCTGACAGGGATTCTTAATAAGAGACTAGCAAAGGTGCTTTCATACATTGTCTCCCAAGAACAAAAGGGCTTCATGGCTTCGCAGCGTTTACCGGACATCCCTCGTAGTCTTCTAGACGCTATGGACGATTGCGTGAGTCGAAATACTCACTTTACAGCTCTACTGGTGGCCTTCGAGAAGGCATTTGATAGCCTCTCTCACAAATTCATTGTCCAGCAACTGCTGAGAGAAGTATTCCCAGAACCCTTTATAGAGATGATCTCTGCTGTTCTGCGCAGTGCGGTCTCAACAATTGAAGTATCAGGGCGGGATTCGAAGTTCTGGATCTAGCGGGGGACTAGGCAAGGGATTTACTCTCGTTGTCTCTCTTTGTACTCTGTATAAATCAATTATATAAGGATATTAGTGCCGAAAAAAACATAAAAGGTATAGAGATGGACAAGAAATACCTCAAGAGAATGCTATATGCGGACGATCTTACTCTTATCGTGGAAGGCTCTGAAGAGTCTCTATCTCATTCTATTAAAGCAGCGTTAGGTGTGTTGAAAAATTTGAGAATTTGAGTCCGGCCTAGCAATCAACATCATGAAAACGGAAGCCATCTCCGACTGCGAAGAGGGTCTTGGGCGGCTCTTCCCTCAGCTTAAGTTAGTTGACTCAACCACTCTCCTGGTAATAGAGTTCTCACGAGATGCTTTGCAGGCTGCAAGAGTTAATGAGGAAAGAATTATTAACGTTCTGGAGGCTAAGTGTGGGCTACATAGAATATTTCCCCTTTCAAAACTCGTATTTCTCACGGCTTGGAAAATTAACGTGCTACCTTTTAAGGCATGTCCCCTACACGGACAGGTTGTGTCAGAAAATATACTCGATTAGGGAAGGGCTTGTATGGAAGAACTCTCGACCTTACATAAGCCGAATCCGTACGGAAACGGCCATCCAGTACTGGGGACTTGGTGCTTCAAATATCAAAGCTGTGTGGCATACACTGAATATCTCCTGGTTGAAAAGACTCCTATACAATAAAGATTTCTGGTCATGGAAAATTAAAAATGATTTTTTTCAAACAAAACGAGCTGCTTTTTCGCTCAGAGACAGTGTATGGGTCCCTCAGAGATATTCGACATCGTCAAATTACGTGGGCGTTACTGCAGGCACATGTGCGCATCATGGGCCGAAATAATCCACGGGCTGCTCCCCTTGTTGGGTATTCACGAGCCCTCGAATTATAACTCCAGGCTCGGGAGTTCGGACGAATTCATCAAGGAAGCTGGACTCACCTCTATAGACCAACTTCAACTTTATAAGGAGGCAGGTCTCAAAAACTTCATCCTGATGCACAGGGCAAGGCGTACGGCGACTAAGGATCCGGGACACGTCGGTCTCGTTGGGCCTTACATTCCGTTCTTTGCATTATTAAGTCGCCTGAAAAACAAAAAAATCAGAAGCACGACCAAGATCAGCAATAAAGAAATCGGTTGCCCTACCCGGCTTGTAGAGAAAAGGCTGAAGAGACTGGGGGTGGAGCCGACCAAAAAAAGAAAGAACCCTCTTGTCATATTAAAAAATCCCTTTACGGACCTTAGCGATAAATGGTTTCGTTATAGGCTCGCGACGTCGTCTATCTTCACAGGCAAGTCTCAGAACCCAGAGGATAGGCGATGCCTGCTCTGCAAGGGGGCGGAGGAAACTTCGTTTCACCTCTTCTATGACTGTACTCGGATCTCGCCACTCGTACGAGCTGTGGAGGAAAGGATTCAGGACAACTTCGGGGAGGTTTTTAACCCGACGGACTGGCTTGTCGCGACCAATCCTGACTATGTGAGTACTTTTAAGATCGAGTGCGTCATAACTAAAGCCCAAAGGAGGATTTACGCTTCGACCATCTGTGGCGGGACGGTTCCAAGTGGAGTCGTGTGCCTTGTCTAGAGACAAATAGGGATACTGCATGGCTTCGCTAACTATGGTAAACAATTGTAATAATAATTAACGAGTAAGTCTTAAGGACACGAGTGGGGAGGAAGAAGGAAAAAAGAAAAAAAAACAAAGAGGAATGAGTCATCTTTCAAATAGCACGAAAAGGTCTACAGAATACTCGATCATAACTCTTTCTAATAGTTATTTTTTATTGTATACTTACGTGAATCTATTTTTGTAGTAACACTATCATGGGAAACAAGTCTCATATTTGCTCGTGATATCGAGGGTATGAAAATAATTATCTTATATGGAACTAGCAAAATGTTATGAATAATGTAAAATCAATAATTGTTAACTTGTTCAATTGATGATGCGTTCAAATACATCTTGTTTTACTAACTTTCCACTGTTTTATATTCATCTCATGGACACGATGATAATATTATATGATTGGATGAAGACAAACGGATTTATAAAAACATATATGTATAATCTATATACATACATTATAATCAATATTAACTGTTACCTTTATAGTCTAATAAAATCATAAGTACAAAAAAAAAAAAAAAAAAAAAAAAAAAGTTAATATTTTAAAGGGTCCCATAATTCAAGGGAGCGCCAAATCTCATGAATGAGATAAGATTAAAGGAAAAAACAACTTTTCCATCCAATAAAAACAATGTAACGGAGTAGCTAAATTTTTAAATATATTTAGTCTAGAGGAGTGCAAAATTTGAAGGAGGACCCTTGAGTAATATATCTACCACTCCACCATTTTGTTCAAGATACAAAAAGCACAACTTTACTTTGTTATATCTCGAATATATATCGTACCTTTAGTGCCATCTATTGTAAAACCTGTAAACTTGTACACGATGTTTTAATATTCAAGAACCATAATTAAGAAACTTAAAAAAAAACAAAAAAAAGGACAACAAAAGTTAATATTTTAAATTAGTCAATTTCATTAGGATGTGTAGAAATTTCCATATAACAAAAGAACTTCAAAAAAATGTCCATATCTTACAAACAACTAACTTTACAGACCTTAAATTTGATAAACATTCTTTGCACATAAGTAAGAGATTCAAGTATAAGGATCGTTAATTTCTATGATGATTGGGAGATGTATATTTGTTGATTTGACATAGACTGTGGTGAATAATGAGCAGAGGTGTAAAAAAAGAGGGACTCCGGGTATCCCTAATAACTCTAGAAATCTTGTTAATTAATAATATACTTTTATTGTTTTAAGACATTGTTTCCTATTTTTAAAGTTTTTAAACGTACTCAGTAGGCCTTTAACATGGTTACCATGTACTTTTTGTGTTTCATTGAAAGAGTAATTTCTTTACACGCAAGGAATTCATGGGTTTTTTTTTGATAACTCTACAAATAATTTATTTATTTTTAAGGACATTTCCATTTGAATCACTGGAAATTGTCGTAGATGAGATTGAAGTTAAGTTTATTTATTTATAAAATACAAATACATATATTATACATATAGCTTCAGAGCACACAAATTATGTTTGTACGCCCTTTAAAGAGAAAACAATTTATCTGCAATATGTATATATAATTCTTTTAAAGAGTTTTGGAATTTTGTCTGAGTAAATTTCTTTGCAGTGTATATACATATATATGTATGTATAGCTAAAAATGAAACGACTCACATCAAAGGCTTTGACTCGGAATAATTTCTAATGAACTGGTCATGGTTTTGATTATTTTTTGAATAGAAAATACCTTATTAGTATGTATGTATATAAAGAAATGAAACATTTCACTTCAGAAGATTTACTCAAAAAAAAAAAAAAAAAAAAAATGGGTTATACACTTTTCATGCAGAAATCAACATTTTCAACTTTTTTTTTCTTTTTGCTCAAAATTTTGCTTTTAAAAATAAGTGAAGTACTTTATATTAAAAAAGAAAATAGGGAAAAAAAATCTTTAAAATATATTTAAACAAATAATATCTAATAGAAAATAAATAAATAAATACAGACATACTTACATAAGTATACATTTGTGTACTATATACCATTAATTAGATAAATATGTTTCAGAGTTCTCGTGTAATGATAACATCTCAAAAGTTAGTCGTCCATTATATTTCCCTGTCATCAAACGTGAATAATTGATTCTCATAGAATTCAGGTCAAATATTAGTTATTAATATATATGTATATAAAAAAAGTTGTATTCAATTTCAAGACCAAAAGGACCACCATGGCTAAGCGGGTGTGGTTTTTCCACATGGGCAATTACAGCAGTCGCACCAGGGAATTTATTACTGTCCATCATATTTATTGTTCACCTCTCCCCCTGTTCACTTAATTTGTCACTGGTGGTCATTTGAATATTTTCCCAAGTCAAAAGGACTGGGATTTACTTTGATGGCAACACAGTCAAGATTAAGTGAGTTGGGATGACTAGGAAGCAGCTTCAAACAAGTAGGTGGAGCCCTGAAACAAGGCTATCGAGAGAAATTGATACCAATTTGTCATTAAATATTGAATAACAAAGTTGTTTTGTTTTTTTCTTCTAAGCCTTATACTTTGATATCTATACACGTTCATTTGCATTTAAGTTGAGCATTTCCTTTCTTTGTGAAGAATAAAATGGGGTCACATATTCTACTTTTATTTGAATTAAAACATCAATACCAGAAGAAATGTTTATCAAGGTAACCATATCGTTATTGACATTAACGCTAAATAAAAACTTTTTGCATTGTGTTCCTCATTAGAGACCTTGCCCCGACTTAAGCTCTGTGGACGCATGCAACAATTACTACCCCTCAACAACAGATTTTAAAAAATTACCAAAATGATGAATTTGAGCCAATTTTTTTATTTTTTAAAGTCAACTTTTTAAATACAGAAGCTTGTCAATTTATCACCCCTTTAAATATTCTTCGTGGAGACACGAAGCCCCCCTAGCCTCCCTACTAGAGCGCTATTTATGTCCCTCAAGCCTTTTTCTATAATAGTTTTTTTTTTTTTTTTTTAATTGATGTAGCTCTCAAGATACCATTTTTAAATATATTGATCTCGTCTCGGTCTTAACTCTGCAAATATTCATCTCGTTGTCAAGAACAAGATCTAATCAACTCAACTCAATCAGCTCTAATCAAATTATTTATTTTTGTTCTTCCTCTTTTTGATCTCGACTTTGTTTCGATCTCTCAAAATTTTAACCTTGTATCAGTCTTGATCACTCAAAGACTTGTCTTCTCCTTATTTCAATTCCTTAAAGTCTTGTTCTCGAGCATCATACAAATAAAAGTATTTCTTAGATTCCACACAGTTAATGCATTATTGACAATAATAACTTTTCTCCAATAAAATTAGATAAAATACGTACAATACATTTTATAAAAGCCGAACAAGGATAGTTGTATGTTTAGACCTTGTTAACTTTTAGTATTATGTTAATACTCCAGCAATAAAAATATTATTAGAAAGGGAAGGAACTTCACCTTTCCCTATGTCGTAAGACCGGAAATCCTGAACAGAAGATTGATGGATCTTTTTTACCCGTATATACATTACTATATACTATTTATAAAAACCCCTAGTCACGAATATTCATAATAATAAAAGGGGTTTATGCAAAATAATGACTAAATTAGCGACACACTTCCGGCATTATTTATTATACAACTCAATTACTTTTTTTGAAGAGGTTCTAGGTTAAATCTAGATCTAAGTTAGACCAGAGTTGTTTTGTTCAAGCTCAGAGACAAAGTTTTCCCCTGTATTTTGTGTAGAACTCCGAAGATGTCGGGAGTTAGCTCCGGGATTCTGCTGCATAATGATTTTACAAAATAAAATTTTTACTTGTATATATGTATACTGTTTGCAGATTTACAAAACTACAGGTAAATATCCATCCTAAACCAGATGAGATTCTTTTTATAAATACCAGATTTTTGTGGTGTACTCAATCATTTATAAAGCCTTTATTGAACTAAATGCAATTGTTTTTTAAATTAAAAAATAAATTTTGTTAATATATGTAAGTGAAAAATAAAATATCTATTCATTTTGCATATGTTTTTATATTGTATAAAAATAGATATTTAGTAATAAATTAATACATTTTATATATGTATATATATATATATATCAAATGACATTTTTTATATGTGTGTATTTATGGTTTAGCTATCCTTCCAGAGTTGTAAGTGTGCTAATGAATAAAATGTTTACATTAACTAAGCAACACACTTTGGAGGTATTTTTCTTCTTTTTTTTCTTCTCTACACTGAAAACAACACATAATGATGAAGTAGGTAAAAATCCTCAATATTTCTATATGTTTTTATGTACCTTAGTGAGTTAATTACTCTACACATGTATGTATGTATGTATACACTGCCCCTTTTATACTTAAATGAGAATGTAAAGCCATAAATCTAATCATTTCTACACGGACATATACATATACTACAAACACAGATGTAAATTCCTTCTCAGTCCAAATCCATTAAATCTTTCAATTCATGATTGATATAAACATATTATATATCAATCTATAGATTATTTAGAATTAATTGATCAAACAGTTCCTTTCTCGAGTGGGAGTGCTTTTAGCTCTGAGTACCAGATCTGCCAAGACCGTGAAATATAATTAAATTAAGAGGTTTACAGCACATGAAATGACTGTCTTGTTTTTATGTACAATATTATTATTGTCTGGATCACATACTAATTGCATCATAAAACTATGTCCATATAAATATGATGTGAGTAAATGTTGTGAGAGATAGTAAGGGAAGAAGTTGTGTCTCTATCACTTAATGTATGTACATCTTTTGAATGTCAATAACTATTAGATGATTGTCTATGTATAAGTATATTTTTACAAACTAACATCCATATTTGAGTTCAAGGGCCGGATTACCTCGTCGTTGCTTTTTCAGATTTGAAAATTGCATTCTTTCCATGATATTCAAAATATATTTTTCTCATAATTACTACTTTCAACTGACAAAGTTTAAAATGAATAAAATTATTAGTTCCAATGATCGATGTTTACCTTCCTTATTGACAATATTTCCGTACAATTGCTGAGACTTTTTCACTTCACATATATGTACACAATACATATTACCGGTTGCAGTGTTTCTCAAACTCTGTGTCACAGATATGTTTAATAGTATGCTCCAGAGAATGGACAAGTGTGCCACACATTTTTTGATTCTATTATCTATATGTTGATGGGATCAAAGATGGGTTCGCTCAATGAGATTGATTATCTCATTCATGCGATTCGGAATTAAAAACTAAGTTTTTAAAATCACTGAAATCCCTAGCTATATCTAAAATTGAAGTTGAAAGCAAGTTTAAATACATTGCACATTTTGTTGAGCTGAAATAGTATCACAATAAACATCACAATGGGATTTTGTTATATCTTCAAATCTTTAAAAAAAAAAAAAAAGGAGGGAAGCCAAAGGAGCTGGTGATTGGAAAGTTACATTATTCTCACCAATTAGTGAAGTATTATGTACTTAAAAGTACTCAAGAAATTCATTGGTGCAGCCAGATACATATTCATTCAAGTTTAATTGATCAACGATTCAGACACTAACCACGTAATTTTCTTTATAGTATCTCTAAAGGCCTTAAAAAATTGGTATTTGCCTAAATACGTCACTCTCTCCATATGGCAGACTATTTTATATTTAATTGTATGGGTATTTTAAATCAATGAACCAACGCTCAAAATAACAATAATAAAATACAATAGCAAACAAATCGACAGCTGATAAATAAATAACTTTAACTTTTAATATCAGTATGAAAATGTTTAGTTTTACTTTCCAAATGTACTGTACGTATTTGTTCAGATTGAAACAATATTTTAGGAATTTGAATTTGTGCATTTGAGTCAATTCAATTATTGTATGTAAACTTGTCAACGGTTACTATAGTCAAATGGATTTTATAATTACTGTAAAATACTTCAAAGACTACAAATTATCGAAATATTCCTTATTCACAGTCAAAATTTTTAGGTGCTTACATATAACTCAATTCTAGGTCACATAAAAAAATAAACGTGATGATTTTAAATAATTTAGGATAACCTTTGATAGTGCTCTATGTAGTTTTGTTTCGTTTCATTTCGTATTTTTAATTTTTCCGTTAGGTAATCCATGGCACCCCTTTGATGAATAGTTTGATTGATTCTATGTCAAAAACATTTCATTAAAACACAATCTACGTATAAAAGAAATTTTCAATGAGGTCCAAAGGAAAATTAAAAATCTCAAATGAACCTTTCATTATTATTCATTTCTCAAATTGACCATTTAAAAAATAATAGTATGATACATGTTCTAAGACATGTTGACTCAAAGTCACAAAAACAATTCTATTTATAATAGTACTGCAACACTAAAATAGTTTATAAATGTGTCTGTGTATTTATGTGAATTTTTTTTTTAAAAGTGAGAGTTACATTTGACAGATGTATTTTGTCAATTATATTTATATACAGGTCTAGTACTAGTGTTCAACTCTTATATCTTAAATGTTCGTAATAGAGGTTAAATTATCATATAATTTTTGATTAATATAGAGGAAACTAAGGGTGATTTATGAGGTGGAAGGGAGTTGTGCCACTTTTTAACCTTACAACGGATGAAAAAAGATTGTATCAGACAAGGCTTTTAGATAATAATATACAAAAGATAAAGAATGTGCAATATTGAATGAAGGATGCTTAAAATACACAGCTCATTATCAAGCATCACAATCATCACTAAAAAGAAAACTAAGCCAAACAAAGGAAAAAGGGTTAAGATAAAACCCAATAAACTCATACCAAATGTGTCCATTTTCTTTTCAAATAATATAAAAGATTATTAACATGTAACTATATATGTACATCAAAGCAAGTAACTCTACCGTGAGTCATTGATTTATAGTGGATTTTTGCTCGAAATTGAATGAAAGTTTACACATTTAGATGGACGATTTCTTTAAAGTTAAGGACTCTTATCGGGTGTTTGTCATCTCGTTTAAAAGCTGTGGATCTCAGCTCTTGTATGCATTCCTTATTTATCACTTGTATGTAATATTAAAGGAGTTATTTAAGTACAAAGGATTTGGCCTACTTTTGGGCCTAATCCCGTCGTCTATGCCCCTAGGATCTCTCTTAAGTCAAAACAAAACACCAAATGAGTATCCTTCTAGGCTTAAATTGAAATTGAATTTGGAAAATGGGTCAAATTAGCCCAAAAAGTAGGTTCCAATTTCTAAAAAACCGTCGGACTCTTGAAAAAAAATTTACAGATTTAAAATCAGCGTGCAAAACAGAATAACTTTTATTATACTAATACCCCTTAGGATTTTTGAAATTTGTTGACTAGTGTAATTAATTAGTGACACAACTCACCCCACTCTTCCCTACCTTTTATTTATACATATTTCTAGGCTGTTTGAATGTATTGGAGTTTTGAGGTCGAGTACAAATCTAAATGATAAATTGTAACTTTTAGTTTGAGATGACCCCCCCCCCCCCTAACTTTATTACATCAAGATATATGCAGTCGATTCCCTTTCTAATGTTATATTTTCTTACAAAATGTGCTAAGTAAGGAAAGGTTGAGGTTGTGTTTGACTCATATTTTCTTATTATTTAAATAGTTGACTTGCAAATAAGAGAACTGAACAACAAGGCAGTCTGAGTAACGAGAATGATGTTCTAAAGCCTTGGGTTATATTTTTTATAGCTATAGTTAGGAGTATCTTGTGGTTGTGAATTGCTACAGATATCAGCATTATAACCATTTAACTGCTATGAATAAACAGAGGCTCAAGATTTTAAATAATGACATATTAGCATTATAGGTAATATGAATAAATAATTCAATGATATCTAATACATGTATATACATAATTGCGAAAAAGCTTTAAAAAAGGATCTTTCATCTCCTCTATATTAGTTATTATGGACGTATATACCATCAACCATTTGTGTGGTTTTTTGTTGTTGTTGCAATTGTGGAATGAATGCATTTTTCATTGATGTTCCTACTACCTATTATATACATATACATATATGTACATATAAACGTATTTATTTGCAGTTCTACTAAAGGGGGGGTATTCTAAAGCTCAAAACACTATATTACTTTTGACCTCATTTGTATAGTCACGAGAAATTTTATTTGTGAGTGGTAAAATACCATTAGTGCATTTTTTTAAAATTTGATTTGGTTTTCTCAGTATTTAAATTAATATTAACTTCCAAGATCTAAAAGCAAGGATCCTTAATTTAGTTTAACCATGTGTCTTGCTCCAAAAAATATTATTAATAATAATCCCGATATTTGATGTACAAAAAATCTGGCCTATTTCTAATTAAAATACAAAAACCATTCCAAAAATCATTCAGTTCCACAAAATAGGCTCACAGTCGTTGAAACACTCTTTATTTTTGACTCAAATACTGAGATACAGTCAAATGTAAATGAACATACTTATATACATATATGCGTCTGTCGTTTATCGATGGAATTTATTTATATAGATAATATCATGCTGTCAATAGTTTTTTTTTTTTTTTTCACAAATTGTATTTGAATGCAATCCATCAAATGTTGCAACAGTTTGAAAAAAAATCGAATTCAATTAAAAACTTTCGAAAAATTAGACTAAAGAATATCTTTTGAGTAATAAATAGCTTAACTTTTCTAGCTGTTAAGGTGGAACAACATATGGTTCGTCAGAAGATTTCACCTTAATTGATGAATGTTGCTCTTTTGAGAGGGAATATTAATATATATGAGTTGATACAACCAAGTAATTGGTTAGAAAATCCGGCTTTTGTTATTTCATGACGACAAGTTTCCATTTTCATTAGTATTTTCAGACCAACGACGTCATACACTCATTTTCGTAAAGCTTGTGTTGTCAGCTTTTATTTACTCTATTCCTGCTTATAAATTTAAACAAGTCGTTCGGCGTAAAGATTTACTCTACTTCACAATAACCTTATTCAGAGTTTAACATACAATATCACACATTTAATACATATTTATAAGGTCTTTTGTCACTTGTCTTATAATACATATAAAATGCAAGTCCCTTTGTACATTCGCTGGTTAAAACAGGCATCACGGTCAGCCAAGAGAACATAAGCATGGTGTTTTAATAGTTCAAAATAGGATATATGCCATCTAATATTGGTCTACGAGGTCGCTAGAGGCTGATTTTGAGACCAAAATGCAATTTGAAGGCATAGGAGGACGAATTTGAGGTTGCCTACCTAATCAAAAGTTTAAAAACAGATGATCCGATAGCCCTGAAGACTGTTTTAAGATTTCCATTCTCAATCATTGCACAACACTTCATTAATCTATAAATCTACGTATTCATTTAGTCATTTGCCCGTAAAGTTAAATTTTTGGCCGCTGCAGGAGCTAGCGTTAAAATGTAGCACAGAGTTCTTGTCAATTACTAATATGAACATATTGAACATCCCATGAAATTTCAATCATTTCATTATCTTCATCGAAAGGTTCTTAAATTCGGCATTTAATTATTTTTTGAATACATTTTGTACAATCTGTTTAATGAAGTTACATTTTGTCAACAACATATAAGACTATTTATGAGGTATCATAATTGGCAAAAATTGTAATAATAATAATTATTATTATTATAATTATCTACAACATTTATAAGATTTCCTAATGACTAACAATACTTATATGTAAATTTCATAATTTTGATAAGAAGTGCTTGTGTTTAGAAGACATTAATGTAATTAATCACTTATTGTCATTACTTATTTAAATTAATTAAGCATATTCATGTTCTAATGTACGCCATAAGTAATTAATAGGATTGAAAATTAACAAAGTGTAACTAACAAAGTAAAAAAAGGTAAAATAAATGTAAAAATTTGTCAAATGTAAAGGTATTAATAAACTATGAGATACTTTTGATTAGCAAAGCTTTATTTAGTCTGAATTTGATCGATTTGGTTTTTATCATAGTACGGTTTTTCATTTCAAAGCCCCGCTACTTGTAAAATGAACATGACAAAAGAATAAAATTTTAAAATAGTTGCAATATATCTTTGAAAAATCAATGAGAAGTTTTATAGTCGTCATCACTTTAAGATATTTTATATTTTTACACTTTTGAAAATCAAAGATGTATTTAAAGTTAAATCTACATTCAGATTAGAGACGTCCACGTGGAAGTGATTGCTATTGATTCTTCGTCAACTCACCTCCTCTTGGACCCTATGTATAAAATCAAACGCACTCTGCATCAAAAACTTTGCTACTGGACTCATGATGATGATACTTAAAACTTACCATCTGAACCTTTCACATTATTCATGCTATTCACTGACTTAGCCTTAACTTGAAGAAGCCATTCATTTCATAAAAAGTTCATTTAATTTAAAACTTTCTCCAATTTTCAATCCTGCATTAAGTAGCAAATTAATGGTCGGAACATTAAGTATTGGTAGATACTACGTATTAGACCTTGCTCTAGATATAAATTTTGACATTGTTTTCCCTTTGAGAAGAAGAAATTTTACAATTCCCCGCTTCCTCAAACCTATGTACATAGGTTTTAAAATTAGATGATACACACAATATAAATGGTAAAACCTTAGTCTGAATCGATTTGAAATATCTTATTAAAAGGTTAAAAGGAATATTTTTGGAATTACGTATATATTATTTTTTCTGTGACATTATTTTATGAAAATGAGGAAAATTGAATTATTATCATGTTTATACCAGATAATTTATTAAGTCAACATCTGCACTTTATGACCCAGAATTTATTTTATCCCTAATAAATATTATCAGGAAACAAAAAGAGATTCATTTTAATAGTACTTTTAACATTTTGAACGATGTTGAACATCGTTTTAAAATGGAAATGATAAAGTTGTTTATATTTGAGTGAGTATTAATATAATCAATAGAACCTTGTTGAGTCAAATTGTGATATAAAATATCTTACAGAACCTTCAGGAAGATAATTTCTCACGTTTTTTATTTTAAAGTGTAGAAATACGTTAGTTAGTCGGATACACAAAAGTTGAAGCAAATACATAGATACTACAACTCATCAAACACTTCACTTCATTCTCAAAAATATAACCTTTTAAACGTGTTCATATAATATATGTATTTAGATATAGGTATATATTTGTAGAAGGAGAGATACTACTAGGATATTCTTAATTGCTTTTCCAAGAAAATATATGTATTTATATTGCTAAATAAGGATCTCAGTTAGATACTTTTGACTCGCTTTAACTTGAGGTTTATATGTATATATATATATATATATATATATATATAATTAAAAGTTGATAAAATATATGGATAAGGAAAAAAAATGTTATAAATTGCTTAATTCATTCTCATTATTTGTACATATATATCATTAATCGTATTTTCTTCCTTAGTAGGAAAATTTGTGAACACCATAGGTACATAAATCTTCAGAGGAAAAAAAAAAAAGATACAAGGCTCCATTTACATTCAGATGATACATCTCAAAATATATATATATATGTTGTACCTACAAATTACTTTTAATTAAACAGTGAGATGATTATTTTAAGTATATGAAAAACTCGATTATAAAATACAAGGATGATACAGACAATTTCCTATATAAACGAAAGTGAAATCTTGAACTCAAAAAAAAAAAAAAAAAAAATTGACCTGGTTACCCTGACAAATTGGTGAATGTTTGTGAGAAGTGTACACGTCGAGCTTTTTTGTCTACTTGCAACCTCGACTCTCAAAAGGGAAAGGAAAATTTTGGAAAAACAACTGGTAATAGCTACTCTTCTGTATATTCCGTGTTGCCAACTTTTTAATATGGGGCAGAGTAGTTATTATTTGGATATATTAATGATCCTCTTCGACAAAGCGTCGATAAAAGCCTCAAACCTTAAAAATTCCAAAAATTTATACAATTAGCCTATGGCCTTTGCTTAAAGAAGCATTGCCTGAAAGAAAGAAAACAAGGTCATATTTGGAATAAGTGAAACAAACTCTACTAAATTTAACCTATTTGGATCGCAGGATATTTTTGCTGTTAACCCATGTAATTAACTCATTTTGAAGTACATAGGTATTTTGATTCTCATTCTATTTATTAAAATATTTATAATCAATTTGTACAATTTCTTTTGAGATTTAATAAATTTATATTTGTCAATAATTTATGTTGAATATATTATAAAATTAAAAGCTACGAATGAAGCCAACCTAAGCAGGATTTGTATAATTTAATGATGTAGTAACATAATACAAACATCATTCTCACTTTGAACATAAAAACCAAGTTAAGTGGGTTAAATAGTGCCTAAAAACTTGATGAAGCTTCTTTGTGATGTACACTCCTTGGTGAATCAATTATTTTGACAAACTTCTTATTGAACCCGTTTAAATGTTGAAACATTAACTTATATACTTACATACAAGACATATGTATGTATACTAGATATTCAAATTCCTGACTTTGTAGACTTGTTTCCACAATCAAACCACATCTTAAAGAGGTTCGGAATATCTTTATACTTTAATTTCGTTTTAAATATGAGAGAGCAATTGAGTCGAAGAGGTTCAGCACTCAATAGCTGACTCAATTGTGATTACATTTTGTCTCTCCAGTATTCCTTACATGGGATTAACTATGAAACTCCTCATGATAAATTGCTTCCATTCTGACATCCTATTTGTGTGGAATGGTCTTCAAAAATAGAAATTGCATTGAAGCAACAAATTATTATGTACAGAGGCAACGTACATTGAACACCACTCGTCTTCCATCATTCACAAATGAGATTGGCACGTTACAAAAAAAAGAGAAGAAATTATGGAAATACTTTTTGCTAAATTTCAGGTCCTCCAATCCATTTTTGATAATATGAAGAAAAAAATGAATTAAGTGGTATTTTTGTGTCAAAATTACCAAAATTACTCATTTTCAGTGGTCTTTTAATATTCAATTACAAAAAAAATATATGTCAAATATTGCTGTCATATTGTTACATAGGTCTTAATGTATTGAAAAACAATTAGAATTCATTTTGTTTTATAAGAACTAAGGTGTTTGAGAAGTGTTGAAAGGATATATTGCTTCAAATGAAGTTAAATATTATATTTTAAGCTGTCAGCGAATTTTTATTTATTTAAATTTACACATTTCAAATATTTTTTTAAAGACGAAATGCACAATAGTTGTTTTTGTTTGTTTTGGTAGATTGATACTTTTGCAACAAAAAAAAAGTTTAAAGTGCCAGTACCATACTAAGAGTTGTCATGAGATATTTGAAACTTTGCAAATATCATTTTCTCCATACCCCCCCCCCCCTGAATAAAAAATACATAGAGCATTCGTTACACCAAACTTGTGATGCAAGCATAATTAATTGATTTTTCTTATATACAGTATAGTTTCAGCATCCGAAAATAAACCAGGATTTTTGGTGAAACAGATGTGCTCGACTGCAGGATAGCCTTTTTTATAATACTTTTTTTGAAGATCTTGAATGCAATATAGAACAGGGCATATGTATGAACCCACACTGGCCTCCTTTTTTTAAGCCTTTAATGACATTTGCTTAGCGGCAAGTAGAAGGGACACGTCTTGATAACTTTTGAAGTTATTTTCCTTGCATGGGCTACGTCACAACAGTTCTATATGACCTCTCCAGTCCAAACCCTTACAATTGTACGATATATTTGACAATCAGATATTGCCTTAAGGCTCAAACAATTAGGTACTATTGGGTTTTTGGATCCCTGTAAAAGATTTTTTATTTCTATATGAATGGTTGTCATATTAGTAAGAACATAGGGTATGAACTGACAACTTGATTTTATGAGAGTTATAGCAGTACAAATCCTTTTTTGATTAAGTATGTCTATAAAGTAATAATAATCATACAGATTAAATCAAAGCTTTTACTCAATTTGTAATTTTCATTAAAGGAAATATGAATGCGTTCATTCGCAGTTTGCTCCAAACAACCCTCGTGCATTCATACATAAAGATTATTTAAGAAAGCATCGTTTGACAAGATTTGATAGACAGATATGTTCTCTTTTCTCCGTATTGTAACTTATTCTTTGTAACTTATTTTTCAATGTCATGTCTATGTGCACATAACTATAAAATGGGGTGACCTTTTAATGGCTATAAAAAAAGGTCAATGACACTATATAAAGCTATATGTACTTATTATTGCTTTGATTATGATGCATTTATATAAATATAAACATATATATATTTATAGAAATTTATTGCTGAGAAGGATTTACTATCTGTGTAGCTTATCATAAATTTTAAGTTGTATATATGTAATTTGTGGGAATGAGATTGACTCTCTATTATATAGACATAATTTATTCTCCATCATCAATGGATAGATAATTTTAATGTAAAGGGATAACTTATATGAAATGGTATAAGGCGGTTTATGGTAATTTGAATAAATTTGCTCTTAAATATCTGTAAATTTGTTTCTGTAAGTATTCAAACTACGTTGATATCACTTTACAAAAGGAACTTGTTTTAAAATGGTGAGTTATATTACAAAAAGACCCAAAAAGTCTTTTGAAAAAACGTACGATAGTGAATCAGGAATATTCAAATTTGAATGTATTTGTGCTGTATTTTCTCTAGGATAAAGTATGAAAATATGTGTAGCATATCAGGCCTTTAGAAACCTTTGTGAGTGAAATAGCTAAATTAGGGCTATAGTGTTTAAGAGGCTGGGAAATTAAATATGCTTCAAGCTTTTTAGAACACTTGTTTTTTTGTCACAACATTGTAAGACTTGATCAATATAAAAAATATAAGATTTTAAACGATTGTCTTTTAGTGCCTTTCGGTATACCGAGTAACTTTGTATAGTGATATCGAACTACTAATGCATTTAAAACAAAATTTTACTAAATTTGTATTTGAAACAGTACTTGCAGCGACATTACGTCATAAAAATATTTGGTACACTGATGACGTAACAAAAAAAAACAAGAATGAAAACTGTCTCGAAAAAGAAGAAGAAAGTCATTAAACTTCTGAGCTTGTTCTCCTCATCTTAACAGGAAAAAAAATCCTGTGAACGTTCATCAAATAGTTTATGAATTGTTCTTAAAGACTTTTTACTTTTAATTGAGAACCAATATCAATTTTGGTACTGAAACCGGTAAGAAAATATTGCTACTGTGACAGCACAAGTATTTTTGTTAAAAATGTTTCACATTTTCTCAATTAGAAACTTTTTTTATGTCAAATTATTTTGTAGTTCCCTAATGTTGTACATGCTGAAATGTCAAGAATCTCTGGCGTAATGAAAGTAATGGAACTATTAAATAATTTAATTTAAAATAAAAAAGAAGCTTCTGGCAGTGACGGGTGAATAAAAATCTGTTGTGGTCTGAGATTGATTGCTGAGTTTTTGATTTTTCGTTCTAATATTATATTCTTTTATACAAATTATACCTATACGCAATACATATAGTCAACTACCATTAATGAAACTGATTAAAAGTTTAGACAAAAATGAAAATTTATGTAAATAGTAACTGGGCCTTAGTTTAAAGTTAAACCATCATTGCTCTGCTCTATATTCAAAGTAATTTATCAATTATGCTGAATATAAACAATTTCATAGAATAAAAAAAATCCATGATGAAGAAAGAGCAATCCGTGGTAGTAAATAAATCACGTCAACATTCGAGATAATCATGTTACAAAGTTAAAAAAAGAAATATTATATTTTGATAAATTAACGTACAAGCAAGCTTCCATTCAAAAGTCAATATAATTTAAAAATCTTGATTTTATAATAAGGTAATTTTGAATCAATTTAGACCCTTGCTTATGTCAAGTATAATTAATTTTAGTACAATCATGAAAGGTTTCAAACTCAGGAGGCTGTGTATAGTTTATTAAAAGTTTAAAGAAAAATAAAAGTTGCAAGTACAAAAAATTGTCTTGATTATTTTTTTAATAAATTGGATTTTTTGGTAGTTTTTTCAATTTGTAGAAATGAGAAAAAATATATATGTACATTTGTGTATCTATGCTTATAACTACCAATGTACTTGTTATAGGAGAAAAGTATGTATATTAATAATAATTTGGTTTTTAAGAAAGCTGGGATGTGTTTTTTTGAATATAATTCATGAAAATGTATTTCCAACAATTATAAAGGATAAAATATTCAAAATGCGTTAGGAACAAGACAAATTTACTTATATAAATGCCTATACATGGTCATTTTCAAATCTTTGTTGAATCATTGGCTAAATTTAATGAAAAATGAGATAAAAAAATAATAATAATGAAAAGAAATAAATTAATTGCTTTTGTTGTTTTTTAAAACGTGGTAAATTATTTTTTTTTTTTTTTATAAATTCATTTATTTAAATTTTAGGTACTTATCAAATTTTTTTACAAACTTGATTTATGTATTTAAGGGCCTAAAGAGTTCTTTTTTTGATATAAGTATTACTTCTCCTAGCTGTATAACATACATACATAGAGACATGTCAATTAAAGTCATGAAAGTAAACTACTCTGACAGTGATTTTTTTTTGGTCAGTTGGTATCTCGTTTTTTAAAATGTGTTACTTTTTATTTTATTTCCCTTTAAATTAAAAGTCGATTTCTGAAGTAGGTAGACAAGTCTATAATTAATTTTATGCATATATTTTTTATTAATCAATTTTTTTAAATATTTTCTTATATATATGTACATACTTGAATTTCGTACAGTATTTAATTTTGAGAGCTGAAAACCAAGAAGACAAACTGAGTGATGAGAAAATGATTCTAGAAACAAAAAAGCTACAAGCTTTCATATACTTTTAGCAAGGTTTTTTTATACAATTTTGTGGGATAAAAAAATAACCTGAAGCCTCAAAATTAATCAATTAATCAAAAAATTCAGACTTTTTACATTGACAATATTGCTGGAATAAAAAAATATACTCGGGTTTTAGTAACTGGGTGAAAATTTCCCACGAAATTTTTGCTGTTTTTACTTGACTTTTTTTTAGATCGGTTATCATTTTTTTCCTCAAACTATATATATACTTTCTACGCCTAAATACAAATATAAATTTAGTTGCCATGTGGAATATATATTTAAGATATATGAATGTATGTGAAAGATTATAATAAATTAGATGGAAAGAGAGTAGTTCAATTTTTTTTTCCTCTAAAAAGGAGTTGTCAAATTGCATTAAATGAGTTTTTACAATCATGATTTAATTTGTATGAATGTTAAATAATACATTTTCTTATTTTCTCAATTTAAAAAGCAAGGATTTTGTAGCAATTTTTTCAATGAATGTTTCTTATTTAATTTATTAATGTAGAAAAAAATGGGAAAGAAGTCAGAGCTTCTTCATTTTATTTGCAAATTTACTATTTATAATGTATTTACTAAATTTCTACATTTATGTATTAGGCTTACAATTTCTCATCGTGAGATTGTGTAGTTCTAAAATGGGAATCTATGGAAGTTGATTCATATATATCTATTTTACTCACATTCAGTTGGAAAGTGCAAATCAAAAATAATTTAAAATCATACATAAAAAAAGTATTTTATACATTTTCAACTCATGTCATGTTCACATTAAAATCATAGAAAACGTTTCATTCATTTTGATATATGAGAGTTTGGTATAAATGATGTTATGTTTATGGAAAACAAATAAAAATAGTGAATAAAAACTATGTCAATTTATTCGACACACAAATAACTTTTGTAACCACAAAACTTCCTATTTTTTAAAATGTTGAAACATAAGTAGGTATAAACTTAGAGATATGAGATCTTGTGACAATAAAAACAACAGTTTGTACAAAGTACCAAAGAACCTATTACTGAAATAGAAGGAACATTTAGGTTAGTTAAATAAAAATATTTATAAATAGTCTACCAAGGTTGCTTAGAGTAAACATAATTCAGATTAAAAAAAATCAATACTCCCCCCCCCCAATTTTTATGAACAATGAGCCCAAAATCGACCTAACATATACTAGATTTTAACCCAAAATTTAGAAAATTTTGCACAAAAACTTTATTATATAAGCAAAACTTATTTCTTAACAAAAAATCTTCAGAAAGTTTGACCCTAATCCTTTTATTCAATGTGTCCACCCTCACAAGCTAACATAGCGCCAACCCTTTTGCGGAATTGGTGGACATCTTGGACCAGGCTGCCTTGATGGCAGTCTTCAGAGATTTCACATCCGGTTGAGGAGACTTGTTAGTGATCCTTTCCAAATAACCCCATACGTCATAGTCCAGAGGATTGAGATCTGGGCTACTTGGAGGCTGCAGTGTGGATCCCCAGAGGTTGGCAAAGTTACGCAAACAGAACTGTTGAGTCTACTGGCTGATATGGACATGAAATCTGTCTTGGGTCCACTTGTACTTGTCTGCATGAACGTTGGCTTTTAGACACAGAACCACAGTGTACCTCAGAGCCTTGTTGTAAACCTCAGTGTGAATTTTAAATGCGAAAAACCCTTTAAAGAAATTCACAAATATTAGGTGAAGTAAAAAGTTCCGCACGCTCTTTCGCTTTATTTTGACAATAAAATTATCATGATTAGGATTATCTGATTTAGACCAAATATACGCCGTTTTGTTGGATAGATTTTTTCCATTTTGAAGGCAATTTAATAATTCCACGATTGAAGAAGTCTGCCTTTCTATTGGCCTATTTTGGCCGTTTCTGATCGGTCCCATGCTTAATCTGGTCAATTGTTGACAGTATAAGCCCAAATTGAGTATTTGGCTTGACAGGAATAGCTCATAGTGGATGATTCCTTTCCAATCCCACCAAACACAAAGCAAAACCTTCTTTGTCGTTAATCCGGGCTTAGCGATCATTTCAGCCGCTTCACTGTGCATTGTTCTCATAAGTAACCCATTTTTCATCACTAGTTAGCATACGCTTCAAAAATGGATTGATTTCAACTTCTTAAGACCAGCCTTATACAAATGGTTCCGAATGTCTAATCTTCAGTTCCTGGGCAAAGGAATATGAGCTCACATGCCGGTCCAACTAGACGATTTCTATTATTTTATCCAGAGTTTCGATGATGTGCCCAAATGTTCCCTCTACTTTGTTTATTTTGACAGCCCTGGTATGGGAATGAAAATGGATCCCTTCCTTGTTATTGGTCTTTGAAAGCCGTCACAAATTTTAAAATATCCTCTACTTGACATTATTTTCACTAATATTATTTTTAATGAAATACTTTATATGCCAACTAAATTTGTTCAGTAAAAATTTAATTATTTTTCATGTAGGATAATTTAGTTAGTCATGGTTCTAAGTATTTATATTTTAACAATATATTCATATTGTTTATTATAACCATTGGATGTTTAACTGTAACATATTTCCAATATACTGATAATGACGTCTCTAACTGAATTCTATCTGTGATGTCATTAAGCAAAGATTGATTTTTTCTACATCTTCTGTGTCGTCTTCGAAGGGATCCTTAAGAATTAGGAATTAAAGGTTTGTCAAAATTGAATGAGTGGTACATTCCTACCCTTTTAGTACGTATTATCTCTTATACAACAATTAAGATTTTAAGAACACGTTTTCAACCATGCATCATCTCTGCCTTGAGAAAAGGCATTAGCTATGCATTTTTTTGGGGTATGCTAATGTACTATTTCATATTATTTTGTTTGCTGTTGTTTTTTTCCTCATTATAAAATTTGCATATTAATTAAAAAGTTCATTAGAACATTTATATGCAAATATATTAAGATTCTGTATGTTTGTTCAAAAAAAAAAAAAAGATCCAAAGTATTTCACTATATTTAAATGCTTATATTAATTAATCATTAAGAGCCGTTAGATAATTAAATATCTTGATATTAGTAAAGCATCTACTAGGTTGTTCCATAAATAATGAAAACAATAAAAAAACTTTTAAATCAGTAAACATAATCACCTCCGAATGCAATCACGTCGTGGCAGTGATCCCGGAGCTTTTGAAGTTGGTCGAACAGCTCGTCTTCGCTCACCCTCCTCATCGCCCGCTGCACGGCGAGTGTAGCCTCTTCATGGCCCCCAAACCCGTCCTCCCTGAGCAGGTACTTCAGTTTCCGGAACAAGTACCGATCACAGAGGTTCAGGTCGGGTGAGTCGGGGCTCTGTTTCACCGGTTCCACGTCTCTCCGGGTCAAAAACAGCCGGGTATCACTCGCAGCTTCTTGTTGGTTTCAGAGAGCTGGTGAAGAACGAGTACACTCAGGAGGTTTCTGAGTCCTAGATCCTCCGTCAGAAGCCTGAAAACGGTTGTGGGTGGTAGAGAAACCTCTGTGGCAACCTGTCGAGTGGTCATCCGGGGGTTATCCTTGATCAGGCGCTTCACAGCAGCGATGTTTTCCTCCGTCCTCGTCTCCCGGGGACGTCCAGGACGGGTTTTCTTCTCCAGAGCAAAACTGCCACTATCGAAGTCCGTTCTCCATCTCTTGATGGTAGAGAGGCCAGGGCAGGAGTCAAGGAAGGTAGAGATGAGGTCCCCGTGGATCTCGTTGACTGTCTTGCCAAGCTTGATTCGGATCAAGAAGTAGGAGCGAAAGTCGGGTGTATCCATTTGCAGCGGCGAGTGGGGTAACAGATAGAAATGGTGCGAGTGTTGACTATTTATACTACCTGAGTAGCGCCACACAGTCGCTTCCCACACAAAAATATGCGATAAGAATGCCCCTGTTAGAATTTTTGAGCTAGCTTTCTTACATTTTGAGATAGCGAACCTAGCTCATTATTTATGGAACACCCTAATACTATCAGCATTAGTAATAATGAGTAACCCAAAAGAGAATTTACAAAACTAACTTGTAATTTTATGTTTCTTTTGCTGTTACAAACATTGTCACATTCCACTCTATGAAAATATGTGTCATATGAAGGTTGTCATAGGTACCATTAATTAATTATTGAACGACTACTCTATAAGATATAATTAGGGTTGTTTTTTTTTCTTTCTTTTTTTAATTACCTTTTATACTCAAGTATGTATGTTTTTTAAGAGCGTCATCAATGGTTTTTTGTTTTTGTTTTTAATTTTTGGAGACAAAACCATATTTTTTTTCACTAGCTATATTTTTTTCTTTAGACATTTGAGATTGAACCACTTAGGCACTTTATTTAAAAGTATTTTTCACTCTAACATCGTCTAATTTGACAATTTGAATTATGTATGTAAATATTTGGGTTTTTTAAGCAAAAAGTAGTCATTATTGTCTCTTAATTCTCAAAGAGAAGACATCTTTGAATAAAAGAGCAGAATAATAACAACAACTTCTACATTTCCTCCCTTAGTAAAGGGTTCAAAGCATATTAGAAGACATGATGTCTCTCAATCGAGCTGTCAATCCCAAGTTCTGTCGGTACGTAAAAAAAAAAAAGAAAAAAGGGTATGAAAATTGACCAGGTAACTCTGACAATTTGTTGAATCTTTGGGAAGGGAGCTGTGTCAGCTGTCGTGGCATTTTACTATATCAGCTTTTACAGGAAAAGACATTGACGGTCTTTGAGAGGAAATAAACACAAACTCACACCCATCAGAAGATTAGAGGATATCAAAGATTCAATGTTCAATTGATGAGGTATTTTTTTAATTAACTATTACTTTTACAACCATTAACAGAAAATTTCTGTTTGTTTTTAAATAGTTTTCACTGTGGCTGGAACGGTCATGTTTGAAAATTCCCTTTCTTGCCCTTGGTCAAAATGAGCATTACTAAAATAAAACGTACACTACCTATACGGGAATGAATTCAATATAGAATAATTATCAAGACAAAGTTCTAAGATGCAATTCTATTATAGTGGGTTGATGTTGTTTGAAAAGGGTAGTTTCAAGGGATAAAAATTAATTTAGTCAAAGATTTCTTTCACTAAAAAAGAAAAAAAAAACAAATGTGAATGACTCAAGTAACTCCTTGAAACTCCATTCCATTCCATTTCCTTTCTTTTCTTTTCTTTTATTCAATGAGGTTAGATGTTAAATATACATATGTACAGACGTAATACATTTAATATAGATTTATAGCTACTGCCTATCTGCATATAACATAATAAAGAACGAAGAGTAGATTCCCATATTTTATGTGTCTTTTATATGCAAATTTATGGAATTAAAGCTGTATAAGTAGTATAATCTAAAGGAATGATCAAAGTCTGCTTTGTGTGGAGCCAAAAAGCTCCATTACTTTAAATTTATTAGAATACATATTTTATATACTCAATCAATTTGTAAATTTATCTTAAACTGATGTTCTTTTTTTTCGCAAAAAGGGTTTGCTTGCATGATTTAAAGTGTGACTAAGTGTTAATGTCATTCTTTTAATTACATTAGTCAAGAGCAAACAGGGCTTGAGATCAAAATAATAATCTGATCTTTGTAAAGCTTTCCAAATTTGAAACTGACACAATCTGTAATATTTCCAACATAAGAGAACTTGAAAAATCCAATCAATGCAAAGTTTCCAATTGTATTTACATAGTTAACGTTGTAGTTATACTGACAAAACTTCGAAAGTAATTTATATTTCAAAATAAAATAAATATACTCCTTGTGATATTCATACAAATACTGGGGGTGTAAACCTTTTGATGACACATTAAGGCAGTTCATTTGACAATAGATGCTTGCATGATGATATTATCTTTGTACTTGAGTAAAAATTTGTTTTATCCCAACATGAAATGATTCCCACAGATCCCAAATATTAGCAAATAAATAATTTAAAATGTGAAAATTCCTCGTGTAAAAGTAAAATGGCAGAGTTTAAAAAGCCTCAATATTTGCTTTGGAATGACGTCAACTGATGTTTGTCTAATTTTTTCTTTTATCATTAGGAAAAAATAACAACGCAAATAAAATCGTACGATTAATAATGTTGTATGAAACTACAGATAATATGAACAGGGTTGTTTTAAAAATCAAAAACTTAAAAAATAAATTTTAATATTCAAGGTGTGCTAATTACTTATCCGACAAAAAAAAATCACTCTATTATGCGTAGGCTTTAGATTATGTGACTTTTAATCTGGTTTGTTATTTTAGGTGTGATGATTTGTAAGTCGTACGAGTTTTTGAACACTATTCGTAGGCTAATATAAAAGTATTGTTTAATATGATAAAGATAATGTTTTATTTAAACAAGGCGACGACTTCCAATTCTTAATAATTGTATTTGAGCTAATAAGTCGTAAACTAATAATTATTACGAGGACTTGAACTTGAGCCCTTTTTCTAACATTGTATTTGCTTTATTAATCTAAATGCTTGTTTTTCTTTCGACTGGAAGCCTTAAGAATGGGTAGTATATGCAAGAAGTACAATCCAATACCCCTTTAAGCCTTCCTCCTCCGGCGAAGTACCTCCGGTATGGTAGAAATCTAAATATTAATTATTAATATAGTTACATTCATCAACAATATGAAGGCGAGAAGGACCATCCGTCTGTAATCATAAGGATAATGTTTGTACTCAATCCAGCCGACGACTTCCAATATTTGATAATACTGCGTTGAACATTCTTAATAATTGCATAAACATTTTGAAAGCAGAATATTTTTTTAAATGGTCTCTTTAGCGTTTGATGACCCAAGATTTCAATTGGATTGTCTATAAATCAAAATAGATTTAAATCTTCAGAAGTTTCACGTTTTTTCATTTATGATTAACAGTTCTTTTATTCTTGATTTTTAGAGACATCTATGTATTGTTTTTTATACAATACAAAGCATTTTGAGTCATACATACCTATGTTTTGTACTACTAAAAAAAACTTGATCTATCTTAAGACTTTCGAAAAAATAGGTTTTTGGCCTGCGATGGCCACCAAATAAAATATTAAGTAGCCTACCACCTTTTTTCTGATCAATGTCAATATTTTTTATTATGATCAAATGTGAACATAGGTACATTGATTTTTACATTTACGTTAATTTAAGTCAATTAAAAAACGGTACATTTGAGGTGTGAATCAATTAAACAACTCTCCTAGTAACTGTACACATAAAATACTGATAAATTTTAAAGTTGAATAGCTAGGCCAAGAGAGAAGAAAGTAAGGCTGTATATATGTATGCTGTCTATGTATGCTTTATTTAGAGTTAATTGCCCTCGACTCTTTAAATCAGCGATGTACTAAATCTTTGCTCTCGCAAATTATCTCCATTTTATCAAATATTTCAATCTGCAAATATCTAAATGTTGATTTCTATTCCTATTTACGCCTGTGTCCCCTTTCCTACCTTTGTTTGTATCTAAAAGTTCAATCCATCAATAGTATGACGTCATGTAAGAACAATTTATTCTAATCAATAGAACAAACAAATAAGTTGAATAATTTATTAACTCACTTTCTCCTTCTGGATTTATCACCATTCTAACTCAATTCAGATATTGGGTATTATTTAGTATTGTCAAAACTTACAGAAAATTTACTCATTTAGATGAACGATTTCTTGTTAGTTAAGTTTTTTATCGGGCGTTTGACTCTTAATTGAAAGCTGTGTGTTTCAGCTCTTGAATACATTCCTTATTAATCCATTTTATGTAATACTCAAAGAGTTATTTAAATACAAACGTTTTGGCCGACTTTTGGACCTACTCCCACCGCTATAGATCAAAACAAAGACTGGAAATAAAATTTTATTAAATACAACAGCGGATCATCATTTTTTAATGCACAAAATGAGTATCCTTCTAGGCTTAAGTTGAAGTTGGAAAATGTACCAAAAAAGGTAAAAAAGTAGGATCCGATTTCTCAAAAACTGTCGGACTCTCGAGAAAAAAAATTTATAGATTTGAAATCAGTGTGCAGAACTGAATTTATGAATTAGGATTTTTGACTGTTGATCAGTTTTATTAATCAATGAGTTTGATAGATCAAATTAAAATAAGTGCATTAGTACAGTTGCTAATTAAAATGGCTGATGTTGGGTATAATTAAATCATACCTTTTTTTGGGTGGGGATTTGGTTATCTACAACTCTGCTTTTAACTTGGGTTACTCTACAATCTGTAACACATCAGTTAGAAGAAACGCTCTGTAAATGTAGGTAAAAATAAGGATCTCTTTTATCAGGTGAGTGGTAAGAGCGTCTGGGGTCCATCACTAATGGATAACATCTTCAGATACACTATAAAAAGTATCATTGGATCTCAAGTTAAAATGTTATATTTTAAGCACTTATTTGCTTTGACTCCAAGACACTGTAATCACTTCCTCGCCTGATAAAAAGAGAATGATGAAAGAAAATTTGAGGCCAAACAACATACTAAATTATTCCATTAGAGCTGAAAGTCCTGGAGCGTTTTTTAGAGACTTGAGTGTTTCTGTGAAATTTTATATATATTTTATATATGTATATATATTTTTTTTTTTCAATGACAAATTACATGACCTAGCACGTAGGGCCTAGATTTGACCTGAAATTTAATCTAGTTATACTTGAAAGACTACTTACAATTTGTTAATTTTAAATTAGAATGCATTTTTGTTTAATAAAGGGTTAATATCATATAGAAATTACATGAATATATTTGAGATATGCTAATGCCGATTCCGCGTACCTGAAACCCCTGACTGATTTTTAGAATAAAAAACCAAGTTTATGAAGTTTTTAAAGAGCTACATGATATACATTTTATTTTAATAATTATATCATGTATAGTTAATTATGTATTTAGTATTACAGAGCTCCTTATAAAAATAATTTTTCGTGTCTTAGATTTTTGGTAGTTCCCAATTTAAACAGAATTTTTTGTTTTCCAATGCAAGTATCATTTTTCTTTTATTCCTGAGGGGAAAACATCTACCTGAAAATAAAGATCTTATAAATTGTAACACGTTCAATAAAATATTGCGTTGGACATTGGAGTAAACAAGCATCTTGGTCTTATTTAGTAATGAAATAAAAAGCATTTTTAGCGTATTCTGAATAAATCTATATTTATCTATTGTATTTACATAATGATTCCATGTGTAACTTTTTCAAGGCTTCTGCCTCAAAATCACTGATTTGGAATCTTTGTTGTAACTTATTCACTTCCATTATCAGGAATCAAGGATTTTACGTTCACTCGATTAGATAATTTATGCATCAATTTATTAACTCGTTTAATGCGTATATTTCTTCTTTCCTATCTACATATATTATTTAAATGTGAACTTATCAATCATGAAAGAATTAATTTCACATACATGTTTGCCATTCCTCACAACATATACATTTAAGGCTTGATCTTGTTTTAAGTTGAAATAATTTTAGGATGATTTGAGTTTCTATAGATATTTATATATAATTTATGCAGATATTTAGTTTCAAATTGATTAAAAGTCTTAGAGGAAAGACATGTTTCTACATCACATCCTATATCATTGTTTCAGTCAAGAGTTTGAAAAAGGAAAAACAAAATTATTGGTTGAATGTACACTGGGATAATTTTATAGTCAAATTTAGCTACTTCGCCTGAGAAGGAGGGCTCAAGCAGTTATTTAGACTACACCCCTTGGATTTATAACACATTTTTAAAGCTTGCAATTGAAATGAATACAAGCTTTTTGGTTATTAAAGTAGGTACAATGTGAACAAATTAGGGCTCAAGTCAAATTCTCCTTAGTAATTAATTATACAGTTCAACAAATTTGAACTTTCAAAAACCCTAAGGGATATAAGTAAAATAAAAGTTATTCAGTCTTGCACACTGATTTCAAATCTGTGATGATTTGTTTTCGAGAGTCCGACAACTATTTTAGTTTTTTTTGGCCCATTTTCCAAATTAAACTTCAATTTAAACCTAGAAAGATACTCATTTTATGAATTAAACAATAATGATCTGCTAGTTTTTTTTAATTCAGATTCCAATTTAAGGCTTTGTTTTGATCTAAAGGGACTCCTGGGGGCGCAAGGGACGGGAGTAGGCCCAAATGTTGGCCAAAACGTTTGTACTTAAATAACTCCTCGAGTATTACATGAAATGGATTAATAAGGAATGCATCCAAAAGCCGAGACCCACAGCTTGCAAAATAAGATGTCAAGTGTCCGATAAAAATCCTTAACTAAAGAGAAATAGTCCATCTAAATGAGTAAATTTTTATTTAATTTCGAGCAAAAATTCGCTATAAATCTAGGACTCACGCTACTTAAGTAGTAGTGCACAGAAGGATTTCAGCTGGTTTCTGTATACTTCTGCGCGGTACATGGTTCTTTTCTCGCACTTGGGTTTATATTAAATTATACAATATGTCTTCATCTGTAAATGTAAAAGAGAGTATTAGCAGCTTGTTGCTTAGTAAAATGTCATGACAGCTGAAGCTGCTTCCTTCTCAAACATTCATCAAATTGTCAAAATTACCAGGTTGATTTCCTCAGTCTTCTCTGTATCCTTGAGAGCTTGCTACAACTATAAGTAGCTATTCTGTATTATTTAATATTGTTCAATATCAATAAAGTAATAAAATGCAGAGGCATCAGATAGTAATTGTGGCCACTCTAATCATACCTACTTATAATAAAAAGGGTAAAGAAGCGTAGAAATAAAATAGGGAATTATTTTCCTTCAATGATTTGATCTATTCCTTCGAGTGGGAGCTTTGTCTCGATCCCTCAATGTATTGTGTAAGTTTTTACTCATCAAAACACTACTATCAGAGAAATATTCCAATAAACTCCCTCTTTCCATTTGCTCATATGGGTTTTAACTATTATTATTAATATATTCATGACAATGTTCCACAAAATATGCGCATAAAAGTAAGCTATTGTCATTGTTGAGATGAGGAGTTTGGATTTAAAAAATAAGAAGAAATTTTTCATTTTTACAATTTCAAACTTTTTAATCATTTTATTAGAAGACCATGTGTATAGTTTTCGATAATATGAATTATTTGTTGCGCATACAAGATCTAAGTACGTACATATATACTAAAAAGAGAAAGAAAGACGTCTTACAAATCGTAATGAACAGACGGAGACTTTCTGTTTATTAAATGGATGGACTCTTTTTATTTCTAGACAAGAAGAGAGAATCCTGGTAGCACATTATCTAATTAATTTACACTATACATATATTTACATACCCATCTGAGTAGGTACGTACTCATTCTATGTATGTAAATGTGGTAATCAGATTAATTTGCAATCACTGTGGTAGTAGATGCATCATAGAGCTGACGTATACCCAAGTCAAAACAAAATACAAATAAAGAGCTCAAGTCTCTGAAATTGGTAACTGAAACTATGCTTAGGGAATAGCAAGTATTTATTCAAAGTTGGAACCTTCTTACCTCCCTCCTCAGTCCTGATGACAAAATTGTAAATAATTACACATGTCAAGAGAGTAACAACAACGGATAGAAATACATATTTTCTTTCGAACGAGATCGGTTCCTATGAAACTAGCTATATTTCGTAGCAATATTATAAGTTCCATTTGAAAATGATGTAACATTTAATTATATGATAATATTTCTTATAGCTTTGATATTTGTCAATTAAAATATAAAGGAGGAGTCTTGGGGATTTGTACTTTAGTACAGTATATAAAAGCATATACATACAAACTTGATAAATATAAAAACTCATTTAAAAAATAATAATTAGTAAAACAAAAAATAAATTCTTTAAATAAATTTTGGGTAATAAGGTTTTAAAAAGACAAAACAATGAATGCCTTGATTGCTTAAAAGTATTCTCTATTTAGTTACATATGTACATATATATGTAGATCAATTCTGAAAATGCCCTATGATATGCTCCAGAAATACATGTTACATTCCTAAAAACTGAACATTATTACTGATATGGAAAAGTTATATGTATCTTATGCTTATTTGTCCTTTCTTGAACATCCAATATATTGATTAAAGAATTTCTACCATGACTTATTTTTTTCTTTTTGAGTGTGTCTGACTTTTCCACAAGATCATTTATAATCAACAACCATAGAAATAGGGGGAAAATGCAATTAAATCTTCAATATCAAGGAAAAAATGAGTCAAAATGAAGATGATGACATATCAATTGTTAATATCTACGGTATTATTATGTCTTCAGACCTTAATAACCTTTGGTTTTAAGGAATTATTTTTTTTAATAACGCAATTATCCAGACTTATACTTTTTAAATACCCAGACAATAACGTTTCCTTTTACATGTGTGTAGCAAGAATGAAAAAAAAAAAAAAGATGTGAGGCCTTTCCTCTTCCAGAATAATGATTTGAAATCGAGTCTAGCTGGAGTTGTTCATTTAACGACTTGAAATTCGACTGCCACTTCCACATCAGTGTTCAACTCCAGATTTGTGTCTTGTGAGAACCCATAAGAAAAGAAGTTCAAGTCGCAGAAGATATGTATCCAGTATTGAAAGAAAATAGCAACAACCTTAACTTTGGCACTGGAACTACTTCAGAAGTAGTGTGATCATATCTACTTTTTCTCTCTTCACGACATTTTGTTATGAAGTAAATTTGCAAATATTTCTTTTATTCGAATACTACGCCAAAATCTACAATCAATTTGAAGAATGTAAACGTTATTGTTAAAGTCATTTGGCACCCCTGGCAACTTGATAAGTGGTACTATCACGGCAATTATTTTAAAATAATCAAAAATACATTGTATTCTCCCTTCCACTGTTTTTCTTCTAATTTAAAGCAGCTGACTCAACGTAGATATTATGAACTCAAAAAGGGTAATATTATTATTCATGATTGTGATATATTATAAATAATATATTAAATCAAGGATTGCGCGCCCTTTTTTTTGAATTTTTGAATATTGTACAAGTATTAACAACGATTGATTTGTATATTGGTAGAATTTACCAATGTATAGTAACTCTAAATAATAACTCTGCCCAATATTAAAAATTTATCAGTTGTTTCTCCAAACTTTTCCTTTCTCTTTTGAGAGTCGAGGTTGCGAGTGCACACAAAAAAACTAGTCTCTTACATTGATACTCTTTCAAAGGGGGAAGAAGGGAATAAGCACAAACTCATAGCTATCAGAATTCCAAGTTCATGCCATTAGGCATTTATATTTATTTGTAGACGGTGTGTAGTAGTCCATAAAACATGGTTAGTGCTAGATGCTCTCCCCACAAGAATGAAGAAATAATGAGTAAAAGGTATTGAGAAGCACTGTGCATATATAGAACTAGAGTATATGGATGATTCTTTTTAATCAAGTAGGTACGTATGAAAATACATTGATGTAGATAAATTGAAAAACAAAACAAAAACTCTGTTTTCTTTTGAGAGGGAAAAAGAAGTAACGTGCTCAAGTGTAGCTCGGTATTTACCATATTGTGTATATACATACATAATATGTATGTACTATACATGGATATCCGATTTATACAAGGAAAATTTATTGCTTCTCTACATGGTCCTTTCCTATGCACAAATGTATTTATGCCTTTTATCCACCGAAAGAGCTAAATATATCCACATAAAACTTGTCAATATACAATTATATAATCTATTGCTTTGACACCTTAAGTAATTTGCATAAGTGTAATTTGAACTAAGTCAATGTCAATCTAATAAATAGTCATACATAGGTAGGCTATTAACAAATGACCCAAACAATCCAGTAGGTAAAAAAAAAAAAAGCATATTTTTTTTCGAACAAAACCTCGACTAAAATTTTTTTTTATTATTATTTGATTATTATCTTTCAATAATAATAATAAAATAGAAACTATCTTTGAGGAAATTCCCACAGAAGAAGCAATCTTTCTTTCTTAATCATTAGGAATTATTATGATTCTAAAATAATCAAACACACCATTTCTTAATTATCAATAAATAATTATTTCCCAAACAGACACAGCAGTACTTGCAAGAAGTGTTCTGGTCAATACCACCTGAACTGAAACCAAGACACTGAGGTATTAAGATAAAAAAAGGAAATATATAATATTGTTGTTTTGTTTAGAAAAGGAAAGTTATAACCAAATTTGCTTTGGTCTTGATCACAAGACCAAGGTTGAGATAAAGACAAGGGTAAACCCTTCATAAATTGGTCTTGATCCCAGGACCCATCCCTATAAATGACACCACCTGTACGTGCTCGGCCTTCTTTTATGTATATCTTATGGTGAGACTTGTGGGAAAAGAGTGATTCCCGGCGAGCACGGATCCCTTCAAAAGCTTGTCAGTCGGTAGCTTCCAATATACTTGTATTTTTTGAAGATTCTACTTCTTGTATTCTGCTTCTTGTCTAGACTCCCATGGTTACCGTATTGCTTTCTACAATATTTAGAGAGCGATCTCTTTACACGCATAGAGTCTCACTTTTTTTTATTTGCTTTTATTTGCTGCAAAAGCTATTAATACATATTAAATAATTATAGTTTGTATAAAATTTCTTCACAAATTATACAATTTTTTTTTTTTTTTTTTTTGTTATTCTGTCATCCCAAACAGTCAGAAAATAGGAAGACAACATCAAACATCTTCATATTACTACTATCAGAGATAGGTACTATATTAACAAATATAGGTATATGTACTTTACACTTGAGTCTCAATAGTTTAATATGTATTTTATTAACTAATTCGAAAAAAATCGAAATTATGATATTCAAAGTCAAGTTAGATCCTTTTTAAATTCAATGTTTTTTGTGCTTCAAGTGGAGTTTCCCCTATAAAAAATGTTGACACTCGTCAATAAACATACAACCAGTAGGTTTATAACCAATCAAAAAGGGAAAAAAAAATGTTTCAAGTTCAATTCAAATTGTTTAGTAAGTAATTTATTCACCGACTATTTTGACCACTATGAAGATATGCCAAACTTTGATAGTTATTACCCCATTCAAGTAAACTTTTGATGTAATAATGTCTAATCTCTCTCCTAACTTTTTTTTATTAATATGTAGTTGAACCTTCATCTCTGCACTTTCATCTTCATTATAAATAATGCCGTACTACTTAAACTTCAGTATTGTAAAGAATAAACCTACTAACTTCATCAAAAAAAAATCCATATTTTGTATCTAAAGAACATAATAATCCTTTTGAAACTAAATGTATCAAACACAAATAGATATGCATCATGAAGAAATCCAGGGTTTTTTTTATGTTACTTATAAAGCACTTGACCATTACACGGAAGGGATGGAACTATTACAAACACTCTTCCAATATGAGGAGGGTCCCTTTATTTTTGATGAAAAAAAAAGTAAAAAACAATTAGTGAATAAGACTCACAGCATCATAAAATAGCTAGAAAAAAAGCCTGGAATTACAATTGGTAGATAATAATAATCAATTCCTCTCAACTGTAAATGACTATTATTCATTTATATGATTGCTCACTGTTTAACCAAAGGTAATTGAGTTCGACCCCCCTCAACACTCTCTCAGCCATAATAAGGAACATGAGGGGTCAAAAATCGACAGCAGCTGATAAGAAAAATCAAAGGAGCTGTTCAAGTTTTGGGGAAATCATACTGAAGAGGGAATTTACAGTAATGTTGCCTTGAAACGTCATCATTTCCGAATTCGAAATCAATCTCCTCTACCCTAGAGAGTTATGTGTATTAATTAGCAAGGATATTTCATAATTTCTGTATATTTTATCTCTTTTATCATAGACTGATGAAAAAAATGGAATCAAGTCCTCTCTTTTTTTGTATGTTTGATTAATATTTTTGATTCTCTCCATGACTCATTAGATATTATTCTATATGTACATACATACACATACTCTTAATGACAAGATATATTTAATAATATATGAGAGTCTTAAGTTATTCCATTTATCAAGTACATATATTCATGCGCAAGGAGAACTGATGTAGCACTTCTTAGTAATAAATAATTATAATTATACGTACATAGATACAGTCTTAAGGTTTCATTATTTATTTATTTTTTATTATAAGCCAATATAATTGACTAATTGACTTGTGAATGAGTCCGTGATGATTTGTTCATTTTAAGAAGTTATTTGATTTGTGACTATTTCCAAAGAATACATATGTATTGTATGTAAATTAACTCTCTACTCAAACTTATCATCATTTGTTCATAAGTTTTGTATTGTGTAATTATAATTAATTAACTATATGTATCAATATATACATACATGGCTGATGTTTATTTTTTTTTTTTTTTTTGGAGAATGAAAAGTTTGTTGTTTTGTGCAAAAAAAAAAAAAAAAAAAAAGAAGTTTTATCCTTACACAAACTCTTTCCATACAATATATAATATACATAATTTGATAAATTTATAGGGTGACTGGTTGATATGTATGTAGTTAGTAGAGGCTATGTACACGATATATGTATACTCAGAATAATTAAATATTAAAAATTATATGAGTGTATTAATATTGCTTCGATGATGATTTTGGGGTATTTTCAACTAATTTAAAATATAAATCAAAATAGACCTTGATTTCAGGTATTGTCCAATGGTTTTCAAAATAAGGAAAAAAGAAACAAACACATTTGTATGGGGGTATGTATACAAAAAAAAAAATATATGCATCTATTGTTTTCACAGGGCAAAATGAGGGTTTAATTATGAATATTAATCAAATTGTAAAAACATATTAAAAAGCATCAATTTTTTTTTTCCACGTAAGTTTCAGCGTTTCAACAAAGATGTTTTTTTTTTTAAATAAAAAAAAAGTTGGACTGTTTGAAGAACAAAACCTTGTTTTCAGAATTGATGTCTTATTAGAAGATTTTTAAATTTAAAAAAAATAACATAACATATGTTATGTGTAGTATAGAACTAAGAATTTTATACAAGTTGTAACTTGTATAAACAAACTGTAATAGTTACAATTTATATGTTTTCAAACACTTTATTTTACCATAAGACCATCCATTTTAATCACTTAATTATTACTTACTTAGAAGTGAAAGAACCCTGAGTAACTTAGTTTTCATAATTAGCCGCAGAATATTTATCAATTAGCCGTATTCATGAATAAAATTAGAAATTATGTACACCCTTTACATTAAATTAATCATCCCTCAGAATATCAATCATTGCATTACAATGCATTGATATCTCAAGGAACATATCCTTTATGAGTAGTCACTCTCTGATTACCCTCTAGATATGTAAAAGAAAGTACAAAAAAATGAATTAATTTAGTTATATCTTATACGAGATTATTCTGTTTAATCTCTCATATACATATATATATTTATGGTATATATATATTTGTGAGGCCTAGTTGTAAAAAAAAAAAAATCCACAAAAGTTACTTTATAGAAAATGAAGAGGAACCATAAATCATTACCTTTATTAAAAGTAGGATGAAAAAAAAATCTTAGCTTTCGTTCTGAAAGCTTTCCCTCCCTCCACCCCCCCCCCCCTGCTTCTCTCTTTACTCCCGCCACGTAAACTTGGATCTTTGGTTTGTAGGCAAATTATAGTTATAGCTAATTTATTGCTCTATTTGAACTCAAGAATAGTATGTCTTAAAATTTATTTATGCATACAAGTAAAGAATAAGGGAGAATGGATTTAGTTGTCTCATTAGATTATAGAAAACATAAAATATCAATAAATATCCGAATTCTATTTACAAATTAGGAGCAGAAAATGATGTGAAAAAAAAATAATAATAGAAACAGGGACAACTCTCAAACTTTATTGGCTCTTCCAACCTTTTCTTCAAAAAAGTTGAAAAAAAATGTTTCAACTAATATGGAACTATTCTTTAATGAAATAGTTGGAATATCTACAGCTTAAGAATAAGTATGTAATTATTTGAGTTTAATAAATCTTTTTTTTTTTTTTTTTTTTTGTCATTTTCATTTATTTTTGAAGAAAACACACACAAAGAAAAAAAAATTCATGCAAATTGTTGTATCTTATATATGTATATTTGTAGACTTCCACCGGTCTATTAGCTACGTACATATATGTAAACTACAAAATTATTCCATGGATTGAGTTGATGTTTTTTTTTTTTTTTTTTTTTTGGCATGTGACCCTTCTTGGGACATTAGACTGTAAATATGTGTTGGTGTCTTCATCTTCAAGTGCTGGAGTGATGTATATATTTTAATGTTGTCTCTAAATTCAGTTTTTATTACCAAATTATACTCTTTTCTAGGTCTTTTTGTAAAAAAAAATTTGTTTTTGAGCTATTCTTTGTCAAAGAAAGACAACATTTTGAAAATTTACACCATAAGTCTCAGAATTGGCTGAAATTTAGCTCATATTTTTATACATATGCAAATAAGAAAACCTGAAAATTTTAGATCAATATCTCTTACCATTAAGTAATTACGGCTAATTAAAGTTTCACTAATTTTCAGTTCATTTTGCTTTTGTTCCGCCATTTAGAATTTACGCGCAAGTCTAAAAAGGACATATTTCTATCAAAACAAGACAAAATCATGATCAAAATTGATAATTTAAGTAATTCAGGGGTGAGAAATCCAAAAATGCTATTTAATTTGGTGTCAGACTTTTAAAAAAGATCTAAGGGCTATTTAAATCACATTCTCTTGCTCAAAAAATGAACGGGTCAGTTCACAATTGATCCAAAATTTGAACATGTGGGACAATTTTCTCAAAGCTGAATTTTGGCATGCAGCAAATATAGGCTTTTACCCATATCATACTAAAAAATCAGCATGGTTAATTTTTTCCTTCAGAAAATATTTACATTTTGATTTCCTTATAAAATTATCATAATTTCATGTTGTTTATTGTTAATTACTATAATATTAATGTACATATTACCAAGAAATTGACAGATATCATTTTTTTTGCTACTATAGATTATATGTTATGATAAAAATGTCTTTAATATGACAAAAAGTCAATTAGCATAGCACAACTAACCTAGTATTTTCATTCAAATGTACAACTATTTCCTTATAGTATGGTAAAAGTTACAAATTACAGTACTTACATGCAGCTTACTACTGCATTTTACATTATCATAGACCATGTAAGTTTTAATATTAAACAATTAACAAGAAAATTCTGAAATGCATTTGTCAATCCTATCTAATTCTGGCTTGTCAAGGGTATAATGACGTGTTGACAATGATGGTTCTTTAACTCCTGATACAATTAAAGTGTTAGGCACCCAGCACATATCTTCTGGAACTGGCCATTTGAAAGATTTTGCTGGGAATGATGGATGCATGAACTTAACAAGAACATCTTCCTTGTCTTTGTCCACATCAGAGACCATCCCTATCCAGTATTTTTCATCATATACACAAATGATGAATTTAGCTAGCCGTATGTCTCCTGGAATAATATGCCGACTATCATAATTAAACACAAGTGTGTAATTGCTGTCATCAGACACACGTTTTGCACCAATGGAACGTATCGAAATTGGGATAAACTGATGAAAGCAGCGAGTTCCTGGGATAGTCTTGGCTTTCTTAAATCGCCCATTTAACTCATCCCTGACATTCCCAACTTCGTTTGATGGAATATACTTAAAAACAATCCCATGTATCTCTTCCACACAAAATTTAAACATAGCCTCTGTCGTTAAAATCTGCTTGTCTTTATGGCGCTGTAAGCTACTTTTACAAGCCAATCTTTTAACTGTTCCTCCTACACCGTCGCATGGAGATTTGCCGTGACTGGTTGCAAAAAAATTCCACTGGCATTTTATGTATGTATATATATATTTTGAATCTACGCTTTGATGCAATTTCTTTCTTTCTGTTCTTTTTTTTTATTTATAAAAGTCTTTGAGCAAATATAATTGTAATTAATTTTTTTGTGTAATGCTAATTTTAATTCTTTGGTATCATATACAATTTTTATACGATGCGTATATTATTTTATTGATTGTATATTAATTTAACTTTTTATTGTATCTCCCTGCATATTTATTTATAAATGTATATTTTAAACATCTTTATGTCTTTTATCACGTGAGACTGAATAAATGTGCAAGGGTACGGATTTTTTAAGTTTAATAAAAAATAAAGTGATTTTTGATTCACTTCGAATTTGGTTTGAAAAAAAAGATAAACTCATCCTTATCGTGTTTGTCAATAAATGATATAAAACTTTGGAAGACAGGTTGATTTTTTTAATGAATATCCTACGTAGTATTGGCCGCCATCTTGTTGCTTTTCAGCTTCATTAAATTAATAAATTTTAAGCCCTTATAGATAGTGTTTGGTTATAAACACTTTTTAAATAAGACAGAACATAAAAAAGATGTATTTATTTATTTTTATTAAGTCATAATTAATTAATTATCTGTTAGTTCATATTTTTCTGGGTTTTTTTACATTAAACTAAAATGAAATATATGTAATTTAAAACAAAATTCAAAATGATCTTCAAATCCTTTTTATCTCTTTCTATTCCAAGTTAAGAAGACATGAGTCCTTACACGTACACTATCATTGCATTAAAGACGTTAAAAGACTTTTCTAAATATAATTTATGATATATATATATATATATAATAAGTAGATAATTTGGTTTATAAATAATGAAATATTGAATAAAAAATGAATTGAATTTTATTCATGTGGCTTGAGCGACGGTGAATCATTGTATTAATAAACACATATGTAACTATTTCGACATATGACTAGTTAAACTAATTGGCATAGGAAAGATGATGGTAGAGTTGTGCTCTGCAGCAATGCTGTTGAGTGTCTGTAAATATCTTAGCTGGAAAGATAAATGATAAAATTAGTCTAAAATGAAAAGACGGAATATATATAAAAGGTTGAGTGTGTTTTATGACATACAAAAACTTGCGTGATGAAATGAAACATATAACAAAAAACACGTTAAATTAAAATAAGCATTGTGTACGTACATTATGACAGTTAAATAAATAAGATATTTATACAAAAATTAAGGTACTTTAGTGAAAAATGTACTAGCAAGACATAATGTTACGCTTTATATAAAATAACCATTTTTGAAAACATCCATATATTACGAACAGAATCTCACAATAACAACACAAACGTATTGTACTTTTAAGCCTTGTACTATTACTTCTCTTTTGTAATGCATTTTTTTATTGAAGCATAAACTTTGAAGGCAAGGCCCTCCTAAATGTCTCATAAAAAACATGGACACACAATATATGCTGTAATAAATTACTATATGTCAGCAACAAAGATACTTTTACGAGATATTAATGAACTTTTTAGTAAGGATTTTAATCAACCATTTTTATAAAAACTCCATTGCCATAAAGAATTTCCAGATTCTATATACTATTCAGACGGATTTGAGTCTAAAAAAAGGATCCACATATTTTATGCAAAATTTGCCAATTCTACTAACAAATTAACTTTGAATGACGAACATTGTTCATGAATAAATCTTTTAGACACACATTGTTTCTAATAATTATTTTCATCTTGGAAATAAAAATAAGTTTTTTTCTCATATTTTTTTATGAAAAAAAATAAATTATGTATGTAAAACAATAAGTGTCAGAAACAGAATCACAAAGAATGAAAGTACTTCCATCGCCAATTCATTTAAATGATTATATGCGAAGTGGATTAACGTCCATAAAACGGAGCCAACTTTTACATATATGTACAGATTGTCAAAATCAGACGTTCATCCTTTATAGAAAAAATTATTATTAGTACCAAAGTCTCCTAGTAACCATCTCTAATCAAATGTGTATTAAGGAGGGATAAGTCCTTATTTAAATTTGGTGTATTTTTTTTTTTTACATCGGTAATCAAGGGACGTCATTGATTAAATAAAAATTCTTTTATGCTTTTATTAACCAACTCTGACGGATTGCACTTTAAAAAAGTTTAAATTTATTGACCTTGAATAAAAAGCTCAATGTCCATAAATTTTTCCTTACATCGACTATTGTACATAATCATTTAAATTTCTAACTACATAATCTGTATAGCCTTGTGAATATTTAAAAAAGTTGTCTGCCAAATAGAAAAAATTAATTAATAAATTATTAGTCATTAATTACGTTTATCTGACTAGCAAATATTTCTTCAGTATTAATTATAAAGATGTATTTGTATGATGATATTTTTTTTTCTTTTTTTTCTAATTGAGCATTTCAATGGCCCATGAATAATCATAAAAATGATTTTAAGCTTTAGTTTAAATGAAGTTGATGAAATATATGAGTCAGTCAACTTTGGTATATAAAATGGTATATCTTGTGTTGAATACGGAATATATTTGAACATGAATAATGACGAGTAAAAAGTGAGGACACCAAATATTGAGTGAGAAGGATTACGGCACAAATATAATCCAAGTGGACACACCTACTTTGTATCAATTTTAACTCAGTATGGCTAATGTCGTAACTTAAAAGGATTAGAGAGAAGATTTATTTAATAAATGATTGAATAAGATCAATAGGGATTGGGAATATAATCGTGGAGTTCTTCTCCGCGCTGATTCCCGTGAGTGTTTGGAGATAGCGTAGCTAGAAAAAAGATACGGAAATTACGTATAAAAAACCACAAAATTGGAAAATGTATAATGAAGTCATATATTCATTTTGATTCAATAGCTATTGTCATTAATTTTTACCTGTAGAGCAGATGGACTTTCTTGTATAACGTCAGCTGCTTCTTTCAGAGCTCTTGAGGCCTTTTGCTCTCCTTCAGCAGCTATAACCTAAGGATTTAAAAAGAAGCTATTAAAATCCTTTGGGATGTACGGATTATATTTAAATATAAATAGATATATTAGAATAAATAAGTATACTCTTTGAAAAACAGCTCAAAAATACCTTAGCACGAGCTTCGCGAGCAGCTTCTGCCTCAGCTGCCATGGCCCTTTGAAGTTGTACAGGAAGTCGAACATCCTTACTATAAAAGTAAAATAAAAATTTGCATTTAGTAATAGGTTTGAGGTGCTCATTTCATTGAACGTACATTTCCACTCTCTCAACCTTAACACCCCAGGGATCTGTGGCTTCGTCCAGACTTGTTTGCATGGTGTGTGATATTGTTTCTCGCTCGGATAATATTTCAGCTAGATTTTTTGTACCCAAAACATTACGAAGCGTTGTTGCCGCTAGGAGTCGTGTTGAATGGCTATTGAATGTATGATAAAGTACACATTAGAAGTTTTTCAATTAATTAATGGATTAAATATTATATATATATATATATATATATATATATATATATATATATATATATATATATATATATATATATATATATATATATATAGGTATGTTGAGCGCTCTCACAGACATCAATAATTGCATAAAGGTCCAGAAGGGATATATTGATGTACTGTAGTTCATAAATAAGCCAAACAAACGCTTTAACCAAAAAAAAAAAAAAAAAAAAGACTTATGGAAAGATAATTTAAACTGTTATAATTTTTGGCTCTTCAAAGATGGCCGCCTTTGTGAATGATGACGTCATGTGAATACGCTCTATACATTATATATGTAATTTTTTTTAAAAAAAGGAATGAAGTAATATAAATGAAAACAAAACAAACAGAACAAGGAACATAGAAAATGCTGGGATCGTACTACTCGTAAAAAGTACTAGGGCATCATGCTATGGATATCAAATTACATATAATGAACATACTATTACTCTACATCAAGTCTCGTATCCCGACCAAGGAGATCTGTTTTTCGTATAGGTAGTGCAAAGTCCACGTAGTCAATGATGATGAGTATGATCCCAATGTCAAAGGTGGTACACAAACAACTTTTAAAAAAATCATGTGCAACTTTTTTTTTTTTTTTTTTTTTTTTAGTGTAACACATAAAACATTTTCATTCAAAATAAATTGTAAAAAAATCACTCAAGTGTAAGATCATAAAATCTTTTTACCTGAAGTTTTCCACGTTTGAAATACAAATGGTCGGATTCGAGACTCGATAGTACACGACGGCATCTACGGCCACGGTGACTGAATCCCGAGACAAGATCTATTCGGGAATTCATTCATATACATATATGTTATGTATAAAATAAGTATTTTTTTTTTTTGTAAGATAAAAGAAGAAATAAAATAAAATAATAAAAGTAAGATAGAGAAACAAGAAATGAAATAAAAATTCGGGAGTATGACACGAAAAAGTATTAAAAAAATTTTTTTTTTCTTCTATATAATACTTTTTTATGAGACACACACACACACACAAAACACTCAAATATGTAAATGTATCTATGTATATAAATGGTTCAAATTGAGACCCTGTTTTCATTTCCCCTAACTCATCTAGGTTAGAAGAGAAAAAAAAAACCTAGTTGTACATACATGGGATCGATCCATGTAAAGCAGAATCGTATCATCAAAAAGTTGGCAAATCTGTATAGAGTTTGTACGTGTGTTTATGGCATACTCATATTTTTAAATAATATTTGTATTATTTGATATGGATCGAGTTGGATTTTACAAATTAAATTTTGAATTAAAATGAAATATGTCATTTCAAGGGGTTTTAACATTTATTAAGTACATTCATAATAAAAATTGATTTCCTCTTCTCTATTGATTTTTTTCTCATTACAAATAATGCTAAAGGCAAACACTGGTATTTATAACGAGGACCCATCTTAAATATACATATGTATGAGTGTATGTATAGTTCTTGTTGCATTAGAACACAAGAGAATGAAATGCTTAATGACTAAAAACGTTCACAAATGAGTTATAGGTATCTATATAAACGTGTTAGTACATAGATACTTAGACTAGACAGGCATGTAGGAATAAAGCCTCATTTCCACAATGTTGCATCGTAATTATTTGGAAATTTAACTACATAACAGGGACTCAAATAGTCTAAAGAATCTCCATCCATCAATGTACAGTCCTGAATATTCGTTTATGGAAAAAATACATTTTGGAAATAGATCAATATCATTATTCCATGTCAAATCTACACACACAAAATGGGCACAATGTCATCCAATCATTACAAGAATTAATGGGTATGTGCATCATTTATGAAAAAAAAAATTCTTGTTGGCAGATTAATTTGAAGTTTGTTCAATTATAATATTTTGTCGTTGTTGTCCTTTCCATTTCCATAGTAATATATTTGAAATATTATAACTATTTAAAAAATAAGCCGGGTGAATATTTTAGTAAATGTGTAAAACAAATGGCCAGCACTTGGAGAACCACTGCCTCAAATGACTATTATTTACAAGCTAAAACGCTCATATTTCATAAATAAGAGCTTCTCTACCAAAAAAAAATCGTTCAATTCATTGAGAGACGTTCTTTTTTTTTTTTTTTTTTTTTTTTTTGAGAAATGACATGGTACTCATGCGATGTACCTGTTTCCAAAACTTTATTCTTCCCATTGGTTCCTTGGATAAAATATTATATTAAAAAAGGAAGGAGTTTCTATTAAAATTATGTCCCTGGTAGTAGTAGTAGTTCTTCCAAAAATGACGCTGAAACAAAAAAGTGAAAATGAGTCCTTAATAAGTAGAAGAATGCAAGCACAGAACAACAGGGGGGGATTGAGAGTAGCGAATGAAATGCTTATAAACTACTACAGTATACATTTACTTGAAAGAGAGATTTCCTTACTTTATATTGTCTACAACACATATAACTCTATCTGAGTGAGAGGTACGCCAGTAGATGACAGCATCCACACTTATTGTGACGCAGTCCCGCGTCAATATCTTGAAATAAAAAGGTAAATGAAAGTGAAGAAAGTTGGAAATGGAACAAATATGTACATGTATATAAAGATATATACTTTTTTTTTACCCAAAAAAAAAACAAAAACAAATAAACATACAGAATAAACATAATGGTCACTCATTTTTAATGTTGACCCTCTTTTGCTAAAGTCCATGGTTAATAAGGAGTGCTCCATAGAGTCATAACTTGTGTGTGATAGAGAGAGCTCCATGCATTGCTTTCGAAATATGGAGGAAGGAGAGTGAGTCAAACTATAAATGATAATTCTTTCCCTGAAGTTGCTTTAACGGTACACACCCTAAAAACCCAAAATGCCGCGCTGTATTCATATGTGTAGTGGCAGCTGAAGAAGATCCTCGGAATACTTTTTTTAAAAAACTTATTCCACTAAATACTTTTCTTTAAATTCTATTACTGATATTTTTCGATTAATTAATTGGGAGTTTCGCTATACAGGATTGCATTTGAACATTAATAATAAATTATCTAGCTATTTTCTTTTGGTCATTCCTCCTTCGATTTACTCGATACAGACAATAAATAGAATAAATAATGACGTAACGCAAAATATAGGAGAAAAGAAGATCCAGTGTACATTTACTTATTTAACTGGCTTCAATTTTTTATCAGGTATTTAATGCGATGATGACTTGAATATCAAAGTGTGCAACTTTGTGAGAATAAACAAGATTGGTCATAAAAAAAATATAAGGAAATAATATACAAACTCGTGTCATTCGTCTTGTACCGCCTTTATAGTGGACTAGAGAACTATCACATTAAAAACGGTGCAATACCAAATTGGTATTATTACCGGTACATTATAAAAAAATATTACATAGATACACCGATGACGTAACGAAACGTAAAACAAGAATGGAGTTTGTATTTTTGACTGATTCCCTTTACAGTTTAAATTATTCTACTTACGTCATCATCTGCTTACATAATTTGATCTTTAATGATACAACACTCTACACTGATACAAGCAATCCTGAGTATGTTTATACAAATAAATACATATTTTATGTTGTTGATGAACTCAAAGTACTATGGATCATGAATTTTATGCCATCTATCTTTCTATAAATGTTGCATGTCCTTAAAAATAAACATAATAATATAAATCCTTTCTCCTTTTCTCTTTTGATTCTTTTGATTTCTTATATTTTTTTTTTTTTTGCATGGTGCAATATTAATAAAAAGAATCGCAACATGAAATTGCATCAACAACAATGCATTATTTGTACATACGTATTGTATTTACATACATATATTAATAGATATACATATATGAAACAATAAGAAAAGGGGAAGGAACAAAAAACCAGATTAAGACTATGTTTTTTTTTGTTTTTGTTTTTAAAAAAGTATTGAGCTGCTTTAATCTAATTAAATAAAATTTTAAAAACAAATTAATATTTACATATTTTGTTTTGGATAATCATAGATTATGTGTTTATGTTTTATACATATATGGATGCTATTATTTGTAAATGATATGAGACATGGAAATTCATGCAAATTACTTTATTGAATTAACAAGCATTTGATGATATTTGTTTATTTGAGAAGTATTCAGGGTCCTAGTTATAGATACCAGCTGATTATTTGTATATTTAAAACATACATAGTACTGTTCCTTCACAGTATATATATATATATATATATTTATTAATAAATTGAGTCTATATCAAAATGTAACAGGGAAAGAAGAAAGCTCCAGAGTAATTCCCATAGCAACGTGCATAGGTGGGGGTGACCTTTGAACTTGAGTAGAATTGTTTTATTTTTTATTTTATTATAATTCACTTTGCAGATAGGAATTATATACCTGAAGTCATCCACAATACAGAGAGCTTGTTCAGCATCAATAATGTTGAAATAAACGACAGCGTCCACAGTTACAGTGACTGAATCCCTAGATAATATCTATATAGGTATAAGAAATAAAGTAGGTCATATGAGCCCTAACTAGTTCACTTCATCAAAGTGTGTCTATGAGTAGAAATATTAAACTTCTATATTTTTTTTTATTTTTTTTACCAACAGAGTTATAATTGGATAAATACATATTTTAAAATTTATTGAGGTTGGTCATTTGACCAATGACGTCATAGCTTATATATTAATGTTGGACACCCTGCTAAGTGTTTTATAAAGGTAAACCTTAATGTTAGAACGGTCTTTAACTTTTCAATCCACTTCACTCCAAAAAAAAAGAAAGAGATATTTGTATAAGCACTTGTGGTGGTCATTTTGTTCTTTATGGACATAGTTGAATCAATTTAGATTGACTAATTAATAATTTATCTTTTTTTGTACGTAGGATTTACTAGTAATTTGTAATTAATTTCATCAGATGAGGTAATTTTGTGCTTCCTAATTATGACACATTGAGCCTAATTTTAATTTCCTTCAAGGTTATTCTAAAATTATCTAAATATATGTACTGAAATGAAATCAGAGGGGAAAAAACAATACAATTTTGTGAGTAATTGTTTAGTACCTATAAGCTAAACCATACTCCAAAAAAACAAAAACAACATTGCTGTAATAGTTCAAACTTTGTCAAAATATTTGTATCTTTTGAAATCAAGATATGAAACTAAACTGGACTTGACATAGATCGAACTGCATGAAACTACTGTCCTTATACCTAAATAAGGATCTACATAATTCTAATAAGCATTTATTATGTTAATATTAATTGAAGACTTAGACTTCGAGTCTTGAGACTCTATTTGGGCTTGAATATTTTATGTATTTATTCAATATTCAATTAGTTAAAATTTGTTAAATCTCGCGTGCAATTTGAGGCCATTGATCCAGATTTAGATATCCAGATATACTCGACTAGAAATGAGCTATAAAAGGACTTGAATAAAATATGTAAGGGCTCTATTTGGATTTTCAATGTAGGGACCGTCTCTCCCTTTGATAATAAAACAATCACGGCCATGAATTGCTCCATTAATGTATGTATAGGGAGTTTTGAGAAAAAGCTCCGACATTTATTGATAAGTTGAGCGCTACTCGTTTTTGATGTAAATCCATGTTCAACATTCTGAAGAAAATGTTCAACTAAGAAGCATGTTAGAAGTATTTTGACAGGTTGTACATAGGTAGTATAGACCATGGGATATCTCTATAGTTACTTTACTACTCAAAGTCGAGTCATCATTTAAAATATATGAAGGAAGCACCGCATACTCTAGATCAGTGGTTCCCAACCGATTTTAAGCCATGCCCCATCTAGGCGTTTCTAAAATCCTGATGCCCCCCTGTGATATTTAATTTTCGTACTCCGGTAGTCTTTGGTATAGTAAGCCGAAGGGTGCACGTCCTGGCCATGCCCCACCGGTGGGGCCTGCGCCCCACGTTGGGAACCACTGCTCTAGATCCTTCGAAAACAGTGACATTATTGCTATGACGTCAAGGATTCCCCCCCCCCCTCCCAAATTACACAGCATTACACAAAATCACTCACCTCTTGCGGAGGCACATCAAATGAGACCGTTCTTAGATCCACACAACGATATGTGTCAATACAAGGGATGACAGTAAAGATACCAGGTCCCTTGGATCCACCTTTACGTAGTCGTCCAAGACGAAAAATGACTGCTCTTTCATATTCTGCAACAACCTAGGTATGAAAAGTCAAAAGAGAGAAAAAAAAAAAAAAACGTTACAAAACTCTAATAATAATAATAATAATAATGTGTAGAACATAAATTGTTTGTGTAGAAGAGATGAACAACTTCTACATACATATGTATGTATGTATGTATGTACTACATTTGAATGGACACTTAAAATGGAGCGTAGCCAGCCCATTAAAAATATGTACATATAAGAAATATCCTTGGAAGGAGAGGAGGAGTGGAAGGAAGTTAAAGGAAAGGGAGATGGGGGTCCATTTGGATATTAGAGTAATAAAATAAATCAAAACATTATATGAACAGATATTTTAACTGTATGTATGTACTTCCAAACTTATTTTAGGTTTACATACCATACATATTGTGATAGGGTCAAAAGTATCATGTAGACACACATATCTACCATTTGTTCATTGTGATTTATACCATCTATGTATATGTGGGCACATAAATATTCAATATGTGTGGAATGAAAAATGATACAAAGGGCACAAGTTCATTTCATTGTTTTTTAGTCATTTGTATTTGAATAAATAAATATTTGAAGAAAAAAAATATCTTTCAACAAAAAGAGAAAAAGGTCCCAAAATCAGCTGCTAAATGTTTGAAATTATTTTTCATTTAAAAATAGTTTACAACTTAGCAAGTCTTAATTTGAAAGAAAAGTAGACAAATTGACAGCTGACCTTAAAGTACAGTATAAATTTTACTTCTTATACTTCTTTTTGGGATAGCTCCCTCGCATGCAAGGGACGAAGTCATGATCTTTACTTTAGTTTAATATATAATGGAATTAACGGCTGATAAAAAATATTATCCATTCTCTGGGATTGAGAATCTCTTTTTGTATGCTCCAAATTAGATATATGCTTATCGAGGATCAGGATTCATCAATTTTGCAGAATCGTTTGAGTAATTACTAAAAAGTTCAATGAAGCTTCGAATTTTCTACTTTATACCTTTTTTAATCAATTTTTTTTAAATAATTAATTCAAATGTCCTCTCAACGATTATAATGATTTAATTTTTTTTCTTCTAAATATTTTTCAAGTATAAATTGCTAGTAATTACGCAAAGAGCTTTGATATCCAAGTTTATTCGAGAGGGGAAAACTGGAGATGAATCACTAGCTTGATGTACAGGTTTGTAGCTAGTGAAGATTCTTACTCATCAGTCGCTTTAATACAAAAGATGTGTTATTAAATCTGAAGCATATTTTTTTTTTAAATTTATTTTTAATAAAAATAATATTTATAGGAGTTTTAAGTGAAGATATTTATTTATTACACCGCTAGAGACATAGATACTAGGGGACCAGTAAAACATTTGACGATGTTGTTAGAGGGTAAAGATGATCACCACAACTTGGAATTTATTGTATAACAATGATAATGTGATGATTAATAGTAATAAGGAATGGAATAAGAGAGAGAGAGAGAGAGAGAGAGATCGTTGAAGAGATCTCCAAATACATAAATATTTATAAAAAGAGATAAGAAACTTGACGTGACGTTTAGAATATATTTATTAAAAAACAGTCGCCAAAATAATGAAATACTGTTTCTTAGTCGTATATATATATATATATATATATATATATATATATATTTGTCTATGTAGCAATCCTTGTTGAGGGAGTAGTAGTAGTTGAGGATATGTTAGTATCGACACAAATGATGATCCGTCCCCACTAAAAGAAAATGTGAGTCCTTACTTTTTTTCCCTTTTTTCTTTTTCATACATGACAAAAGCACTAGGCTATATAATAATAAAAACCTTTTATATATATGTATGTATATCCCTTACCTACTAATTTGAATTGATATTTGACTTTAAATATGCGATAAACTGTATAGGTACATATATATTTTAGAAACAACATGGATTCCGATTATTTGGCAAAAAAAAAGGGTGAACAAAAACCAATCAACTCTTAAAATAACAAATAATTAACTAGGCACATGGCACCATATGAGTCAAATCTACTCATATATATATATATATATATATATATAATAAGATGTTCTGAACAAAGTATTGTATAGTATTAGAGTTAACTAATATTTAAAGAGAAATTTGTTTGTCAGTACATGTTTGTATTGTATGAATTATATTTTATATGTATTCAAATAGTACCCAAGAAGGAAATAATATAATTGTCAGTGTATGGTTAGTGTATATATATATATTATGAATTAATGGTCAATTTAAATAAATATGTGACGTATACATGTTTTGAAATAAAATAACTTTTGTCCATAATAAAAAGAAAAAAAAAAGAAAAGAGAACTATTGTATCGTGCATAACGCGCACTACTCTGCGTCTTTTCCTTCATATAACTTTATAAGCCTTGTGTTTACAGTTTAAAGTCAAAAAAAGATAAGTATTATTTTTTTCAAACATGGGTCTAATGGACCCACTGGTAAAGGTAACTTGCCTTTGGCTCCTATTGAGTTTTTTTTTTTTACAAATTTCTCAAAGTATTAAACATAGAAGATTATTTAATTTCAAGTATTTTTTAAATATTACTGAATTGATCAGTAATTTAAAGTTACAACTATCTAAGGCTATTTCTACATGAAGAAACAACTAATTTTTAATAGTATGTTATAAAAAACAATTGTTGAGCTACGACTCAATTTCCTCTTGATTCATACCTTGTATATTCATTGAAAAAAATAATCAAAAGTAGTTAAAGTATTAATTTACTCATTACTAGGAATGTAAATAATATGCAAAATGCCGGTTGCAAGATTTTGTGGAGTTGGCTCTTCGAACAGGTCTTTTTGTTTTCCAAAGCTGTTATCATTTTTCCTTCATTACTGAGGGGAGAACATCTACCTAATAGTAAAGATCTCGCATAAAGAAATACATGAATTAAAGTTAATAAAGCAAATAAAACGTAAACAAAAAGGGCTCAAGTCCTCGTATAATTATTAGTTACAACTAATGTTATTGTTCATTATTGATGTCTTCATTTGTATATGTATATAAAGGAGAATAGGAGCTTGTAGCTCAGTAAACGTCATGACAGCTCAAGCTGCTTCCCTCTCAACATTCATCAAATTGTCAGAGTTACCAGGTTGATGATTTTCTCTTTCTTTTTATTTTACACACCCCATTTGCATATTATTTACATTCCTACTCATTACTAGGTTCTTAGCCAAAATAAACAAACAAAAAAAACTAAATGGATTAGTTACTATTAAACATATACTCTGGACTGTTACTTTAATAAACGTTATTTATTTACTCAAGAAGAATCAAAGTAAAACAGGATGACAAATTTGATTTTGAACCTTTTTAGTCGGAAGAAGAGTACAAATCCGTATGGGGCATTCAATTTTTTATCTATCACTTATCAACTTGATTTATAATTTAGTAAGCACTAGGAGGCCTGAAGTGATAATAGCCTCTTTAATAGAATAATACTATAAATAGTACTAAATTGAACAAGTAGTGACTGCTATTACCTTAATACATAGACAAAGTGAAAACGGAACTGTTATAATGATAAGTAGAATAGATACGGCAGTAAGGAGAAAAGCTGCTATTCCCGGTCCTTCCGGATCAGCTAAAAAAGAAAAAAAAAGATAGAATTATCATCAAATATATATACTTTTTAAGTTATAGAAAAATTATAATTTGTGTTTTTACGCGTGGCACTTTTGACGCTTGAACGAAAGCTTTTTCTAAAAGAGGCTGCCCTTAATGAAGAAGTGTGAGATCGCCTTGATGAAGTGGTGTGCCTTGAGGAAGAATGAGGGATTGAGTGGAATTGAGCACGGGATCCAGTTGTTCCAGCTTTAGGTAATTCTCTAAGAGGGCCCCTTGCATCTGATTCCGGAGTGTAGTAGACTTCCTTTTCTTGCATTCCTGACTAACTATCCTCATTATTTGATGAAAAGAACCTTTTCTTTATAATAATAATAATGAAAGGATTGAAAGTAATTAAAGAATTTAATGACATTTATTTGTCAACATTTTTATCTTAATGTGGTCATTATTTTTGAAGAGGGGGTGGAGGGATTGTACTTTTTTGGTGATATACAATATAGAGACGGATAGGTAAGCTTCCAACTCAAAATTTAAATAAAACTCCTATAATAAATTTGGTAAAATGTGTATTTTCTTGGAAAAAATAAATTAATTCATTTTCACATCATTCTGAAAGTCACATGTCTTGGATGCATCAAATTTTATAAGAATAAAAAACAGTTGCACCTTTACGAGATTTTAGATTTTTTTAAAATTTTTTAAAGTAATTTAATGACACTTTCTTGAGATTTTTTGATGTCACTTTCAGTTTATTATGGAATCTGTGACGCAAGTGAAAGCCCTTTATACTTTTCATCTCAATAATAATACTGCAATTCATTCGTCATTAGCCAAGAAAGTAACAAAGTTTCTCAAGAAAGAAAAAATGATTTACTCGTAAAAGTAAGTTACTTTATTATATGGAATTATCAAAATTATAGAGTTTTTTTGAGTGAGTTAAGTGCTAACAGTCTTCTTTTTTTTTCTTTTTTTTTTTTAGTTCAGTGTTTTAAAGGAAAAGTAATCAAATAACTTATGAGTTTAAAAAAGTAACCACGTTACACCTATAGTCAGTATTCCCTGTCTTTGTTCATCATTTTATTGGACTAATAAGGTGCTGTCTCCGAAGGATTTTCTAATCATGAATTGAAATGTATACATATATATATATATATATAAACAAAAACAAGTGTTCAATAAATTTCTTCACTCTATTTCATTGAAATACCATTAAATTGAAGCCATTGTTCCTTGAGCTCAAAAACCAAGATTATTTCCGGGGATGTTTGGTTTTTTTTACTTTACAAACACATAAATTAATATTTGACACTTAACTTAAACTATATATTAAATACTACTATAAATATATTTCCTTTTGGCAATAAAGTCAAAGTAACATATTTTATACACTTATTGAAAATATATTTAAAATATCTTTAATATACATAAATATGCATACATATACATGAAATGATATTGAAAGATGTGTATATATGTGTTTGTTTGTACCGCAATGCGTGGAGAACTTGACCTCAAAAATAATGTATAAATTTCCTTCACATAGTGACCGGGACACCTCAATATCCCTTAAAATTATGTCTCTCGAATAGATTTATAAAATGCAAATCCCGAGTTGTAAGTTTTTTTTTATTTATTTGCTCCGTAAATTTCTTCTAATATATTAGAGACTTTTTGTAATGTTAGCAGACTGACCATTTTAATAAAACAAGGATTCTTTTGTTTTAGAATTGCAAATATTTGTTCCCTTTTTCAAAGAAACCTTCCCTTCTCCTTCTATAACCATTGCGTCATTAAATAATTGGGCCCATAAAGCACAATACATGAGTTATTTTATGTGAAATGAAGGTCAATTTGATAGTTTTGCTAGTTCAAAATAGGAGCAATTTTGTGACGTCAAAGGTTATCACTGCCCTTTAAGAAAGCTTTTAAGAAAATGTACCTAGGTATTTTTCTACACCTTTTTGTCTCTCTTTGAACATAATTTGCTACATTTCAGTAACATATTAAAACGTGTCTATTTTCAGGGGGGGAGCCACTACTAAAATTAATTTAATTACTAAAAACTATTCTGCTTCTATATGCCTTGAATAAGTTATCTGCATGATGATAATAATCTATGGTTGTATATAAATTCCTATGTAAGGATGTAATACTTTGAATGAGTGTACAATAAAGTAAGTCATTTTAATTATTTAATTAAAAAAACCCAAAAAACCCTACGAATTATGTAATTACATACAAATTGAGAGATGTGAAAATTGATGAAATCCCGTTAAGCATAAATTTCTGAAAATGTGAGTCACATATTAATGTCTTATAATTATCTATTTGATTTGGTCCGAGATGATTCTAGAAAAATGAAAAATCGCAATTTCTTCCCTAAAATACATTAAAATTGAATTTCCAAGCAGCCTTACATTTAAACGACTAAGTTGCTTTAATTATGTATTTTACTCAAGCAAATCTTCATTTTTTGCATTGCTGTGATTGTTGCATAAAAAATAGTTGTAAAATATTCAAGGAGCTGATTCCCTTGACATAATAATAAAATCAACTTTTAAGTTTCGTGTTGAAAATTTTCAGACTTCATCTTCGCATTAGATTTGCTCTCTCTCACTCAGAGTTACCATATTTTTTTTATGAAATCATTTCAGACCTATTTTTTAAACTTAGTGAGATTATAGCAATGATCACATCCCTAGGGGTTAACTATAACAGATACAACCAGAGGTGAGGAATCGTACTCACAACTTTGACTCAAGTTGCACAAAAGCATCATTAAACACCAATTCAGAAGCTATTGAATAGAAATAGTAATTTAAATCAATCGTATTTTAAGTCAACAAATCCCAGCACTAACGACAATTGAATCAATGCTAAAGACTCAGACTTGAGTCGTAGTTATGTCTCATTAAATGTCAAGTTAAGACTCGACACCTACTAGTGAGTGATTCTTTCATTTTAAGAGGGAATAATATATATGTAAAAGGATATTGAAATGATGAATGAAGGAAACCCTTGTTGAAGTCTCTGTATTTTTCCTTTTAATTTATCAATTTGACAAGTTATTTTCATAGATGTTTAACTTTATATGTATAAAAAGAATTGATTTGATTCAACACGACATTAATTAATTTTTTTTTTTTTACATAAAATTAAAAGAAAAGTTGAGACAGAGAATTGAGTAAATATCAAAAAATAAAAAATACAGTTCTTGATTAGGTAAAAAAAAAAAAAGTTCTGTAAGAAAATACAGAAAAAATCATGGATCTCTCAATTAAAGATTTGTCAGTTAAGTAGCATATAGATGCATACAAATATATAGAATTTGAAAGCCCAAAAGATTTTTTCTTTTAAATTCTTTAACTTTAAGTACATATACAAATAAATGCAATATTTTTTGTCATGTCATTAAAAATTTTACTCTCTTTTTAAAAAACATACCAATTTGTATTCCGCTTTATAGAGCAAATCAATCCTCAATTATGTACGTCAAGATTTGAAGCCATTTGATTAATAAGTCAAATATGGCACTAAGACAAAGTGAACTGATTATATTATTTACAAGTTTTTCTTTTCTTTGAAAAAGAAAAGAAAAGGTCTCTAAGAGATTTCTTCGCGAGTAAAGAAATCTTTCTTCGTTCCTTTTCAAGGAGCGTGCGATGAAAAAGTTGAAAATATTATATATACTCAGTTACCCCCCCCCCCTTTCACGTCCCGTTTCTAGTGAATACTCATTTCCTTATAAACTTGAGTATGTATATATATATTATTATATCTTATCTATGCCTTCCTTCCAAGTATCTACAACATAGGACGCACTCTTCAAAAATAAAACAACTTACAACATTGAATTAACATTTTTTTTTTTTTTTTTTTTTGGGGGGGGGGGGGGAATCTAATTGTTGTTTAGAGGGGTAAATGATAAATAAAAAATAAATATGATAAAGCTGTTGGATGGCTCAAACATGAAGGAATCAGTTTATTCTGTAGTTTGAGATATGAAAACACATTTTAAAAAAAAATTACAAAAATTACAATGAAATAAAGAAATGTTGGACTATCTAACGCATTGTTATCTTGAGTGTACCTCACAACCTTGTCTCCTTCATTAAGTGAGTAGTAGAGGCTTATTTAAAACAAACAAACAAAAAAAACACGGTCATTTACACTTCTGTAATAAAGATATATGTATATTGTCGTTTTCAGATGGATTCCTTTGATATTATGAGCACTCATAGGGTGGAGGAATATCGTTAAGATCCACGTTTGCTTCATGCTCTTCCCCGTCTTTAGAAAATGTCAAGAGCCAATCCTTTTTTAAAAAGTTTTATTCCAAAAATCCCATCAGATTTTCTCAGAGGGATTATGTCAGGTCAATCAAAGGAGAGGTGACTGAACATTTACAAAAGAAGTGAACTCCTTAACTTTTGTAAAGAAGGATCCTTTTGGCCATCTTTTTTGGATTAGGTCTTGGTTAGAGCTTACACATGTTGTGATTAACAATAAAACAATGTTCTGTGACTTAGGATTGCCTTCAGTAATAAGGAAAGAAAAATACAGACAACTATTGAGAACCTATTTCGGCACTGAGAAAGCATTCAAGATAAGTAAATATATTTTAATGGATTGATGCTATTAATGGAAGGAAGGAACAGATAGAGCTCATAGATTTCAATTATCCGAATCTTAATTAGTAAAGAGGTTTTGTTGAGTTGAAAAAATAGATACATTTCCTTCAATATACTATCCTCTTGGTGTCTTTTACTTTTCCTTTGCTTAAAAAGCCTACTGCAATTAGTTAAATTATAGTTAGAATAGTCCTACTATACATACACATATATTTTCGTCTTAGGCTTTCATTTATAGATACATAAGAAGAATATATTTTACTTTCTACATAATGAAAATTAACTCCTGTCGTTTAACGATTTTATTTTGCTATTTATGTTATTTAGAATAGGAAGCAACTCAAATGCTAGACAGCGTATTCTATTCTAAGCTATATAAGAAACTGATCCGTATAAAAACCTTTATTTCTTTAAAATTATGTAAAATAGTGAATTATTGCTATATATTGGTTGTCACAAAATGGGTTGTAGTATTCCATTTGCAGAAGTATCTTGCTTAAATTTGTGTACCTCAAAAGCGACATCTTGTGATCGAAGAAGAAGATTTGTCAAAGTCAACTGCTACGTTTAATCACTTTCATTCTATCTAATTTGAATAAGTTCTTTTGAGTTTGTTGTACTCTAATAGTTTTATTAAACCTTTAATATTTTGAATAAGTATTTGTAAGCATTGCTTCTCAAAATGTGAGTCAAATCCTAATAAGGAGTTGGGAGTGGGTAAAGCAACTCCTGGGAGAGTGCAAAAACAAATATTCCTTTTATTATAAAAGCTATTTAGAAAAGATTGGTAATTCTCTTATGTTATCTGAAAGAGGATGCAACTCAAAGAGTTTGAGAAGCACTGCTTTAAGTTATATGTTAGTAAAGTTCGTGAAGCTTTAAAAAGTGTTTCCTTTTATCCATTAAAATGAGGCATTCCGATTGCTAGAGAGTCTTTATTAATAAATTATATTTATTTAGAAATATCCAAAATACAGTGGATTAACAGATTATGAATCGACAAATCCAATCCATGTTCTAATTTGTGTCATGAGTAAATGATATTATTCAAAATGGTAGCCATATCATTCATGATATAGTATATCCGTTGTCACGGACTATGATCAACAATTAAACCTGTACCAATCCTCATTGAGCTCAAAAACAGCAAACTGGTCTCATTATTATTAATTTTGAAAAAAGTATACTGCAAACACACTTCATTTTTGACGTCATAATCAAATAAACAATGATGTATTATAAAAAAACAAGTATTATTGCTTAGTAAACAAAGAAAAAATCGATTTACAAAAACAAACAAACTTGTATTGTATAGCTTGTCGAATTTGCAGATTTTGTTTATGCATAGAACTGCCTATTTTTTTCATAAACATATATAATAATGACATGTCGGTCATTAAGTACTGTATATTTTTGTTGAGAGTAAATAAAAATAAAATTCCGTTAAAGTATTTTATCTTCTTTTTTTACATTGTAGTATTTCTTCAGAGATACTTTGATGCAGATAAACTCATATGATTGGTATACTTTTACAGCTATTAAGAAAGTATGAATGAATACCCTGCTCTCTAATATTAAAAAAATAACGTATTAGGATAGACCGAGTACAAATGAAACACTTTTCTCTTATTGCACAATTACTTGAAGATGGTTCAGGGATCATATGTTATAATGTCAACACGGAAAGCCAAGAGATTCGTATTTAACTCTACTTCTGTTCTAAAAATGCATTAAGTCAAAGAGAAATTGAAAACTCCACTGGTAACATACATATATATTTCAATATTTCAACTGTTTTTAGTTACGTCTTGTCAGCTAAGAGACTGAGAATTCAAATTTCTCATTACTCACATTTTTTTGGATTATCCTAATTTTTGGTCTTAATTTTATGATTCGAGAAAAACGGCGTGCTTCAATTGCTTCTGGTGACTCACGCCTATTTGCTATGTTTTAAATATTTTATATATATCTTAGAAATATCAGAAAATACAAAAAATATTTGAATGTAGAAAGCCTAAAATATTTATTTTAGGCTTTTACTTTTTGTAAATTGTGTGCTTGGCTATTTATCAATGGCTGGCGTTTTGGATCATTAACATAATTTGCTATGTTTCAGCTCAGTATAAAGTTCTTAATTAGTTATTGCTCAAAATAATTTAAACCATGAAGTTTTGTAAATTCTCTAGGAACATGACTATTTAGCCATTAAAATTCAAATACTACCATCCTTAATTTATCAAAATAAAAACAAAAAAACATAAAAAGAATATTTTAGATTTTATAAAATGAAGATTCAGATTCAGACTATCTTTTAAATGCCTTTAAAATGCATCATCGTAAGTAAGATTTGATTGTACATTTTGGGGTTATTTTATTGTAATTGATACAATAATGAAGGACCTGAACAACATTCTTTGATGTATACCTTAAATATTGTTGCTGAAATGTGTGCTTTGGCTATATTTTATCCAAATAAATTATACAAATGACTTGGGTCATGTGAAATAGTAGTTGTATTTGTACAAGAAAATATCAAAAAATAATTCATCAAAACAGCAGCCTGACTAAGAAATTCAATTCAATCATTATGGAACTTCAAAATATTGTTGTTCCAAATTTGTTCAACATACATATACCTTTATTTGAATAAATGTATATGGAGTACACAGTGGAGTTACTAAGAAATAACTGATATAGACCGAAGTAGAAGCGTGCAGAAAGATTTCAGCTGATTTCGTATTCCTTCAGCGCGCAACTACTTTTGTAGCTCTATCATGAGTCTTTAAATTATTTGCATTTATTGACCTGTGTAATTGTCTATCAATAAGTGGGTCCACTCATAAAAATATTCACGGATAAGAGCTCTCCCATCGTATCAACTTCCCTTCTTTTCTCCTAGATATTTATGTAAGCAGATATGTACTTACATAAAATGTTATTATCCCTTGGTTCACCATTCTTCTGGCAACCAAGAAAAAAAAAAACGGTCATTGCATAACCACATATATGAGATTTATGATTTTGATATCAGGATTTTTATTTTATTTGATAAGACATTACCATATTTTATTTTTTATTTATTTAGTTCATGTATATAATTACATTCTTGTATTTAACAAACATACATACATATGTAGAGATAAGCTTTCCCCTGTTTTACATCAGAATTGCATGAATTTACATACAAAAATGCTGACAAAAATTCATTGAAGGATTCCTTTTCTTCAATTCTTTTAGGGTTGAAAATTTGATTTGCTTCTTTGTTTGTAGGTTGTTGTTTGTTTTAAGGGGGGAAAATCAACTTCTCTTGAGCAGAAAAAGACAAATGGTTTGTTTTCTATCATGAAAATGTGGCCTCAATGTACATACATGTCTATATTTTTTTTAATGAAAATCAATAATAAATGAGATTGGGCATCGTAAAAACTCAATATCATATCGTAAAATAATATATGTGAGCTATATGGATTATGCTATATGATAAGAAAACGAGATAAACGAAATTTATACTTATTGTTTATTATTGTGTACAAGTCATAAATACGATGCAGTTGATCTGTCCTCACTCTGGCTTTCAAAATTTGATATTTTATATGCTTGTATACATAACGTAGCATATGTACATACATACACTAAAGCAGTGCTTCTCAAACCGCTCTGTCAGGGTGTAGGAGTGAGGTCCTACAAATATATTTGTTATAGGTATATATTTCTCATAAAAAGAACCTCGGAATACTTTTTTTAAAAAACTTATTCCACTAAATACTTTTCTTTAAATTCTACTGATATTTTTCGATTAATTAATTGAGAGTTTCGCTATACAGGATTGCATTTGAACATTAATAATAAATTATCTAGCTATTTTTTTTTGGTCACTCCTCCTTCGATTTACTCGACACAGACAATAAATATAATAAATAATGACGTCACGCAAAATAAAGGAAAAAATAAGATCCATTCCACATTTAGTTATTCAAATTGAGTGACTGGCTTCAACTTTTTATCAGGTATTTAATGTGATGATGACTTGAATATCAAATTGTATAAAAAATATACATTTGCAAAATAGATTTCGAGAATATTTGTCTTTTTAAGAGTACGTATATTCGGTGTTTTGTTTTAGATTACTACGTTTATTATTTACATCACCCATCAATTAAGTAAGTCATTACAATTCGAACATAAATTTAGTTAGGTAGTGTTATATTATCATTTAAACATATTTTTAAATTGTAATTGTACAAAATATTACATTCTACCCCGGACACGCTATATTTTATAACTGTATGACCAAGGGGTGCAAGCAATTATTTTTCTAAGGTCAAGCCTGCCTCGGAGGGTCATTTTTGAATCAAAGTTCAGAATTTTTAAATGGTATGCAATGTTTCAAATTCAAATTACAGTCTTACTCTTCTATTGCCTTAATTTATAGAATGATAATTTTATATACCCATGTATGTGGAAGAGAGAAAAACCATTGATATGGTTTCATACTCATTGTAACTGATGTACTTATGAAGCAACTTTGAATCTATCTCATATATTTTATAAAATATATTTTAAAGGAAAAAATGAGACAAGCTTTTTATAATTGTAAATTAGGGGCTAAAAAACATTTGGACTACTGAATTTGACTCATATTTTTCACAAAAAATGGTTTGAGATGCATTTTATATTGCTTTCAGGGGGCTGTATAAACGTGATTGTATTGTAAAAAGAAAAAAAAAACTTTACAACTATGAGCAAAAAATACTGGAAAATGTGAATTTAATTTTTTTTTAAAGATTTAGATAGGGAGAAACGTTCTTGTTTTGTTACTAGCCCCTGTACCAAACTACACGTCAAAATGTTCATTAGGGTTTTAGATACACGTTCGGTTGTGTACTGTTATCGAATTTTTAATTTTTTTAAATGTCAAAAACATGAGGACTAAAATACAATTTAGAGAAATGTTGTTGAAACCAAAAAAGTTTAAATGAATATTCTAGACTGTATTCTCTTTAAATATTGAGAATACGTGGTTTATTTCTCGAAATAGATAGCCTATTACTCAAGAAAACCGACCATTCGAATTTTAATTGCAAATGTAAAATCAGCACTTATTGTTCTGTAATCATTGACTTACCAGGTCTATATCTATAAAGTGAGACTTTGTTTTTGAATTTCTAACGTTTATTGTGAAAAAATGGTGACAAATTTAATCTTCAATATAATAGCCATAGCTATCGACACATTTCTCAGACAATTTGTGGATACTACAACAACAAAATTGGCCGTCTTTGGCCGCAAACCATGGGGCCATTTTTTGACTTCTGCGTAAGAATTGAAGAGCTGTTCTTTTAATGCGTGACCCATTGATACAAACAAGGGGTAATCTGATGGCTCCAAGTCCGATGAGTAAGCCGCATAAACAAACGGTTCCCAATCGTTCGTCTCCACCAATTCCCAGGTCGCTCTTGTTCAATGTGACAGTGCATTGTCATCTAGAAAAATTACTTGGTGACGCCGATTAGAATATGGTTTGGCCGGTGTTTTTGGGTTTTTCAAACCACCTGAAGCACTGTGTTCTACTTAGAACATGCCCATTGTAACTTTCTACAAGCATTTGACATGCATCAAAAGTGTTTTTCTTCAAATGATAACAGAAAATCAACGAAGTCCGCAAATCGTAGTTTGAAGAACGAACAAAGATGCGTTGATGTATGCAACTTCACAAACGCTAAACTAAATATTGTTGCCACATGACAGACAAAAAAAATAATACATTTAGGATGGTTAAAATAATACTCTTAGCGACATCCGTTGCCCGATAGTTGAAAGTCTCATTTCATATATATAGATCTAATAATAAAATGTTTTGAACTGTTTTGAAAATGGGAAAAAAACGTTGCCACATGTGCATTGCATCGGAAGGGGGATGAAATGAATTTAAAGAAATTTATTATAGATATCTAGTTATCTACATATATGTAAATATAATTTGTTATTCACAAATAACATCAAATTGAATTTAGTTTTTGAGAGCTGAAGTGATCATGCATTCGAATATTCATCAAATTTTTGAACACTTTCTAACACAAATTCATTTTTCACTTTTTAAATAAGACTCATTTTTGGAAAATTGAACTTTGTATCAGCCTCAAAATGTTTCAAATTTTTCGCTACACACCTTAGTTAGAACGTATATAAATTTAGAGAGGGTTTTCTTTTTTTCCCTTGTTTTGAAGTAAATCGGATTTAAAAATTAGACAAAATTTAAAAGTAAAACAAGCTTTTCAACGACATTAATCCTCAAGCAGCATTTTCAAATAAATCAACTCGCTACAAATTCCTATTTTAAATGTTTGTTAGAACGATTTTTGTCACCTATTACATAGGTCTATGTTTATACAAAACTACTCCGTCCGACCCGGATTGGTTCTCTGAATTAAACTATGTACTATTTTTTAATGCTAATGTCAGACTTTCAAAATAAAATACAAACTAAAATGTACAACTGTACATTAATGACGCCCAAACTAAAAGGAATATTGCCTTATATGTATTTTTATAGTAGTTGGAAGCATTTATTCTGTCGTTATAGAAAAGCTAACAATTTTAATTAAGTATTTGAGACTTTATGTATCGCTATAAGCCTTATAGTTAGACACAAAAGTTCATTAACTCAGGTTAATTTTATTCACTCTTAAATACAAGGGTCTTATATTTTATGGTCATTATTTTTATTTATTCTTTGGTAATATTAGTGTTTTAAAAATTATATATTTGAATATTATTTAAGCAAGGACAACTTTGATTCGTGTAGAAGATATTTATCTTACATTATTTCTTACAAGAAAAAACAATAAAGTCATTATTAGGTATTAAAAAACCTATATGAAGTTTCTTTGGATATATTTTTTACGCCTTTTTCAAAAAGGGGACGAGTATATATTTATAACTATGATGGTAAGTTGGTCATTTAGTTTATCTGTATGATAAAGAAATAGTAATTTCTACATACACTCTGCAGTTAGGTATGCGCAATTTTCTCCTATTTTTTGCACAGTGCAATGGCAAAAAATGATCAAAACAGCAATTATCTACATAGGCATTACGGATACTCCCCCTCATTTGAACCTTTAATAATGATAATTGAATATGCATACATATACTTAGGTATTTTAAAGCAGATGAGTCAAAAGTACGGAATAATTGAAGTAAAAACATATCACGCAACCATTCCTCTTCTATCTTTCTACACTTGGATTCTTGAATTTAAATATATTGTACATGCTTACATATTTGTAAAAAGTGGGAGGGTCAAAATCAGACATTAGTAGCATATAAATAAGATCATATTTACATTCTAAGTAAAGTATTTTAATGGGGTATTTTAATTTATTTTTGATAAGGTCTATTAAACTCATAGTTTCTTCTTTTTTTCTGTCTGTAGAAATATTTCAAACATCTGATTTAAATTAATCATTTGCTTGTATTCCCATGCTCAATTTAAAAAGAATAATGGAGTACATATTAAGTACAACAAAGTATAATTAGGTACAGAGAGAAGTGACATCAATTAATTATTTATTGACACTAGAACATGTAAAATAGTTTTTATGAGTCTACAAATATATGTACATATATATATTTAAATATGCATATTTGTGATATGTTTCCAATATAAATCATCTACATGGGACCGTTGGTCAGAAAACAAAATTTATTTTCAATGTATTCAGTTAACCAATCATGTTAACCAAACTAACTAATCAAATTCATTTTTCGATCTGCTCCTTATTTGTGTTTTAAACTACAAAAAGGTAAGTCTTACTAAGACATGAGTATCTCTACTAATGAATAAAAAGTAGTGGGAGAGAAAGAATGATGTAACTGAATGGTAATCAATTAATTGAGATCTACAGTATAATCCGGTTCTTACTATAAACGTAGATATTTCAAAATCCTTGAGACAAATTTTCCTAAAACCCCAATAAGAGACTCCTTCATAGAGATGACCATGGCGTCCTGCTATGTTTATTCAAGCACATCTTTAATGTGACGTTGATTAATGATACATCCTCAGGGGATCCAAGTTTAGATACAATTTTGAGAGAGAGAGAGAGAGAGCAGAAGAACTTAAAGTCTTGATCTATCTAATATTTTGGGTCATTTTATACTAGTGTGATAATTTGATGAATTTTTAAGAGAAGAGTAGCTTTAGCCGTCATGTCGTTTTACTCCATTTATTTTCAAAAAGCAGCTATTCTCTTTTTGAGAATGAGTAATTGGAAATAAACACAAATTTATACCTATTCGAAAGTCATATTATATCAAGGATTTTAAGTTGACTTGATTCTAGGCATTGTATAAATATATTTTATTTTTGTAGACGGAGTATATCACTGCATTGCACCTGGTGAGTGCGACATACACTCTCCTAAAGAATGAAGGAATAATGATGACAGTTTTGGAAAATAAAATACAAACTGTTGTTTAAGTTGTCAACCATTAAAAATTTTAGACGCGAGTAAATGCCTTAATATATTTACGACTCTATATCAATAGATTAGCTGGAGGTGGAGGGTCTAAGTTCATTAGTTGTGACGTCTCAAGTTTATTTATGACGTAAACTATTATATAATTAGACCACAGAACCATATTTTTTTGAAAAAGTAGGGGAGCCAATGAACTCTTGGCCCTATGGTTCCAGCACCATAGGCTGTAACTTAATATTACAAAGCTAAATTTGATCGATTCACAACAATAACTATTTGCATCTGAAATTTATATCTGTTTAATTACCAAGATACATAACCTGGATTTTGAGTATCTATTATGATCATGGGAGGAAACCAATCCTTTGTTGTCCTTCAACCATTTGACATGGTTGGATAATTTTATATAATTGTACATAATTTATATATATTTATATAATTATAGTGAAGCAACAAGAAACAAAACAAAAAAGAGAACTCTTTGCATGAATAAAATGTCATTAGAAATCATATTTTTCCGTGTATTTCTGCGTAGCAAGAAGGAGGGAGGGAGGTAAATCTTTCCCTATGATTAGGAAAGATACTAAGAGATTACTATTTTCTTAATTTGTTTCTATTAAGAAATAATGGGGAGTAGATGACGTCACCTATGACTGTATTCCAAAAAATAAAATGAAGTTACATTGATAAGATTCATAAAATATGTCAAATGGAGAATGAAAGCCTAATATCAATAATTAGGCTGCATGGAACATTTGTGTTCTTTCTATTACATATTATTTATACGTTTAGAATCTCCAACGAAGAATAACGACAATAAATAAAAGTATATTTTGCTATTGTTTAATTGTCAAAATTTGAGAAGAAAAAAAAAATGATTGATTTCCTGTTTGAGTCACACATGTCTCAAATATCCATGGATATTGTGTACACTTTGAGTAAAAAAAAAAAAATCCTCATATTTTTTTTATATGTATGTATGTAGTATGTATATGTTTGCCCTATTGTACATATACTGGTTTGATTTGTATAAAAAATGGTCGCATAAGGTCATAGATATATTTATATAGTCGTACATATTTATGTAATCGGCTTTTTTAAAATAACATTACTACCATAGAAATACGTATTGACTCTCTCAACCTTTCCTGCTTCTTTCTTTCAAAAAAGAGAGGGAAAAATTGTATTAATGGGTGGTTAGTTACGTCATTCACTCCAAAGCTATGAAACAATGGAAACAAATTAAGAAAATAGTAATCTCTTATTCTCTCATACTTATAAGAGAGAACTTGGCCCTAGCTACTGATGTACTGAGTACATTATTTCAGAAAACAGGATAAAATGACCCTATACTTTTTGACATCAATTGATATATTTAATTTTCCTTAACTACAAATTGTCCTCTAGCTTTACAATAGTCTTATTAGATTTATAACAATTTGGGCTCCCTGCCTCTAGGCCTAAGTCATCAATCATCACATACAGTCCCTCTAACTTGTACACTTATTCATTGTCATGTATTTGCTCTTGCTTTCCATTGAAAAGTTATTCACGTGTTTTTATTTTAAAAACATAATTTAAAACCAGGACTTTTGTTGTCAACCTCAAATTTACGAGCAACGACTGGATATTCATCTAGTATTAAAAGAATATTGTACATATATATATATATATATATATATATATATGAGTTATGAGATCTCTTTAATCATATTTAAGTCTGAAACGCTTCAATCAAATTTAGCAATCAAGTTATTTCTACCCATTCTGGCTTCCTCTCTACGCACATATGTAGTTTCTGATTTGATTTGAATAGGTATTAATTTGAACAGATAATACACATATAATAGATATTAGTCAATATATTACATTGAAATTTCTATTTATATTCATCTAATAGGCTGACTTTCTTAACAAGAATTGAGTGAAATACAATAGGTCTCAATTAAAACAAAGGTTTTTGACCTTATTTTGGTTATATAAATATCTCTAAAATCAGGATACTCCTCCCCTCCATGCTAATAATATGTTTAAAAATAAAAATGTACTTTTAAAATATAAACGTAGGATGATTTAAAGTCACAAATATAGAAATTCCGAATTTATCCATCCGTTCCATTAAAAAAGGTTATAAAAAAATATAAACCACAAAAAAACAATTTATAGTGTATAGTCACAAAAAAAGGTTTGGAACATACTCAAGGTCAGCTTATGACTGACATAACATACTGGGAATTATGAATTCACAGGGATAGAGTCATAATCGATATCTGCAACTACACCAAAGACCTTAAAAATAAAATATTTCTTATAAAATCAACTGAATAATGTTGTATGTTTTAATGTATACACATGTGCAGTGGCGTAGTCGGCTTCACTAATAAGTTGATTCTAATTTACAACTCAAATTTACTTACTGCTGTTGAGAGTACTTTTCGTTGATAAAGAGATTGAGTTATTATGTTTTATACTGGTGCACTAATATTTGCCAGAGGACTGGCTTCAATGACTACCTATATGTCACCTTTTATGTAAGTACTTAGAATATTGTTCAAAAGGTCATTCAAAAGTGAGGGATAATTACCTACTTACATAATATTATATATTGGTTTAACTTTATTTTTAAGGGCAAACAGCTGAACTCACTTGACGAAGTAGCCCATGCTCAATTCCCTTAATCCGCCTCAGTCTCTTCCCTAAATCTCCTTCCCTTTGTGAAATGAAAAGAAAGCAGTGAAACTCATACTAATTACCTAGAAGAGAAGTAATACAAAATCAGACAATAGCACAATAAAGTAATGTTCGTATTATAATTAATTAATTAAGTAAGGATATATATTTTATGACTCTGTACCTATGAAAAATATAAAAACATTATTAAGAGAGATTTAACATCTTGTATCTACCTGAAGATAAGACCCAATAAAACTTTGATTCATGTCTTGAATCAAGACAAAGGTCAACTAACCAAGTTTTCTATGTATTTACATCTATACTTATATAAGCCTGTAACATCGTGTTTGAACCATTCTTTTACGTCGTAACATTTAAAAATATCAAACGGCATTTGGAAAAATAATCGACTCTGAATTATTAAGCGATTACACGCTACGTAATGATATTTAAATAAATATTACTCTTCTAATTAATTATTTACGTATGTGTATAGCTTATATGAAATTCTTATATTAGTTTTAGAAAGTTGTCAAATTATTTGTAGGAAACAATTAATTTATTATTTTAAATGTTTATCTACTTCGTGAGTAAAATGTTATTAATTTACTACTTTGAATAAAGTAGTTCGTAGAGAGTAATTACAGTGTACAATAGAACAAATAATAATTAATTACTTTAATTAAATGATTTGAATAAGGGTTTTAATAAAATAAAAAATCAAGGTTTGATTCAGACCATCCAATCAGATTACAAAGAAAAAAAGGTCTAGCCCTTCGATTGCCTCTCATATACGTATGTATATTTTGTGAAGCACTGTTTTTCAATCGGTGCTTACCGGAAAATTCCTTTGCTATGAAAGATTGTCTGTTGGAAAAGATTCGAAAATAGGCCACAAGTTCCAGAGAACTTCTTTAATGAAACAAAATGGAACCCGTTCCTTCAAAAAGATTGTAAAACTGGGATGTGGAGGTGTCTATACTCAACAGCAATACCCAAATTAGTCCTGGATTTAATGTATTTTTCATTTCAAGATCATTTTAGTAATCCAATCCATCAATTTCAGACATGTGAAAAAAATAAAAAAATAGTGGGTAGCACTCTCTAACCGCCCGGCATATCCACGGAACAAATTATCCAGACTCTTCGGGGATGTGCCCCATAATAAATTAATTAATTTGACTTTATAATCAAACAAGGGCTACCAGCTATATTTTGAATACCATTGAAGGTTGATAATCTCTCAGAACCAAATAGTCAAACTCCCCGTTTCACAATATGAAAAAATAATAAAATGGGAATGGGAAAATTGGCCAGTCTGTTTGGTCTATTGTTATACATTGAATAATTGAATATATGAAATCCATGCATATAATATTATGACCTTGGATTAGAGGCCTTATTTATTATGTCTAGATATACTGATGATCTTTACCCATAATCTTTAAATTATACAATGCAGTGTCATAAAGAGTAATTCACCTACATACTGCAGTCGGAGTATAAAAATAAAATTAGCTTGTGCATAAATCTTGAGATTAAATTTATAGGAATCCTTTTTATTAAAATATACATATATATCTCTCTCTAACTATCACACGTGTACAAACCTTCATTTTCAGATCCTATAAGAAGTCTTCCACCTCCGTGTCGACTCTCTCCATTCTTTTGTTTATCTTCCATATGAATGATTTCCACTGGAGTGGAAGTCATCATGAAGCTAAAATAATTACACTAATTATAATTATTCTTTAACAAATAATTATTTATAATTTTTTTTAACCTTATTGATATTTGTTTTTAAATTGACATTAATGAAGGAGGGGAAGAAGCTCCGTTTATATAAAGGCCTGTTTGATAAATGTGTGGGCATTCTGTCTTTTCCAACGTTTTTTTTTTTTTTCTTTCTTTCTTTTTCCTTCAATAGCTACTAGAGTATTCATTCATACATACATACATACATACATACATACATATACACACACAGAAGCAGTCGATACGTTCATATAAATTATGCATGTTTCAAAATCATTAGTGATATGGTTACCATCTGAGCTTATAAAAGGTTAAACAATGTGGTTTGCTCTACTCTAAGAGTCTATTCAATTCATTATGAAGAATGGTCGGGAGAAACAGAGGGATGCTCTCCACAAATGAGAATAAATAAAAAAGAATAATTTTGGAACCGCTAATTAAAGTTAATGTACTACCCATTTTTATCAATTAGCCCTTTCCATAAATAGATCAATTCATTTGTTAGCTGCAGGAGAAGTTTCATTGTATTACACGCATAAATATTTATAGACTCATAGAAAATGTATTCGGTTGATTATTAGCTACAAGTGGTTTCTCCTTTTTTTTTTTTTTTTTTTTTTTTTTTGTTGATTTCATAAAATAAACGGTCCTTTACTGATAAATACTAGTGTAAAAAAGAGGTTTTATATAGGTAGGTCGTGCGATAATTAATTATAATATTTGCTAATGGTTCCCATATGGATCAATTTGAAGAAATCTTAGCTGTACAGCATGTAGGTAACAGCAAGTACATACATAATATAACAAATAAATATTCTAACAGAGGTAGATACAACTATAAATTATTGATTCCTACTGCTCTGAATATTTTCCAAAGCTAATGCAATTTTCTATTCATACGTATAAATACACTGCTTAACAGTCAAAAATCCAAATGGGTTATAAGTACATATAATAAAAGTTATTCAGTTTTGCACGCTGATTTCAAATCTGAATTTTTTGTTTTCGAGAGCCTGACTTTTTTTGAGAAATTGGACCCTACTTTTTGAGCTTTATCGGCCCATTTTCATTAAAAAACCAGTTGAAATACTTCTGGGTGCTAATACTTCAGTTGGTCTACCGTGAGTCTTACATTTCTAGCGAATTTTTGCTCGAAATTGAATGAAAATTTACACATTTGGATGATGGACGATTTCTACCTATTTAAGGATTCTTATCGAGTGCTTGACATCTCGTTTGAAAGCTATGGATCTCAGCTCCTTGATGCACTCCTTGTTAATCCGTTTTATATAATATTCAAGGAGTTACTTAAGCACAAAGAATTAAGTCAGAACAAAGACTGAAATTGGAATTTGCATTAAATACATACACTAGCGAATCATTATTTTTTAATACACAAAATGAGTATCCTTCTAGGGGCTTAAATTGAAGTTGAAGTTGAAAATGGACCCAAAAAGCTCAAATAGTAGGATCCCATTTCTCGAAAACTGTCAGACTCCCGAAAAATAAAAAATACAGAGTTGAAATCAGCGTGCAAAACTGAATAACTTTTATTATACTTATATCCCTATAGGATTATAAGGGAATATAGGAATATAATTAAGCTGGGAATGGTAGAAAGCATCAAATCTTGGTATAGGGACCTTCTCAACACACAAACAGTCACAGTTGAATTAAAAGGTGAAAAAATCAACGTCAATCCAACATGTGGTAGTCCAAGTTGTAGGTTACGCAGACGATATCCTTCTATTAATAAGTGGTAAACATCCTAGTGCCATTGTCAAAAGGATGCAGGAAGCAATAAATATGTTTCTGGAATGAGGGAAAACGAATGGCCTCACCTTCAATCCATCTAAATCAAGCGCTATATTCTTTGGTCTTTGATCAAGGACTCACTTGGACCAAACATTTGAAAGAAAAAGCTGCGAAATGTTCCCGTATATGGAACATGGCAAAGGCAGTCATAGGGCAAAAATGGGGGTTAACTTCAGATAAAGTTATCTGGGTCTACGCAGCCATGATCAAACTCATCACTACATATGGGTGTTTTGTATGGGGATACACCACTACAACAACGAAAGATGGAATAAGGAAATTAAACACTATTCAGAGAAGATCACTCTTGGGCATGACTAACACTCTTCGATCAACATCAACAACGGGAATAGAGGCAGTCTTGGACATCACTCCCCTCGACCTAAATATACAAGCACAAGCAACGATGTTAAGATGGAGAACAAGACATTTTTTCAGGGTTACCTGGGATGATGTGGGTAACCTTCTTAGGCGTCGTGGGCATTGTTTCTCCAGTGACAAAATACTTGATCAAACTGAGTTGAACAAAGTAAGGGACTACATCACAGGCAATCGTATCTGGGTTGACAACTGTCAAGTTGAACACCCTGATACAATTATAATACAGACAGATCCAAAGATAATATATCGAGGTGATATGTCTAATCATCATTCATCAGCATCATTGAATAACGAAGCATCAGTCTTCCATGCAGAAGTCGTGTTCATCACACAATCAGTGGAAGCTCTTCTTAACCAAGATATACCGTCAAAAAACGTGATAATTCGATTGATTTCTCAATCAGCAATTGCTGCTATTCTAAATCCGTTTACAAGAAAGTGATACAGTTAAAAAGTGCAAAGGAATATTAAACATAGGAAAACGTGAAATGAGTATATATCTCGATTGGTACGAAGGTCATGCAGATATTTCAGGAAACGAATTTGCTAACTATCTTGCCAAAATCGCAAGTGTCTTGGAGCACCTCCTAGCTACATAAAGAAAGAGATACATAACTTCTTCTTTGAAGTGTGATGCAACAGATACAAGGAAGATCAAAGTATGAAACATACACATCACATGTTAAAAAAACCTAATCAAAAAAGTGTTAAACATGAAGTTACTTGTTCAAGCATATACAGGTCAATGCCCATTCTTAACACATCTCAGCAAGTGGAAAAAAACAAATGCAGTGTGCAATATTTCCATGGAGGAGCAACCTCTTACACCAATGTCCATCACTCTCATATGAAAGATACAAAGCCAATGTAGAAGAGGATGAAGATCTTCCATTCCTAAAATTTATTAAATGTTCAAAAATGAAACAAATTATTGATAATAACTATAAAACTAAGTAGGGACTTAAGATCCATTTCTACTGTAGTAGCACATATGTATACCCATTTGTGTGGTCGTGTTCTTGGCCGTATGTATGTACTGTTTTATAATATATGTATATTATTACTACTTTATAATGGTTGTAAACAGCAATAAATTCTTTTAACTAAAAAAAAGAAAAAATCCCTTCGGATTTTTGAAAGTTCAAATTTGTTGACCTGTGTAATTAAACTGTTATAAGAATCGGAGATTTATTTTTTTTCAAGGCATTCAGGAAATTATGAAAAAAAAAAAAAATACCAATCCCTAATAATACAACTTTGTCGAAGAAGTGAATTCCATTTGAATTAATATTTGTCAAATGTATGGACTAACTAATCATATTCAGTTGTTAATTTACATCATAAGTAAATAATGGAATTTGAATTTTTGATAAGTCATTTATTATATTTGATATGAGTTCAAAAATGAATAATACTTCATCATAATATGCAGTGTTAATAACTTGGACTCTGATAATATATATATATATATATATAAATATATATTATTTTTGAGCTTAAAATGAAACAAACTATTCCGTCCTCCATAATATTACGTACGCCCAGGAATAGTGTTTAATTACCCAAGTTATGTCAATAAATGGAATCTGAGGGAAATCATTTCCAACAAGGTACTAACACATTTTACTAACTTTTACTTTTTTAACCCATAAGTTGGACACTAGTTGCCTATGAAACTTTTACATTGTAGATAGTGCTATCCCAATAAAAAAGATTACTTCTCTCAGATCCTGATCTGTATTGTAGTCCATCTTTTCAGAGTCAGAGTCTACTATATATACAGTATTCAGCTCTCCTTCAAAGAGCTTAAAAAGACCCATAGTAACCTCTAAAGAAAGCAGTAGGGAAGAAGTGCTTGATGCTTTATTCTACAAGAACGCATGGTATTGATTGTTATTTGGATTTGCTTTTGAAAATTTCTATGATTTATTTATCAGTTGTTCTTGTTGAAGAGAGAGAAAGGGTTTGTGTGCTTCTCAATCTTGGACTTTACACATACATATGTCAATGGTTTTATTCTTAAAGTATTAAATATCCCTTGAATAAATTGTTTCTCTTTAAAAATATTATTTTCTTTTTCTTAGTACTATGAGTTCTTATGTACAAAAGGAATGTTGATTATGATGCAATCACTCAACAAAACAAAAAGAACAACAGTAAAAAGCATAACAAATTGTATGAATCTTATCTTGCACAAATATATATTCATGTTTGTAGTTGTTTCTATAGAAAATAAAAACCCGATTCAATTTTGTTTTTTTTATCTTTCTCTTAGCCTTAGTGATGACGACGATAATGATTATATTATATCAATGTTCAAAGGAGAAGAGAAAACATTTTTTGTATATCATTTATTATGCATTTATTTAGTGTGTATGCAAGTACATGCATGGTCTCTCCAAGTAAATAAATCATAAGTGGAATAAAGTATCCGTTTTCTTGTGCTCATTATATCAATGCGGCTGTAGCATAGGCAAATAATATGTATAAAGAAATTAGTTCCATATGAACAACGTTCATCATCACTCAAATAAGTGAACTCCAAGGACAAAAAATATGAATACGGACTTATTGATATTGTACATTACGTACAGTGTTATCTCTTGACTGACTCCCGCAACCTTTCTTTTCTAAAAGAAAGGAGAAAGAATAAAAGGGCTCGAGTCAATAGATTCCTAGAACCAAGGCTAATGATGGGCAATGTGACAAAATCAAAAAAGAACTCTGCGATCAACCTTTGTTTGAAATTACTTTGCTACAAAATGACTTTTTTGTGTGGAGGTGCTGAAATTACAAGTTATTATTATTATTAATAATAATAATAATCAAAGAAAGTGGTAAAACGACGCCCACGTGATCAATTTTTGTCCAAATATGGCTGTTTCAGATAAATATACAACGAACGACGCAACCTCCATGAATTTACTGTGCTACTTATATTAAAACAACGTGAACCCTGGTAAGGACAGAGAAATATCTCTCCGAACTGGCCATTCGGAATCGGTTCCTCCGAGGGCCCTTGTGCCCTTGGAGCATTGAAGATGTGGATAACCAAGGATTTAATTAATTTTTACGATTTGGTTTTTGACCGAGTCACTATGGATGAAATTCGCATAAGTAACGAATGATATCTAATTGTAAATAATATGTTAAACAAATCCAACTACTCTTGATATCAGAGGTACGAACCATTGGATGAATATGAAACTACACTAGTGGTTTTATAATATTGCATGAATAATTTGGTCGAAGGAACTTATTTGAATTATTTACTACTTGCTAACACTGACAATACTTGTAAACTTATACTATGATGATTTATATCATTAATCTACTTTTCTAATGTAACTTAAAGTCTTAAGCCCAATTTCATTTTCTCTATTTCATGCTCTTCTATGTGCTATTTTTTAAACATAAGTGTATACTTCATAATAATAAAAATATACATGAACATTGATTTACACACTTCAAAAGCGACATCTTGTGGAGAGAAAAATAATAAGTTCCATGGATAAGAAATCTCTTGATTTATAGCTTGAGGTAGAATTAATCAATTGTTCCCAACTATGTGGGATTATTATTATTAATTTAGAATAACTAGAGCTTGTTCAGATTCAACCAATTCATGTTCAGAACAATCATATTGGGAAGAAAAGTATATAAATGGATAGATGACCTGAGAATGTTCATCGTTCGACACACAAATAATTGATCGAAAGGGAAGTAGACAAATCGACACTCAATACATGGGGAAAGGTTGATGTGCATTCATTGTTCAATAACATTGCGTGTGAAAGGAAGTATGTATAAATGAAATACACACGTTTTGAGGGGAGCAAGAGTTAATATCATACCTCAAAAGCAACGTTTGCGTTCGTGTAGCACTTATGATACTTCCTCTTCTGTAGATTTGAGCTCAAGGAAAAAGAACAAGTCTGAGAACCAGAGAAATCCAGTGGGTTTAAGCTCCTTTCTCTATCTCACTTCACGTGTCATCTTATAAATTCTTCAGAATGGAATCTCCAAAGCATTGATCAACTTTCCCCCTTTGATCTTTAGTGCCTACTCTTATCCCTTATAACGTTGATTTGTTGAGCTCGAATCTCGTATTGTTAAGCTTTGAATATTTAATAGAGAGTAGTCGTACAATTTTTTTATAATTAATTAATTTGTGACTTTATTTATTCATTTATTTGTAGAAAAGGTTGAGTGAATCAATGGGTATGGCTATGTGTCTTAGTATTAAAAAGAGCTGACTCATGATGCAGTAGTACTAAGAAGGAGATGCTTAAATATCATTTGAGATAAATGTCTTTTACTTAAACGTATTAACTTTATTAACTCGTGAGCTTTGTATTTTGGCTGTACTCTACATCTAATCTATGATTGCTTTATTTAAGTATATATATATGAAAAGATTGTCTTGTACCATTGAAGTCTATAGATTTCTAACTATGAGCAATCACACCCTTCACTTAGAACCACACACGAGAACTTTATTATCAATTTAAGTTAACATGATAAAACAATTGTTTGTTTTACTGTTAGGTTGCATAGCTTGTCAACAAATTAAAATATAGTTTCAACAATTTCATGCAAGGATGCACTTTTACTTGCTCTACATACTATCTTTTCGTAGCTTCCAAACATATTTCTCCCAGAAGGAACGTATAGAAGCAACCAATTATATACCAATCAGAAAAGACATATACTATTGAAAGTCCTAGAAATAAACTGCAAATGAGCCCATATATAAATAGTCACTTTTTGTCAATGACACCATACATATGAGGATGAAATAATTGGCAATGTGACAAAAGGGTTGATTCTAGGTAGATACTTTGTAAAAAAAAAAAAATACTCAGATCATAAAAAATATGGTAACCCTGTAAAATGTGAAAATTGAGTAATTTTTTTTTTAATAATTATGTTCATCATTTTATTACGGTTTATTTATGTATATTATAAATTTATTCAAATGAATATTTACAAAGAAAGTTTATTTCTATTTAAATTAACTAAAAATATATAGAAAGTAGAATTCCATTTGCATATATCCATTATGAGCTATTAAAATTAAGAAAAGGAGAGAGAAATATTGAGAAAAATACTTTCTTTGACATCACAAGGATTATATTTTAAGGACTAACGAGTGGACTAGACTAAACTGGATAGAACCGCGGTCCTCTGTCCTAATTAAGTACAAGTACATCATTATTTGCGTAGCTTTGAGCTAGGAGGACCCACGTGTACTCTTTCCTTTTTTCTTCCATACACTCACGTTTGTAAATACCTTGACTTACTCTGCTGATTTTTTCTATGAAACAGTGTAGCCCTGTGTGCAATGTACGTGCATCAATTGTAAACCTGATGAAACTTGTACTTTGATCTGATGTAGCTTCCCGAATTGACACCTCCCCTTACGTTGTATTGTAAGCCAACATATCTCAAGAAGACAGTTGCCCATCAAATATATGTTTAGGTTAGGTAATCCACAGAAACTCTTGAATGGGACCGAATTTGCGACAAAAACTCTTGAAGGTTGGTTTCGTGACAGGAGAACCTTATGTACGATTGGATTATACCAGAAGTAAGGAATATGGATTATCACAATGATGTAAATGATTGAGACAAGGCAACGACAGACACTTATAGATAGGAAGGTCAAAATTTGTAGTTTAAGTCTATAAATTTTTTTTGTTTTTTTGAAGGAAGAAGCGATATGATTTGCATTGTATCTCTTAACCTTTCATCCAAAAAATAAAAAGAAACACAAAATCAGCTAGTTTAGCCCATACTTCCCAATTACTGGTTTTTTTTTTAAAGAAGACTAATAAATAAACACAATTTCTATCGCATATAAGTATCCATTTACCTAAGTATTGTTTAACTCATTTTTCAATATGGTTATGTTTTGTTTTTTTAATAATCTATATAAATGCGTGACTCACTTTGCATTTTCAAGAAGAGCTTTCTCAGCTCTTTAGTTCCGAGGTTGAACGAGTTGACCTGACCAATTTAATTTCCTATTTTCAAATAGCACTTTTCCCTTAGTTTATTAGATCATTACTCATATGCAAACAAATGAAGCATGGATACCGTGGTCTATGGTAGAGAGTTCTTCAGAACTTGTTAGCAAGATCAAATTCTAGCTCAATCAATCAACATTGTTCAAAGCAAGAATTCTACTACTAAAAGCACAAATCCAAAGATAACATAAATAAAAGTATAAATTTTCATGTAAGTGAGATAAAGTCCAAGAGGAAGAGAAGTTCTCATTATTTTTTTATTTATATATAAACTCACACGGCTGTGAAACAATGTTGGAAGTCATTTCTTACAAAATGTGTATTTTTGATATTATTTATCAGGGGTTTTTTTAAAATTTATTTACACTCATTTCAAATGTCACAAGAAATTAATGGATGCATTCCTCTAAAGGAAATAGGAAGGAACGACCATAGTTTTTTAAATAATAAAGAAATTGGAAATAAGCAAATTGATTTTTTTTTTTTCTTTTTGTAACCCTCTCTGAAAATTAATACAGGCACATATAAAACATACACAATATGTAGATGTTCCCACCTATGTCTTTGCCTTTTTTATGTACGTACATAACCTGAGTAGAATTATACTATAAATAAATTATATATGCAAATAGTTAAATGGGTGTTGTTTCTCAAAGGTTTCAATCCTTTTCCAACAACGCCTCTTTCTGATATTTAATCGACTCATCAATAAACATATACATTTGAATAAAACATGAAATTAAATCCATTCACGACATTTGCATGCTTTTGAAGAAAAAAGGCTCATGAGAATAAAGATAATGAGAAAAGTTCCAAGTACTGTCATGGAAATAAGGCCAGCCACATGAATACCATTTTTATGATTCATCATCCTATTCCCTGAGGAGTCGTTCTTTTTATGCACTGAGTTCGAATCTAAGGGATTGATGAGCCGAATCCTACTTGCAAAGGTTTGAGGTTGTCCACTATGCTCATACTCAAAGTGTAAAATGGATGTATTTAACTTTTTAGACTCGTTCTGTATCTCATCAACGGACTCATCAAATGCTTTTATAAGGCGGACATCATTGTTCCAATGCGGCTCCTTTAGATTTAGATCTAAACTTAGCTCTATTCTTGAGTTAGTGGCACTCTTGGATAGATTTTTAAGGGTCCAATCGTGTATTTTGTCATGTAAAATAGACTTTGAAAGGATGTGTTGCATGTCTTTTTCAAGTTTTGTCTTATAGTTGATTGTGTCCTCTGATTTAGGATCTGTGAGAACGTGTTTCCATGGGGATTTTAAAGTTACTTTAAGATTGAAGGATTCGTCAATATCTTTGCAGCAACATTTTTTGGCATTGATGGATCCATTGGTTTGTAGGCCTATGATTTGTAGTCCAAGGATAATGCTTGTATTACAAGCCTTGTATAAGGTCGCATTTCTTGAAGGGATATATATCCTTTTGGATCGGTTAGATTTTAAGTATTGGATATCCTTTTTAAAGGAATTGACTGTTCCGGAAAAGTTGCGGAAGGATCCTTGGACTATGGGACAATTGAGGTTACTTTGTCTCAAATACAGATTGAAACGCGATATTTGAGGTAAATTATAATCCAACTCATCATGGCCCTTCCTCAATACCCTTGTTAGCTCCTCCAACTGTCTTCTAAACTCCATGCAATAGATAGGAACTCTTCGTTTACGACGTTTACGCTCCTTGACTTGTAGTATTGTATCTCTTGTGAGCAACAAATCATTCGCTATGGCATTCATTCTTCGAATGTGATCATTCGAAACAACTGATGAAACGTTTATTGCATATGTATCCTCAAAGAAATAACCATAGGAATTCTTTTCATACTCAATGATCGCACAAGGAGGCCCATTGCTAATTTCTTGAGGACACTGGTTCATTATTGAATCAAAGATAAACTCTGTACACCTGGTAAATCTGCATTGGCAAGATTGAGCCAATGACCCATTTCGAATAGATTGAATTTCCTCTTTAGAGCACACACTTGGAACACAGATTGACCAATTAACGGGGAGTTCAAATTGAAGGTCATCCCTGCATGTCACCAGATTGGGTTCCCTTTCTGGAACGTAGCCTTCATCTTTGCATGCAATATCAATGCTATCACCACTATTATATGTAATATTAAGAGGATATTTCATCTTGTAATTTGCAGGGAGACTCAAATTCAAGTGAGGGAGACACTTTGTAGGAGATACGCAGACTGGGAAATTGGAGGACATTATATTTTTGTTTAATGCGTAGAAATAAGAGCCGTTGTTTTCCGTACACGTATAGAACAGAGATTGCCCATTATGCTCGATGTAACCTTTATGTGAACAACTAAATTCTAATGTAGCATTGGGTACTTGAGGCACACGTGTCTTCGGTTTGAACCCTTCAACATTTGGTGTGACAAAACAGCCAGATATACAGATTGGTGGATTCAAAATAGACTATATATATATGTATATATATATATAAATTGGAACATTGATGTGACAGTACAAGAAATTAATAATTTACCTGGAAAGTACCATTTTCATGGCATAATATACGAAATGGGTAACCAGAGTCTGGGATTTTATCTTTTTCCACACATTTATAAGCTGCAGAATCTCCTGCTTTCACAAAGGTTTTTCGAATGAAAGTTAACCCTGAAATATTTGGATGTATGTTGCATTTGTTAACACAGCGAGGCCATGTTATGTTGGTCAAAGATCCACCCCATTCACAAGTCAGTTTGACATAGGATCGACCAGAACTCAGTACCTTTGAAATAAAAGTCACTCTAATTAATCATACAGAGAAAGGTTTGAAAAAAAAGGGATATTGTTGAACCTTGGTGGAATCTGAGCAGACATATTTGATACTTTGATTTGGAAGTGTGTTCTTTGGTGAGAGGGGCTTAAAATCATCCGGAACCAGAGAAGTAATTTGCTCAACCGTACAAGGGATTGGTACACAAATCCCAGAAGGAACTACAGAGCCATCTTTTAAGCATAAGACACTGAAATTGGTCTCTGTATAACCTTTGTTTTTTAAATGAAAATCCTTTATACAACGAAATGGAATGCTTGAATTGACAAAATACTCGAGAAAGGGATTATCACTTCCTAGCATTTCCGCATTTGAAATGGACGTAAATCCTCTGCAACGTTTAATACATTCAGGATAATACTCTGGATTAGGCAATGCTGTAAAAAAAAACCAAATGTACATACGTAGATAGGTACTAGGCCTAATATCCAATTATGTATATGTACATACATATTGAAATTACTCACAAAATTCAGCTCTCCTAGATGTAGCGTTTTCTCTACATTTCAGCTCTAAATAATTTCGTCCAGCTCCATCATTCACAATGGCATGATTATCCTCCTCTGATCCACACAATAGATAAAGAGAATCTCCGGGAGGAATGCGGACACTTGTAAAGGAATTGACTTCATAACCAAGACGTGTGAGTGAGATCGTATCCGACATTTGACAATAGGGAACAGATATGCAGAGTTGAGGGCTTATCCAATTTGATGGAGTCAAAGCTCCATCCTTGCATTTTAAATTTAACTGCCCATCAATTATATTATCTAGAATGAAGAGATGCTTTCACTATGCATAAAATTAAATGCACTAAATCGTGATGTTAGTAACGGTATGCTTTTTGAATATGTATATTCTTAGGGATATGAGAGTATCTTCTTTTCTTTTTTTTTTTTTTCTTAGAGAAAAGGAAATCGTGAAGTTATCTTACTCGACATAAATCAATTCTCACATCCCATGCTAAATCCATTCTCACTTATTACTTTTCTTTTTACAAAAATTGATATAGAATTGAATAATGGATAAGTTTTAAAGCCATTTAACTTTTGGAGGCAATGCATCATACATATGATATTTAAATACATATGTATATAGAAAAAGAAGAGAGATAACTAAAGGATAAAAAGACCTTTATTTCATTTTCAAAAAAAAAAAGCAATTCCCTTATATTCAAACTCTCCTATATATTATATGTAAGGATCATACCCAAAGTATTCTCTAATGTTTCATTATAAAGAATCAGCTCTATTTTAGATGGTCTACAACTAAAGTCCGCATAAGCACCCGAGGGAATCACCTCGATATATGGAACTATCAATAATGATAAATGCTTTGGAATGGAAACCGTCGATAAATTACAAGATTTGTAACCTACAAAAATAATCCCATTTTATTATAAGGAATAACTCTAGTGTTAGGTCCATTGATTACTTTGAATTTCCTTGAGGGAAGGACCAACATTGAGGTCTTCCTTTATAATTCCTTCCTCTCGAGATAGGATTTGAACAAGACCAGAGATCTCATTGGAGGAATAAATGAACTGCAGTACGTTCACAGAGATTAATTTCTTTAGTTGATTATAAATCTAAAAGGAAAATTGTGCCTAAATTCAATTGGATATGAAACAAAAACAAAGAGTCACCTTTTCTTCAAGGATTTTCTTTGCCAATTTAAACTCCTGGCTTGAGGCATCCAAAAGAGCCACTTCTTCAAATGTTGTTGAAAGATCAAAATCCGTGAAATTCAATTGATAGCTCCACTGTGGAAGACCACAAAAGCATAGTGTAGGAGACTTTGCATTCGTTAAATTTAGTCCGTGTATGATGGGTTGAGTTGGTATGACCATGGAGGGAATAACGATACAGGAATCATTTGTTACATTCTCCGCTTTTTTTAATAAGAAAAAATGATTTGAAAAATAACTTTCGAATCTATTTGTTCGTACATTATACACCCTTGTTCTTGTTTTTGTCAATGATTAATATTACTTTTCACTGAACAATTACTTTTTATGCAAGGGAGCAATCCACAAAAACTGACTCTCTCAAAATTTGAGAGGCCTTTTAAGTCATATTTACTGTGGTAGATGACATTTAAATTAGGGGGAAAAAGGATTTGGGTTAACATTTATAGTTTTTTTTATTTTCTTAGGATTCAGTTAATCAGCGTCTTGTCTTCAAGAATCTTAGATGTTTGAGATGGGCTCAGTAACAACGTTTTTCCTCATTTATTGACGTATTTTAAAAAAAAAACCTCACCTCTAATTAAATGAAAAAAGGTAGAAAATATGAAAGTATTTGTATATTCGTAGTTGAAGGAAGTAATTTGTTATTCTAATGCTTCTCAAACACCTTTGATTGTGAAAGACAATATCTTCTACTGACTCCCATCAAATCCTACAAAATATAAAAAGTACAGTTGTTCACACTCATTGTATCTAGTATAATTAAAAGAGTACACGAGGTTTAAAAATAATGGCGAATATGTCAATGGTGTGACGTCAATAAAAACTGATGATATTCTATAGATGTATATGAATAGCACCTTGTACTCTTTTGAACATGAATTGAGATTACATGGACAATACATGGATCCTTTATTAATAATTATATTAGATACGGAATATGAGATAGGGTATAGAAAGCGAAACGAAGGTTTCTCCTTTTTTATATATACATATTTTGTGTAGTACTTTGATACATGCATAGGTACATAGGCCTACCAATTTATATAAAATTATATGTAGATCTCACAATCATAAAAAAAAGACATCAAATATACACAAAACTATATGTACATACATATATTAATAAATATCTACTTATGTTTTTAATGGATAGCCCCAGGAGTGTCAATATTATTTTATTTTATTTTATTTTTGTACATTAGTTAACTCACATTACATATTCTCTTTTTATTATTATTATTATTATTTGATTTCTTTTGACCCTACAATTAAGAGTCAAAAATGGATGTACTTATACATATTGAGTACACATCAATGAAAGCCTTTCTAAGTCCCACCACCTTCTCCTCCTACAAACATTCTAATTCATTTCATGTTTTATTTAATTAAGAGTTAATTAAAGAAAGAAAGAAGAAAGAAAAGAGGGGACTCCAATCATGTTGACACCATGATGGATTGAGAGCTTCGTGTTATTCTATAATTAATACATTGTACGTATATATATATTTATATATATATACTCATAAAGCCACTCAGTGAGATTAATGATTTAAACAGAAAGTGAATGACTTGTCATCATTCCATACCTACCAACAATACTTTGATTGATAAATAGAGAGGGAGATGAGATATTAGACAGCCTGAGTGAGTTTAAAGCTACATAGTCGGTATAGTTTAAATGAGATAATTTCCAATTGGATTCCTGCGGAAAAATAGACTCTAGAATCCAGTGTGGAGGAATCCCTTTATCACGAAAGCTTGCTGTAAATAAACAAAAACGTTACTTTTTGTGGAACTATTATATTTTGATAAAGGGCTCTGATTCTTGAGAGGCCATGAAATTGGTGACCTTTGAAGCTCTGTACTCTATAGGGTCTTTGTAGCATGAGAGAAATCCATTTTGATCGTTTTGAGGGATCCTGTATAAATCCACAGTCGCAATTATTCTCTTCCTTCCCGAGGGATATATTCAATAGACATTGAAAAAACACTGCTATATAATTGAGGTTCTTCATACTGAGTAAACGTTTTAGCTCTTAGTATTCAGTGTAGTGAAAAAAAAAAAATATATATATTTTTTTAAATATATTTTTGTGTACGTGTGTTTATAGAATAGTAAACAATAACCGTTGTCATGTTTATTCGTTGCTCAAGACAATTGGCAAACAAAATACAAGAAAAAAAAGAAAATAGTATATAAAAATATACTATATATATACCTAAATTAGGGGTTAGATATCGAATTTGATATCACAGGTTAATTTTTTATTTTGGATTTAAGTCATTTCAAGAATAAAATAACATTCAAATGTTATGCTCAGCTCCCCTTTTTTTTATAGTTAGGTAATACATGATTGATATGCTATCATCCTAATTAGCTCATTTAAAGCAAATAAGAAACTCTTATCATGTTCATTTTTCCCTCTGAAATAAAGTAACTGTTCCTTAAACTCTTACAAATCACATTCCAATCAATAATTTCAAGGGAAAATCAGTAAAAAATCATTTTTTTTTTTTTTTTTTTTGCTTTTTCTTTTTTATAGCTGACAGATATAATATTAAGAAACAGATAATTACCCTCAAATATAAGTACATATGTATGATGAAAAATCATTTTATTAGTATGATTCTTTTAATACATAAGCTGACTCTAATAGCATTAGAATCTACTTATACTGACACAATAGTGGGATAATTATCTTAAAGATCTTCTTCTTCTTTTTTTTTCTTTCCCTGTCTTTTTTTCTATATAGTATATGTTAAATTAGATTCTTTCTATTTCTTTTTAATTAACTTACTTAAATGTGAATGGTATTATTAGATTCTTAATCATTATTATACTGAAAAAAAAAAGAAATAATGATGATGATTCGTATATAATTAGCAAAGATTATGTTGGAGCAAAAAAAAAAAAAAAAATATGGATTTTGAAATCTTCTTATGTCAAAATATATATGTACGAAGTCAATCATCTAGATATTTGAGTTAGTCATGAACTTATTATTATCATGGGTGGTTTTACTGATTGTACATATTCAAAGGGGTAAGAAAGTTTACTTTTACACACTATAAAATTGTTCAAGAATCAGAGCCTTGCTTTTTAATTAAATTTGAGAGGGGAGTGGCTCTCTGTCTCTCCGAGTTTGACCTCTCACTCTTTTTTTTTTTTTTTTTTTTTTTTGACTTAATTAATAATTTTGGTGATGGAAGTTGGGTGACATCTGTAAATCTATTGGATTTTGTAGTTTTTATTATTGTGTATGTAGACTCTGTCATTTATGAGAGTAGAATAAACTCCATGTGTTACAAACGGCCAATACCCTACTCAATGATGAAAAAAAAAAAAAAAAAAAAAATCCAAGAATGAACCCCCCAAAAATAAAAATAAATAAAAAGTTATCTCTCTCTCTCTCCTCTAGGATGTTCTCTCAAATGTTATTCAATGGATGAGGATAGTCAATTGGCTATAGAGCTCTGTCCAGAAGATAAAGACTACTGCATGACAGTGATGAAAAGTGGTAGGTTTCTTTAAACCTAATTGTATTGAGACATCCCGTATATCAATTTTCCCTTTGAGCAGGTGAGGATAATTATGTGGGCTGTAACACATATGGAGGCATACAGGAAGAGGGCTGCCAAGAGGATACGTCCATGGTCGTTTGTTTCTGTGATTCTGATTTTTGTAATGGAAGTAGTGGTATCCAGTCCCTTGGGATTCTCTCACTTCTCCTCTCCATAGGACTCTTTCTACACAATTCCAGTTAAATGAATACTCGAACAATATATAGAATAACTCTACTTTCTTCAGAGTTACATACGTATATCTATCTATGAATTATACTTTATGTATATGCTCTTCTATTTATCTCTAAGTCACTCTTCTCCCTTCGATCTTGGGAGCGTGAATAGTAAATTTATAGATACATATATACACATTATGTACATGAATAATTATTCTCTTTCAAAAGATTTCTTAATAAATTAATCATTTTATATACATATATATATATACTGTATTATGCGTCTTTTTTGCATTTTTCAACTATCTATACAAATCTAGGACCATTTTTACATGTAGATACCTTTATATGATGCATTAAAGTGCACATAAAGAATGTAACATTTTTATATACAAGTTTTCTTGAGCCCCTTGGATCGATACAATGATGAATGGACTGTCAGTATGGGAGAAGAAGACAATTAAGACTTAAACAAATAAAGACTTAGAAGAAGAAAAGAAGAAGGAAAACAAGTACAAGGAAATAAAATCTTCTCGGAGTTTGTATTCAAACTTTCACGACAACAGACATTCCTCCTTCAAACCAATGTACATCTAGTTATAAGATGGAATATGATTCAAAATTGAGTGTACATGTTGGTTCCCAGGAGTCTGAAGTTTACTCAAAGGGTCAATCATTTAATATTATATTAGTTAATATTAAAAAAGCACGCCCAGATTTATAAATGATCGACTACATTCTCAGAATGAAGAAACATGTAGTTATAATTTAAGAAATTATCAACTCTTTTTGAACTTGAAGATTGGAACTTTTCTGCGTCTAAAGCTATTCATTGAATCTCAATTCCTCATGATACTTTAACTTCTATGTACAACCTTGAACCACAGTTCTCAAAGCTCTCTTTCTGTGTCAATTTCTGATTTGGAATAAAGTTGTTGAAAAAAACAAATGTTTCAATAGCTGATTACGGTAGGGATGGAATATTTAACTATATGATTTTACATAATAAAGCTAGGTGTATTTTTTGTGTAAAATCCTGGAATACCAAAGGTTAAGGGGTAGAGTTGTTGAAAAAGAGAGATTCCCGGCATCTTCTGAATAATGTCAATTGCTAGGGATTTGGGAATACAAAAAAAAAATAGTTGGGTACCTTCTGCTCTAGAGACTGTAAAACATATTTTTTCAAATCATTTTGCCTAAAAAAACTATTTGTGAAGTTGAGCTATAAAGTATGTTCACATATCTAAACCCAGTTTCATGTAGCTCAGCGCATTGTTTTTTGAAAGTGGTGTGATTTGTAACTGAAAATGAGCTTCTAGGGTGGCTCATAGAGATAATGAAACATATTCTGTGTGATTAACTCCCACGTAATTTGAAAGTCATTGTAAATTGAAATTGAATCAATAGAGTTTTTTCCCTCATGTCACGGATTAAATAATCAATCAAAGTTGAAAGCATTTACTAGTTGATATATCCATTGAATAAAATGAACAAATTTTCAAAAAGAAAATAATCTACCGGAAGTTTTATCAAATGGTTTATAAAAGAAAAACAACAAAAACACTTAAACACCTAGCAGGTACTGAAAATCTCTAGTAAGTTTGTTTTTGAATGTAATGGGGATTAGCATAGTAGAATAATTGGAGAGAAATATCCGGTGTATAATGGTGTTATAACATATTTTTAATACATTTTATAAGATCTGAATTTTAATAAACAAAGACATACATTTCAGATAGACGGTAAAAGTTGAAGTCCTTTTAATCGTGTGGCTTCAAATATAACTTATCATGTTCTTTATCCTTAAAAAAAAAAAAGGTTTTTAGTCCTATAAAATTTGGACGTTTATGTTTCCGATTTTCGTGCTCTTACATAAGGGGTGGTACTTTAAGGTTTTTCACCAGCTCATTGTTGTATTTTAAAAAAAAGATCTATATATATATAAATGTATATATAATATAAAGAAATATGCTAGTAAAGCCAATGAGCTTTCTTTAGTAGCTTCTATTAAGCTCATAAAAATAATAAGAGCTTTAAAATGGGCAAAGATGTTTTTTTTATTATATATATATATATATATATATAGATATAAACTACTCAATATCCTTGTACACAAGAATTTCTAAAAATGATTTCGAACCAAAAAAATAAATAAATAATAATAATAATGCCTTAGTCCATTGAAAGACTCCCTTTAAATAGCCATTCCATTCTGAATCGATAATCATTGAATGAAAAAACCCAATATATTATTCGTCAAAAAAAAAAGCATTTACAAAATGGATTAAAGGTTCATAACCTTAATGCTATTACATTACATGTGCGTATATATATGTGTGTGTGTGTGACTTAATAGGCCTCATTTGTTGTACAACAACAATGCATGCCGGATATCCAATCATAATAATAACTTAATATATAAGATATTTTCTTAGAAAAAACTGATGATTATAGCTTTGAGCCAGGGTATTTAAGATATATAATAAAGAAAAGGATTATTATTTATTTGTGCTTTTATGTTGTTTTTTGTTCATGTATTAGTCATATGGCACGACTTTTTTTTTCTTTTTTTTTTTTAGTCTTGGCAATCTCTCCTTAAATATAAAAGCCCATCTGATTCATTTTTAAAAAGTTCTTAATAGTTGATAACGTACATTTTATTCTATTTCTTCTCAATATATATTATAGAAAAAAAAAATATATGAGTCATAATTTAGAATTAAAAGGCTAATAAATAGTTTATAAATTGTTCTAAAAAGCTGGATACTACGGTTACACATTGATATTGTTTCTGCTCAGGCGATAGAATCTCTTTGGAACGTTCTGTTTTTTGTAGCACTTTATGCAAAGCATTTTATGTGGACAGCTTTTATGCTATGATAAAGTCTTTTCTTTTTTTTTTTTTTTTCGTAAATCTCCAACAAAAAACTTTCCATGTTTACATAAATGATTTTAATTACTACTAAAGGTCTCATTTATAAGCTACAAAGTAATCTCAAAGTAGAGAAAAGGGCCTAATGCTAATATATATAATGCATATATGATCAAGATTTTGTTATAAAATAAATTATTTTACAGAAATTCTAAGAGAGGAACAAAACTGAATTTATGGACACCTCTAACGTGACCGGATGTTTGAAGGAGAAAGAAAGTGGCCTAGTTTCAGTAGAGTGTTCCACCAAGTGTCTTTGAAAAAAAGACTATCACGAATGAATACATCAATAAATTAGTCTTATTTAAAACGCGTCAATAGTTAAATAGCTACAACCATTTCTATTGGAAGAAAGGTTATGAGAACTATTGGCTCTGACAATAAATACTTTTTATGGGTTTAAAAAGATTAAGCTGCACATGGTAATTGCCTATAATATTAGTTTATAGACATTGAAAAAGGTCTTATAAAATTATAGTGAGCTAAAAGAAAAAAAAAACATCTTTTATTTTCTTCTTATGTGCTTTAAAAATGAAAGAAATTGACTCTCAAAGCATGTATTAAATGACACATTAGTTCAAACATGATATACATACAGATAATTATAGGACGAAATGAGGGTCATGAGGGCTTTAGGAATTCACGTGGGTATCATGGGGCAGGGGGTAGAGAAAAGTCATTTTATGATTTTATTAAATAATATATCTTTGTGTATGAAATTTATATCGATTCTTGGGGTACTCAAACTTGATGACATAGTATGTAGGACATGCTTGGAATACAAAAAAGGTTGAGAGCTCTTGTCTAGACACTAGAAGCTCATATCTTTAATTGAACTGATGGTAAGATATGGGATGGCTCATCATGTGAAAAAGCTCTGACAACAATTCTTGCTCTCATTTCTAAGTAGGTTTTAACTTTGACGTGTTAAAAGTTCGGCTCTTGATTTTTGAGGATATCATTTTTAATAAATAATATCTTGGGCTAATAGTGACTTTTGTTTGACTGTGAAGAGCATGTCATCCAAATTTCTCATAAGCTACCTTTACCTTTGCCATATCAGGCTAATTAATTATAATTATAAATGTCGATAGAACTTGAATGATTCTGCACCCATTTTCTCTCAGATAAGCCAGATAAAACTGTTAGCTACGGATACGACAGTAAATAAGAGTAAGTTTTACTTTACATCTGACTTTATTAGTCTCCCTATAAGAGCTTGTATAGCAACAATAATTAAGGAGTACGTGTACTTGTGCGTACCCTTGAATATAGTTGTCATGAATAGTATCAATATCATATATTAATATCACTCTGTTGTGAACTTATATATGTAAAGTCTGGATTATTTAAGTGAGTCATTTCTAATGTATAGCCAACAGTAACTATCTACCAATCACAGTTCAAAATGGGATAATCCGTGTCTAAAGAAAAAAAAAAAAAAATACAAACCAAGGGTTTTCAAATCTGAGGTGTTAGTACATACATTAACTATGTATTGAATGAGATTATTCCAGATCGAAAGCTTACACAATTGAGGATAGCTGAATTTGAAATCCTGATTAGAATGAAGAAAACTCTTCATGATGAAATATTTTTAAGTACACAAAGAATTTGCTTGTATACAATATTAATACAATTAGCTGATCAGACAGCTGAGTCTCACACTGTGAGAGAACATCGGCGTTCTGAACAAAAGATTCAAAATCGTGACATATCAGGAAAACAAAACTATGAAGTTTGTATTCTTGCCGTACTTGAACATATTTATGATTTAGTGATGTCATAGGCAAAAAAAATCAAAATCACATATTGGAGGTTTGATATTAAATAGCAAGTTTAATTTTGAAGAAATGAGGATTTAATCACAACCAATGATTGTTCAGTTGTTCTATTTATTAAAAATATGGTTAAAATTTTTTTAGGGATAATAAGTCCCAAAGCAATTAAAACACTCCCAAACTCTTTGGCGTCTAACAAAAGAATATATTGAAACTTCCAGACTCTCAAGGAATAGTGCAAAAGTTTATTGATTAGAAATATTAAAAAATCGTATATAAAATACAAAATACTCTAATCTCTTCTACAAATGCTCTTTAATTTTTATTTACAGACATTTTCGATTAACCACTTTGATGAGCTACGATAAAAAGGAAGATCATTGATAATGAAAAGATATATCAATAAATAGGAATTAAGGAAATTAAAATTCATCGTCACATATATATACAAATATCACACCCTGCTATACATCAAATTGATGAGTAGCAAGGAATCCAAAATTAAGTACATATATGTAGCCACCAATTTATTTTATATCATGTTAATTGTTTTATTGATTATGCTGAATAGAACTACTGCATTTTTGCATTTGAATATTCATAAATGGGTCTTTTTATTATGAAGTAAAAAATAACAAAATCAATTCTCTTTTTCCGCTTTGTATCTTGTATTTTGGTTTCTATTAAAATATGCAAGACAATTGACATTTGGAGTTTGTGAACTTATTTTTGATTTTAGTAAATACTAGAGATTCAGAATTATTTTTTCAAGATAGTAAAAAAGTGCAAATTTTGTTGCAATAATATGTAACTATTTTCACTTATTACAAATATTTCAGAGATTTAATCTCATAATGGAAAAACCATGTTGTGTAATCATTATTAATACTACTTTATTTCACTTTATCTACAAGCATTGTACAATACCCACAATTATGATTATCAAGAAAGAACAGATAAAACGATTCATCACCTGGATTATAAAAATAACAGGAATAAGGAAAGTAAGGAATCAAATCTAACTTTTCAGTAATGGAAATTTGATAGATTATTAGATGTACATAAAAGTGTTGCCTGACTTTAGATTCTTCTCTTTCCCTTTGTATTGAATGACTAATTCAAAAGGTTCAATCACTTCCATCGCTTAAATCATTACTGTAGTAACTTTTTAACTCAATTTGCCCTTTAAATTGTATTTAATGTCTCATTCAGAAAAAGTTGATTTTTAATTTTATATATATACATGTGTATAGATTTGATTGGCAAAAAAGAGATTGCTCGGTCAGAGTAGTGTCAGTTCTAGAATTCATATCAAAGAACAATGTGGGCAAGAGGCTTTTTAGGTAGAAATTTGATAGACTTTTCTTCCAAGGCAACTTTGCTCTTTCTTCAAAATTGTATAACAAATTTGTATTTGGACAAGAAAATTAGAAAATCCGATATAACATGAATTTATAAAAAAAAATATGGCATAAAAAGGCAAACAAATGCAAACAGGCAAAATTGATGGTTGATCACTCTAATATATTAGGTCTTGGATGTTTGTTTTCAATATATTTTTGCCCCTTAGCGCTTATGGTGCACGTTTTACAGTTTGAAAAGTCTTTTCATTTGGAAATTTATCTTTTTTCAATGCATGGAATGAAGTCATTTATGCCTTAAATACAAATGCATATTTATAAGTACATTAAAATGAAAGCAACATGTTGTTCACCGTGTGTGTTTGTTTCTTTTTATCTTCTTTTTCTCAAATTAAAGGGGGAAAAAAATAGTTTTACATTATAGAAAAAATTCAGACGTTGAATTTGAAAAAAAAGAGTATCTCTTATAAAAGATGTAGTTTTTTCTTTTGTTTTGCCAAGACATTCAATGGTTAAAGTGGATGGACAATTTCAAGACTTTCAATAACTTGGTATCAAGAACCAAATGACCATTTTTAGAAATGGGAAAAATAAGCAATCTCCGGTAAAACGTCAAACCACGCCTAGGATAACGACATAAAAATAAGGTAACAAATGGATGTCATCTGATATGCTGTTGATTCTTAAGAAAGCAAGGGAATGACAAAAAACTGTTGTTATTATGCTTTTGTATCCCACAGCAGCTTTTACTTTTTTTTGAGTGATGGCAGTTCACTGGGAAGAGAGCTTTAGTTCTTTAAAGCTAGGTCAGCCTTAAGGTTGAATTTACTTTCATTGAAAAAACTGTGACAAGGGATCCGCAAAGAGAACATGGCTGAGCAAATAAAGTACGATTTGTGACCCTACAGAGTTATGAGTAGTAGGGCTTTCTTACTTTCTAATTATTATTATTATTATTATTTTGTAAGGATCCCTTTCAGGACTTTAATTTGGCTCTTCCATTAAAGGGAAGTCAAGGAGTCTTAGTACACTTATGTACATATACATTCATCTACATACATATACCATCCAAGAAACTCGTCTTTATCTCTGTCTTTATTACTAAGCATTTTCTGTTTTAATATACATACATATATTTATTTATTGAGTTAATTAGGTACATTTGAATGACGTCCATTAGGGAAATTGAGTCTGTTTGTATGTATGTACATACATACATATGTGAAGAAATGCAAATTTGGAGCGCATCTGAGGGAGGGGTAATTGTATCTAATTATTATCAATTTTCTGTCAATCTCAGCACTTTTTTTTTTCTAGCTCTTGGATGTCTTCCTCCCTTTGGAAGGTTTCTTGTTCATTATCATTTATTGATGATATACATATATTTGAAGAAGCCAAGAGTGAGGGAAGTAATGATCAAGACACACAAAGTGATGATTTGATCCTAGTTGCTGTGTTTTTAGGTATATATTTGTAGGGTGTGTCAACACAAAAATATGAAAAAATTAGGAAAGCTCTTAATTAATCTCTATTTTTCTATGTTTCATTAATATAAGCACCTCAATAGTTCATGAACATTTGATGACTTTGGTCAATTATGAGCTTTATACGTACTCAAACTTCGAGAATGAATTTAATTTAGCTTCATTTGATTTAAGGAAGTTCTTTTTTTTTTTTTTTCATTAGAGGGCTTTCGAATATATTATATCCAATCAAATTTTCCGTCGTTGTAACCAGTAGCATTACAATGCAATTTAAGGGCTCTCCAGAGGCTTGGTCAGAGTAATTTATATATAATTATAAAAGATATTTAGTATGTGAAGAATACTGTAATCTACATTTATTCAAACCTCATTTCTTAGAATAAATCAGAATTTATTTTCTACGTTGTAATCAGTCCCGTAGGAGGGCTCAATACATGGAAAAGTACGTTGAGTAGGCAAAGTGTCGAATAGACAAAACATCGAATACCAAACTAAAGAAGAATTCCACAAACTCCAGGGCAAAGTGCCAAGCAGTCCACTTTGGATACAGAAGCTCAAATGACACTAATACAGCGTTTGAATTTTTTTTTTTATTATTACTAATTCATTTCAGAACTTTCTTATATATTTTGTAGTTCAAAGTTGGTTCTGTCCATGTACTAATTGATACAATTTTTTAAATTAAAGGATCGTTAAGGAAAAAAATCTAAGATGTGGTCAGATGTTAAAACGATTCTGCAGTTGATGTAGAATAAATGTTCAACAATAATATATGTATTTGAGTAAAAAAAAAAAAAAAAGGGGGGGGGGGCACAAGCATACCCCACCCCTTACATATTCACGGCTCTGGTTGCAATGTAAAAAGAATGTCAGAATTTTAACCCTTAAAGAAATTAACTTTTTGCTTACAAATTTTTTTTTTTTTTTGCGACTTTTATATTCATTTTTTATCTTGGAATATTGAGGCTTATCTCACTCTGCAAGAGGGGAAGGTAATATAGTTTGTCTTAGACAAAAAGTTATGGATGATAGGGGGAAAAAAAAGACCATTTGATTATATTTAGTCAAGTGGTAAATTTAAAGCGATCTACATCCGTGATATTTGAATTTTTTGTTTCCATGACACCCCCAAATATATGTACATGAATTTAGTGGAAAAAAACCCGGATGTAATTAAATTAATGAAATGATATTTATATATATTCATTGCTACTATGTTTTACATTTTAACAAAAAAAAAAAAATGAGCTTCATATCTCTACTCATAGATATACACATATACATATATAAAATAAAAAATCAAATTCTGTCACAAGTTTACGCACAAAAAAAAAAAAATATAAAAAAATCGTTATATGAATTTCTCAGCATTTTCTTTACGTTTCATATATTTTCATTCTCTTGTCGTAATGTAATACTCTGCTTCTTCTTTTTTCTTTAATAATCTTATTCAATTTAGATAAGAGGCACTCCAGAAGAGGAAGAAAAAAAAGGAGACTAAGTTGTTGTACGATGTAAGTTGTGGAGGAAGTCTTAAGTTAGTTTTAAGAATCTTTCCTTCCTTGTTTATATCCTATGTATATGTATAGCCCATAACATAACATAAACGTATGTACTTCCATTAAAATTGTATCTAAAGAATCATTTTTATTATCATTAAAAGGATTTGATTTGATTTTTTTTTTTTTTTTTTTTGCTTACATAGGAAATAGTTTTTGTGGAGTCGTATGAGCTCTACAAATGGAAAAGGAGGGAAACTACTACTCAATGACTACTTACAACTTCAAAATTATTTCCAACTCTTTTAGTGGAGACAAACTCTCAGATGTATGAATTTATATATGTTCATACAAATGGGATGATGAATGGATTGTTGATACAATTTATTTAAAACGTTTCCATGCTAGGAACATATATTTCATTATTTTATAATCTAATAAATACTAAATTGATGAATTTGAGCCGGATTTTTGAGCAAATATCTTGGCTACAATTCATCCCTTGAAGAAGATGCTCGCTCCACACTCTTATTGCTAGTTCCTGGAGTACAAAAACTTTTAATTCAATTTGATCTCGGTTTGTAATGCATTAATTAATGCTTTCTTTAGGTCTCTAAACATATTTTTTGCAGTGCTTTTAGCAAAGCTTGCAAGGTCAATGACATAAAGTTATTTATTCGTAGGAAAGAGATATATTGATGACCTAAACAGACATTTGTCTAGAGCAGCACGTATTCAGTTTTGAAAACTAGGAATGTTAACCGTACAATTTGTTGTCGAAAAAGAGGGATTCCTGGTGGTCGCTGACACTCCAAATTCTTGCGAATACATCGTTTGCTCATACCTAAGGATGAACATTTTTTTTTTTTTTTTTTTTTGAGGTTACTATCTGACACTCCCGTATTTTATCTGCTCATTAAAAATACTCCATATACATTTTGTGGGATTGAAGAGAATCCCACAGAGAGAGGGCACACTTTTCTTCGCCATGAATACTTGATAATCCAAAATTGAAATAATTATACTGTATAGAGAGTATAAATATAGAGAAGAGTGAGTATCAAGGTAGTGGACCCCACGGATATTTTTTATCTTCCCTTCCTTAATTTACTTCTTCCTTACTTTTTGCTCATATCTACTCATGCCTCCTATTGGTGACCTGCAGTTTATTTGTGCTTTTAAGAGGCAAAACACATTAATTCCTTCTGTTCTGAGTGCTCAAACGTCATCAGCAGAAATACTTTTCCCACCATTGTTACCATACTATCATGAGGAATGTAAATCATATGCAATTCGGGCTTGTAATAAAAAAAGAAAGAGAAAATCAACCTGGCAACCCTGACAATTTAATGAATGTCGAGGGGGGAAGCAGCTTGAGCTGTCATGACGTTTTCCTGAGCTACAAGCTGCTATTCTTCTTTATATATACGACAATAAATAATAACATAGATGAGAGGCAGAAAATTAACTGAAATTAATGTCAGGAAATTATATATTTTTAACTAATAATAATTATACGAGGACTTGAGCCCTTTTTGTTTACATTTTATTTGCTTTATTAAACTTAATGCATGTATTCCTTCATGCGACATCTTTACTATCAGGTAGATGTTCTCCCCTCAGTAATAAAGGAAAAATGATAACAGCTTCGGAAAACAAAAAGATCTGTTTGAAGAGCCAACTCCACTTTTTTATCACACGCCCGAATTACATATGATTTACATTCCTAACTATCATTATGAATGTAAAAAATATCTCGCAATGCCGCGTGCGAGATTTTGTGGAGTTGGCACTTTTAACAGACCTTTTTGTTTTTCAAAGCTGTTATCATTTTTCCTTTATTACCGAGGGGAGAACATCTACAATAGCAAATATAATGTTAGAAAAGGGCTCATGTTTTCGTAATAATTGTTAGTTTACGACTTGTAAGCTGAAAATATATTAATTTGAGTTAATTTTCTGCCCCTCATCTATGGTATACATAATATTATTATTTATTATTGATGTCTTCATTTGTATATGTATACATATAATGGAGAATAGCAGCTATTAGCTCAGTCAAACGTCATGACAGCTCAAGCTGCTTCCCTCTCAACATTCATCAAATTGTCAGAGTAGCCAGTTTTATTTTACACACCCCATTTGCATATTTTTTACATTCCTAACTATCATTTAACTCACTATCAAAAGGGTGTTTTCTTTACACGCCGGGAACTCTAATTCAACAACTATGTATTGCTCTACCTATAAGTTTTTAATTGAATAAATAAGTACAATTTGAATCTTTTATTCCTTAGTTCATAAAGTTTCTATGTGCGCATGATTCCAAAGGTATCATCATTAGCTCTTTGGAATCATAATGATCATTACAATATATATGTACATATGTATATTGAATGTAATACGTATATTCTATAAAAATATAAATATCTACGTAATTGGCTTCTAATGCATTAGGTATTGTACAAGATACTACTTTAAATTAAGAGAGAGTCTCTAATATACGTGGAAACTATCAGAATGCCTCTTGCCAAATATTGAAAGTACATTAATGAAGAAATATGGTTGACTCATTATGGGTATATCAACAACACTTCCTAACTAGCTTCATAGGGGGAAAAAAAAGAAAAAAAAGATTCTCAATAGCAAATGTGACCAAAATATGAAAAAAATCCTTTTTATCATATTTCATAATTACTAAACCCCACAAAAATAGGTAAAAAAAAAGTACTTTCATTATACTTATTAATATCATTACATATATTACAGACACACCACGATACATAAATAAAAAGAAGAAGGAAAGAGGCATGATTGAGGAGGTAGTAGTAGTAGTAGTAGTTGGTGGGTGGTTGGTTGGTTGGTTCGTTTGTTCGTTTGTTCGTTCGTTGGTCTATCATACATCAAATATAGGGAGGAGAAAAAATGGAAAAATGAAGGAACAAGAGATAAATAAAATGAAATAATGAGTCTTCTTGTTGTTTTGTATCAAACATGATGATAGATGTGTTCCTACTAATAACAAAAATCCTTACTTTTTTTTTGGTTCTTTCTTTCTTTCGTCTTAAGATTTCTTTTACATAGTATTAATTATAATTATTATTATCATATTTGTAATGTGAGAGCCTTTTTAAAATTCTTTCTATAGGATGATGATTAAGAAAGGAATCATTTTAAGTCAAGTAATTTATTGGTTGTCTATTTGTACCATTCCAGTGCATATGTACATATGTTCAATTTTGTTTAGTTAAAAAGTCTGTTTTGCTTTCTTAATATACTTCTGTTTATATAAATATTATTTAATTGCAAATATTATGCGTGTATCTAAAAAGAAGGGGAAAAAATGAGTAACAATTTATTTTAATTTCATATCAATGTTGATTTCATTCATTTCGTTTTCGCTTACTTTTCAGCTGAGTAGGAAATATTTTAAACTAGTATGGACCATAGGCATATGGGTATATATGGAAGTACTTGGTGAGGCAGCATCATTAAGTTTATCAGAAAGGCGATAAACAGACTTGTTTTGTTTATATTTTTCAATTAAAAAAATGAAATAGAAGGAATCAAATTTTTCTGAGCACTAAAAAACTGCTGAATACTTTGAAATAAAATGGAGGATTTATCTATTTATTTTTAATTTGTACCCACAAAGATATCCATAGACAAAACAATGACGTCATGAGTAAAACATGCATAATATAAATTCTAGAGGGCTTATTTTAACTTTTTGCTTTTTAAATCGGAAATACTTTTTGTCAAAAAACTAACATTAATTCCCTTTAACGACGTTTTGCCACAAGTGAGAGGAGAGAAATTACAAGTGGCAGTGCTGGATTGGGAGGCAGGTGTCATAAATGGGGTTGGAAGTAGAGTGAAGAAGACTTTAGGGGAAAGAAATGAACTTCAAAATGGGAATACTATAAATGTCTGGATTCAAATACAAATTGTGTACACATGGACTTTGAAGCCATTTGATATGATCTCTACTCCCCTTCTCTGTAGTAGCTGAAATCAACTTACAGCTTTTAACGTAATGTTATCTGATTTTAGAGTGTGTGTGACTGCACCAATATAATTTCTAATGAGAATTATAAATAAAGTTATATTTGTAAATTTTCAGGCCTCTCAGATTATTTTTGACAAGGAGTTGGTCTTTTAAAAATGAAAAAAAGGGTTATTTTTGTATGGAAATTGAACATTTTTAGACGACATGTACCGTTTTAAATTATAATAATAGGTCCAGTGAAAAGAAATCCATTCTTTTTGCATGAAATTGAAGACTTTATTAGTCTTATTTTAGGGGTTTTTAACTGTATTTTGTGCAATGTTAAACTTCTGTACAATCAAAACAGTGCTTACAAGACGATCAAGCATCAACAATTGGATAATGGAGTCTTTTTACTACACCTAATATATGGATCAAAATGTTGTATTGTATATAATTTCATAAAGCCTAATTTATGATAACAAAAATAGTCTCATATTTGTGGTAACTAAACAAACAATTGACCTCTGGAGATTTTATACAAATGAGAAATTTAGATTTTTACCATTGGTTTTCAAACATTGCTAAAGAAAAAGGAAATACACAAGAAGGAAAATATATGGGTCATGACTTTGAAGCAAAAATTCGCAAAAATAAATGCTAAAAATAATTACAATGAAAGATGAACCCAATTCTTATGAAAAATATTTAACTTTTGAATAGTGAAAATTTGAACACTTATTATCAACATTTTAGGTCGAAATGTGAACTTTGATTATTATTATTACATAGAAGAGAAGACATAAATTTATCTTTCTTGTTTTTTTGTTTGTTTGTTTTTCTTTTGTTTTTCAAGGTCAATTTGATGTTGAAGCACTACATTGACTGATTTCCCCAGTTTTTCTTCATTTTAAACTAGCTTGACAAATTAGTGTTCCATTATATACATATTTGAGTTAACAAAAGAGGGAGACTCTTTCCCTTTGAACACATATCACACGTTTTAAAAAATTAAAAGATGACTCTAAAAATAGGACACTCTAATGCAGGGTTTCTCAAACGCTACGCTGCAGCAAACAACTTAATATGATGGAAAACCCAGTAGTTTCCCTTTTTTTAAATAAAAAAAAGTAGGACAAGTAATTTTGTGCGTTCAAAAGTAAAAAAGTTTGAGAAGCACTGCTCTAATACCATGCTTCTCAAACAGTTTTATCCCAGGGTGTATTAACCAAACCCATGGGCCCCATCATTCAATACAATTTGGTCTTATTGTTTATTGAAACAATATAATATAGTAACGAAATAGTGTATTGATTTGCTTTTCATTTCCGTAGAGATATTGATTTTTTTTTATAAAAAAGCTATTGAGTGCAATTGAAAAAGCTCTCGGATCAAACTTTGGTAACCACTACTTCAATGTATAAACATGCATCATATTCCACATGAAAAATACGTAAATAAAAGTGATATACTCATTTTTTAACTTACCTATTTGGTCAATGGATTTCCTACGCTGACGTCTCATTGAGAACCTTCTCCTTGAAATGGAGTCTCCGTGTCCATTAGTGTCAGAGTGATGAGGATAATGATCAATGGATACACTTCCCCTACCTCCAAGACGTCCTAATCGCTCTGCACGATGAGACGACGTTGACGTTGTCACGATATGTGCTCTTGTTTGAGCCCCTCGAACTGATTGATGCGCAGAAGATTGTCCTTCTACATGGAGGCCATTTCCTCCGATACGAGAATCTCGTTCAATAAGTATGGGAGCCGATGGATTTAGTGTTATAGTGGTGGGAGTGGGATGAGATGAATGTCCACCATTGATCATTCCACCTTCCCCAGAGGGACTCTTCTCTTCCTTTCCTCCGTTCATAATGCTAAGCAAATGACTTGAGCATGAAGGACTAGGATATGATCCTTAGGTGGCTAGGGAATATGTGTTTGTTTGTCTATATATTTATTATTTTTTACCAGGAGGATTCGATAAATCTCATTCTTTGTCATATTTTACTATCTAGTTCTGATACATCCATCCTCAATTTAATAAGAAAAAAGAAAATATCTTCACGAACAAAGTATTATGGAGGCTCCCGACTGACATTTGCATTAATAGTTTAAACACAATTATATTTAGTATTTTTTTTTACAGATCTATCCAAACAAAACAAAAATCCCAGCTTCATTAAATCTTTTTTTTAAGCTCTAGACATATAATGAATAAGAATTTATACTTTATATACTTCTTTTCTAATATTCATAATCATCAAAGTTGAGACTAGGTTAATCAAAAAATGTATCGAATGAAAATTAAAGAGTATTAGTTGAAAAGTAAGGCTCTCTCTCTCTGGATTTTTAAAAGTATTTATTTAACTTTGTTCATGTCTTTTTCTGACATATTTGTTATCATAATAAGGAAACTTTTTAATTTAAAAATGGTGTTTTTGTGGTAGATACAAATTGATTTTTTGATGGGTATGATTCAATTTTATAAAAAATAAACAATTAAATATAGCCTTAAAAACCAAATAAGTACTAATGACCATTTTCAAAACTAGTGTTATCTAGTTGAAAGTATTTTCAAAGAAAATTCAGGATGTATCCGTACTACAAAAACTTATAAATTCGTACTCACTTTCATGCCTTCCTCTCAAACTCAGAACCAAGATCCAGAAATGTTTAAATTTTTGTAAATAGCTTGTATAATAGATCAAAAAGGAGAAGTTTTAGTCTTTCTAGATCAGTGAGATATGTACATTTGAATTACTAATTACGTCATTAGCAAACGGTGCAAAAATTGTACCATGGATTGTACCATTGAACCTTTTATTTCTTATAACATATAACTTTTATGATCAAGTTTCAAAAAAAATTAATAAAAAACTATTCATAATTGATTGATTTATACGTCCCCCAACTGACTTAGGATCTGCATGAAATTCCGCAAATTATTTTGAAACTTATTTATCGAAACTGATATTTTCCTACTCGACTCAAATAAAGTTCAGATATTCCCATTCTTTTAATTAACAAATTCAAAGTCAAGGTAGACTTCTATGACTCGTATTATTTATTGCACAGTGTGTGTATATATACATGATATGTCCAATAATACACGTAAAAAGTTTTTGTAGAAATTTTGTTCTCTATTTTCTATTATATATATATATATATTAAACTATTAAAATACAAATACAATTCAAAATTTGTTACAGTGTCTAATTAGACAGAATAATAAAATAAAAAGACATTAAATTTAAAACAATGAAGACACTTTTGGGGTGGAGAATTTATTTACTTATTATTTTCATTTTATGATTTCATGCAACGCAGTTATTTGTGCTGTGTAAAGACGTAGAAAAGAGGGGAAATCAGTTCATTAGTATCTTCGTAGTAAGGAATAAAAATATCCACAGATACACACACATAAAGAAAAATGCAAATAAATCAATGGATCTCCATTCATTAATAAATATAGTATATAGAAGACTCTGATTTCAACCTTTTTAAAGGTCTACTTATATGTACATACATACATATATATAAATTCATAAAGTGAGAGCAATTATGGACTGAGACAATTCCTTTCTTTTTTTTTCTTTTTTTTTTTTCAATTTGATTAACGACATAACTCAATCAAATGATGACGGATACTTGAATGTCGTTTGTCATCATCATCTTTCTAACCTTTTAAACCAAATTGCTCCTTTCTTCGTTGTCATATATATATATATATATATTAAAAAATGTAAGTAAAGGTGATTTATATACTTAAAGGACTCATAGGATTTTCTCAGTCTTCAAAAATACAATTGTATGTAGAATAAAATAATAATATGATAAAAGCAATGATGGAAATTAGAAAATAGTCGGTGAAAAGAGTTCTGGTCAGAGGATTTGAGACTCGAGTGCCATCATATAAGCTGACTGATGTGAACGGAATGAGTACTTGGACTCGTGAACGCATGCCCAGTGGCTTGAGCGTCAATATTTGACTGACACTTCACTCTGGTACCTCTAAGTTAAAAAATTTGAAACTTGATTTGGACCCAAGTAGTTCAAAGCCTTTCTTCCCTCTCCTCATTTTTTTTTTTTTTTTTTAATTTAATGATGTTCTTTTCAAGATGCGATGAATTTATGATACAAAAATTAATTTAATGGTTTTTTTTTATGTCCTTGTGTCATTGTTCAGAGCCCCCCCCTCCCCCCCGCACCCCATTTTTGTTTTGTTTTGTTTTGTTTGTGGGATGTGTAGGAGGAAAGACAATGTCTTGTTGTATGACACTGTTTTGTTTACTCATTCCCAAGACTTTTTTGTAAAATAATTATATATGTGTATAAAAAACTTGTCAAATACAAGATGAGTAAGTATTTATGACTCGAGACATCATTTTTAGACTAAAAACTTATTTAGACTTTATTTTTCTTATTCATCTTCTTTCCCCTTACAAATCTGAATATATGAAATGCAAACATTCTATCCGATCGTCCTTATTTTTATCGTCTCTTTGAAAAATGATCCCTTGATTTTAATAGGTGTATCCATTATCCAATAATGGATTTTAATTGAAATTAAATACACTAGCAAAACATTTTTTTTAATGCACAAAGTGAATTTCCTCCAAGGCATAAATTGAAGTTGATGTTGGAAAATGGGTCAAATTAGCTCAAAAAGTAGGGTCCAATTTCTCGAAAACCATCAAATTCTTGAAGAAAAAAAATCACAGATTTGAAATTGAATAACTTTTATTATAACACTTATACCCCTTAGGATTTTTGACATTTCAAATTTGTTGACCTGTGTTACATATTAAACAATACATATTTATAATTATACACCCATATATTATGTCAATTTGAAATATACGATTTATACATAAATATATTATGTAGGTAATTAGTTTCGTATGTCAACTGTCTACCAACTCTGGGAATCCAGTTTTTAGTTAGAAGTGGAGGAAAAAGAGATACCAACTGAAAAAAAATATTCATAGTCAGCACACTTTTAGAATCAAATTGACAATTCTATTAATAACTAAGGTCCCTATTTAAGTGCCATCAACAAGATTTGAACATCATCAAAATGAGTTACAAATGATTTTATATATATATATATATCTTATGTTTTAGACTGTGTTTTTGTTTTTACTGCAATGCGTTGGATATTAATGAAAACAAAGTATATAATTATATATATATTTCCTATATTTGTAAAGCCACTCAGAGGGAGAGAGAGAGAGAGAGAGAGAGAGAAGGAAGAGAGTGTCAACTTATGTTTCAAATGAGGTTATTCTTTAAGCATAGTTACCTACATACAGTAAAATTATTATGTGGGTATCCATGGACACCTCTTAGAATATCCTTGTGTAATTCAAGCCCTTGATTACAAATTATTATTATATCACGATCTGACCCTTACTGTATCTCACTACATGAGCCTCGAAAAAGGAAAATAAAAAGTCAATTTGTTTCATAGCAGAGTCATTATTCATTCCACATCAAATTGACGAAAAGAAAAACCAAAAAGCTACCCCAATTATCACAGAAATTATATGATTTTTTGAATGGAAGCTCATATTTATAGCAATGGTTATAGTCAATTATTCTCAAGATATGATAATTTCATGAAGCCGTTCAAATTTCTACACATAGAAAATAACTTTTATCTTTACATCAAGTATTTTAAAACCACTCAACTAAAGCACATGAAACTTTGTACTTGACTAGTTTAAAGGCTGATAAATCTCTCTAAATTAAGTCAAAAGTAAAAAAAAATCTTTCTTTTTTAATTTTTTTTTTCATTTCAAAAATTGTGCTCCAACAATTTAAATTATTTATTTTTGAACCTAGGAGTGTCGTCTATTTTGATTGACTAAAAAAAACAATTCCCTTAGGTGATATGTACTATGATACTAGAACAGGTTTTTGTAAAGAGCTATGGAGCTACATATCTCCTGACTTAAGAGAATAAAATATGACTACATCCTCCTAATGACCAGGGGATGAGCTCCAAAACTTTGAGCATTTCTTGAAAAAAAAATTCAATCAATTTTACATACAAAATACAAAACATAAATAGTAATTTTTAAAGAGCAGATTCTTTTTAAAAAAAATACTTACAAAGGAGTACTCCAAGGAATTTTTTGTTATTAAAGAGAATCAATTTGATTTCAGTCAATAAACATTGCTTTAAGCAATACTAATAAATACTAATATAATAGTTGACAAATTAAAAGGCCTACCGTGTAAAAAAAAAAAGTAAAATTGTTGCTCAAAAGTAAAGGGAAGCAAAGTTACATGTGCATAGTAACGGGTCCCTTACTTTAATAAATAAACCCATTTGTTATTTTTTACTTAATAATAATATAAAAAAAAGTATTACAGACTTTGAATCTGAACCTTTCTTTGTACTATAATGTAACAATCGCTAAATAATTGGGTCTTTTTAATCAAATGAGTTTAACTCTTACTCAAAAATATAAAGGCATTAGTAAGGTCTCTGACAAGAGACAAAATCAATGCTTCATGTTAGTGGAGTAATCTCACGTACTCACATGATAAAATCATGCCTTTATTAATATATCATCATATACATATATTTGAAATATATATATTTAAAGACATTAATTACGAGGATTTAAGTTTAATTATTATGAGAACCTCACTGGGTCATCATCATTATCATTTGAATTTAATTGAAATGCTTTTTCAGAATGAGGGAAACAAAAAAACAAAAAAATTTGTTAAACTTTTTTTATATATAAATTCGATAACTTTTTATCATCCATTTCGTTTTTTTTTTATTGCTCATTTTCAGATAAATCTTAAAAAAAAGGGGGGGCCCCTTCGTATCACAAAAAAAAAAAATGAATAAACTTTTACTTTAATGTGTTTTTACTCTGCCTTTAAAAATAATGGAATTGTAAACTCCAAAGGAAATTAGTTTTCATTGTAAATATATATATATATATATATACTATATGTAAATATATTGAATAATGAAGTGATACTCTGAATAATAATAATTGTTGGCCAAGAGTATTTTAAAATATCCTTTCAATATGTATAAAAATATGTAAATATTTTTTTTTTTTTTGTAAGAATGCAAAAACCACGAAGAAGGAAATTAAGTTAAAAGGATTATCATTCGAGTCTTGTCATGCATACAAGTGATTTGCATATTTTGAGCAAAACATATATATATATATATATATATATAGTCTAAAGCAATGTGTTTGAGTCATTCATTAAATCTTTGAATAAATGCTTCACTTGACATAATATAAATGCATTTACATCCATTAAAAGGGTTTGCTTTATATCTAATTGAAGTTTATCACTTCACGTCCATGTCTTATTTTGCTCTCTCACAACCTTCCCTCCTCCTTCTAAAAAAAAAAAAAAAGAAGAAGAAAGAAACAGATAATGGGGCAGAAATAAACGTGAAGTTAGCTTCGTCATTCTATCCAGTTTAAGAAAAAATAATATTGTTCAGAACGCTAATTTTGAATAATTAATTATTTGACAAGTAGCCACTTCTGGGTCTTTTCTTCATACTTGTGATACATACTTTATAGTGGAGAACTGATTGTAGTTTAAAAACATACAATTTGTGTTCAATTCATCAACGCTCCCACCACGAGGATTGTGGTATGTGGAGGAAGTGTAGTAGAAAATCCGGAAATGACAAAAAAAAAATGTTTTTATGTAGGAGTTCTTGATATTTTGGGTTATACCATCCTGACATATTATACATATATGAATTTGTGTCAGTCAATAACCATAATTGGATTTGAAATATCTACGTACATACATACATACATACAAAGGTAGATGAGAAATGGCTACAATAATTCTATCAAACGTTGTAACTTGAGTCTAAAGTGAGAGATGTATCTCAGGGCATCAATATCCTTCATAATGACATTTCAAATAAAAAATATTATATAATATATTCTACGTAATTTGATTTTGTAATGTTATAAACAGTAAAATACTTTGTCTTTGGTAAATTGAATAAACGTGGAGAGTAAATACATTTACCATATATGTACATATAAAATGTTTCTACTACATAGAAGAGTCGAAGAAGCTTTCGTTTCGTTATTTTTCATTGTTATTAATATATATATATATATATATATATAAGTTATAATTGTCATTAAATTTTTATTTTTCATTTATGTACTGAAGAAGGATAATTTATACAGCAATCTAATAAAAAATTAATGGTTTGGACACAAAAAAAAAAAAAGTGAATGAGGGAAGAAGAGCCAGCAAACTAAACTGAAAAAATGAAAATAATAAAACAGAGGAAAATAATTCAAAGAATGAATGAATGTACTACTCAAAAATATTCAATCCTTTCTAAAAAATAATAAAAACAACAGTGCAATAGTGTCACATGATTGAACCAATTTACAAGTTCGTAGAATGGTTTGATTTAAATATATATATATATATATATATATGTATAATTGTCAGTTAATGATCCACCTTTTACTAGGAGGTTCCAAGGTTATTTGACGTTATTTTGTTACGATTTTTAATTTAATAGGAATAAAAAATTTAATATTTAGACATGAGCATTGAGTTTAAGGATTTGAACTCGAATTCAGTCGTCACTGTATCTTTGAGTCTAGAGCTTGCTACATTAATAAGTCGCTATTGTGTATTTTTTTGATATTCTAAAATAACAATTAGCTGATAAAATGTAGGATGGAAATTGCAGGCAACCCTTCTCACCTCAACAAAATATCCATCTCTGTTTATATCACGTAACTACCTTTATTATATCTATCAAACCTTTCCTCTTCAAAGAAGCAGAGAAAAAGCCTCAAAATCCGTCAAGAGTTAATTAGCCAATGATAGTTATTCCAACTATTTTTCATATAATGGTAGGAGTTTAATTAAAATTAAACCAATCAATGTGGCTCAAAATATTAATTAGGGGATGATAAATAGAAAAACTGACTGCTATCTACAAAAGTTTGTATATATGTACATTTTCATGATAGTGGAGTAAGCCAATGTGTTTGTCTTTCTTAAGCACAATGGTATCACTAAAAACTCTGTAGCTCCCTTTTTTTTCCTTTTTTTTTTTTGGTCTCCGTGTAAATTATTTATTAATTCCCCTTATTGGTACCCTTAACATTGATTTATTTAACCCCAATTAAGCATGTAATATCTCCATTCAATGGTGTACTCATGGTCACACTAGAACAATAGAGCCATCGGAGTCCCCCAGACTTGTAAAACAATAACAATTAAAAGCAGCTAGATTATCACATGACTTCATTTTTGTAAAAAAAACTGTCCACTCCCTCCCACTAATGATTTGGTTCTGGTGTTTCTGGGTAAGTTTGACTTTCTCATCAATGTGTCCTTGGATAAACAAGTCTGATAATTATTGGAATGATTGGAATGTCCAACTTTGGGACAATTCCCGGTATTGTCTAGCTGTCCTATATTGGATTTCAGGCATTTCTCGGTTCCGTCCCTATTACTGTCCTTTAAAAACGTTCCGAATACTTAAACCGGCCTCTATTGTTATCGACATGCATGAAAAGTCTCTGTTTTGGAGCAAATGAAGGGACTAGAGTAGTTTGCCCTTAAATGAAAGTAGGCATATATTTTCTTTCGAAAAAAAAGGTTGCATACCCCTGACATAATCTTTGATTGACTGTTACATTAATATTTCATCTATAGCTCTGAGGAACTTTAATAATCTTATTTATTGGTGTGATTAATTTACATACACCCATAATCTCATGTCTTTGTGAAGTTTCCTAGAGTCAATGACGCCCTGTTATCTGCACGAAGTCTCCCTCTCAGAAATGAAGTTTCCCATGCTGGGATTTCTTAAGCTGCAGTTTATGGCATCACTCCTAACATTTAGTAATATGTTCCTATTTAATTACGCATGTACCAGTGGCTCTCGAACCAGTAGATCTCTTATTCAAACTCTAAATAAAAAACGTTGTATTTCAGACCATTCCCAAATACACTCACGCAACTCCATGTTTATGCATTATCACGACGAGCTTTTTGGGAATAACAAAAACACACTGTATTCTCCCTTCAGCTGATTTTCATCATTTGACTCTTTTGATTTACAGCAGCTGACTCTACGTTCTATGAACTCGTAAAGGGTATTATTATTATTATTTCGGATTTTGATACATAAAAAATATATTAAATCAAGGATTGCGCGCCCTTTTTTTGAACTTTGAATATATTACAAGTAGTAACGATTGGTTTGTCTATTGGTAGAATTTATAAATATATAGTATATCTAAATAATAAATTCTGCCAAATATTAACAAGTTGGCAACAAGGAAAATACAGAAGGATAGCAGCTACCAGTTGTTTTTCCAAATTTTCCCTTTCCCTTTCGTCAGTTGAAGTTGGGAGTGAACAAAAAAGTTCGACGTGTATACCAATCTATAGCCAATGATGACGTCACTGGTGCATATCTATTATGATCTCATTTATAGAATTGGATTGTTCTGTGGGACGGCTTAGTATTTCACAATTTTGGGGCCATAATTATATTCCTAGTGGCGTATATGTGTACATAATGTATAATAAACGATGTCCCTGTTTGAGGGACATGACTGACTCTCTCCCTTGTATCATGTATTCGTATGCATGATACAAATCTTATATTATTTGCCTCTTCGTCTTATAACAACCCATATTGTCTCCTTTCCTTTCATTTTATCCTTTTAACAGGCATGGGATCTATCTACATACATGTACACACATAGAATATAACTTGGGATTACCACGTTATGTTATGTACATACATATATATACTAACTACGAACATATCTATAAACTGATTCTTCCCTTTTTCTTTATTTCATTTTCTTTCTGTTGTCTTCCATTTAATGTCAATAACAATAATAAAAATAAAAATACATAAAAATAATAATAAAAATGTCAATTTTCAGCCTTCTCCTACCCCAAAAGAAAGCACCCTTTGGTTTAAAAATTATATCCGACCATATTAAAGGAGATGGCTCTTTATTTTAGAGTAGTGTTTGTATACATACATACTCTATGTACATATATCTATGGCTCTATCCCCTCATGAAATAAATAATGAACAAAGTTATTCGCTGACCTTGGTCAATTCATTTAAAAGGCAAATGGGTTCGTGCATTGTTTTGGACATACACATATGTACATACAAAAAGAAAAAACGAACCTAATTGTTTTTGAGCATACATAATTGATTTGTATTCCCATTTTTGTTGGACTTGGAGACAGAGAGAAAGAGAGGGATGGAACTTTTGTAGATAAATTACTCTACTTAGTTCTGCGTCTCTATTCTTTTCTTTTTTTTTTTTTTTTTTTTTGAATTTATGTTCATTTTTTGTTAGATCGCGTTCTCTTTGGTTGATAAGACTTAACTCCAAAAAAAGAAACAAAGAATTCCCGGCAATTACTTTGTTTGTTGATTTGATTTGTTAGTATTCATAGTTATAATAATATTTAATGCTATTTTTAAATACCATTGCTTTTCCTCCCGCTCTAAATCATAAAATAAGCAGCAGATGTTAATGAGGATCTTTAGTTTAAGGGAACCATAGACCTCCTCCTCCTTACACTTTGTCATCTCTAGATATCAGTAGAAATGTGAAAAACATAGAAATTTTTACACCTAAGATGATGTCATGAAAAGTATGGTAACTCTATGAGAGACAATATTTCTTTTGACAGGGATTACTATGGTGTTGATTCCCTTTCCAACGAGAGCAAAGATTATTTTCTAGCTCTTAAGAAACAATCTTTTTTTTTCTTTTCTTTTTTTGGCAACTTTATAGAGTAAATTATCTCAAAAAAAAAAAGAAAAAAAAAAGACTGTCTAATGAAAATGAGATGACAGATCATGATTTAGTCATGCTCTGAACCATAATTACAATTATTGTTATACCACATAAAATCTTGTCAAAAGTTTGCATAAACTTGTCATAGGACCAAACATTCTGCCGTTTCTAGTTACTCTCCTTGCCTTATTCCTCAGCGTATCTCTCGCTACAAGGTAACAATGTTTATAAACAAACTGGAATGTTCGCTGGAACACAATTTTTTTTAATTAATCTCGTTATAAAATGAATTAACTTGTGGTTCTTCTTGTCTGCTGATGACATTTGAATATTCTAAATGAGAAAGAATAATAATAATAATTAACAAAAACCCACACCTGAAAATTAATAAATAGGCTCACCGGTATTTTGACAGTTTTTTCTTGTAAATATGTGTTACGTCAACATAAAAAGATCTTTGGAATACATTTAGTGTGAGCTTATTCTATAAAATTGACTTATATATATATATATATAAAATACTTGTCTTTAAAGTATACTAATGACACATTTCGATTAATTAACATAATTGGAATCTCTGCTATTTAGTGTTACATTATAACACTTATAATAATTTATTTAGTTATTTTCCTTTGAATGATTCTCCTTCGACTTACTCAATAACTCGTATACACGCAATAAATTAAATAAATAGTTGCGTACTGCAAAATAGGGGAAGTATTGACTTCAATTTTGTATCAAGTATTTGATAACTTAAATGATGACTTAAATATTAAATTGCACGGCTTTATATGAACTAAATCAAAACACTCAGACATTTTACATTAACAATATTGCCAGCATAAAAAATGTTTTTTTTTTTTCGGATTAAGGTTATTTCTTTATCCTATAAAATTTTCATGGTTAATTCATATGAAGTAAAAAATACTCCATATTCTCTTTTAAATTCCGGGTTATTTTGATGTTGCCGCTATAATTGTGTCAAAATCGGGAAGAAATAGTGTATTTATAGTGTATTGGGCCTTATGTTGTCGTTATTGTTGTTGTTTTGGTGTGTGTGGGGGGGGGGGAGGGGGGCTAAATAAAACTACTTTTGTAGGAATTGATAAGTAACCACTCATAAAAATATATTAAATGTTGTTCAAAGATTGTTCGAGATATGCAAAATTTCAACTTTGATAATTTTTTTTCTTAGTAGTGCATTCATTTTTCAAATTTCCCTGTTAGAGTTTAACTTTCCCTATAATATCAGAGGTTATTTTGATATTAAGAAATTAATAATACATTTATGACTATTCTGATTGTTTTTATAAATATGCATTTGAGTTAGTTGACACACAAATAGTTTTCTAGCAAGTTTTTACGAGTTTTGCTTTTGCACTACTTTGAAATTGGTAACAAGTTCTGTTACACTACTTAACTATGGCATGGGGAGAATACAACCTTAAGCTATTATAGCTTTTCTGAATTTACAGCAACTTCCGAGTAACTTTTTCCATGTTTCTTAATTTTCCTCTCAAACCCATATGTTCTTAAACCCCTTTTAATATATGAAAAAATAAATATTTGTTGTTAATTTAAAAATTAAATATTCTTAAACAGTTCAATATTCAATAAGATACTAAATACTTGAAGTCACAGAGTTGCCTAGGGGCAAGTAGTTCCGCCCTTAATAGGGTGTTTATTAATGCAATATGAATGTTTTCTACTATATTATTGGCTTAAGTAGAGAGTAGCAACTGAAGCTTCCAAGGAAGTTACGAATCAGGGGCCAACATCTTCAAACAAAGGTAAAAAATAAAAAAAAATCACGTCTTAATATTACTTATAGAAGTAAAGTAATGTGTCAAAAACTACTTTTTGCATCAACTAGCCTCTACAATTTTCCCTATTGCTTCTCAGTAATAGACTAAAGCTATTTCAACTCATTTTCTAAACTTATTTATACGTAAATTTACAATTCAAAATGTTTACTATTTTGAAATATATGGTTTGAAGGAAGCTACCAATTGATTATATAAATTTCTTTATAATTAAATTTGAGTACAAGGAAACTAATTTTAAAAATTGAAGTAAAATATGTACATAATTTATATGACAGTAAAATACATATGCTGTGTAAATTGGTTTTTTACTGTTGGTTCACCTTCATGTAGGTATAAGCAGGGAGGTTAAAATTACAGGAATTTAGATGAGCGTAAATTTTTCAAAAAGTATGTCAGTTGTCAAAATAGTTGTAGGATTTATTAATAATACTTAATTATTACTTCCTATAGGGGTGTTTTCACCTACGTCAGAGATGGTATAATAAACTGAAAGTGACGTCATGTTAAAGGCACTTAGTTGACAAAGTAATTAAATAAAATGGACAAAAAAGACTAGACACGGATCTGTATTGAATACAACTTGATGTCACAGTGAAACGATTCTTTATGAATACGATCAAATTAGTAAATTTGTACTCGAAAACCCAATGAATTTGCTAGATTTTTAAATTAATTTGGTTTTGTGTTTAATGATATAATAACAACTTATTTTTAATACAAACATATTAATGTATAAAATATAAATATGTATTAAAAGAAATATTTGATAGGCAGTAAAAGTTAAAGTCTAAAACTATGTAAATTCGATTTTATTGTGAAACACGACAATAACAAATACATAGTAAGGGTTTAATATTTCTTTTTCAAAAATTGATCTTCTATTCTCTTTTCCAAAATGACTAAATTCCACAATGATGACGTCACATAAAAACGCTTCATGCCTGGTTTTTGAACACGCCAGGATGAAAGTAAATTTTGCATACCCATTTATGTGATTGCAACCATTAGTGATCAAAGAAGGCTACGTTTCTCGACATACTAATAGGTAGGAATGTAAATAATATACAAATCGGGCTTGTAATAAAAAAAGAAAGAGAAAATCAACCTGGTAACTCTGACAATTTGATGAATGTTGAGGGGGGAAGCAGCTTGAGCTGTCATGACGTTTTACTGAGCTACAAGCTGCTATTCTCCATTATATATACAACAATAAATAATAACATAGATGAGAGGCAGAAAATTAACTGAAATTAATGTCAGGAAATTATATATTTTTAACTAATAATAATTATACGAGGACTTGAGCCCTTTTTGTTTACATTTTATTTGCTTTATTAAACTTAATGCATGTATTCCTTCATGCAACATCTTTACTATCTGGTAGATGTTCTCCCCTCAGTAATAAAGGGAAAATGATAACAGCTTTGGAAAACAAAAAGGTCTGTTTGAAGAGCCAACTCCACTTTTTTATTGCAAGCCCGATTTGCATATTATTTACATTCCTACTAATAGGGTGTTCAACATCACCTTACTATAGACTAAGATAGGGCCAAGTCTTTGGAAAGCCAATGATAAGACTTTCAGGGATTCTTAAACAAAAAACATTGGATGAGACCTTGAAAAATGTTGTTATTTTATGAAATTTCAACTATGTTGGTGCAACTTTTTAACCATTTTAGGGTCCAAAGCATACACATACACTTTAAAACTGCTCCAAATTGAAACGTAGAATGAGGGTTAAATATCATAGTAATACCAAATTTACTTGGATGTTGTAAGAGCCGAGACTTGGTCATTATCCAAATTGATCTTAAAAAACTGTATCCCATTAGTACATACAATTAGAATTTACATTCTGTGTTCTAAATGACCCAAGTTTCTAGAATAATCAACGAATCCCTGTACATACAATGTACAGGGATATTAATCAAGGAAAGGAACTATAAATAAGAGAGATGAAAAATTGCAAAAATTGAGTTAAATGATTTATAGGTAACTCAGGACGTTGGCTAATTGATTGAGTTAATAAATCACAAACATAGAAGATGATTAATCAAGAAATGTACTCCTTGCAAAAGAACAAAGTGTCTCACAATGTAACTATTGCAAATGAATTCTAAAAATAGATACAAGCTGTATGTATATAAGCTGATTGTTCAAGTTGAAACCAAATAAAAGAGTATACATATGTATATATAATTTAGGGTGTTGGTTATAAATGTAGTTAAAGAGTCATTATGCAAATAGTAGTTCATAATTGAAGGTGCTAATTTGTAACTTATCAAATTGATTTTAATGAATAAGTTTTCAATAAATATTGTAGACAAATAACAGTTTTATGATGTGAAAAGGAAAAATATTTCGTATTTATGTTCTATTTTGAAACTATATTCATTCATTTTTTGATTCTAACAGAGAAAAATAAAAATTAAAGAGTTTTTACCACCTCTTTGTTGTAGATTTTGCAAAGAGTATAATAAAATGACTCCTGCATCTACATACATGCTTAAATTTGACCGAATAAAATAGTAGTCCAAAGCGTTTCTGATATCAAAGAAAATAGTATTTATATGTACATATATTATATTTGAAGCCTTAAGCGGGTATACAAGTGTGAAAGAAAGGGACTTTCAACAAGTGTTTTAGGTTATAAAACACCAATATTATGAAGGAATAACAAATGCGCTCAAAAAACCACCCACCAATATAAATATGTAATCTGAATAGATCAAAAGGAATGGTCGATAATTATCATTTTTATTAAAATGAATATTGTTATAATAAAACAAGATTTTGTGCAAGGAACTAAGAAGGAGTTGGTCAATATTTGTCAAATGCTGTTCTTTGAAAAACCAAACATACATACTCTACACTGTTTCAGGTCCATACAAAAAGATTTAAAGGTTCTTTTGCAAAGCAACTCTTGAAATTATGATCTTTCCTAATTTATCTAACAAAATGATTTTTTAGCCTAGAAATTCAAATACTACATGTACCACCAATTGATCCAAAAAAACAACAACTATTACATGTATCAGGATCATTAAGCTCTTTTAGTTCAAATTACATCTTACTATATGTATATGTGAAATCCAGCTTTTAAATATCCTTACTCTTCATTCAAAACCCAACATTGTGAGCAAGTTTTACCTACAAACTATGTTTGGAATTGACTTGCAGAGTCCCTTAATATTGCTCAATTTAGCTAGAATTAGTTATGTGGAATTTATACTAATATGAAGTATTGACATAAATTAATTATTAAGAAGCCATAGATCATGTATGTATATAAAACATATTTGAATAAGAAATCTTTAAAAAATATGTAATTCATTAAATTGACACTTTGACAAAGAAATTCAATTTGTATTGTTTGACTGATTTGAAATTAGTATTGTAGTCTCATAAACTCAATCACGTAGCAAGTAGCAAATCTTAAACCTCAAACAAGCCTAATATATATTTATTATACAAATATATAGCCAATTACGACGGCACTGGTGCATTTATAGATAATGATGGTCCTGCGGGACGGCTGATGACTTAGAGAAGGGTCGTTATAATATAGCCCTTCTCCTAAACAAACCACCCTTTGTTCATATAACCCTATAGAGAATAATCCGATTTATTTTGCATATATTAGCATTTATCCAACCAAATTACATAAAAACAAACGGGCTATAAATAGTTTTCATGATCATGATGATGGCTATAATTGGATGGTTTTGTAATAGAAATAAAAAAAAAGGAAGTTGTAAACACGAACAAAAAGTTAATAAATAGTTTGGCCATTCTACATACATTTATAAATAGGTATAATAATACATAAAACATTTTTGAGATCTTTTTTTTTTCTTTAAGGACTTCATTCCTGGAATATTTGTGAGTTAAGTAACTTGACTTTGATAGAACAAAACATTCAAGTATATTTATATAACATACTAATAACAATATACATATGTATATATAATTGCCAAGGTCATTTCCTTAAATCATGCCATCAAATTACCTTTAACTTAATCACTTCAAAGAATATCTACATATACATACATATATAGCCCGAGTACCTATTGTCGTTCTTTTGTTTGACCAAACATCACGGTCAGAGAGGAGGAGGAGGATTAGGTGTCCAGGTTCAAGCAATAATAACTTGACCCTAGGACTCAGGGTTTTTGCTAGACAAAATTGGCACCCAACAACGTGACCGATAGGTCTTCAATTTACCGGACAAATGTGTAAAATTAATAGGCTGAAAGGATATGTGGAAATTGCTCATTTTAATTCAATTCAAGTTGTGTTTAGAGGGATAATATTCAGCAGATTTTACCGGTCAAAGTCGGATAAATTTCGGTTAACGGAAACACTGGTTCCGCTTACCTCCTAGGTTGACCAAGATAGCTGAAAGCTTATTTCGAGGCCAAAAGGCTTAGGAGGCTGAATTTGAGGTTCTTTATGAAGTCAGAAGTTTACCTCCAATTTTAATTTAGTGTCGATTTAATGCTAACATTTAACCGGTGTGTCTCAGGTCACATTTTAATATGACCTGCTATTTAATAAAGTTCTAATAATCAAGTTCCATGTCAGACAATGAAAAGGTCATATTGATAATTACTTAATTATTTTGAAATGTCATAAGGTCTAAATAACCAACCTATGAATGTCATAAAATGAGAATGTTATTGCCAATATTAAAAATTAAGCGTATAAATATATATATGTATATAGTCTATAAAGTTGCCTTTTTTGAGAGGAAGGCACGTTGAATGAGTTCCTAAAATGATAATCTTTCCTTGTTATTTGCTCTTTTATGGTTGTTAAAAAAATTCAGATTGTTTAACACATCTGTTTGACTGAAACTATCATATCTCTATGTACTATTATTATTATTATTTTTTTTTTTTTTTTGCTTAGTTCATATTTATTTTTTTAATAGGAAGGAAGGAACCATTTTCAAGGGGTAACATCTGAAAGATAATGTGGAATTCATCAATGGAAATTTAATCAAAAAGTCCATTTTGATTCATTATTATTTTATTTTTTTAATTACTTCAAAAGGAAGAGCAAATGTACATACATACATCAAATGTGCTTACATTTCTAAAAATAAACTTTAATGACATTTTGCCATGATTTAAATGTAAAAACATAGTTGTTACACACACTTTTGAGTCTATAAACTTTTTCTAAAATCTCTCCCTCAAACTATGTATTTATTTTTGTGAGAGCCTATAAAAAATTGAGACTTATTCAGTGTAGTAAACATTTAAAATCTCAGATTCTAAAATTGTCACTTTGACGATTCTAAAACGATTCACCACAATTTCATGTACATTTCATGTAGAATCACATTGAGATCAAGTCATTAAAGGTTGACAGATACAAATGTAGCTTACCTCTCAACTACATTGTAATGAAGGAAATTATAAATGGAGCTTTTAATTTGATACGTTTAAATTAGGGCTAATGAACAACATAGTTTGTACTAATTAGAAGGTGCTATTCGTTTTATGTCGATAAAAAAAAGAAAAAAGGAAAACGACTGTAGAATTTTGAACACTATAATTTCAAACACCATTTATATATATATATATGTGTATATAAATTAACGGAATGAAATCATTCGAGGATATATACTACATGTGGATGCGCAAATCCTCCATGGAGTGGAAAAATAGATAGACAAACACACTTACGAAGGGAAATACATATCAAAGCTCCTCCATCACTGACACGGTCAATTTGTATTGATTTTTCGTTTTTCTAGAAAATTAAAAAACCAAACAATTGAGGTGAAGCACTTCTTCGATTAAAACGAATTTGAGGGAGAAAAAAAAATTAGTTCTCTTGGATTTTTTTGTTTTTTTTTAAAGGTACGTCTCTACACTATAAAAATATACGAATTTAAAGTCAACACGGCACTTTTCATGACTACTGTTGAGTAGTTATTTTCATTTTATATAATTTCCTTGCTTTTTTTTTCTTTTTTGTCCGAAAGAGCCCATAAGAAACGTCCCATACACCCATCGGAGAAGGAACTTTTATTTTTTTTTATGTGTGTGTGTGAGAGAGAGAGAGAGAGAAAGTATGGGAGAGCGAGCGAGCGATAAAAAAGATGAGCGGAGCTCAAAATGAGTACAAATACTATTATATATACTATATATAATTGTAAGGAATTACTTAGTAAATGGGCATGATATGTAATATAGGATCGTCATGCAAATTCCTTTCTCAATTTGAGCATCTTGTATTTATTTATTTTTATATTGCATGCCTCATGCTAAAGACTTAGATTAGTACAGCCCATAAAACGGATATGTCCAAGTGTAGATTAGAGGAACAAGAAGGAGTGTGTCAATTTGAAGTCGTGCAAGTTTATGTCGAAGAACAATGACACTCCGATAAATGAGCGCGTGGTGACGTGACTTTTATAGTAAGAGTCAGTTGATGGTTGAATGATCCTACCCATGGATGATAATAATAATTATTATTACCCTCTACTACACAGATATGGATACCATTGATTTATGATCCCTAAATGTATATATAGAGAGAGAGTACTACCTAGCTTTCAAGGTCCTTTCAATGAGGGTCTCATCATAAATCATGATCAATTGAAGTCTTTTAAAGAAGACGCAATTACCAAAATTGTAATGGATGTGCAAAGAAGGGATTTAATCATGACTGACTATAGAAAATGAAGTTGGTCACCTAATAGTATTGCTCTATCCTTCTATTAAAGGTGACATCTTTGTTAATCATTAAAGGCTCTATCAAAATGCTTGAATCATAGGCCTCGACTTTTAAAGAAAAGGAAATATTTAATTGAAAAAGCAGACATGTCCACACTATGTATAAATACATACATATTTTAACATGTTAAGGTATTATCAAGACAAGTTCAAGAGTATTAATGATACCCTTTATAATTTATAATGCGTAGAGTCAGCTGATTTAAAGTAGGCATGAGTCAACCCATAAAAACAGATGAAGGGAGACTACAAAGTACTATTATTTTTTTCTTAGAAGCATGTTGTGACAACATCAATTATGTAGCAATTTTTGTTTGAGAAATGAGAGAGAGCAAAAGCTTTAAAATCAGTTGGTAGTACGCCAATCCGTACCAACCCTGAGATTAATATTCTTAATTCAATTATAGGAATTATCCACAAGATTTATCTCAAGTTCCGTTCATTATCATGACTCAGAACACACTCATAAGAAGCGAGAGTAAATGAAAATCAACAGCTAAAAAAGAATAGAGGAGCAGTGGCGCTGGTAAGGTTGCGAGAGACACTGGAAATTGGTTTGTGCAATATATATATATGTATATTATATAACATATCCAATAGCATGACATGTGATTCATAGAATTGTCTACATCCCCTTATGAGTAGTGCTCTGAAGCAACGTGGAATTCCAATGACGTCTTGTTAAAACAATGAGCTTTTTAAAAGAAAAAGAGTTGAGAGAGAGAGAGAACTTGTGTACTTTGCAAAATGATAAATGCAGTGTGTTAGACAGTGAAAGTAGGATGAGAAAATACTGAGAGGAACTATTCTAAGTAATTGGAGGCCCTCTCTACAGGCCTCTATTTACAAACAAATGATGTACACTGTACTATATGAATAGTATTGCCTTTTTGCAAAAGAAATAATATTAAATTGAATTTATTTGTTATGGAAATGAGACATGATTTTTATTAATTTATTTTTTTACTTTTTAATTGTGTATGAACAATATTTTATTTCAAATACTGGCAAAGATTTTTAACGATATTTAAAAAAAAAAATAATATTAATTTAAATAGGATATATGTATGTACTGTAAATTTGTAAGTACATTCCAATATCTATTTATGCACATCTGTATATACATACATATATTGAGAAATAACCACAAAGTTCATTCGTTTATGCGAAGAACATGGTGTCCCCTCCGGTATATGACACAATCTGTGATGTCAATGAAAATGGACAGGATTTTAGTTCATGAATACATGCATGTACATATATTATGTTATAGGATTCATATGAAGAATAATCAATGTTAAATTCATTAAATTTTTGAAATGAATTCATTTTGATTAATTAATTATTTTAATATATACATAGATTATGATGATTCATTCCTGAATAATAGAAATTTTATGAATGGTAGCATCTAATCAAATGTAATTAATTATTATACTTTTTTCAAAGAGGCTTAGATAAAAAAAAGTTGGTTTACTTTAAAGAGCCTAAGCCTATGGATACATAGAAGCCCACTTTCACATCATGTTAGAACATTACCCATTTTAATAATAAAACTAATATCCTCTATGAAATGGAGTATGTAGGGAAAATGGCTCAGGAGAATGGTTTGATGAAGAAATAAAAAAGCAGACATAATGTAACGATTAAATATGGTCAAATTTGCAACCGCTGCCTTCATAATATGTAATCGAGGACAATCATTTTTTACGAGTTGCATTTTTTTTTTTTTTTTTTGTTTGTTTGTTTCAAAGTGCTTTTTAGTCGTTTATTCCCTCTTCGTTTATGACTCTCTTTCTAAGTATATACTATGTATACATACATACATATATGTATGTAAAAAGGTCCTTAAGAATGAAAAGCATTCTAATAAAAACTCATTGAGGATGCTCAATGACACAAAATTATCTTATAACTATTTAAACATTTAAAAAAGCTGCGGGCAAGGTTTGGGTGTTTGTCTATTTTACAAATGATATGACAACACGATAACAATTAGGATGGAAAAAATATTGAGAAGTGTACTTAATGATATATTTTTATTCTATAAGCAGTTCCATTCATAGTTACGCATAGTGTGGCTACAAAAGATCTAAAAACCCATGTCTTCACATAAATAAATTCATTTGTGGAAAGTACAAACATAGAACTGTAATTAATGATACTCAATCTCAAAAAATAATTCTTATTTTAACAAGGAATGTGATGTCTTCCTCTGAGCATTTCCTACCGATCATACAACCTCCCTTTTGTTAGGAGAAATCAATGGGCTAAGACCTATCATTTCGATCAATTATGTACTGTATATTCAAATTTCATGAAAGGGTTGAAACACCCAGTAATTGTTAGCTATTGTCTAGAACATCTACAAAGGAGTTAGACGAAATTTTTAACCCAAGGCTTGCCTACAAAATAATAACAATTCTTAAGCACGATGAGCTTTTTTGTCCACTCGCAACCTCGACTCTCAAAAAGGAAAATAAATTTTTTGAAAAACAACTGGTAGCTAACCTTTTGTATTTTCCTTGTTGCCAACTTTTTAATATTGGGTAGAGCTATTATTTGGATATACTATTCATTGATAAATTCTACCAATATACAAATCATAGTTACTATTTATATAATATTCTCAAATTCAAAAAAATGGGCGTGCAATCCTTGATTTAATATATTTTTTATACATCAAAATCATAAATAATAATAATATTACCCTTTTTGAGCTCATAAAACGTAGTGTCAGCTGCTTTAAATCAAAAGAGTCAACTGATCAAAAGCAGCTAAAGGGAGAAAAATTTTGTTTGTTCTAAAAAGCTCGTCGTGAAGAGGACAAAAGTTAAAACTACAAATCAAGTGAGGGTTTTTTGAGGTGACGTCATCATTATGAACGTCACCCCCCAGGGAGGAAAAGCCACAAACAATCAAATTTTATAAGTATAAAAGTCCTCATTTCTTTAAAATGAAGGAAAATTCTGACTGACTACTGTGATTTTGAATGTCACCATAGAAAAACATCAAATAAAAGGACTCAGCGGCTTTACCACTCTTTAGTATATCTTAGACCTTTATAATACCTATTAAAAATATGTTAATGTATCGATGTAATTTCATATTTACAATGTGTATTCAATCAATTAACAATTAGTTTTGCAAGGATTGTACATTTTTCTCAAATTATCCTACTTTGCGTGTCCCTGACCCATTCCGAGCAAAATTCATTGTAAAAGTCTAGCTTTTTCTTTGGTAAGCTTCTGTACTTATAAAGTAATTTGATTCTATTCAAATATCCCTGTTTGTCTTGAGCATCAAGTTGATATTGATACTTTAGTTTGTATTCATATTTTTAAAGGTATTAGATATAATTTCCTACATATATGTATATACATTGAAGATTATGCAGTCTGTGACGTCAGTGGAAATAATAAATATATATATTCTAAGAAAAGAAAATAAATCAAATTGTCTATTCAAAGTTATTTTCAGTCTGCTAATTGAATAATAAATAGTCCCTCTTTTGATTTATAAGACATTATTTGACTTGTACATATTATACATATATGGTCATTTATATGGAATTAAGCATTAAATTATTTAATTGTGATCAGGAAACTTAGGGACCCTTAAGTGAATCCTCCGAAGGATCAATCCAAATAGTACAAAATGGAAAATATGTAGTTAATTAATTAACTGACTAGCAGAAATGTTGCTCAGACTTATTTTTGGGAAAAGTTTTTCTGTTAACGGGCATTTATGTATATGGATATTTGTTGGGTTGGGCATCCTTAGGACATTCTAAGGGTACAGGATCCCCCCCCCCTCCCCTCCCTTTAAGGGATAGGGTATTGTAATAATAAATGAGAGCTCATCAATTTAAGAGACTACTTGTATTTACATTATTGGTATTAGTCTAAAAAAAAAGGATTAGAGCCTGATTTATAAGCTTCATCATTAAGGAGTCTCTCTTTATGCCTAATATTTTTCCTTGGGCATGAAACCTTCACATATACACAAAAAAAGAAATCATAATCATATGTTATAAAAAATCATATCTTAAGTCTTTCTTAAAGCAAAAAAAAAAAAAAAAAAAAAAAAGATAAATCTATGCATAAGAGAAGTCTTAAGTAACCATTTTTTTTTCTTTTTTTTTTGCAATTCTGCATAAAATGAATCGATGATTTTATCCTTACCTTGATAGTTATCATATGAGGTACTACTTCGAACATGGGATCTTTGTTGATTCAAATCCTTTCTTGGGGTATACAAACTGCTTTCCTTGTCATGATTGAGCGTGCTGTGAAAACAAATAAGAAATAAAGCAATGGTTTACCCTGGATCTTCATGAATTTGGTTCCCAAGAGAGAAATCAAGTTATCTATAATAGCAAAGATATTTGTTCTCAATTTATTTTTTTAATCTCATTTTCTCTCATTTCTTTAGTTATACACCTTCATATAATTGTAGTTTGCTTTTCCAATTTGAAAAAAGTTGAAAAAGTTTTCAAAGTAAGTTTATTAGAAATCATGTCTTTGATCAATAATAAAATGAGCCAGATCCTTGATAGTAAAGTAATAATGACTAATTACGATACACGTAGTCATCTTCAAGTTGTTCCTTAACTTTAGTTTCTTCTAAAAAGAGATGGGAAAAAGGATCGAAAATAAATTGGCAGACTCCTTGGCACTCTCGTCATTTGTTTCAACAGATGGACATTTTTTCATTTACACGACGAGCTTTTTTTGTGCACTCGAAACCTCGCCTTTTGTATTTGCCTTAGTGCCAACTTTTGTATATTGGGCAGAGTTAATGTTTAGATACATTAAACATTGATAAATTATATCTATATACAAATCAATCTTTAATACTTGTTTATTATTTAATAATTCAAAAAAAGGGCGCGCAGTCCTTGATTTAATATTTAATTTTTTACACATCAAAATCATAAATAATAATAATACTCTTTTTGAGTTCATAACAGGTAGACTCAGCTGCTTTAAATAGAAGGAGTCAACTGATGAATATAAGCTGAAGGGAGAATACACAATTGTTTTCGTTTATCCCAAAAAGCTCGATGTGAATTGTCAAAATTTCAAAAAGGGCGCGCAATCCTTGATCTAATATAATTTTTACACATCAAAATCATAAATAATAATAACAATACCCTTTTTGAGTTCATAACACGTAGAGTCAGCTACTTTAAATCAAAAGAGTCAATTGATGAAGAAAAAAACTGAAGGGAGAAATCATAGTATTTGTATTGATCTCAAAAAGCTTGTCGTGTTAATAGCAAGAAATTGTATACAACTGCTTAACGAAAGTTAAGTTGAGTTTAAATCAATCAACATTGTTCAGAACACTAATACAGGGTAATAAAAGTAGAAAATCAACAGCTGACAAAAAAAAATACAATTGAGTTGTTGATGTTATGGGAGTACAATCAAAGTGAGTAATAGAACAATTCGCCGCTAGGACTTCGTATTTGTTTAAAGTTATTGATACGTATTTCTGGATCATATTAATGTTTCTTGATTTGAATATCCTGATATGCTAATATTTGGGATCTGAGAGATTAATTTTCTATTATGAAAGCACAACTTTGTAAACAAAATATAACCGAGCCAATAATTCCTTAGACAATTAACAAAGTTGTGATTGTCTCCAATTTTTCTTGTATTCTTCCTCATTCTTACACTATAGATGGCGTAAAATACAAATGCAACTACTGTTACTCATGACTGGTGATGTGCAAGTAATACAAATTGAAAATTATACGAACGGATTTTTCTCAGACTATTAGGTATTAATTTAAAAAAAAAAAGAATCTCGAAACCTCGAAAATATAAGTTACAATGGGCTGCAAAACCCCACAATTCTCATTTTATGAAGATATTAAAATCAAGGAACAATAATATTTTTTTATTTTATTTTTAAACTCCTCGCGGGGAATTTTCCTACTACGAATAATTGTAAACTATGTAATTCGGATTCTAACCATTAACGCTGCTAGAAACCCTACTAATAAGGAACCAGAGTGTATGAAAATCAAGAGCAGGCAAAAGAATAGTTTAATATTTTTTTTTGTAAGTACAGTACTTAAGTAGATCTCTCATTATCTATCATTTTGGCCACAAATTTGCAAGTCAATGATCCATAGAAATGATTGAATGATGAAGTCAATTAATAAATAGTCGTTGAGTTTCTTTTTACTACACGTCATGCCTTGTGGGTATGCATAAGGAGAAACGGGGATTTTTTGTGTTTATTTGTTTGTTTGTTTGTTTCTGTATGGAAATTTGTGATTCAATATTTTTGTACAGTTAATTTCATCTGAAAAGATCTCAACAATTTCTACTTGCATATTTTATAGGCACATGGGTGGGCGTTTTCCATACTTGATTGAAATAAAAAAGGCTTTTAAATTTGATGAATAGATTGACTTGAATATCCTTTCTACCAAAATATCAATTAATTTTGTTATGGATAAATTGATTTGAAAGAGATGCCAAACGTCAAATACATCTTATTATGAATATGACGACGTGGAATCTTTCTAGTCAGAAATGATGTTCTGTGAGTGTGAACCTCTACAAGATCACTAATTTAATTAGGGAAAGGGGGGTTGAGAGTTGATACTTTGTCTATTTTTACGTAACTGGAAACTATGGATGAGTTTCATCTGTTAATTGTTGCAAATTGTAAATCCTTTGGCAACAGTCGATATTTATAGTTTGTTGCAATATACATAACATATCAAAGTGTGCTAAATAGGAATCGTTAAAGCAATAATTTGTCATATGAATCAACTCTCTCTCTCTCTCTCTCTCTCTCTCTCTCTCTCTCCTGATATGAAGAGTTTCTATGAAATCCTAACAATTTAACCAAAATTACAATTCTTACCTCGTTCTAATTTTTCGCTTTTAGAGTCTGATATCGGATAGAGATAAACCAAGGTCATATTTTGAATCAAAGGGTTAAACTCTACAAAGTTTTGCCTATTTTGAGCTCAGAACATCAGAAAAGTTGGATTTTGTTGACCTGTCTAATCAATAATAATAATGAATTAGTAGATTCTTCCTTAATTTTCATTTCTTTTTAGAGCTTCCATTGACATTTACATAATGTATGGAAAATGGGGATGACGCATTTTTATTTCATTAGGGACGGGGAACTACGTTTTGTTTACATTTCTACTCACAAATAGCTTACAAATCATCATCATGGAGCAGGTCAACCTTGAGTAGAGTTTGCAAATTATCAAAATGTATTACCAAAATTCACGTTCGGTCGTGGCAACTTTAAGAGGCTTGCGGCAAAATTCTGACAAAGCTCATTTTTGGCTCAATGAGTTTGTTAATCAGCAAAATACGAGTTATGCTTCGGGTAAAAACACACATGTGCTTCATGAGACACCATTGCACCTCTAAAGACTTGAATTTCATGCCGGTGGTGTTATTGGGCCACACTTTTTTGATGATGATAGTAATTACTATAAATGGAAATCGATATATATAACCATGATAACGGATTATTTTTGGCCCCAATTGAATGGTGTGGACTTAAATGACATGTGGTTTCAACAAGGTTTATACTTGTCACACTGGAAATAATTCAATCGATTTATTGAAGAGCAAATTCGGTGAACGTGTTATTTCCAGAAATGGATCAGTCAATTGGCGACTCGCTCATGCGTCTACACCAACATCCAACAACACAAGAGAAACAAATATTGAACGTGAAATTTCAACAATTTCGGTCGATTCATGCGAAATAGTGATATAAAATTGGGTTCAACGATTGGACTTCTGCAAACGTGCCCGTGGTGGTCATGCAAAAGAAATTAAAACTTAATTGTAATTGAATGTATGTACTTCAACACTATAAAAGAAATTCGTTCATATCTCAAACCCTTTTAATTTTATTTAAAAAAGAAAATGCGTCGACCTTATTGAAAAACCCTTTATATATAATCGAAAGTAAGTATTTCTGTAGTACAAATTAACTGTTTTAGAAAAGGTTTAATGTCCTTATTTTGATGACATGTAAAGGGTTGTATTTGAACACTTTTGGATGTTGTTATGAGCATGACTCTCAGTAACTATTATTATTAGTTCATATTTGTGAAGCAAAGGTTTATTATTTTATAGAGTCATTTTTATCACTTTAAAGAAAAATACAAATGTTACTTTGCTTGGACAATTTGTCGATTCAATATGTATGTATTTTGTAGAGATCATATTTTCCGGAATGAATAAATATATGAACACATGTACTTTTAATTATGAGGTCTTGACCCAAATAGTTGCAGAAAAAATTATCGAAAACTTTTACTCACGAGCAACTCAAGTGATGAGTTTCTCATAAGAACCATGATTATGCTGAGAGTTTTTAATTCCCCTTAAATTGTGAAATTTGTATGAATTATGAGCCGGGGATGAGTATTGAATGTATCCATGTTAATTAGGACTACAGAGTACATCATATGCTATGTAAAGTTAATAATTGAATTATGAGCTCTGTTACGACATGGATTCAACTCATAAGTCAAGGATTCTCTGTAAATCTCTTAAGACTTAACTGGGTACAAAATCAGTCTCAAACGAGTATTTATGATATCTGCTCCGATTTATAATCATCAAATATTTAGTTATTGATTCACAAATTCAACCCTTGTGGTTTTGAGTCAGAGTATTGTATAAAGTTCTTCTTTTTCCTCTTGGTATTCAAAAATTGAAATACAAAGTTGGAGTCACCCCAGTGGGGGTCATAAATCCATTGTATTGACGAATTATCAAATTCATTTATCTTTCTTTTCGTGGATATGGATTTTGTCAAATTGTTCTGGAGTGTACTTATCACCTTTGTGTTGACCCAATGAATCAACGATTACTTTTAATATCATCAATTTAGATAAAATATAAGGCATTCTCTATGCTATGTCAGTGCAGTTTAATACAGAAAAATAAGTCACGTCGAGCTTTTTTGTTCACTCGCAACCTCGACTGACAAAAGGGAAAGGGAAAATTTGGAAAAACAACTGGTAGCTGCTATCCTTCTGTATTTTCCTTGTTGCCAACTTGTTAATATTTGGCAGAATTTATTATTTAGATATACTATATATTTATAAATTCTACCAATCACAAACCAATCGTTACTACTTGTAATATATTCAAAATTCAAAAAAAGGGCGCGCAATCCTTGATTTAATATAATTTGTATGTATCAAAATCAGAAATAATAAGGATACCCTTTTAGAGTTCATAATACGTAAGGTCAGCTGCTGTAAATCAAAAGAGTCAAATGATGAAAATCAACAGAAGGGAGAATACAGTGTGTTTTTGTTTATCCCGAAAATCTCGTCGTGAGTATTTCTAATGGACATGCTTTGTCATATTTAGATAAAGTTTTTCATAAGTAGTTAAAAATTGTATGTATGTATATTATATGCTTTGTTTTTCAATTATGATGGGTGACGAAAGAAATAATAATAATGATAATAGTTCAAAATGCATTCATTTGTTCTTAAAGTCGTTTTATTTATCCATGCAATAATAACATATACATATATGTCATGAGAGAGTTTTGTGTGGCCGTGTTTTCTATTTAGAAGAAAAAATAAGACTCAAAATAAAGAGAATACAAAAGTTATTTATCATTCTGTGTTTATTCTTGATCATTCTTGGGTGAAATTAGTGTTGGATTCAGAACAAAGGAGTTATGTTCATAATACATACAAATACGAGTATAAATATATGCTCATATAGAAAGAAATCCATTCTTTGGCATAAAAAAAAAGATAAATACAAACAGATAAATAATTTCCTGTAGTGATATAGAGACGTTGATTTAAATCTTAGAATCAAATATTATTACTATTGTTTTTTTATAAAGATAGGTAGTAACTAATCAAGAATCTTGAGGGAGTGTTAAACTTTGGAACATCAATGATGAGAGGGCTAAAAAAATCCTCTGATAGCTCTAGATACTGGACCATACAGCATAGTTGAACAGCAAGGATTGTCTAGACTAAAAACTGTAAAAAGGTATTATTCAAAGTTAAAAATTACGTGAGAACGTCAAGTAATATTGTATTTGAAAACGACCTATGGAAATTGAAAAGTACAGAAGAGTCCTTTTTAGCACTATCTCTTCATTTATTAATGAACGATTTCAAATTTCATGAAATTGTTTTATGTATGGGCAAATCATTTTTCAAATATGAATATATCTATAACTAAAATCCATCCTATATTCAGTGATAATGCTTCAAATAAGAAAGATATTTTAGGCAATATTGCCAATTTGTTTTTACCATTATTTTACACATACTACAATTAGTTATCGAGATAAATTAAATAGTACATTTTTCTTTGTAGAATGTCTTAAGATGGATAATTTATTCAAAGTTTTTTAGAAAATTTTATGGAGTAGCTCAAAGATTGTTGTAATTATAATGTTCCTCAACTTTTTTAAATAATGTTATTTTTATTTTGTATAGATTCAGCTTCTTGCTAAGTCAATCAAGCTAATACAATTTCAAATAAATTCCCGAGCATATACAAGCTGCAGGGATATCTAGATAGAATTGATGCCCAAGATTTTGAGTTTCTAGGTCAAATAGTCGAAAATATTCGCCCTTTGACGATGCTCAATGTTGCTTATAAAATTTACAGTGCTGTTCTAGCCGGTAGACTCAAGAAAATACTACCCTTGATTTTACATTCTTCGCAAAAGGGTTTTGTAAGAGGTAGATTTATGGAAGATGTTATAAAAGGAATCAAGGATACGATAGCTGTAGCAAGGAAGCAAGGTTCTAGTACGGCTGTAATGGCAGTTGATTTTAGTATGGCATTTGATAGTATATCACATGATTGGGTAATAAAATGCCTAAAGGCACATGACTTTGGTGAAAAACTCGTCAAAATGGTGGGAATTAGTTTATGTAATCTTTCAACGTACTACGATACTCATAAAAATAGTTTCCGAAAGAGGATTCCCTATCTCCTGCACTTTTTATAATAGCTTTGAATTCCTTCATCGAAAATATCAACTCTGCATGTAACATAAAAGGTATAAGGGTAAAAGATTTGGAAAATAAAACGGAAGCTTTTGCAGATGATATTACCTTGACTTTCTCCGGAAGCGAGGAGGATATTCGTTGCTCCTTTGAAGCAACGTTTAGCTCTTTTAGAAAAAAAATAGGAAGGTCTCTGACTTAACGATAAACCCAAACAAAACTAAGATAATGTCAAATTGTAATATTTTAACGTTTTTATTCCCCCAAGGACGAAGTAAAATAATAACATGGAATCGGATTAATTGCCCCCAAAAATTGGAGGACTGGGTTTACTTTCATTTAAAAACTTTTGGAAGACATTTAATTTCACAAAGCTTAAAATTTTTTTTTGATAGAGGCCCCATATGGACAGAAATTTTAAGACTAACTTTTTTTTGAAAAAAATGACAAATCTTCAGAGGAAGCAAAAGGTGGAGGTCCGGGAAAGATAAATATTGTTATGAAAAAGATGAGTATCTTCTGGAAATATGGTGCAGAAGTATTCTGTGCATTACTCTCAAAAGTGCTTGAGGAGATGGGCTGGCAAAACAACCGGTTAACCTTTATGTCAGAAACTTCACTGAAAAAGAAGATCATGTTTCTGGGGGAAGTTTTTAATAAGGAAAGCAATTTCACATTGAATGAAGTTTTAGAAAGAGAGAAGGTTTTGAGGAAAATAACTTTTTTTAAAAGAGAAGTAGGTCCAAGGGATAGTTTTTTTAATTTTTTAAAGTTCATATGGAATAAGAAAATAAGATTTTTATTATTGGACAAAATCAGGAAAACCCATTTTTTAAAACAAATCGATAGAAGAAAACATATTTTTAGATTGGAAAGTTCAGCAAGAGAAATCATCAAAAGCCTTAGCTCCCTGAAGATGAATTACTCACTGTTTTGTTTAAGGTACAGAATTGTTACTAATACGCTCTCCTTAGGAAGGGTATTAGTTAGAACACCAGAGGAAAGACTTTGCTTTTTCTGCAATGGATCATTAGAGACGGCTAGACATTTTTTACAAGAGTGCAAGAATATATTCGGAATAAGGGACTATATCATGGATATATTTTAGAGAAAGCTGGACCTACACCTTTGGACTTTGTTTATTTTTATACTGGTCTCCATCAGGACGTTATGAATACAGTTATATCGAGAGTTCAGTTAATTTTATATAAACTAAGGAGTACACGAACACCCCTCTCAAAAGATTTTACCCAAATTATTGAAAATATTATAACCCATGAAATTAAATAATAATGTTTTAATTAAATGTTGTTTATACGGAATAAATTAGTTGTACTTGAGTACAATATATATGTACATATATTAAGGAATATTATATTTAATCTTATGTATGTGTCTTAAAATTGGAGAGACGAAGGGCCAAAAACTTTGTTAAAATTTTTACATTCAAGTCAGTGGAAAAATTCTGATAGCTAAATACTGAAACAAATTTTTAAACAAGCTAAAAAGATAATTTCAAATGGCTCCCAAGCTTAATGAATTGATATTACTTGGCTATGTATTTATTTTCATTATTTCCCCAAGTAACAAATAGCTTCTGTTGAAAATCTAAGAAATGAGTGTAAACGTTATTTTATATTTCTTTAAATGTATTAAACGCTTAGATCAAAGCAAAAGAGCAAAGATCAGGTCCATCACATGTCCATTTACAAAAAAACAAAACAAGTAAGCTATGACAAGACAAAATAATTCATATAAGGAAGATAGTGATTTAGTAATATATCGGATCCAACATCCGATCAGAAAATATTCTAATGTCAGCCCCATATTATAAAATAAAAACGAACAAATATCCCGTCATCATGGATCTCCTAACCAAAGCTATGAAATAAAGTGAGTAAATGAAGATCATATGATCAACTTTTATGCAAATTCAATTGTCTGAGAGTTAACTTTGTTGTTCGTAAGGGGCGCTGAATTGCTCTATAACTAACTTGACAACTTCCATGAATCAACTTAGTTAATAATATGTACACACACTAAATGAATATCCGTTCTTTCCATGTAAATTTGAGGCTAATAAATAAAGTCCTGGTTTTAAATTATGTTTGTTTGTTTTTTTTAAATAAAAAATACGTGAATAACTTTTCAATGGAATGCAAGAGAGTGAAAACATATGAATGAGTAAGTGTACAAGTTAGTGGGAACAAATGTGCTTCGATACTTTGTTTTAGAGATTTGATTATAACCACTGAGTGAATTGAAGATTATTTTAATGTAATAGATATTTCAAGCAAGTATCGTCAATGTGCTGTGGCAGTTACCATACCCTGGACTCCAGAAAACAATTTTATAGATCAAATTGATGGAAAATTTGTTTAAAAAGTTTAAAATTTAAAAATTTAAAAAAAGGATATACCAACTGAAAAAAAAATGCTTAGCCAGCCTATCCTTATTACTAAACGATCATAATTAATTAATCAATATACTAGAAACAACAACAAAGGACTCTTACCTGGATCGTGGGTACTCAAAGTTATCTGCTTTTTGATGAACCCCACCCAAGGACTCCTGCCTTCTAATACTCCCTTCCTCACTTCCTTCATCCTGACTTATTCGACTCTCTCCGACTCCTCCTTCAATGAGGCGTCCACTTGTGTAGAGTGAAGTGAGTAGGGTTTCATGTAGACCAAGTCCAAGGGAGTAAGTGTCTGAGGGATTTGTATTCATTGAAATCACTTAAATTATAAGACTACGTAGTACATAATATAAGAATGAATGTATTCTTGATCACTAAGAATACATTAGAAAAAGAAGACAAATTGTGAACTGTCCATTTCTTTAAAATGAAATAGATGTAAAAAATCCGTACAAGATTTCTTTCTTTTGTGTAAGTCTAAAGTACTTTTGTGTATGTACATATATGAAAGCGCAAATTAAGAAGTACCCTGAATGATATCAAGTCTTAATACTTAAATAGTAATTAACCTGCAAAATATTGTATGCATATTTGCAGGTCAGTTAAGGGTTTGAGGAAAGTTGAAAATGTAGGTAGGATAATTAGTTATCATTGTTTGTTGTTTAAAAAAAAATATTTCCTAAATATTCTTCTTTTTTTTTCTTTTTCTTTTTTTTTTTGTACGTGGAGTTACAAAAATAAATTTACATGAAAGATATTCAAAGAATTTGAATAGATCTCTGTCCTCATTAACTTCTATATATTTTCAAATCTATTTAGAAGGAAAAGTAGGCCTATCCTTTTACATGTTAGGCATGCTTCAACAGGGTCTAGGAAAATGCATCGACATTAATTTATCGATAGTAAATTCATCAATCATTAATTAATCGACCGTCAATACATTGATGGATAAATTCATCGACCATCAATTCATCGATGGAAAAAATCATCAACTTTTTTCTCCCAATGAATACTCTCAATAGCATAGAGTAAATTTGCGTATACCTATTGCTGCCTCTGGTTAGATTGTTGACCACATAATGAACTAGTTTTTAATTATAATTTGTCGTTTCCTATTTGAGTGTTTCTTTACATTCGTCAAGTTTACATCTATCGGTAATTATTTTAAATCTAGTTAACTTTGATAGAAATAAACCATGTTATAAGTCATTGTTTTTGTTTTGTTGAATTCCCAAGGAGAGGGATTTCTTTAATTAAAGGAGTCTCTGTTAACTTGGGATAAAAAACAACACCCTTTAAAATCACAAAAAATAATAATTTTATCTATTTTATGCACAAAGTTTCTTTATATAATCTTAATCTGGTCGGTGTTTATATGAAGAATCCTGCCAAACAAATTTGCTCTAAGCTGTTAAAAGTATTCATTGAGAGAAATAAGTCAATGAATTTATCTATTGTTGAATTTACTATCGATAAATTGATGTCGTTGAATTTACCGGTCACCGTTTCAAATATAGAGAGTGCTTCAAAATGTGTATCCCGGGGGGCACCATTTTTTTTTACACTTTTTTGATTTTGAAGTGTGAAAAACTTCAGATTCATACACTTGTATAGTGTCAACAACATAATATTAATTTTTTCTCCGATCAACTGCTCTTAAAGATCTGTATGACAATTCTCGATAGAAAAAATGTGATTTTTTGCCCGTTTCTATAGTTTATTTTAATTTTTACTAAAATTTTTGTTTTTCTTTACCCATGTGTCATTTTCAAACCATGTAGTCGTGGTCATTATAATCTAGTATATAGATAGTCACTTTTCTTGATATTTCAAGTTTCATTTGATTCAATTATAACCTAGTTTCTATTTCGGTCATAACATACAAAATATGAAAAAAGAGTTGATACGACATAAGAAGCATCCCCACCAATAGCTTGTCTTTTACAGTTGAAAGTTCAAATAAATTGATATCATGAATTTTTCGAAAAAGTTGGAACTATTTCGTTTGTTTTCGAATTATGTAAGTAAATAGGGCATCGTTGAAATTCTAAAGAAAATATAACTAATTCGATTTTTTTTTAAAGTTTGAGACATATTTTAACTTATAATAACTCTCCCAAATAACTATATGACCTTTTTCCAAAACAAGTAACGTAACCCACATAGGAAGTTGTAACTAAACGGGGAGTCGACGTTAACAAGTAAAACTGTAAATTCTAAACTCTGTCAGTATGTAATAAAAATACAAAATAAGGAAAATCGATCTGGTAGCCCTGAAAATTTGATGAAGTTTTACTACATCAGCTATTCTCATACCTACTAAAAACATCGCACGCAAAAAATGTTTAGGATTCAACTGCTCTTTGAACAGTACCTTTTTGTTTTCTAAAGCTGTTATCATTTTTCCTTTTTTCTTAAGAGGGTAGCATTATTTTAAGCAAAATCCGCGTGCAAGATTTTTTGGAGTTGGCACTTTGAACATTATTTTTTGTTTTCCAAAGCTGTTATCATTTTTCCTCTATTACTGAGGGGAGAACATCTACCTGATAGTAAAGATCTCGCATGATTTGTGTAACACGTGTATTATTCTGTTGAAAAACAATTAATTATTTTAATAATTAATTCCTATTGGAGTGAATCGTCGATTATCGATGTGAACATGTTTGGATTTACGACAGGGATTTCAATTCTCCGTACATCGAGGTACTCGACATTGACTCTATGGACTACTCCAAATCCCTCGTTTCCAATTATCAGTAGGCAATTGCTCTAAGGACAAAATCTCCGTTCATCAGAGTTGTCATTGGCTCTAAGAACTTCTCTAAATCTATCGTCCTACGAAGAGTTGGCAAATGCTCTAATGGCTAACTTAAACCATGAGTATTAAATGTTAGAAATTAAAGCTATAATTTCATAATAGATATTCAATATATTAACTGTAGGATTTAAGATTTTTTGGATATTTCCCTGGATTCCTTCACTACTGAGATAATTTTACTATGGTCATTGTACATCTCCAATTGTGTCGTTCTGATGATCGAATCTCTCATCCCCTTTATCATATTGAGGAACCTTAAGGCGTTACAGCTTACGATAGGAATAATATGTATTTAAATAACTTGCTATCGTGGATTATGGATTCTGTTGACATTTTCTTCAGTTATATGTTACAACACTTCTTTACTTTTAAATCCCGTAGTAAAAAAGGATCGGATTTTTTAGTATAGAACATAAAATTGACAAAAACGATGTTGAGTTTGGCATTCAAGGAAACAAGCGTCTTGGTCTTGTTAGTGATGAAATTAAAAATATCAGAATTGTCTTCAATTACGTTCTTTGAATAAATCTCTATATTTATCTCGTGATCATGACTTTGAACGTATTGTATAATGTTTAATTTTCTCAAGGCTTTTATCCCAAATCCATTTCTATGGCATTTCACTACCCTAGGATCCTCGTTATAACTTTAAAATTTTTAATCTCCATTATCAATGATCAAGGATTTAATGCTAACTCGATTAGATAATTTATTTACTCTTACTTTATGTATGAATTTGTTAAATTGTTGATCGTTTATTAATTTTGTAATTGCCATTATGCGCTCTCAATATATATTATATGTATATATGATTTTTCTTCACCCATTAAATTATCAAATACATGGCACGACATCCCTCACATTAACGTTTGAGGCTTAATCTTACTTTGAGTTGAATTTTTTTTTGTTCTAATTCGAGTTTCTATATATATATATATATTATATTTATGTATAATTTAAGCATATATTTAGTATCGAATTCATTAAAATCTTAATCACATTCTATGTTATTGTTTCAATCTAATATTGAATAAAAAATATATATTGATTTAATGAGTCTATGCATACTGGGGTAATTTTAGAGTCAAATTTAACTACTTTGACGGAGGAAGAGTGCTGAAGAAGTTACTTGGATTGCTTTTTTTGCATATAATACTAGTTATGTTCAAAAGTACCATAATTTTTATTCTCGCCTTCTATAAAATGATCATTCTTTAACTGATATATAGCCTAAATGTAATAATTAATAATATAATATATAATAAAGGAATATGAAAAAAGAGCTACTTCAAAAACACGCCCGATATGATCTCATCAAAAATATGGTACTCTTGAAGTAAGGCAGAATTTCAGCCGATTACATTTGAAGGGGCAGAATGCAACTGTCATTATTTTGCTGTTTTACATAAGAACAGATTATTATTAATTCACCGGTTAACAGTCAAAAATCCTAAGGCACCCTAGATACTTAAAATTCATGGAGTGTTGTCACTGAATTTGCCTAAACCAATTTCTTTGAATAGAAATTCATCCCTCAAAAAATCGATGATTGAAAGAAAATATAAGTACATCCGTACCGAATGTCTTTGATAAAATTATTTGCAAAAAGTTAAAGATCAAGTTGAGTTTTTTGACATGAGACATGGATACAATCAACGGTCATTGTCCATACGTTGGATGTTTAATGACTATTTCATTTATGAGGACTTTATTAGCATGTATGAATGTCCTTAAACGGACGCCGAATCAATGCTATTGACCATTCTTGATGTATTAAAAACCTTTGTGGGATTAGGCTAATGTGATCTGTCAGGGCCATATGTTTCCAAACGCATAAATTGACGGGTGACGTCATAATCGCACAATTGAGTCAAATCCATTAATTGATTATTGGTCACAATTTGCTTTAATTCTGTTTCATTGGGGAAAGTAGAATAAAGATAATAGCTTCAATTTGACCCTCATCAACACTTGAGCCATTGTCATTTCCATCGGAATCATTCTCGAACTCAAATTGAACTCCATTACCCATCACTCTCTTGTGTCTGTCAATTCCACTCATAACTATTCGGTTGAATGAAGATTTGTCAAAAGAAAGACAGACTCTGTTTGGAGCCTTTGGTTCTATTGAAACGGAATCATCAAAGTAGTTTCATATGAATTCTGCATGAAATGTTCCGGAAGCTAAGGACTTTTCCTCCTCCTTTAGAATGGGATCAACCCTCTCTAGGCGCATGATCCCAGTAGCACTTGGATCTTGGTCATAAGGACCGTAAATTGTTAAGCCATGGATGTTGACAGGTTTATCCACTCTAAATCTAATGGAGTGACTCAGAGTCTTCAGAGGTTTAACTTCCGTCAATTCAAATCTACAAACAATAAACGATTCTCTGTGTTGAATTGAAAAACCAGTCGAGACATTGGATTTGGTCTTGGAAATGAATTTAAGGACATCGATCGTCTCTTCATCCTTAAGTAGCCCTGATGGAATTACTTCATTCATGAACTCATTCGGAGATAAAAGAGGGAACCGAATGGAGTAGAGAGCAGGTCCAAGGGAATCTCTCAAGTCTTTCTTTTTCTCGTTCCTCATGGAGGATGCCCAATGAAGAGCATTTCTAAAAACATCAATCTCTTTGATCTCAAGCAAATCAGAGGACAAAAGGTTATTCAACGCAGTATTGTCTTTTATTCCAAGGACAGATTCAAAGGTGAGTGATGAAAATGGATTAACTACAATATGACCCTTAATCCAAGGAACCAAATGGAGTACACCCTGTAATTTACATTCATAAAAGTGGGAATAAATAAACTTCTAAAATATGAGACACTTTCCAAGTTATATATAGAAACATAAATATATTACTTATTACAATTAGAACTGACTTTTTTGAGAAATATTAACATTAAAATTTTTTTAACCAAAGTTGAAGGAAAGGTTGTGTGGCATTATCGCAACTTTTATAATAGCTACTACTGAAACTAATAATAGTAATAACTAATAACTTATTACTATTAGGCTAAAATTTGGGATGTCAATATATTATATGCTCCCGAGGGTCTTTTATTTATTAAAATATATACCTTTCTACGATAAAATGAGCCAAAAATAATCCAGAACGTTTTTGAGACTGGTGTAAATCAGTACTCTAAAGTTCATCCCCCCCCCCCCCCATAGAAATGGTTGAAATGGTTGATTCTAAGAGCCTATAATTAACGTAGTACTGCGCCCCTCGGACTGGCTCATTGAAATAGCACCTCTATGCCAAGAGGCTTTTTGAGTTCTTAATTGCAAAGATCCAACAAATTTTGTATCCAGTAAAGGTTGGTATGATTCAAATTTTCAAATGTGTATATTTCAAAACCATTTCTCTTCATAGGCAGAATGACCAACTCATAATTATTTTCTAACATTATCCCTGTTTGCTACGATTCCCTCGGTAAATAATTTAATATTACCTAGATATTAATACAAGACAATAAAATTATTACGCACTTTGCTTTTTGAAGTCTTTATGGCCAAGCTACAATTTTCTTTTTTATCCAATTATTTCTCGTGATTCCTGGGTTCCTGATTATAAATAACTTGAGAATCAGAAAAACGCTCTGTAAAATACAATCCCTACTACAATACAGTCAACACGGTATCTTAATGAGGGGGAGAGGGGTATGTAGTCCGACACGTGGGATGGATTCGATTTCCATTCCAAAAGATTTATGAAAAAAACTAGAGAGGTCATGCGGGGCCGACAGCCCTACTATTTACATACATATAATTACTACTACCTAGGTCCTAGGGTATTGTGGATTAGTGTCATCTCTGACGCACAAATTATAACTATAATGTCACTAAGACTGGGTAGCATCATAAGTATGTACATAATATCGTTATGAGAGAGGAATGTTAGGATACATTATAACATACAAAATTACAGGGATCCAATTATTTGATGTTATTAGTTATATCATTTTAAAAGTATCAACGACGGTTGTCATCGAATATCGTAACATTTCATTCGACAAAATATCGTCTCACCCCCATTAACAAGAAAATGTATTCCTATAGGTAATTTACATACTTTGTTATATAATTATATTTATTTTTTTTTTTTTTTACAAAATTTTAGCCAAATTTATGAATTCTCTTTTGTCTTATATCATCAATATCATTCCTCTGGTCATTGTCAGATATATAGTCAATATCCATAACATCTTCCTCAGGGGGAGCGGATGGTATTCCTGTTTCAAAGACACAGGAAGTTGGAGGAGGTGGTGGATTATCAAGAGAGGGATAAGAAGGCTCAGGAGGAGCACTAGGGGAAGGAGTCTCTGATCTCCGAATACGCCGAGCTTCTTCTTCATAATATGATTGAAGACTTTCATTTATTACTTCTGGCTCAATTTCTTCTTCCTCGTTGTGAGGAGTAAAAACTTGTCTGAAAAAAAAATTCAATAAACCATGTGTCATCATCCTTTACTTGAGAGAAGATCAATTATATAATTATTACTTGTGCCGTTTGACGCGTCTCCTTACCACACTATCTCGATCATAATCACCATATCCCCAACTTCTAGTAGCATGATGATTAGAACGAACAGATTGTACGTTGGTGGGAACATCTTGACTGTTTCTCCTTCCTAATATATTTCCCCTTCCTCGAAAAATATGTCGTCTCTGGGATTTAAGGAAGACGAATAATAGGATACCCACTGTGGCACCACACAAATGATACAGATTATAAGATTCGTTGAGTAGAATAAAATATGCTTCTACTAATTCAAACAATAATGTTTTGAAGTCTATTCCTTCAAATAGCATGACGGCTAGAGCCACTGCTTTAAGAGCAAACAAAGAGCCTGAGAGTCCATATACACACTCCTCTCGAAGAAAAGGTAGTCTCTCCAATCTCAAATAACAACAACTCATATAATAAACTATTGACGTTCCAAGGAGTGCTATAGCAAAGGAGATCCATGCTTTGGTTGCTCCTCTATAAGATTCAATGAGGGATAGCTTGATTGGAAAAGAGATGAAAAGGAGCAAGTAATCGATTTGATCCTTATATTTCAAGGGGGCAGACAGGAAATAAGACCAATTCCTTGTTTTAGAATTTAAGCAGACCCAATTAGAAGAATAGAAAACATTGCTAAAATATTTATTGAATAGAGATGAATGACTGCTATCATTGGATGTAAATCCCATTAGAGTGATGACTATAGCTAAAATGTGATATTTTGATATGGACTTTTGAACACTTTGGACTAAGGAAGTAAATGGATTGAGAACGAAGCATAATCCAAATACTATACCACTTAAATGACCTAAAAACGATGCATTTGGAACAGCTAATTGAATTAAAATCAATTCTGCCCACATACCAATCCTTGAAAAAGAAGGAAGAAGGGTGAAAAAATGTAGATATAATGATGATATGATTCATTTGACTTACGTAAGGGGATTGTCCCTAGCCACAATGACTTTAAGAGCAAAGAGTACTCCTGAGAACCCTATTGCACGTGTATGGATAAAACTAGGCTCCTGTAAAAAGTCTGCGGCTAAATATGAAAGACCAACAAAGGACAGGGAGGATCCAATGGTGAGAACAAGGAGAAGAAGAACAAAGTTACTGGATCCATAGTGTCTCTCTAGTTTACGTCCCTTCCATATGAAATTGGCCATATTGTAGTACAAATGAAGGTCGTCAGCATGGAATAAAGGGCCTGAAAACTCAAAATGGATTTCATTTAGTTGACTTGACATGATATTTAATTCATTATTTACCTAATAAAATGCAACTTAAATTTCCACCAACCACGGATATGGGGCTCAAAGGAACAGGACTCATTAATTGAGGGATGTATCCTAAATGAATGCTAGTCATGAAGGCAATGGCTCCAAGGGTTATCTTGGGAATGCTCTCGATTCCATAGACACCAAAGATTTCATAAAGGAGTAAGATAATACCTCCACCCACTGCACTTCTTCGAGACATTCCGTAGGGAGTCATTCTTCAAACAAACGGTTCTTTATGTCAACGAGAGCTAACTTGACGTCTAATTTTATCAATAACGTCCTTTAAATGATAATATTCCATCAAATATCCTTAATGTAACTAATACATCTAATTCGCATAGCATTTAACTTCACGGGGGTATTGGGTTTGATATTTTTTTATAAATTGATATTAAATTGTCAACTTTAAAAAAAAAGAGACGTATATATTATATTTTATATGTATTTTAACTATACTAAGAACCAAAACTAGAGACATGAATAAGGGATGGAAGTAAAAATATTTTATCAACAAAACCTCATTATTTTGATCTTTACTTGAAGAATCTGAGGTTGTAGAAAAAGAAGTGAACATTTTTTTTTTTCATCAAATATATTATGTATGATAGATACAAACAAATTAAAATAGAAGAATTGGATATGATTTATGATCATATTCGATGAGTATTTGACAACTTAATGTTAGCCCTTTCTTATTATTCTTATACTAATTATTATAAATTATAGTGATATTGAGCTACGATGTCACTACTGGCCATAAAACTCTTGGTAGCTTAAATGGCGCGTCTTTTTTTTTTTTTTTTTTTTTTTTCATATATGTTAGACTATAAATTATAAATAATAGAGTATCGAGTTGTGTGTACTCTCTACGACGTTCCCTTCAGATCAGTCTGAATAATATATAATTATTAATAGTAAAAAATAAATAATGTTTTGTTAGACAATCCTGAGAGACTGAGAGGGAGCTGAGGAATTGACTCGGCGTTCTCCATTCGAATTTTTGTGTCTTGAGGTGGATTTGGATGCCGTTGTGGTTCCACAAAATCATGGAGAAGCTGAAAGAGAATAAATATGACTTTATTTGCATTTCTACACCCCTTGAGACCATCATCGAAAAAGAAGAGGATTTTAATAAAACTACCTCTTCTAGCAGACGTCCCCTTAGACCTCGAAAGGACTTCCTCTCGGGTCGCTTCGCTAAAGACCGTACTCTTCAATTTACTCCATACTGGATTCAGGATAAAGACAAAATCCGTCAAAGGAAACAAATGTTGAAGAAGCATCGAAGATGTCTCAAACTCAACGCTCTATCTCCAAGGAAACTCCAGAGACTGGATTCACTACTTTTGTGTAGTGAGCAGCCCATGGAGGAGGAGGACAAAGAAACAGCTAAGGAGGAGGTGAAGGAGTCTCTAATATCTCCATCCATGGACTTTAATTGTTTATCAAGTGTCTTTAGTACTAAATTAAAATTAAAACTAGAAAATGATCTCCCTCCTCCTCCTCTTAGTAACAATATTATTAATAATAAGACACTGCTCGAGAGTCACAAGTCCACAATCCATGAGCCTCTCGTTGAAAAAGTATCTGTCAGAAGGAGTTCGAGACTCATCTCTAGAGATTGTGTCAATTCCGTAGCTAATTCATATGACGGGTCAGTCATCAAAGTAATTGACAAGGAGAGGCGGCCTCTTAAACAGAAAAATAATTATTTATAATGTAGGCAGTTGTGTGATTTTTTTTGATTTTTTTTTAATTGATGAGTAATATAATTTATAAATAAAATGCTATTTGTTTTTTAAAATATTTTCATTTTCTCCTTTGAAAGATTGACGGGTAGGTACATATCTACGGTCGTGTTCGAAAGTATTGTTTTATTTTGCAGCCTATTACAAGAAGGCTCGGATCAATAATATTTCTTTATGTATAAATATTTAACTTTAATTTTAATAGATTTTCTGTGAAAAGTGCTTATTAATTTTCACTGTATAGTATATATCATTCATAGTTTGTGTTTTTAAGTTCATTTAGGGTTTCAGGGGTTTTGCATAAGTCAGGTAGCAATTTGACATTGGATGGATAGATATAATAACTCATTAATTAATAATTATTATAGATATTTATTACTTTAAATTAAAAAGAAGAAAAAATACCTTAGAAGGAAGATCAAGAACCCAAGGATACAGCCATGGAAATTTGAAGAAATTAAAAATTCAGGTCGGTCATAATATACTTTCTATTCATCTATTTTATGAGGGCATGTGAGATCCAAAAGTATTAGCTCTCCCCACATGATTCCTTTAGACATGACTTTATACAATGTGAGATTTATTTCTGTGGGTTTTACACCGGTAAATTTCGCATTTAATTTAATGAAAAGTTAAAATTGTATTGATGATTTACTTGAGATACAGTTTTGAACGATGGTTGCTCTGTAAATGATGCCCCATGGTCATCAATATCATTTACAAAAAATGATTGATGTCTCACTACAAAGCACCAACATGTTTCGAATTCTTTTTTTTTTTTTTTTTAATGCTAAAGACAATTTTACTTCATGTATTTGGGACTTCTTGATTATGTTTCTGGAGCTGTATGAGATGTTTCATATTTTTATATTAGTGGAGTTACTATTCCTAGATTTGTCTTTACAAGTAGATACCTACTTATTTGAACAAGGCAACTATATACTCATAATTGTTTATTCTTATTTTACAAATAGACTTCCAATTAAATGAATTTGTTTTTATCTATGTCGAATGAGTGCTGTTTAAAATACGGTTTTTCTTCTTTAAATATATAATAAATTACTTAAATTTCAAGGTATTTCTTATTTACAATTTCATTCAGGGATCTCGTTGAAGGACAATTTTCTGGGAGGTGGGAAATCCTAGTACATAGATTTTAATTATTGCTTTCTGATCTTTGTTGTCAAACTTTACGTATGCCTCAGAAACATATGTATGTAATTAAAACGGAATTCCAATGAATGAGACCTCATATTAAGTTTCTTTTAAAGTTTTTATATCTCAAATTATTCCTCGTCGGATGTATGTGTCATATTCATAATTCAAAGTGAAAGCTGAGTGAAAGGATTCTTGTGGGAGGGAGGGAGAGAGAGGAAAAAAAAAGAAAAAAAAAGGGGGGGGGGAGAAATGGTATCTTACAAGTCATGAAGAAAAGGCTCTCATTTATGGCACAAAAATTCCCAACACACCCTTAGAAATTATAATTGCTATGGAAGACGTTGAATTAAGAAACGTATCATCGAATACTCCTCTGACACGGTCACTATTAGCAAAACCTGGAGATTATAAGGAAATAAAGATCGAAACAGATAAAGGATCCGTCCTCGTAGCCCTAAAAGGAGATCCTAGTCAACCTGCACTCGTAACATACCATGACTTGGGTCTTAATTACGTGTCAAACTTTCAAGTAAGTGCTCAGAGACTTTGTCTTTTGATTAATTATTGGATGTACTAATGATGCCATTCATATTTTAAGGCTTTCTTCAACTATCCTGATATGTTGGAATTGCTACAAAAGTTTTATGTAGTACATATAAATGCTCCGGGTCAAGAGGAAGGAGCTCAAGCATTTCCAGATACATTCAAGTACCCATCTCTGGAAGAACTCGCCGAACAAATTAATGACATCCTCAACAATCTTAAAATTGTTAAGTTTGTAGGCTTAGGGGTTGGCATGGGAGGAAATATACTTTTAAGGCATGCTAAAGAGTATCCGGAGCGAATTGAGGGATTGATGCTTGTAAGCACCGTTTGTACGACGGCAGGGTGGATTGAGTGGGGCTATCAAAAGTGGAATATAAGTTATATGCGATCTCATGGTATAACACAGGTAGACGTATACTTCATTATTATCAAAGTCCCATTTTAGAGTACATTTAAAAAATAAATATAGTCGGTCGTGGATTACCTAATGTGGCATCACTTTGGATCTAATCCAGCAGAGAGACCGAGTGATTTAACTAATGTATTCAAACATTACTTTGAAAATGATGTTCAACCTGTGAATCTAGCCAAACTCTGTGAACAGTATATATGGAGAACTCAAATCAATATCGATCGGGATTTATCCATTCAAAACAATAATAATAATAATAACACTAAAGAGGATAAACTAATTGAGAACAAGTCTCTCCAGGTAGAGATAATTAATTACGATTCGATATATATACAAGTTTGTTAATGTTAGGTTCCAACTCTCAACATCTGCGGGGCTTACAATCCATTTATTGAGGAAACAGTAACTTTAAACAGCAAACTTAACCCAGATAAAAGTAGTTGGATGAAAATACAAGACTCTGGAATGGCAATTGAGGAACAGCCTGGAAAAGTGTCTGAGGCATTTAGACTATTTGTCCAGGGCTTAGGATTTTGCTTGAGCATTAGAAAAACCTCATCCGTCGGAGTGGTCTCATAAATCTAGTCTTGAGAAACAGTCGTACGTACGAATATACATTAGTAATGTACTTAACTAATTATTAGATTGAAATAAATGCATGGATTCATTTTGAATTGTTTCATTTTAATGGGATATCCACACATTCTCTTAAATTCAATTGAAATAAGAATGAAAGGAATGAATATGTAGGTGGACAAACGGAAGTTATTTATTCATCAAAATGATTTAAGAATACAAACAGACAAAAAATGGTTGCGTGCTGTAATTAATTAATGAATTAATATGATTTGGTCATAATTTAAGTAGATTCGTACTTGATAAAACATGTGTTTCAAAAGTATCTACACGCATATATATATATATAAATATGTTTATATTGAATATAAGTAGTAAACATTATGAAAAGCATATCATATATTTTAAATAAAGCAAAAGGGATTTTAGGAAATAAAATTAGTTTAAAATTTGTTCCAAGCCAAAAAAAAAAAAAAAAAAAAATTCACATCTAAAAATATAAAGATAAAAAATATAAATAGATGTATTTATTTATAAATATGATTAACTCATAATCTTAAAAAATTAAATCACAGGCAAATAAACAATAATTATATAGTTATATATATATTATACTTTTTTTTTATTAATTTGGTGATGAAAAATTATTTTTATGACTTAGTTTTAAAAAAAAGGAAAAGAAAGTGGGGCTGCCATTAAATTCAAAATGAGACCCACGTAACCAGAGGAAAAAGTAGTAATAATAATAAGGAAAGATGAATCACCCTTACGTAATTTGGTCATGATATAAATTTAGAATTGATTGATCATGAATTGTTTTGTTATTGTGTAGTTTCCAATTGTATTTAACTATATTGGTATGTACGTAAAGGAAGAAACCTTTTCACATGTCTAGAAGGGCGTTCACAGTAGCTGTTTTATCTCCCCGACAAGAAATATACACAGATTCAAAAGTGTCTTTATCAATGTTTGGAAACATCTTTTTGTATTCATCCAATTCGTCTGGAGTTAATTTAGGTATTTGAATTTTAGTTTGCCTTGGGGGTTGAGGATAGAGGCCGCCATGAGTCAACCCATGATTTATACTGTATATGATATGAATGTGCCCCTCCTTTTCTGGTCCTTCTCTACCAGAGAGGGGCCACCAGTCATCTATAACCTTCTGGGGTTGAAATTTAGGAGGAAGTGTAATGAAGCCATGGGCTATAATGGCGTCTGCAGTGAACGTGCACTCGTCCAGGATCTCAATGTAGATGGACTCTGTTCCCGGGAGAAGAACGACATGAAAGGTTTCATTCCATTTTGGCTCTTTGGAACCACTTGCAGCAGTGGGGGTTCGTAAAAGGCTATGTCCTACTCGGACGCGACAATAGGGGTCCATCCGTGTGAGTCCGTAATTTCTTGCTAATTTAGCCTCTACGACGGTAATTGTCAGTTGGAGAACAGGGACATTAGATGAAGGCGCAGGTTGGGGAATTTGCTCCAGATCAAGTTGTTTCTGAAGTGCTAATGCCATGGCGTGATCCGACTCGTACACAACCTTAGTTTTTGTCTCCTTCTGATTTGAAAAAGTACTTTTTTCGGGTTCATCATCCTAATACCAAATAGAAAAAGATTCCCTGAATATAATTTTTGTCATATGCTTATTATTTTAAAAATCATAAATTACCCCGAGATCGATAATGGTTCCAGTTGGAACAACGTTTGGTTCCGTTACTTTGAGAAAGTCCTCAGGAACATCCCCGTCTTCGAGTCGTTTTACATCAAGAACATCATCCCCATCAATCCCCTTATTATTCGAGGCCATTCTGGTGCATAACTTGGGTCCTTAGTGTTAGTGATTTATCGTTTCCTCAGCTTGCACTATTTGTAATAATAATAATTTTATATAAATGAGACGTTGGATCGGAGCAGCTGGTGATGAGGCAACGATGACTGATGAGTCATACAGCAGCATAGAAGGAAACAGAGAATAATAAAAAAAAAAATTTCAAACACGTACTGCTAGCTATGTTAATCTTAAATCTAGCTATATTATACAACAAATGATAATAATAATAGGAGAAGTGAGAGGGAGAGAGAGATTTAAAAAAAGCTGGCCTGGAATTATCAAAATACTCGCGACTCACGAGCTAGCTCCCCGTTCGATCTAGAATAGCAACTCCTACGTCATACTCTACAATCGTTACATCATATGTATTTAAATACCCATGTTTATTATTGTCTATATTTTACAAATAATAACAATTAAAAACTAATGGACATTACCAGATGTGATGGATGTCAGAATGAATTTAAAGAGATTCGGACTCTTGAAGAAGATGAAGAGCTCAGAACGGGTGAGTTCCTCTTTGGAAAGCCAGTTACCTACTTATGCGAAAGTATTTGTTGGCCCAAAATTCCTGAAATTCTGAAATTAAGATCTGAAATTGTTGTGCGAAATCCGAGCAGTGCTTCAGCTACTGTCATACTCAAGGACCCTACGTGTCAACTTTGTGGAGCTGTCCTCAAACTCCTCTCGTCTTTGAAGCGTCACTATATGACGATTCATCATTATGATCCTAAAAAAATCAATGAGCCAGGAATGGAGACGGAAGGAGAAAGAATTTGTTCCATCTGTGGTCAACATTTTCAAAATGAACACTTGTTTATGAAGCATGCATTGGAAGAGGCTCACAAGTCACCGAGTCATCGGAGATTTGCTTGTAGCAAATGCTCGAAAGCCTACGCCTATAAGAAGGATCTGATGCGTCACGTTTGCTCTGAGTAAGTTTAACTAAGTAGGATTCACGTGGATAGCTTAAATTATTTAAAACATTATAGGTCCACGTCATTTTCTAAGCCAACTTCCTACTGCGATATTTGTGGCAAAACGATCATTACCAAAATTGCTGCACATAAAACCTTTGCTCACTACTGTCGATATTGTCCCACAATTTTCTCCGATAGAAAAACAAAACTTTTACATATAAAGACGACTCATCCAAACGAGGTCAACAAAGAGGCCTGCTCCTTATGTCAGGATAAATTTGAAACATCCAAACAGTTGAAGGCTCATCTTTTAAGTGCACATAAAGAGAAAAAACCCTGTCCTCGGCTTAACTGTCCCTTCTATTTTGTTCCTGGTTCTCCATCTCTTGAAGCTCATCTAAAAAACTATCACGCTCCAGAAAAGGAGACTCTCAGAGAATCATACCCTTATTCCTGTGATGTATGTTCACTCAAAATAAAGTCCCTTAAATTGTTGGAAAGTCACAAAAAGCTCAAACATAATCCTGATGTGCGAACGGCTACTTGTCCTTTCTGCGATTATCGTGTTCCTGTTAGACGGAGAAATGACATTTATAGATATCATATCAAGAGAATGCATCCTGAACAAAAAGAAACTTGGGAGAATTACGAAAAAAAATTGGAGTATGTTTTTTTATAATTATTTTTGAATAATAAGTCATGATTATTCTGTGATTATTATCACTCCTACAGGAATTGGAAAAATGACTATGCCAAAAGAGCCAAAGTCGAATGTTATCTATGTTCTTATTCTGGGAGCAAACGGAGTAACATGCCACGACATTACACGGATGTCCATGGCTATGATAAGGATCACGCTAAAAAGAATATATCTCAAACTAAGGATGATCCAGATGGAGCTCTATGTCCTGAATGTGGAGAACATTTTCGTAATCGGCATTCCTTGATTAGTCACTTACTTAAAATTCATACAAAATCAACTGGAGAGCAATGTCTCTACTGCTCTTTTCGATATCTGGATATAGACAAACATATTAACTCCATTCATTCTGAGGAGAAATCTGAATCCATCCAGTACTGCTTGAAATGTATTCCAAAGCAATCCTTCGATTCTTTTGAAGATTTGCTTCGACATACTCGATCCTATCATAGAAAAATCCTTAAGAACAAAACAAAAAGACCCACAAATCCCCCAAAGACCAACCGTCTTTGTGAGAGCTGTGGAAAGAAAATTGGTTCTAATGTGACAATGAGTCGGCATAGAGCTGAATGTAAAAAACATAATCAGGAAAGAGAGTTATTAGTCGAGGATGAAGATGAAATATTTGAAGAAGGGATAGGAGAAGCTGTTGTCAAGTCATCAAAGAGATATGTTCCTGTTCATCTCTCTGGTATATGTCCTTACTGCCAGTATAAGTTTTCAGATCTCTTGGGGCATATTCGACACGGTCACATCCATGAAAAAGAAACAGAAGAACTCAAATTAACTTGCTCTCTCTGCAAAACAAAATTCAATAGCATTAGAGAACTTGTAACTCATAGACAATTGCATCCAACATTTAAACACCATGTTTGTTCAAAGTGTAAGGGAGAATTTGAGAATGTTGTTGAGCTTCGTGAGCATAGAAAGGATTGTGGTGGACGTAGAGGTAAAAAGAAGGTCATTGCAGAGTCCACTCGATTCCCAAATACGTCTGTCGAATATGAGGGTCGAGGCACTGTGCCATGTCATATCTGCAAAAAGACTTTCACACTTAAAACGCTTCTTCGTCGTCATTATATGGGAACTCATAATTACGATCCTCGTTTGGTGAATCCTGATCTCCTTAGCAGTAATATTAGAGGAGAATCATGCAAAGAGTGTGATCAATCTTTTTCTAATGGTCATGCAGTAATTAAGCACTATTTGGATTTTCATGCTGATATATCTGGCCAAATCTGTCCTTATTGTGATTCAAAATGGAGTCGTAGGAAATTTGATGATCTGGATGCTCATGTGAAAAAGTATCACATTCTTGAAATGCAATCGCCTATTCAGACCTGCACGACTTGTAAAACTAATTTTACAACTTATGAAGAGCTTAAGTCTCATCGTCAGCTTCATGAAGGGGGGAATCGGCGTATTTCAGAGTTTACAGATTCTTCCAATACAGATCCAAGTTTGATTGTACATTCTCGAGTTGGTGCTTACTCAGAAATTGGAAACAAGGGAGGAGTTAAATGTCAACTCTGCAATGCCTTCAAAATTCGTAAGGAACATTTGAAAATTCATTATATGAAGCATCACGGATATGATCCAAAATTAGCCTCTGCGACAGAGAATCCTGCAGAGGAGGAGGATCCTCTTGAGTGTCCTCTTTGTGTAGAACTTTTCCCAAATAACCATATTCTAATAAAACATCTTCTTAAGTCACACTGTACCTACACAGGCTTAATATGTCCATACTGTACGGGCCATTTCCCAGAAAGATTTGTAGATCTTCAAAGCCACGTCACTGCTGTTCATTTAGACTGGCTCACTGGTTATAATATATCTAACAAATGTAAAGTATGTCAAAAGACTTATTCAGGCTATGCAGAGTTAAGAGATCATGTTCAAAGTCATGGTGACGCCTACAGGGATCCCTATGGTAATCCAGAGGCTTATAAAGCTAACCGTAAACTCAAAATTGCAAATAAAAAGAAGGAAGACGAAGAAAAGAGAAAGGAAATGCAGTGTCATGAAGACCTCATGATGGATATAGAGGAAGCGAGACTTGTCATTGACGATGCTCCTATGGAAAACAGTAATTGTCCACAAGGATCACCAGAACTGTTCTTTGATTTAATGAATAATTAATTCATTCGATCGGATTTGTATTAATCATTTTTTAAGCATAGTACTGCGTGCATATATCATATTGTTGTATACTCTGTTTGTTAATTAATTACTCTCTTATTAGTTGTATTGAAGGAATAGATCATTTTAAGCAACTAAAGTATGTACCAATAAAATAAGATAAAAATGAAGTTTTATTTACAGTCTTGACGAATCAATGTATGATGTTTAAAATTAGGATAGCCCACCATCCTTGTTTTCCGATCGTTCACATCTTCATGTTTGTTTTTTTAAAGATAGTAAAAAATATTCAAAATTTGTACGATTGCCTATGGGACATCAGAATATATATTCCTACGTTTGCTTCAATGTGTCATGGACTACTAATTTATTTACTCATAAATTTTAGACACTATGATCCAATGTGACTTTTACCGGGTTTTTTTTTTTTAGTGTAAAGACCAAGGAACACAAATTATGTCTAAAATCATAATTTATAATCATTACAACTTGTGTTTAGAATACATAATATAGGAGATCCATGGAAACATAATTCTAAACAATAACGTAGAGAAAGGTTCCATTGGCTAATGTTGTCAATATTAATTATTGTGTAAATTTTCCAAACTACTGAGTACTCTATGAAATTAAAATTACTCTTTTACATCTATATTATTTTACGAAATATATTTAGGAAGAACATTAGCACAACTATAAACTGAAAAATTAGCTGTGATACCTTTAAAATCCGAATCATTTGTTCTTATCAATTTCCAGGCGCATTTTGTAGAATAAATTGCTTATCTTGGATATGATAGTCGATAAATGATAATTAATTGATAACATATATAACTAATACGACTATGAGTATTAAGAACAGGTATGCAGTGCAGATGCATCAATTTGAATTCCTGTGATTTCATCACGAATTGAATATTACATCAAGCTCTACGTAGCACTACTTCCACTTGCTCTTTCGTTTTCTATTACTATTGTCTATTAGTTACAAACTACAGTCTATTTAGACCCTACGCGCACGTACGATCAGCAAACTCACTCGGCTCTGCTGTTTTTCAAATAGGAAGAAAAAGATAATTCAAGAATCATATTCGTCTTGAACAAAGAGGCCCTTGAAATTTGAGACTCGATTGATTGATTGATTGATTGATAATATACCATGGATGAGGATGTGATGACAAAATCTTCCTATGGAAAGGTACCCTTTTTCATTTTTTCTTAAATACTCAGGACGAAGTTATTTTTGTCGTTGCCATAGTCAGTTGTCATGACTAAGAGTACATACTGGTAAAATTCGAATATATATTTGCTAAGATTTAACTTTGCTCTAGGTCATATTTAATGCTGTAGAATGGACACAAGAGGCTCTCATCTGTCAGTTTTATCCCAAATATATTTATGAGGATGTGAAAACTTCCGTTACATGCGCAGTTGGATTATATAGAGTACCTCATGTCAATCCAGATGATTATTTAATGAAGCAGGAGATTTTTGTGGTTCTGAAGAGTCTTGGAGAAGATATTCAGCTCAAGTTTAAAAGTATATATCTTATTGTAGCACCCATTTTTGACTCATGATTATAGATACATAATTATATAATATTTTACAAGGAGCAAATCTTCCATTCGATGATGACAGCTTTTATATCTTTCAATTCATGAATGAAAAGGGTGAAGTCATGGGTGCATCCACACCCTTTAAAATTCAAATCCCTTCTTCTCCAACTGGATCCCATGATCATGATGTAAACTTTTTTTATATTCAAATTAAGCTTATGTTATTGATACGTGTTTTTTTTTTTTTTTTTTTTTTTGCTTTTTTGGATGTGTGTGTGTCTTTACTTCAATAGAGCGCTGAATTTGTCGTTATTGATCCAGTTTCTATGAAATCTAACAATGACAAGGACTTCGATAATGAGTCTTTGGTAAAGATCTAAGGCTATATTTCAATTTTTTCTCCTAACTATGTATTCTACTCTACATATAATAGTGTTCCAACGTTGGTTTCTCGTCAGGCCAATATTCCTTTGTTGTATTATCAGAGAAATGCAAAAGTTTGGTGGAAGGCTCAAAAACTATTCCAGCTATGTCAGAATCTGTATTTTCCATGGTAACTCGCTGCATACTCTATAATTTATAAAGGTTTTTATTTATTTTTAACTTTTGAAAAGGCTGAAAGTGTAAGTAGCGAACAGACGTGTGAAACAAACAGAGAATCATTTGACAAAAGTTCCATTACAAGTCATAAGTCTGTTAGTGAGGTATAAAAAGTTTTATTCATTCTTCATATTTATTTTAATTCGTTGTAATTTGTATCTTTAGAAACATGGAGAAACGGATAAATGTGAGAAAAGGGATGAAAATGTCTATGTGATAGAAAGATTATCAGAAGATAATCTAAGGATCAAAAATTTGCTTCAAAAAGCAAATGAAACTATTCAAAAGCAGGAGATGCACATTTCTGTGCTGTCTGAGGAAATTGTAAGTTAGTATTTTATTTATTTGTTCTTATTACCTTGTTCTGGATTTATTATTTTTAGAGAACCAAAAATAAGAAAATCGAGGAATTAGAGTCCCTCTCAATTGACAAGGACAATAAGAAGCAAAAGGAGTTTGCTATTAAGGAGTTTCAAACTTTAAACAAATCAAGTCAGTTAAAAATCTATGAATTGGAAAAAAAAATACAGAAAATGGATAAGGAAATGCAGAAACTGAGCACCAGTAGTCATTCAGAAATTGAGGATATAAGGAAGAGCCTAAACGAACTTGAGTAGATTGTCTATAACTTTACTTTTAAGAATGTCATTGTGATTTCAACTCATTTCAGAACCTCAGTGATTGTGGAAAGACCATCTAGTTCCCCAGTTTCTTCTATCAGTTATCTGGACTCGCTTGTGATTCAAAGTGCTATGAGCTCTTCAGAATCTGAATTCAAAAATACGAACGAGAAGAATTTATGTGGTGGACAACGTGATGAAGAGTCAGAAGTTGGATCTTCTTCAAATAAGTCGAGCGTATGTATCAACCATTATCGTAAAGTGGACATAGTTATTATGTGTATATGTTACCCCCCCCCCCTCTAGGAACAAGCAAAAATACTTGACAACGGAAAAGTCATATTCGGACATGCATGTCCCATTTGTGGAAAAATATTTGAGGTAATTAAATATGGTATATCTCTATGTATACATTACATACACCTTGAAACTATATATATATATATATTAGGTAAATGATGACGCTTCTCTCTTGGTTCACACAAACAATCATTTATCAACGGATACATTGGCGTGTCCTTTATGTGATCTGATTTTTGAAGTTCACGAAGAAAAGAATTTAGAAGAGCATGTGAATTCTCATTTTGAGTCAGATAATGAACCTGAGATTCAAGAATGTGGTGGGAGTGAGAATTCAGGTGAAACTTTCAAGTTAAATCCTATTATAAGAAAAGTTATGGACCTTTTCTAATAAATGTTTATTATTCATAGATTTAGTGTCTTTTTTTGGGTTTCTTTTTTTTTTTTTTTGTTAAATTCATATGAGTAGAAGGAGATGATGACGATGACTGTGGAGTCACATATTTGTGTCAGACTCACTGTCATGTTTAAAAATATAGATTGTTAAGTTAAGAGATTCTGAATGATGATGTTCTGTTAATATTCTTTATTTGATTTTCAGATTGAAATATTGAATCATTTCTATTCGGTGATTTTGTGTGTATGCATTTAAATAAATATTGTGTTGTATGATTTGTTCATATATTAATTATGTCATTTCGACAACTGGGTTTGTTTTACCTTTTATTTGATATATCATACATATAAATAACGTACATACGTGTATATAAATGTATGTATGTGTATATTTTTATTAATTAATTATTATATTCAATGTTTAATTTACGGTCACTATAAATGTCGATAATAAATAAGTACATTATAAATCTTAATTAAGTTATTTAATAAAGAACTCTGCTTATTATATGTTTATATTATTGTACATATTATTCATATCCTCGAATGGGTTGAGAAGGGAAAAAAGAAGGTATGGATCCAGGGATCCTTTACACTGGATCCACTATAGAAAAAATAAAATAATTATATGAACACTTTGTTTGTCTTTTATCGTCACATGCAAAATCGCTCACGAAGAGTGTCTTTTTCTGTTATTATCAAAGCACCAGGGTATGTGTACAATTTTGTAGGGATTTTCCCCTATCTAAAGATGCTCCATCATCTTATAATAAGCAAAAGCAAAACTCCAAACAGCAAATCCACCACCATTTATCATTATCTGGTTCGGACTCTAGAGGAGGCTGTCCATTCACGATGGCTACTCCATTAATTCCGTTTTGTTGTTGCTGAAGGGATCCTGGTCGCTGAAGGGAATTATGTTGTTGTCCAGATACAACAACTTGCTGTCCAGTAGATGGTGGGAGCGGTGGCATTCTGGAATGATGATGGTGGATATGATGGTGTTGATTTGGTGTGGAAGTTGTTGTATTTGCTGTTTGCGGGGGTTGAGGAGCCTCATAGCGAGACTCAGATTTCATGATGTCAACTACCATGACCAGGTGGAGTAGAGTAGGTAAAATGAATTTTATATGAACAATCTTACTGATGGAAGAAGTTGCCTTACTTTTTCAGACACGCTCACAATTCTTTAATTTCCTATACATATATATATTTATCATAAAGAGTCATTCTTCAAGGGCTTTTAAGAGCACACATTGGGTTTAAAGAACATGTTCTTCACTTTATAAAATACACAACATTTTTTTTCATTGTAGAGGTCTGATAGTGTTATGTATATATATATATATATATATATAAATACTGATATTACATCAGGCCTTTAAAGGCTGCAAAAAAGAGAAAAAATCGATAGATGTTAACTTTTCTTTCTTTTTCCTTTTTCTTTAAAAAAAATGCACGATCCAAGCAAGTATACATAATATTATTACTTAAATATATTACATATTTGTGTATGTATGACTCGCACTTATAATGCAAAATTTGAAACGTCGGGCCACAACTCTTACTTTAATGCCTTTTGCCTTTAATAAAAATATAAAGATACTCTGTTAAATGATTCAAATTGGAATTGTAAACTACAGTATGGATATAAAATATATTATTTGAGTATATTATTTTACACACCATTAAAAATGGTTCATATGAGGCTTTCTACAGGATATGGCGTCCTTCCTCAGCTTTCTAAAATATTAAAAAGAAAACTCTTCAAACGGGACAATCATGCACTTTTGGGGTCAATTCAAAGGAGTACTCTACTCCAATATTTCCATTTCATGGAGAGGATAATATCCTTCATTTCATAATGTGACGTATGATTATAATAAAGTGTGTCTTTATTTAATTATATACATTCATATTATATTATATTATATTATTTACCCAAATAATACTCACTTTCCTCAGTTCAAATGACTGGTTTATTTAAACGCCTCAACTTGGGAAATGATATTACATATTATTTATACATAATATGTATTGTATGTCTGACAAAAAATTATATGATTTGTATAAATAATACTAATAATATGTAATTTTAATCATATGCAGTTCAAATTACAGACAGTATGAAAACATTGGCTGTATTTTGAGAGGGATAAGTGATAACCGTGTTTGTGGTCAACATTATTAAATAATGAAGGCATTGATCCTACTGGAAATATTGTAGGGTACTAATAATAATAGTATCATCATCTTTATGCCATGTGAAGTGGTTCAACTTTAGTGTAAATGACATTGACAGCTAAAACGCATATTAATAAAAATGCCTCCCTGTGATGTCATATCCCTTGAAATAATCTTTTCATTTGGATACATTGGAGCTTCCTCCATGTGTCAATTGCAAAGGGTTAATTTCACAAAAGAATGTGAAGCTGTTATTTTTTATCTATTATAAGTAAGTAAGTAGGTGACGGATCATACTTTGGAGGATTCAAGAGTACGGAGTACGTACACAAAGGACCTTTTTTTTTTTTGATGACGTAAGCAATGTAAACAACTCATTGATCGCGAATGAAGTCATAATAATATATGTATATAAAACTAAAAAGTCAAAAGAAGTAGAATAAGAAAAAAGAAAAGAAAGAGAAGTTTATTTTTGTTTGGGGGGATGTCGTCGTCCTGGATTCTGGAGAATCAATCCAGATCTGGAGGATTTGGTATTGTCTCCGTGTGGATCCACAAGGAGAATGAATCCCGATTGGCGGTAAAGAAATGCCGTTTGGGAAGGAGTTTATCTAAGAATTTGAGGCAATGACTTACCTTGTAACGAGCGAGGCCGTCCTTTGAGGGCTCAGTTTTTATTGTAAATCCGACGATAGAAATGATTTTTTTTTAATCCTGAGTGTCTCTGAAGTCTTAACTAAGGTAAGTCATTGCCTTGAAACCTAGGGAGCAATGGATCAATGAAGTCGCTATTCTTGGACAATTGAACCACCCCAACGTCATCAAGTCCTTCCCTCCTCCAGCAGACTTCAAGGATAAGGAAGAGGACTCGTCCCTTCCACTTCTTTTCATGGAGTATTGCTCTGGAGGAGATCTACGCGTGACTTTAAATCAATGTCAAAATGCCACTGGACTCCAAGAAGTTCAAGTCCTTGCCATTATATCTGATCTGACCTCTGCACTTGGATACCTCCATAACAGACGCATCATTCATAGAGATCTGAAACCGGGTAGGGTAGATACTGTCGTCTATACCTCAAACTATGAAACGTGCATATTAGATAAGTATTATTTATCTGTGACCTTTTTTTCCTCTAGAAAATGTGGTACTTCATCTGGAAAAAGGTCGTGTCATCTATAAGCTTATTGATCTAGGCTATGCAAAGAAATTAGATCAAAGCTCACTTGCACAAACCATTGTGGGTACGCTTCAATATCTTGCTCCTGAGTTTTATATGGGTAATAAGTACAATAAGTCTGTGGACTATTGGAGTTTGGGTCTTATTACACATGAAATTGTTACGGGTCTTAGACCATTTCTGCCAGAATATCCACCTGGGAAGTGGATGGAAGTTGTAGAAAATAAACATCGAGAAACGATTTGCATACCTGAGTTGAATGATGAAAGAGCAGAATTTTTCTTAGAAAATCATATCAGTGAATCTCTTCAAAGGGATGTGGCTCATTGGCTTCAAAGTCTACTTGAATGGGATGCTCATCTTAGAGGAAAAAATGAGGTGTCCGATGAGATTACAGTTTTCTCCGAGCTTAATACAATTTTGAATCGTTCACGTATTAAAATCGTTTTTTTGGACAATTCTCTCAATAAAATGGATTTTGTCGTTGAGAATGAGTCTTCTGTTGATGGTCTTTGTGAACTTGTGGAAAAAAGAGTTCATATACCCAAAATGTGCCAAATTCTATTGACGAGAAATGGTAATCGACTCTTGAGTCTTGAGCCATTTTTAAAGGAGAAAGAGTTGGGACAGCCACTACGTGCCACTGTTTATGTTGCTGATACTCGTATAGTAACTGATATTGAAAAAAAAATTAGTTCATACGGAATTATAATCCCAGATGCAGTCAAGAGTGCCCTGAAATCTCCTAAAGAGAAGGTCGACTTCAAGACAAAGAGACGTATCTATGCTCATGGATATTATTTGTTGAGACAAGAGGAAGCTAATCACGAAAATAGTGTCTTGGGTACTCGAATTCTAATTGTGCATCTATTGAATGAGTTAAAGATATTGAATAGTTCTAGTCAGGGACTTGTTAAGCTTTTTGAGAAAGCTGTCTCGAAATTTGATTTATTTAAGGTATGTTTGCCAGGTTTGGTTGTACATATTTCATTTGGTATATGTTCTTTTCATTAATTAGGAATCTCTCAACTACGATATAGAAAAATACAAAGAGCAAGCACAGCGGAGGCAACGTATCACATCTGCAAAAATCTACGACTCTTGGTCAAACCCTGATCCACATCTTGAGAAACAACTAAAGTCTATTCAAAAAGATGTTGCATTATTTGAAAAAGAAATAATGAATATAAACCAGGAAATCCGAAATTTACAAAAGTCTTCCAGATTTCAAGTAGATTCTTCTCCAGATATGAAGGAATTTTGTATAAAAAGCCTCAATCTTTGTGAATCTCTAAAGAAATTTTCTCCTTCTAACGGACGTCCAACCGAATCTTCAAACGTTGTTGAAATGGCTCGTCTCATCGTCATTTGTCTCAAACGTAGAGATGAAATTTTGAGAAAGCACTTCACTCTTCTTAACCAAGTTTTAACACATGTGAATGCAATCAGTAGTTTAATGCCTAAGATTGAAGTGTCAAAAAATAAGCTAGAAATATTTTTGGTGGCAGTATCGAAGAGTCAGAGAAAAAGGCAATCAGATGTTTGGAAACTCCTTGCTGCTGCTCTTCAGTTATCTCCGAGTGAGAATAGTTCAACTCCAAGCACGGCTTCGCCATCTTCTTCAAGTGGAATGGGAATGTTCTCTAATGTGGATGAAACGTTAGGGCTCATTGGAGAAAATCGGATTTTCCGATCAAATATGCAAAAGGCTTTAGATTCTGCCTCTGACTCTTTGGATAAATTTAATCAATTGGTATAATGGGGGATTATTTGATTAACTTAACTTGGTGCTCTACCTATGCTACCATGCTTTGTTATGACTTGATGTATATACATATATGTAATGATATTATAAATATATTCATGGACGATATGTGAATCCATTCAGTTTGATTTTACACAACATTCTTATTAATGATACTGTGTATATTCTTTCAGATTTCTATGGAGTATATGAATGGAAGTAATGGCCCTGAAGGTATATCTGAGGATTTTACGGAGACTGAGTATGATGGGGATCTGATGTATATGCCTCAAAACGAGTATAAGTTAGCTAACAGCGTTGTTGGCGATGGAACACATAAAGACAGAGAGATTGGTATTAGTACGCTTGCTTTTGATCAGCATGAGGAGTTATTATGGATGGGCTCCCGAAGTGGTCACGTTACTTCCTACTACGGCATGCAGTTCCAAAAATATACCTCTTTTCAAGTTCATCCCAGAGATCACATCCGTAATATCACAACAACAGAACAGTCTGTACTCATCCTAACAAATACGACTCTTCGGGGCCAGCATCGTCGTGGTATACCTCAGTTTAATTATTCTTCTAAAAATATGTAAGCCTTTCTCTTAAAATAATAATTTGTGTTAATGTTTCGACACCCCGTTATTAATTAATCACAGGGTGGATATGCATAGTCTTATATTTAATAATCGAACTCAACGTGTTCTTATGAGTGGAATGCAGGAAAGTCTTATCGAGTATGATATTGGATCTGGGAAACAGGTTTCTGCCGTAAACACAGAGGGATCTTGTGCTCTCTTAAGAAATCATCCTCGTTTCATATGTTGTGGAGATGTTCCTCATGGTAAAATACAATTAAGGGATCCTAGATCACTCAAATTGGCTCACTCTCTAGATGCTCATACTGGGACCTTATCTGACTTTGATGTTCATGGACATCACTTAATTACTTGTGGACAGTCCTTACGACATGGTATTGAACAGCCAGATCGATTTCTAATGGTTTACGATATGAGAGTAAGTTTTGATATCTTGTAGTCTAGAAAAGTTGTTTCATTGTTAAATTATTCATTATTAGATATTGAGGGCTATAAGTCCAATTCAAAGTATGGTAGTGCCTTATCAGCTTCGATTTTTACCATCAATGACATCACAAATCGCAATCATGTCTGCCAATGGACAAGTTCAAATTGCGGATACTGCTTGTTTAGCTACTCCCAACATATCAATGTTTCAAGTCGAGTTTAATCTGGAAGGTCTTAACACGATCTCTATGGATATTAGTCCTTCAAATCAGTGTCTTGCTTTTGGTGATACCGGAAATACTATCTATCTTTACTCTTCGTACGCAAATCCAGTATTAAATCCGTATTCCAGAGCCACAGAGTTTGCTGATCCTGTGGAACAACTTCCAGCAATGTCTATAGATGACGAATTCGCAGTCTACTCCTCTGTGCCTCGACCCCATTTACCGCCGGGAACTAATTCTTATTTATCTGATCTGTGGCCCGACAAATTTTGTAGGAATGCATATCGTGCCACTCCTGAAATTAATCCAGAGATTATCAGATCAATGAAAATTATTGGCACAGTAGGATATGCAAGAAATGTTACGAACATGAAAAGGAATCTTGTGGCGTATCCAAACGTTAAAAAACAGGGGAGATGTGATAATCCAACCATATCTTCATCTTCTTCTACCTTTAATACTGGAAGAGAAAAAAAAGTTCACGATCATGATACTTCAAGTTTTTCATTGATTCCAAAACGCTACCGTAAAGTAGTGGTCAAGTACTCTAAACTCGGGGTTGAGGATTTTGATTTTGATCGCTATAACCGAACTGGCTTCTGTGGTTTGGAAGCCACACTTCCAAACGCCTACTCAAATGCAATGCTTCAAATTCTATATTTTATCGAAGATTTCCATAAAATGGTATTAAATCATGTGTGTACTCGCGAGACATGCCTTGCCTGTGAATTGTCCTTTCTCTTTCATATGATGAATCATTCTTCGGGTGCTCCTTGTCAGTCTTCCAACTTTTTGCGTTCATTAAGGACGATTCCAGAGGCCTCTGCCCTTGGAATTGTTCTTTCTGACGAAAATGGAATCAAGAAATGTAATGTTCCCAGACTTATTCAGTCATGGAATCGATTCATTCTCCAACAAACTCACGTACAATGCAATTTACCTCCTCAATCTAATAATAATAATAATAATAATAACAAAAGTATAGATAAAGCAACTTCTCATACTTCAAGTCCTTCAAGGAACGATAATATAATCATAGAATTTCACATCATTAATTCCATTTATTCATTTTTAAATTAATCAATTAAAACATAAATCATATATTTTTTACATTTGTTTTAAAATGTTTCATTGAAAGGAGATTTAATGAGTGTAATTCTATCATTATATTCTGATACATAGATCAAAGAATGATAGTGGGAATTCGCCTTCCATTGTATCCCATCTCTTCGGTTTTAAACAAGACAAAATTAATTACTGCACTAGATGCAAGTCAAACGTAACATCCTCGGATCTACTGCAAGTAGTCAACATGGTGTACCCGGAGCAGACATCGTCTGATCCACCAGTCTTGACCAAGTTTGAAAAGATTGTTTGCTCCTCACTATGCCCAGAACAAACTACTCCTGCATGGTGTGATAAATGTAGGAAGTATCAACCAACCAATATTACGAGGGTCGTACGATCCCTACCCAAAATACTCAACCTAAATGCAGGCTGTGACAACCCACAAGATATTAATTATTGGAGAACACAAGTAGAGCTTACGTACAAGTTGCATAAAAGCGTGTCTCCAGATAATGGAGACGATTCTCAGGATAATATTAATCCCGATCTTATTGAAAAAGACGTTAAGTTAGGAACTCTGGTCGAGGGTGTCAAACAATGTCGCTATGGCACTAATTGCAATCGGCAACCAGATTGTAAATTTTGGCATCCTGAGAATAATGATGATAAAATGTCGAATGCAGACTTTGGAGATCGTCTCTTTAACGAAGATATATCTTGGATCCCGTTCAACTTCACACTGAATCGATATGAAGATGGAACAATATCTTATGATATAAATGAGACAGATTCTCCCGTTGTCGAGTCTTTAACTTATGATTTATATGCAGTGTGTTGCAATATCGTTGAGCCGTCTACAAATGAGCATAACAATCTTGTGGCTTGTATCAATATTGGTCCTTACTTTCACTCTAAAATAGCAAGTCCTGTGAGTCAATGGTATATTCTAAATGATTTTAGTATATCAACAATATCCCCACAAGAGGCTGTTTGGTTCAATCTCTCTTGGAAAGTTCCGTGTATCCTCGTATTTCAAAGTCGGTCTGAAGTAAAGAACGAAATACCATTTATCAATCCAATTACAACCGATGTATTTAACGAAGGTCGATCTCTTTCGACAAGAAGGGACGGCCAAAAAAGGATAACATTTATTCCACTGGATTCGGAAGAAATGCTTGGGCCTGGAGATCTGACAGCCATTGATGCTGAGTTTGTGACTCTTAATCAAGAAGAATCTGAACTCAGATCAGATGGTAAAGTATCTCTACTTAAAGCAGCACATGTCTCCGTGGCTCGAATCACAGTTGTTCGTGGCAATGGTCCCTTGGAAGGGACTCCGTTCATTGATGATTATATTTCGACTCAAGAGCAAGTTGTTGACTATGTAACCAAATTTAGTGGGATTAAACCAGGAGATTTGGATGCCAACTCCTCCTCTAAACATCTTACAACACTCAAGGCTACGTATCTTAAGCTGAGGTACTTAGTCGATATTGGAGTTATATTCGTGGGACATGGATTAAAGAACGATTTTAGAGTCATTAATATTGTTGTACCTCCCGAGCAAATTGTGGATACTGTTCATCTCTTTCATCTACCTCATAATCGCATGGTTTCTTTGAAATTCCTGGCTTGGTTCTTTCTAAAAATTAAAATCCAAGGAGACACACACGACTCTGTTGAAGATGCTGTCACCGCACTCTCTCTTTATAAAAAGTATCTAAAATTGAAAAAAGATAAACAATTCATATCTGCTCTGAATGCACTCTATGAAAAAGGCAAAGAACTCAATTGGAAAATACCCGAAGACGCTGCCTAGACAATAAAAGTATTACATTCTGTAATTTATGGAACCTGCTACATAATATTATAGTTATTAATAAGTTGTAACTAGCTTTCATCAAGAAAAAAAAAAAGTGAATTCAAAATTTGACAACGAAAAGTGTGTGGTGATAATTAATTAATCAAGAAATATTATTAACAACTTTCAATGGTACAAAATATATGCATACATATTTTTAAAATATTTATTTTTCTATATAAAGACAAAATGCAAAACACTAAAAAAAATAATAATCAAGATATTAATTAAGAGTCGCATTTACAAACTTGAAAAGAGAAAGAGAGAGAGCAATATATTATATGTTAATTGCAGAACCTCTGAAACATGAAATGCGTCTTAGTTTATCTCCTACATTATACCTACTACATACATACGAGTATACATTATCAATTGTAATTAATTACGAACTTTTCTTTTATTAAAGTCCTTTTCGTTGTCATTTTTATAAATACTAATTTATCTTTATTTAAAGAAAATAATAATAATAATATTTAGCGTATGAGATTCTGTAAGTTATAGTCGATAATAATAATAATAATAATAATAATAATAGTATCCTTATTTATTCGAATGGGTTAGCATTACCAAATCACGATTTGTACATATATAAATCATATGTAGGTATTTCTATCATTTTAAAGTTGTATATTCCCTAGAGTAATATTGGATGGATCTAAAGCTACTCAAAGCAGAGTCTGTATATTTAACAATTAATATTCAAATTATCTATTCGTTTATACGTATAAGTTTTCAACAATATTATGTTTATGGTCAAGCAGTGTGACTCCACTTTGATTTCCAGAGAAGAGCGGCTTCGGCAAAACCAAATCCAGTTTTAGGAGGCGGGCAAGGGGGTTCAAATAAATTTAAAAGAAAGAATAAAGAAATTTTGTCTTTCTTTATTTTTAATTGTACTTTTATTTTAACTCGATTTTATAGGTCGTCTTGCCTTATTTGTCCCACATATTGTGAATATTGGTCACCCTAGCCAGCCAATAGACCCACTTGGAATGACCCAAGCAAGAGATACCATCAACCAAAAATAATTTAGAGGTAAGTTCAAGTCCCTATACATAATATATATAAGTGCTTAATTTTTATTATTGAGGTTTCAGATTTATTTCAAGCTCATTTTAAGTCTAGGTAGTATGTATAAATATTTAATTCTATATAGATATTATAGATTTGCACTTACCTGCAGTTGAGGCTCCATACCTATCAGGTATAGGGAATGCTTAGTAAATGGATCATGCATTAATTTGTCTCTACCTTGGCAGACATGAAATAGTACTAAAGATATGGCTCGAATGTAGTTTTGAGGTACTTTAAAGAGTACAAAATTAAAATTATAGAGAGATAATTTGTTTAAAATGGTATCAATCTCCATTAAAAACTCGAGTCTTAGCCTTTGAGTCAATATTTGTTCACAAATCATGCTTATTACGTTATCAATATGTGGAAATAAGTTAATCCAAGCGGTGGTAGCAGGTATATCAAATAGTTCAGGTCAAGTTTGAGCTTAATGTTCTGGGGATCCGACTGGGCTTGATTTTTTGGATCTGATCAAAACTCTACTTTCTTAGACACCATTAATATCACAATTTGTGGATTCATGGGCTAAAATACTCTGTCATACTCTATAAACAGTAAAATTTTTGATAATAATAATTACAGCTGAAATTAAGTTGAAGTTTGTTTTGTATTAATGCCATTAATAAAATACATTTATTTAATGGCGTTATTTGAAGGGGGACATGCCATGCTCCCCAGGGTCCCCCCCCCCCCCATGCGTGGATCTAACATATGGGATAAAATGGCCTTTGAATTTTGGGGCTCATTCGTTGGTTGAAAGAAGATGAATAGTTGACATTTGTAATTTACCAGTCCCTTCATCTATTTGTATCATTTGGGTAGAAGGGCATAATTGGCCAAGTAGCCTTAAATAATATAAGGTCAATATTCCCCCCCCCTTTTTTTTTAAGTAAAGGTTTAGAGATTTAGAGATAAAATAAGGTCCTCTATGCACATATGTATAGGGTATTTAATTGCTCAATTGTCAATTACTGTTAGTTTATAGAGTTTATAGTTTTTTATCAAACCCTAATAAAAACAATTCCAGGACATGAAAATCAAAACAGATTTATCAAATGAATAATATAATTGTTTGTGCACGTTATACAACCTTCATTCGTATCCCTTGATGGTATTGTTCCAAAATCATCTCATAAAACTTTTGTTTTACATATATCGTTATTTTTTTAATAAATTTTTGGGATAGTGCTAGCGTTAAAGAATTTAAAACATTTCCTTGAGAAAACTTGATTTCTACAGACTACTGGGAATCTGTGGATGTATTCAATACTTGGTAAATTAGTTATTTTTGAACTTTCCTTTGTTTGGATTGAAATTATCTGGATCCCTTCTTTCAAATTTATTTAAAATTTCCATGGTGAGAAGTAGAATGTCCTTGTTGGGAAGGATTGTGGTTATTCTTACTCGATGAGTTGTTAAGTGTTGTTCCATTTCTTCATTAATGGGTCAAATTGGACCAGTTTTATATTTTCCCTTTGTATACTTACCATAGTACTGATCTTGTAGGGCTAAAAGAAGTATTTTCAACCCTTTAAGCTTTAATAACATCACCTTCACAACTAATTTTCGTTCTTTTGGTATTTGGCCTCCAAAGACATGGAGGCATATGTTATTTTCAGATATTGAAGGCGACCAAAGATGTATAAATCTCAATACCAGACTCCAATACAAATAGCAGTTATATAAATATTCAGTATGATTTATGTTCTGACGCCTTGAATAGTAAATTTATAATACGGTATTTGTAAGCCTGTTCAATATTCTTCATAACATTAGAGATTATTAAAGTAGTGCAATTAATATTTCAAAATAAGCACTTTTGATGCCAAAAATAATAGTTATGACATCACTCTACACAACAATAGCATTGTTGTTGCGTTTTGAAGGGTAATAAATGCTACAAGCACAGAGTTAATTCTACATAGTCATTTTTTCAGCTACGGGGAATGGAGAAGGTCAGCTGTTTAACGAGATTAAATTTTAAATGTTCAATAATTGATAAAAGAAACTTATGGGGGAGTGAGATGCACTCAAGTTTTAGGGGCTTTGTTTAGAATGACAAACCTATTCAGATTGAAAATAGGAAAATTCTTGAGGGATTTTGATTTTAGTTGAATGGTATTATGATGTTTGGTGGTAGTAATTGAGTGAATGACCACCTAGTATGTATGTTTATAATTTTAATCCCTCTATTATTTGATTTTAACCCTTGAGTTTAACTTGAATAATTTGGCTAATCCATCCCAATGATGAAGGTATCTCAAAATAGTATACATATAGATTAAACTCCTATCTACGTACAGATATAATGTAATGCAAAGGTCTCCTAAATGATAATATATTATTTAACTCACTCCTGATAATAGGAAAAACTGTTTTATTTCACACCTACTCACCAGTCTTTCGAACCATGGCATCCTGGGAGGAGGAGGAGAATGAAGAAAATATTCCAAGACTCAGAGAGTCTCTCATCCATTTCTTTTTAAGGGATGAAAAGAAATGGTATGAGTTGATATTTGATCTCGTAAAACTCTTTATTCTCTCGATCTTTTTGTATCGTTTTGGAGTTGAGCGCTATAGAGTCACATCCTACTATACTTTTAATGAAAATGCACTGCAAAATATATTTTTCCCTACTGAGCAAGTCCTGAAGGAATGGGATTTAATGCCGAGAGAAGTGGGAATATTAGCAGTTACGGATATTAGACAAATAACCAAGATCATTGATTATATCATTATGACATTGGACGAATTGGATGAATATAGTTTCTATTACTCCAAAGGATCAAATGTCTCCATTTGTTTGAGTAAAGAGAATACAACGTGCCATGTATTGGGTATGGTTTGACCTTTAGATACCATAAAAAAATCATTTTTTCTTTTTTTTTTTTTTTTTTAGAAAATACTAAAGGATTTCACTCTCAGAACTGGCTTCAAGATCACTTTTCTTTCATTTCAATGAAAAATGCAAATCTTGAATTCATTTCCTTAAATTTCAATGTAAAAGCTGGAGAAGAAGATGTTCAAGGAGCGATTTTCAAGGTCGTTGCTCTTTTTGATAATTCGCACCATGATGGAATGATGCCAGTGAACTTAAAAATTGATTATGAACCCTCAATTTTTCCGCTTTCAGTCATGAAAAATGAACGAGATCAACACTTTATCTATCTCTTGTTGGCATTCTTGTCATTGGTTTCTTTACTCAGAGGGTTAAGGAAAGTACACAATGGGATTTGCCTTGGAATGATGACGAAACGCATTTTCGAGACTAAGTTCAAATGGAGAATGGAGTTTTCTGAGAAATGTGCATTTCTGGATGTAAGGTGAGTGCTACTCGATATACTATAGACTCTTAAACTTATTCACTGATTCTCTTCTTTATTACCTACAGCAACATATTTCTAATTTTTGGATGTATTCTAAATATTCTCGGATGCTACTACATTATTGAGCTTCGATTCTCTGTCGTTAATGATCCTAAGGAATGGGACTTTGGAGCTGTCTTGATGTCCTTCACTTACTTTACCTCCATTCTTCATCTCACCACTTACATGGAGAGAAACAAACCAAACATTGTCCTCCTGACCATAAAATACTCTCTACCTAAATTTATCAGGTTTTTAGCTCCGGCATCCTGCTTTTATTTTGCATTTGTGCTGACTGCCTGGATTGTCATTGGTCCTTATCATCCCAAATTTCGAGAAATTGAAAAAACGTCAGAGTCTCTTTTTTCTCTCATTAATGGAGATGATATGTTCCCAACATTTACATCCTTGTCGAGGCTTGCAAGTCCTCTCATCATCGTTTTCTCAAAAATGTTTCTTTATTTCTTCATTATTATCTTTATATACCTCCTTCTGAGTATCACAATCTCTATTGCATCAACTACTTTTGAGCATATCAGTAAAAAGTATGAAGATGATCCAGAGTGGAGAATGAAGGAAATGAGGAGTCAAAGGCTTCATGCTTTCTATATGGATAATGAGTCTAAAAAAGTCTCGAGGAATAGCATGAGCATTTCTTAATTTGAATTCAATGTTTTATCCTTGTTACTTCCAAAAAAAAACAACTTTCTATAATATATCATGTACATATAGCTTTGAATCATATGTATGTACATATTATGATCGACTAACGGAAATATCTATAGTACATACTATTATTAGCTTGTAGCCCAAGGTTATATTATTATTATTATATTTGAAAATACTCATAGTATAACGGGATTTAATAATCTTAGTCCTTAACTTGCTTTTCATTTCCATAAAAAAGTTTCAAATCATTTAATTATAATATGCCTACAAGTTGGTCACATTAAAATAAAGTTTAAATAAATGAGTGATGTCATAATTTATTTTTTATTAAATAAATAAAGTACATATTTTGTGTATGAATTTGAGGTAAGAAATGATACAAAGGAATAATTGTACTGACTATAAACCCTTTATATATTACATATATGTATATATACACCTATATTATTTCAATCCCATTAATCACTAAGATGTGTAAAGCTGTGTTAGTTTCTTCAGGCACTAGTGCTTAGTTTAAATAAAAATGACAAAAAAAGCCATATAAGAGAAAATAAGGAAGAAATTGAACTAGATATACTATTTTTCTCCGAGACATCATCAACTAAGTTTGTTGCTTCAAATATAGGATCATTTAATGAATCAACAGAGGATAAAGGATCCTCAACCTTGACTTCATTAGACAAAGGAGTAGGATTTCCCTCACCAATCCTTGCGGAAGCAAAATTTACAGAGTATTCTCTACACCAAACAGAGATCCATTTCAAATCCCAAGTCTCAATCCCTATTGGCATCTTCAAAAGAATATCCTAGAATAGAATGAAAGCGGTGGTAATACGGTCACAAATTGTAAATGAGTCATAACTAATTATAATTACTACACTTCTTAATCCTTACCTCATTCTTAAAAGCACCGAGTCGTAATTCTGAGTTTGAAGTTGGATAATTGATTTTCACTCCGTAATTTGAGCCAGGTTGACCCCTTTTACCTACATAAAAGAATGCATCCGGCCCTTCACCATTGTAGTTAAATCCTCTGATTTGTAGAGTCTTTCCGTCTAGGATATAAATATCCCCTGATATATCGTATTTATGGACATGATCTGTGAGTGAACCAATGAAACCGGCTCTGGAACTATGAAGTAGTATTGTAAAGAGGAATAGAAGGAGCAACATGTTGAATTAAGGACTTGAAACGAACTGATTATAATATTTTCTCCATGTATTAATTTATACTGTCTATAGGTATTGGTAATAAATAATAATAAAATGTACAATTGTACATACTCACCAAGGAAAGAAAGTATTAACGGACCGGGGAGGGAATATTATGTATGTGGTGGTAGAACCAGGTTAATAATTATGAGTGCAGTTAGAAGAACATATTTTATATTTTTGTAAGCTACAACACGACTCCTTTCGATTCAAATACATGATAAGGTGGATTGTATTGTATTCACATCAGTTGTACATATGTTGTCCTCTAATCCTTCCATTATCCTGATAACCATCTTCATAATTGGGTTAAGTTACTATAGATATATGAATAAGTAGGAATGACTCCTCCTCCCCTCCAGGTTCTTCCTACGAATCAACATTTTAAAAAAAAATAACCAAAATACAAATCAAGTCAACCCATAAATTCCATACTATATGTAAAATATTAATTATAATTTATATATATACTGTTTATTATAGACGTATAATATTAATATACTATACTCGTATAAGGCTTAAAAACACGCCCGATAGAAACAAAAAAATATTTCATAAACTTTCTCGTAATAACGGGAGCTTGATTGATCAATCATGAATACTCTAAATGTAGATATTAACATTATATGGTATTGTCTGAACCAAAAGGAAATCAAAAATCACTCAAGAATTTGTATTGTTCTTTCATTTAAAGAGCATTTTCTATGTGCAAATGTGATATTTAGTCCTCTGTAATAGTTACTTACTTTCTAGTTCTCATGCAAATTCACTTGGAGCTCTGTCAATATATTCGTCTGATTTATTTGCTTCTTAAATATATGGATGTTGAAGGCCAAAATATGGTTGTAGTAAATATTTAGTTACTCTCATTTTTAATTTTAAAAAGAATTTTTGTCGACTTTGAGGAGGGCGAGGGCGAGGGTCAAGGAATGAGGGAGTCTCATTTCATATGCCTATTTTAGAATCAATATTCATTTGTCTTCACCAATAAATAGTTAATTAATTATTATTGATGATAATATTATTGAAAAATGTTTGGAGTGAGTTTACAATTGACCTTTTTGTTGGACATTGAAATGGTGGCCATTAACTTGGTTATCATTTCACATCCACGTAATAACTAATATATTTAATTTAAAGTAGTGTCAGTTTTAAAGAGGGTGGTGGCATTGACGAAAAGTGCACGTACGGGTTTAGCAGATTAAAAGTTGTGAATTCTACAATTAGAACTGGACATTTTAAAAAGTGGCACTGAATAAATGTATAGGTAAGCAGGACAGCAGTTAATAATAATAATATTAATCAAATAATGAAGGTAATTTTCAAAAAAAATATTTATTTGCATAATAGCATGAATTAAATTAATTTAGATTGCCATCTAAAGGTTGGACTTTTTAACATCTCAGCCACATATCTACTAATTCTATTTACTCTTTTTTGATATTATAATATTAGTGTTTTAAATCACAAAATGTAACTAAAGATGCTGTTAGAATATTCTAGAACAGAACTCGAAATGTCCAGCTTAAATCTAAGTACGGGATATTTATCAATGAATTACCCCAGATAGAAAAGTCTATTGCCAAAAAAAATCAACTACACTTATTATCTTTTTATCTTTACGCATGATTCTTTTTCACATCAAAAGACTCTTTCAGTACCACCATGTACAGCAATCCAGGATATTAATCCATTCACACTATAAGTTGTCTTTTAATAAATCAAAACGGCGTAAATTAATTATAATGGCCTACAATTTTTTTAGAACTGTGTGTTGCATGAGTGTTTTTAACAGGCTCTAATGCATTTTTTAATGTTACTCTCATATGTAGTCTTAGTCTTTTTTTACTAGCTTTAGATTTTTAGATATGTACATTTTTATAAAACAATAATTGAAGATTTAATATGTTAATGGTAATGCTAAAAGAGTCTTGCAGAAATCCTGAAGGTGCTTCATAGCATCGGTTCCCTAAAGACCTTGCAAGGAGGGAGACATGGATTGTCGGAGAAAAAATAAATCCAATACTAAAGGGACTAGAATCCATCCTCATCATTTTGAATCCCCATGGTTCAAAAGAAACATACGAAATGAACTTTTGGGAGCTTCACCTAGAATCAACTGATTATTTTCCGAGATAGAATACAAGCCTCAAAAAAGATAGGGAGCTCTCTATAAAAAGAGAAAGAAGGATGTTCAGGGACTTTTGGAATCTGAGACTGAACTGAATGTTCAGTCTCAGATTCCAAAAGTCTCAGATAGTTTAAAAATGATGCCAACATCCAGTGTAACATTTTAATCACTAAATTCAGATATATATTAGAAAATGTATACCATTAAAAAAAAACTAATACAGTAATACAGTATTACCTAGTCAGAGCCTGCATAATTGTTGGATATCTGAAGGATGTCTTTTTGTCAGGTATAGAAGTACCATGCTCTGAACCAAATTTAATTGCATAATATCTTTTAATTAGGTTATAAAATTAAATCAATATGTTTTTTCTGACAGAATAAAATAAAAAAACTGCCTCAATATTTCAAAATAAATATGACATAAACATTAAACATGTATCATAATAATGTCAAATAATAAGTTAAATATATATGAGGTAAGGGTTTGAAAATTTGATTTATTTCATATTAGGATAGTCATTGTATTAGTACAATAATCGATCATGCTATATATTAACATGGTAGCCAAAATACTCTTAATTGTCCTGGTATTTATTCTGACTTGTACTCTAGAGGGTATTCAACTTGTATGTAACTACTAATGTTGTCTATTTGCGTTACTGATCTAAGAATGTAGAGTACTCCACAGATTAATGATTGAGGATGAAGTAAATATTAGTAATTAATTAATATTTTACTAACATGACTATATTATTTGAGAGGTTGTGTAACTGATGATACAATCAGTATAATTTGTGTATACAAATGGACGCAAATTGAACAAATTTTTGTATATTTGAATCTTAATTTTATACACACCCTGATTGTTGAATGTTACATTTTTGAAACAATAAACTACTTTGATAATAGAAGTTCCAATGGACAAAAATGCTAAGCATGAAGGCGTTATCTTTGTACTTGAGTAAAAATTTGTTTTATCCCAACATGAAATGATCCTAAATATTAACAAATAAATAAATTAGAAATGTGACATTTCCCCGTGTAAAAGTAACATGGCAGAGTTTAAAGAGTGTTTTATCATTCAATAAATTCTATTACATTTGGATGGGCACAAACTTAGGTCACGCAAATCCATTGTGGTGAATAACATCATTTTTGGCAATTTAATTTGACGTTTGAACAATTATTTATCAATAGTATTTTGTCGTTGTTGTCATATAACAAGAATACTGTGAAAAAGAAAAATTGTGAACAATAATTTATTAGATAAGTGACTTGATTCAATTGTGTAACCAGTCACCAGGTCATCTATGATGTCATTACTCACAACCCCATAAAATGATTTCCTCAAATTCCTTTCACTTCAATCGGTCATGAGTCGAGATCGGGTAACTCATTCATAAGCGGGAAAGGGGAAGTTCTGGGTAGGGCTAAAGAAGATAATATATTCCTAGAGGAGGCACTAACTGAGGAATCGGCGTGGCCAATCTACCGTCTCATTTCAGTTCATTCTGTGGACAAAACTACTTGATTTTTCCTTCAAAGATATTTCTACACGGAACATGACTCATCCTATACTCAAAAATAAACAAACCATTAATTAATTAATTATATGACTTCTATTTATTTTTTTTCAATGTTCTTTCAAATATTAAATGAACATAAAATTGTTAATTGTAGACTTCTTCCGTTTTTGTTGAAGCTTTTAACTCTTGAGTGTGTTCAGTGTAACATACTCCAAAGATACATTATAAATACAATTTATTGTTAATAAAATTCTGCCTTACTTCCATATTTTTTAAAACATCATTAGGAATGTAAATAATATGCAAAATGCCGAGTGCGAGATTTTGTGGAGTTGACTCTTTGAACAGTATTTTTTGTTTTCCGAAGTTGGCATCATTTTTCCTTTATTACTGAGGGAAGAACATCTACCTAAGAGTAAAGATCTCGCATGAAGGAATACAGGCATCAAGGTTAATAAAGCAAATAAAATGTAAACAAAAAAAGGCTCAAGTCTTCGTATAATTACACAGGTCTACAAATTTGAACTTTCAAAAATCTTCTGGGGTATAAGTATAATAAAAGTTATTTAGTTTTGCTCATTGATTTCAAATCTGTAATTCTTTTTTTCGAGAGTCCGACGGTTTTCGAGAAATCGGTCCCTACTTTTGTAGCTTTTTTGGCCCATTTTCCAACTTTAACTTCAATTTAAGCCTAGAAAAATATACATTTTGGGCGTTAAAAAATGATGATTGGCTAGTGTCTTTTATGGAAATTTCATTTCTAGTCTTTGTTTTGACCTAAAAGGACTCCTAGGGGCGTAGGGTGCCGGAGTAGGCCCAAAAGTCGATGAAATCCTTTGTACTTGAATAACTCCTTGAATATTGCATAAAATGGATTAATAAGGAATCCATTAAAGAGATTAGATCCACAGCTTTTAAACAAGATGTCAAGCGCCCGATAAGAGCCTCTAACTTTGAAGAAATCGTCCATCAAAGTGTGTAAATTTTCATCCAATTTTGAGCAAAAATGCGCTGGAAATCTAAGACTCACGGTAGATCTAATAAAAAACAAGTGCTATAGACTGTAGTAGTAGCACGCAGAAGAAGAAGGACTCTGAAGTCAACTGAAGATAACCCAATTCAAAAACATGGATCTCTTATTCAATTACGTGGCAGCCCCGAGGAAAGAGTGTGATCGCAGGGCCATGGATATCCAATGAAAGGAATAGTGTTCCTTGATGAGTCATGTCTCAGTACCCTTCATCTTCATCATCATGGATATGAACGAAACTGCTTTGAGGAATGCTGGATCAGTCGCCTTAATTTGAAGAAGACGGAATCGGAGTTTCGACGTGTTGTAAAATTAGAGATTCATCTTCATGAGAAAGTATTTGTCATTTGGATCATCTTTGAGTACACTAAGAACAATTCCCTTTTCAGATTAACAATAAACATCGCTGTTAAGTCAAGAATGGGGAAAGAAATGAAGACTCTATTGAGGAGTCAATGTTTGTATGGAAGAAACTAATCTCCACATTCATCTCAAAATTTAAACCGATGTTATTGCTCATATCGCTACGACGGCTCTTGTATACACTGGACTCGCGCATCGTGGCCGTTTCTAGTCTACTAACACACATTTTCATTCGAATGGACAACTTTTTTACACTCATGTACCGATCACGTTACTGAAAGTCCCTCAGTTTACCGCTTATGTCTCTCAGTACTGGGTCCCCTTCTTTATGTCTAAAGTGGAGAACAAGGAATAATCATGAAGTGTCTTTGATAACGTCAATCGTATTCTGAACAAACTCATTTATTTTTTATACCATTTCTAATGAATGATCTCAAATACAAAATATATCAAAAACATAACATAATTGACATAATTTTTTACAAGTATAATTCAATGATCAATGTTTGACAGAGAGTTATTTGATTCAGATGGTAGTTTCAATGCTGATACCATAATATGATTTTGAATGCTCAGATGTGATCTCTTTCTTTTCTTATAAACTTTATAACTTAAAAATGTGTAATTAGGACGATCATGATAGTTTTTATATATATTAAGGCGGGTTTAATCCACGAAAATATCTTGAATGGAGCATTAGTTATATTTGCTGAAAGGTTTATAATTGAATTTATAGTATTATCTGTGTCGAACTTTGACAGTATTTTTATTTTTTGGGCAATTTGAAATTTATTCCAAGCAATTTTATTCGAAACTCCAATGGTTTCAGATATTTTTCTAGATTTATTCTTTAAGAATTGATGAATGAATTCAATGTCTATTTTTGGATGTTTGGTTACACTTTCAAATGTAGAACTTTTACCTTCATAACCTGCTGGGCGCATTCCATCTGAATGAAATGTACAGTTTTCATTTAAATTAATTTGCTGACTACCAATATAAGTGCTACTAAAAGACGATCTATTTCTGCAAGCTATAACGTTCGTTTGTTTAGTGGGGGAAAAATGAATAAATTCTGTATCTGAAACCTGTATAGCTGCTTCCGTGATAATTCTAGGAAAATGGCACAGTTTATAAACATTTTTTGTGTCTTGGCTCCAAATGCTCAATTTAGGAGCTCTCAGTGACGAGCAGGGAGAACGTTTTCATCAAGATATTAAAAAAATGGAAGCAAGATATAAAGGGTTTTGAAGTTCAAGCATGATGAGAGATTATTGTTGGATAATTTTAATTAATATATTATTTATTTATCTGATACTTTTCAGTGAGTTTTTTATAATCACTAATAATAATCCTTGAATTACTGAAACTTGCACCTTACTAGCATGTGAACAAACTCTGGGTCTACATATAGGAGAGGAGAAAATAAATATAGAAACGTTGAAATTTACATGTTTAATACAAATCAATTATTTGTGCTCTAATACCCTGAAATTTAAATAATTTTATTTCCTACTAAAGAATCCATGTACCTTTAACGCCAGTCTAAAGTAAATAAAAAAACTCATTTTTATTTTTTAAAATGTTTTTATTAAAAATTGGAGTCATCAAAGCATTCTAAGCAAGTTATTTGATCACATAATAATATTTCATTTTCTTTTGTTTCTACAATTGCTATCATTTTTAACCTTTTCCCTCCCTCCCTCCCTTATTTCATTATTAATTACTTTTTATTAAATAATTACAATATGAATATGCAGTTTTTAAAAATGTATCTCATTGTTACAAACTTTAAAAATAATTATTATCGTTCCAATCCCATTGGCAAAGCTGTACTTTAAACTTTGGGCAAGAAATTTATTTTTTGTAATTATATTATTATATTGTTGTAGAAGACTTGCATTATGGCAGATGGCGGAAGACAAGGGAGTAACAAAATCCCCTCTGTTAATTTGGTTTAAAAATTTCTTTTTCTTGGAATATTCAAAACGCCTCTTTGTAATATCACTGTTTATTTTTCCAAACAAAATACAATTCAAGCCTTTCATATTCTAGGAATATTTCTCTCAGAGCTGCAGTTCTATGAATGGTACAAAAGAATGTCTCTTTGGATAAGCTTTTTGATTTGATTTTCAAGTCTTTCCATAAACTTTATGTTTTCACTTGTTTCCTTGAATTTGATATTTTTGATATTGAAGAAGCATGTTCTTTTCAAGAATGAAGCAAGTTTCTTGTTTTAAAAAAAAAAATTGTTGATTCATGAAATAGAGATTCAGCAACCTTTTGATTCAACTTGTATGCATATTTAAGACCTTTTCCAGGGTTGCTCCTTATCACGTAGCACTGAAGATTTTTTTGTACCTTTATTGGTCTATGCTCTTAATTCTTTTCCATCAGCATTTACAATTCTCTTTATAAAATTTACTTTATCCACTATCAGACAAATCATTGCATCTCTTTCTGCCAAGCAAGTAATTTTTGCCTTTAGATACTTTTTGGATCCTTTATTTAATCCAGTGACCATTGGGATGCTTGAGAAAAGGCTCATGGAGAGCAGATGGATGGAGTTATAGACCATGAAATGTCTGTAGCAATAAGGAAAGGAGAGTATTCTATTGCTTTACTTCTTTGTTTGTGAATTTGCTTTGATGACAAATCCACTTGATCCCTTTCAAATTTGTTTTGCATCTGGATTTAACAATTGATTTTGTTCAATTGCTTTTCTTTGTCTGCTGCATTTCAAATGAATAGAATGAGGCTCATCAGCTCTGAAAATAGAGTTATACCATCCTTATAGATATGATGGACTTAAAGGAGGTCAGTTTTACAACTATAGACCTCCATTAGAAAACGTCTTTCACAACACTTGACTTGGGGAAATCTGAGTTTATTCCTTCATCTTGATACACTGACCTCTTCTTTCGTGATGGATGAAACTGTACGCATGCAGTTCACTCTGTTTATAAACATAGGCCTTATGGTTTTTGGCACATTTATTTATAATTTCTAAATTTGTGATAAAGTAGACTCGAATACAAAAACGCATTGATGTTTGAAAATAAAGATTTTATTAACAACAAATTGTATTCATCTTTGGACTGTGTTACTAATTAAAAGCTTCCACAGAAATAAAAAAAGTCTAGAATGAAAAATTGGAAGGAACTCTAAAATAATAAAAATAAATAGAAATGACATAATTAACTAATTAATGGTTTGTTTAATTTTGAGTATAGGAAGTTTTGTCCACGGAATGAACGGAAATGAGACAGTAGATGGACTGTGGGGCCTATGCAGCCCAAGAGGGTTTTCTTGGAATCTGTAATCTTCTTTAGACTTCCCAGAACTGCACCTTGAATGAGTTACCCGACCTCGACTCGGGATCGATTCAAGTAAAAGGAATTCGAGGCCATCATTTTCTAGGGTTGTGAGTCATGACGTCATAGATGAACGGGTGACGTCATAATCATACAATTGAATATAATCCATTAATTAATTAATTATTGGTCACAATTATCTTCAACTCTGTTTCACTGGACCGAGTCGATTAAAGATAATCTCTGGAATTAGACCCTCATCAACACTTGAGCCATTGTCATTTCCATCGGGATCATTCTCGAACTCAAATTGAATTCCATATACCGTCACTCTCTTCTGTCCGTTTTTTCCACTCTCAACACTCCGGCCGAATGAAGATCCGTCATATAAAAGACAGACTCTATAAAGGGTCTTTGGATCTATTGCAACAGGCTCATCAAAGTAGTTCCGCCAGGATCTTGCAATAAATGTTGCGGAAGCTAAGGACTTTTCCTCCTTTAGAATGGGATCAACCCTCTCCAGGCGCATGATCCCAGTTGGTTTTGGACCTCCGTCACCAGAATTGTAAATTCTTAAGCCCTGGATGCTGATGGGTTTATCCACTCTAAATCTAATGGAGTGACTCAGAGTCTTCAGAGGTTTAAAATTAAAAGATTTAAATCTATCAACATACAACTTTTCTCTGCGATGAATCGAAAAACCAGTCGAGACATTGGATTTGGTCTTGGAAACGAATTTAAGGACATCGATCGTCTCTTCATCATTGAGTAGTCCGGATGGAATTACTTCATCCACAAACTCAGAAGAAGATAAAAGAGGGAACCGAATGGAGTGGAGAACAGGTCCAAGGATCTCTCTCAAGTCTTTCTTCTTCTCGTTCCTCATGGATGACGCCCAATGGAGAGCAGTTCTAAAAACATCTATCTCATCCATATAAAGTTCATCAGAGGACAAAAGGTCATTCAATGCAGCGTTGTCTTTGATTCCAAGGACAGAGTCAAAGGTGAGTGATAAAGATGGACTGAGTAAAATACGATCCTTAATCAAAGGAACCAAATGGAGTACTCCTTGTAATTTACATTGATAAAAGAGGGAGCAACGATCTTCCTCAGAGACATTCCTCATGAATGAATTGCACTTGTCCACGAGAGTGGATAAACCATACTTCTCAGCAGAGTAGAGAAGAGGTCCCACATTCCCAAGGCTCAACGTTACCTCATCCGTATAAACCCATCTCAAGAATTCTCTGAATCCAGAGGGAGTCACATCCGGAACCTCGATCACAAGCTCATTATTGCCTTCCTTCCTTGCTTCCTTAAAGTCTCCTGTAAACATCCGTTCAAATACAGGACTGGCGGATCCAAGAATACATTTATGGGCCGCGATCCTCTCAGGAGACTGCTTTTCGTTTCCCCCAACCAGAAAGGTAACATCAGACAAAAGCCCCGACTCCAATAGATGTTGAATCCGACTTAAGACTCTGGATTGTGTCGATGAATTCTCGTGCGACATGTTCTTGAATTAATGCTCAATTCACTTCAACTCCCAACTTACTACTGAAAGTGAATCAACAACGTGGAACATTTTATACCTGGCTACAGCTCGGCTATTTGAACTAGATCACGATATGCAGCCTACAGCCTTAAGCCTATCCTGTAAATGTAATGCATTGTAGCCAGGAATGGAATTAATAAATTAGTATAGAAACTCAAACGAGTAGGAGTGTCTCTTCTTCTTCTTCTTCATTGAGTGCAACTATAATGATTCATTATAATCATTCATTAATAATGAATAATGAATGATTAGCTGATCATTCATTATTCATTAGCCAAAAACGTCAGGACAGTCTAGAGATTCTGTTTTCTGTTTTTCATGATGTTAGCGTTTTTGGTTTCCATGTGAATGTCTACTGTCTGTAATATTGGATTGAGTGCGTTAAAAAGTATGTTCTAAAATTGGAATAGTTGCTAGTAATGTATAAACAGTCCCTTGAAAATACATGCTTGAACTTCAAAACCCTTTATATCTTGCTTCCATTTTTTTAATATCTTGATGAAAACGTTCTCCCTGCTCGTCACTGAGAGCTCCTAAATTGAGCATTTGGAGCCAAGACACAAAAAATGTTTATAAACTGTGCCATTTTCCTAGAATTATCACGGAAGCAGCTATACAGGTTTCAGATACAGAATTTATTCATTTTTCCCCCACTAAACAAACGAACGTTATAGCTTGCAGAAATAGATCGTCTTTTAGTAGCACTTATATTGGTAGTCAGCAAATTAATTTAAATGAAAACTGTACATTTCATTCAGATGGAATGCGCCCAGCAGGTTATGAAGGTAAAAGTTCTACATTTGAAAGTGTAACCAAACATCCAAAAATAGACATTGAATTCATTCATCAATTCTTAAAGAATAAATCTAGAAAAATATCTGAAACCATTGGAGTTTCGAATAAAATTGCTTGGAATAAATTTCAAATTGCCCAAAAAATAAAAATACTGTCAAAGTTCGACACAGATAATACTATAAATTCAATTATAAACCTTTCAGCAAATATAACTAATGCTCCATTCAAGATATTTTCGTGGATTAAACCCGCCTTAATATATATAAAAACTATCATGATCGTCCTAATTACACATTTTTAAGTTATAAAGTTTATAAGAAAAGAAAGAGATCACATCTGAGCATTCAAAATCATATTATGGTATCAGCATTGAAACTACCATCTGAATCAAATAACTCTCTGTCAAACATTGATCATTGAATTATACTTGTAAAAAATTATGTCAATTATGTTATGTTTTTGATATATTTTGTATTTGAGATCATTCATTAGAAATGGTATAAAAAATAAATGAGTTTGTTCAGAATACGATTGACGTTATCAAAGACACTTCATGATTATTCCTTGTTCTCCACTTTAGACATAAAGAAGGGGACCCAGTACTGAGAGACATAAGCGGTAAACTGAGGGACTTTCAGTAACGTGATCGGTACATGAGTGTAAAAAAGTTGTCCATTCGAATGAAAATGTGTGTTAGTAGACTAGAAACGGCCACGATGCGCGAGTCCAGTGTATACAAGAGCCGTCGTAGCGATATGAGCAATAACATCGGTTTAAATTTTGAGATGAATGTGGAGATTAGTTTCTTCCATACAAACATTGACTCCTCAATAGAGTCTTCATTTCTTTCCCCATTCTTGACTTAACAGCGATGTTTATTGTTAATCTGAAAAGGGAATTGTTCTTAGTGTACTCAAAGATGATCCAAATGACAAATACTTTCTCATGAAGATGAATCTCTAATTTTACAACACGTCGAAACTCCGATTCCGTCTTCTTCAAATTAAGGCGACTGATCCAGCATTCCTCAAAGCAGTTTCGTTCATATCCATGATGATGAAGATGAAGGGTACTGAGACATGACTCATCAAGGAACACTATTCCTTTCATTGGATATCCATGGCCCTGCGATCACACTCTTTCCTCGGGGCTGCCACGTAATTGAATAAGAGATCCATGTTTTTGAATTGGGTTATCTTCAGTTGACTTCAGAGTCCTTCTTCTTCTGCGTGCTACTACTACAGTCTATAGCACTTGTTTTTTATTAGATCTACCGTGAGTCTTAGATTTCCAGCGCATTTTTGCTCAAAATTGGATGAAAATTTACACACTTTGATGGACGATTTCTTCAAAGTTAGAGGCTCTTATCGGGCGCTTGACATCTTGTTTAAAAGCTGTGGATCTAATCTCTTTAATGGATTCCTTATTAATCCATTTTATGCAATATTCAAGGAGTTATTCAAGTACAAAGGATTTCATCGACTTTTGGGCCTACTCCGGCACCCTACGCCCCTAGGAGTCCTTTTAGGTCAAAACAAAGACTAGAAATGAAATTTCCATAAAAGACACTAGCCAATCATCATTTTTTAACGCCCAAAATGTATATTTTTCTAGGCTTAAATTGAAGTTAAAGTTGGAAAATGGGCCAAAAAAGCTACAAAAGTAGGGACCGATTTCTCGAAAACCGTCGGACTCTCGAAAAAAAGAATTACAGATTTGAAATCAATGAGCAAAACTAAATAACTTTTATTATACTTATACCCCAGAAGATTTTTGAAAGTTCAAATTTGTAGACCTGTGTAATTATACGAAGACTTGAGCCTTTTTTTGTTTACATTTTATTTGCTTTATTAACCTTGATGCCTGTATTCCTTCATGCGAGATCTTTACTCTTAGGTAGATGTTCTTCCCTCAGTAATAAAGGAAAAATGATGCCAACTTCGGAAAACAAAAAATACTGTTCAAAGAGTCAACTCCACAAAATCTCGCACTCGGCATTTTGCATATTATTTACATTCCTAATGATGTTTTAAAAAATATGGAAGTAAGGCAGAATTTTATTAACAATAAATTGTATTTATAATGTATCTTTGGAGTATGTTACACTGAACACACTCAAGAGTTAAAAGCTTCAACAAAAACGGAAGAAGTCTACAATTAACAATTTTATGTTCATTTAATATTTGAAAGAACATTGAAAAAAAATAAATAGAAGTCATATAATTAATTAATTAATGGTTTGTTTATTTTTGAGTATAGGATGAGTCATGTTCCGTGTAGAAATATCTTTGAAGGAAAAATCAAGTAGTTTTGTCCACAGAATGAACTGAAATGAGACGGTAGATTGGCCACGCCGATTCCTCAGTTAGTGCCTCCTCTAGGAATATATTATCTTCTTTAGCCCTACCCAGAACTTCCCCTTTCCCGCTTATGAATGAGTTACCCGATCTCGACTCATGACCGATTGAAGTGAAAGGAATTTGAGGAAATCATTTTATGGGGTTGTGAGTAATGACATCATAGATGACCTGGTGACTGGTTACACAATTGAATCAAGTCACTTATCTAATAAATTATTGTTCACAATTTTTCTTTTTCACAGTATTCTTGTTATATGACAACAACGACAAAATACTATTGATAAATAATTGTTCAAACGTCAAATTAAATTGCCAAAAATGATGTTATTCACCACAATGGATTTGCGTGACCTAAGTTTGTGCCCATCCAAATGTAATAGAATTTATTGAATGATAAAACACTCTTTAAACTCTGCCATGTTACTTTTACACGGGGAAATGTCACATTTCTAATTTATTTATTTGTTAATATTTAGGATCATTTCATGTTGGGATAAAACAAATTTTTACTCAAGTACAAAGATAACGCCTTCATGCTTAGCATTTTTGTCCATTGGAACTTCTATTATCAAAGTAGTTTATTGTTTCAAAAATGTAACATTCAACAATCAGGGTGTGTATAAAATTAAGATTCAAATATACAAAAATTTGTTCAATTTGCGTCCATTTGTATACACAAATTATACTGATTGTATCATCAGTTACACAACCTCTCAAATAATATAGTCATGTTAGTAAAATATTAATTAATTACTAATATTTACTTCATCCTCAATCATTAATCTGTGGAGTACTCTACATTCTTAGATCAGTAACGCAAATAGACAACATTAGTAGTTACATACAAGTTGAATACCCTCTAGAGTACAAGTCAGAATAAATACCAGGACAATTAAGAGTATTTTGGCTACCATGTTAATATATAGCATGATCGATTATTGTACTAATACAATGACTATCCTAATATGAAATAAATCAAATTTTCAAACCCTTACCTCATATATATTTAACTTATTATTTGACATTATTATGATACATGTTTAATGTTTATGTCATATTTATTTTGAAATATTGAGGCAGTTTTTTTATTTTATTCTGTCAGAAAAAACATATTGATTTAATTTTATAACCTAATTAAAAGATATTATGCAATTAAATTTGGTTCAGAGCATGGTACTTCTATACCTGACAAAAAGACATCCTTCAGATATCCAACAATTATGCAGGCTCTGACTAGGTAATACTGTATTACTAATACAAATCTTATACAAAAGGAGCAGTATAAATCTCCCTGAAATATGATATCCACTTCGTACTAATTTAAATAATTAATTTTCTAAAATATTCACCCCCTACTCCACGTGAATTGGTCCATTCATTATTTCAATCCAGGAATCTAATTTTCAAGGAAAGAGTCGACTCTACTCCCTTATGAGGCTTGGTGGACTTCCTCTTATAAATTATCATCTCGTCATTGAAGCATATTTTGTCAAGGATCATAAAGTTCAAAGTCCTTGAATGAGCTTTGTGGGCCGTTTTCCTTAATGTATATAAAGGCTAAAAGTTCAAAAGTGATGGAAATAACAGATTTAACCAGCGTAAAATAAACCATTCAACCACTTGATGGGCCATAAGACATACTGTATATCCTTCTCATCATGCATTTCTTCACACAAACCTTTTCACACCGCTTCCACATCTCGCCGAATCCTCTTCCATCTCTTTGTTTGTGCTTGTCTGGCCAATCACTTAGTACTCATCATTGTAAGGAAATATGTACACTGTGGCTGCAATGAGTCAATGACAAAAGAAAGACCTAATGCACAACTTTCTTTTGGGGATTCAATGAGTCCCACACGAAAAAGTACCCCCTTTTATAAAAACAATTAAAAAATTCAGAGACAGACATGATATAAAATAGTTCTCATTACAACAAAAACACTTTGTTTTTGCTTCCTTAGGTTTCTGCATAGCCATGAGCTGGAAACGTTCTCTTAACAATTGTTGTTGGTCACGTTCCAACAAACCTATATATAACTCTATGAATCTAGTTGTGATAGCCTTGCTGTTGCTCATGACAGCTCTTTTGAGACTTTAAGTAATAAAAGTAAATAAATACTAAACTCTGTTCTGAATATATACATAAATATCTTCAAGTCTTTAGTTTGATAATAATGTTTATGCAATCTTTAGTAAAATGAAGATAAGGAAAATGAGGAAAAATCCTTCACAAAAATGTCTAATAAATAAATTAAGGGAATTACTGAAAGCATTTATAAATTGTCAAGAAAATATGAAATATTTTCCAAGTTATATATAGAAACATAAATATTTTACTTACAATTCGAACAAACTTTTTTTAGAAATATTAACATTACAAAAATTTCAACCAAAATTGAAGGAAAGGTTGTGTGGTATTATCGCAACTTTTATTGTAGGGTTTAGGAAATTATTAATAATATTATACATCTCCTACTGTAACTAATATGATACGAAAGGATCAAACTTGGAATATGAATATATATACTCCAAAGTGTCTTTTATTTATTGAAATATATACTTTTTTACGAAACAATCAACCAAAAATAATCAAGAATTGTTGTGAAATAGAATAGCCACATCCTCTCATTACAAGAGTATCTAAGACAAACGTTTTTTAATCCTTTGGTGTAAATCGGAGCCTCAGACATCTTTTCATCTTCTCTTTAAAGCCCTCTAAAATGCACCCCTCCCCGAATGAAATGGTTAAAGATAGGATTATTAGAGCCTAGAAGGATCGTAGTACTGCGCCCCTCACCTGAATAATAGTAATTAATTTGTTTCTTTGTTTTTTAATCATTTAAAAAAAATATTATTATAATATCAATATGTTTTCATAAACAGTAGGCCTATAGGGAGGGTGAGGAGAATTAAGAAATTATGGTCGCAATTTTGATGTATATCTTAATTCTGTTCATTACAAAATATTTCTAGTGATTTAAGTTAATATTGATCTGTGTGACTTTGGTTGAAAATTAAAGGAAGAATGTCATTAAACTTCTTACGTAAAGAACATAGGTTTTATATGGATGAATAATTTTTTTTGATTTTGACCATCTATGAGTTTTTTTCTTGAGTGAATTAATGAAAAAATACATATTATTGTTTTGTTTATTCCAAAAAAAACTTGCTGTTACGGGTGTGAGGGGGGGGGGGCGGAATGATAATTGATGCTTTTAAGCTCAGATTAAGTAGTTAGTATTCATTTGATCAAATGAATAATAATGACTAATAACTATTGACAAATTATTAAAAAATAAATTTTTTTTACATATTTGCATCATGTGATGAATCATATGACAACCTTTTATTTTATGATACGTTCACTTAATAATTAATTAATCAAATCAGTGATTTGTCGCAATCTATAAACAACAACCATATTACAATCTTTGCCAATTAATTACTGATGCGGTCATCTACTCCATTACCTAAACCATGGTTGTTTCCCAAATCTCTTGATCTTTTAAAAGACGGTGAAAGTGTAATCGCGATACATCTATTGTTTTATACTCATTCTCAATGATATATTCACTTAAAGCTTTTGCAACAGCTGGTGCAACCGACAAACCTTTAAATAGTCGATAAATATTACGATCAAATTTAACTGTAAATACATTAGTTACCTTGACCAGAAAATCCTGTTGCAAATAATACATTACCATGAAACGGATGGGGTCCGATAATTGAGTTGTGATCGTGCAGATTCATGTCATATATCGTTGACCAAGCGTCCGTTATCTAATCATGACAATGATTTAACCAATAAAATATGCTATAAAAGTCAATGGTATTTACCTTTGTATTTTTAGACAGATGTGGTATTCTGAAAGACAAATATGGCCATATTTGTTCATCAAAATAATCTAAATCAACATCCAAGCTATCATTTTCTTTGGGTTCTAATGATTTGTTAGGAGGACTTCGTCCAACTAAAAAGTCTCCTGAATATCCATTACGTCGAAAAAATACTCCAGATGGATCAATAACCATTGGAGTATCTAGTCCAGGACCACCTCTAATACCATCTACATGACAGTTGTAAATGTATCGCTTTTTAGGAATAACCGGTAATGGCACACTCAGTATACCAGAACCTGCACCAATACCAGCCAAGTGGGCTAAATGTCCAGACTCTGCTCCTCCAGCAATGACAAACTCTGAACTTTGAATAGGAAAAACATCCCCGTCGGTGAGCTCCACATGGACTTCACATACTCTATTAAACATTCTCTCCTTTTCATCTTTCCAAGTATCTGGAGTATCCTTGTACGTTTCTGATTCACCAAGTCTATATAACAAAAGATGTAGATACGAAGATATTAAGTTCAAATAAAAATGAATACACACCGTGAAACTATATTATGAACTTCTCCATGTATGAAATCCGCTCCGAGATCGATACATTTGACTTTTAAAGCTTGAAGCAAAGACTTGGAGTCAATGAACCCTTCATTCTCCATTCCAAGACTACCTAAAGCAATTCCATCCGTATTGATCCAAGGAAACATATTATTAATCTTTCGAGGACTTAGTAATTCCGACTTTGCACCATAAGATCTATCGTTAAAGCATGTAGATATTAAAAATGTTAAAAGTTGAACCAATCAATATTTTAGTAAATTTTACATTTGCATTCTATGATTTTCTTCCATCTGAGAAGCCATTTCCTCGGATGCAAGATAAAGATATGAGTGTGGTTGGTAATGAACGGTTGGTAAATGTTGACCGTTAACGAAGAGAAACTTATCCAAATGTCTATAAAAGTCTGAACTTTGAAGAGACATCAACACATTTTCAGGGGTCGAAAATTGTTGGCGAATCCCTCCAACTGAGAGAACTGTAGGAGTGTTTCGGTACTAAATCATGTATTATATTAAATTAAATATATGTCTAACTATTGATAAAAAACGAATTATCCTACATCTAAATCACGCTCTATTACAGCCAGTTGGAAACCTTTTGGCAGAAAACTCAGAATCTCATAAGCGACCAAGCATCCCATAATCCCTCCACCGAGGACAATAATATCATAAAATGCACGGAATCCTGGTTTATAGAATCGAGTCTTGGGTTTGGGACTTAATTGATCCAAAGCACGATGGATTCCATGTATAGGGCGTACTGTTCCATATGAGCTTTCAAAGGGTTTTTCAAAAGGTTTTTTAATGAGAGAATATTTAGGATTACGAGGTGTTGTGACAACCTTTCCGGTATCCCTATCAATGCCCATGATGCATTTATCATTTTTGTACAGATCCTCTAAGAAGTTATTGAAGGAATCACTATTTGAGGTTTTGATATAGGGGTCCTCTCTCGGATCGGGTTGTTGAATGGGATTCTATGAAGAATATACCGCTTGAGATATCATAATACTATATTACATATAAATATATATTTAATTAGTTAAAAACATACCTTAGGTTTTAATACACGTTGTGGCGGGGGGTGAGAAAGAGGTAATGAGGGCGTAAGTTGGGATAGGGAAGACTCTGGTATCTTAAGGTGAATTTGAATGGTTCTGCGAAGAAGCTTTTGAAGACGAAACATGTTATTTCAGTATTTTTTACTACTTACTATATAGTAAATAGTAAAAAAAAATAGACAGTAACATTTATTATTTTCTTCAATTTTTGAGAATTTGCTTCACGGAACTTTTCAAATTAATTATAAAATACCGCAACCTATTTGATCCGTAATGAGTCCCAATCCCACAGAATCATATCAGGATTCTGTTTATCGAAAATGGATAAATCGAGAAACAATGATGAACTTAACCGTTTTAGATTTAAGTTTTCATTCAAAAGGTTTTTATTCTCTTTTGTCTTCATGCAATGGAGCTACAGCCGTATATAATGTTCAAAAGGATTTGTCTACATGGATGACCGTCCATGAAGTGATTCAAAACAACAATCCATCCATTCAATGCTTTTACTCGAGTGATCTCAAAAGTATTAAATTACCCTCTAAAGTAAGTGTTTGATCCATCATGTAGTAATTAATATCAATTACATGAGCTCATAGGTAGATGTGATAATTACAACTTCAGCTAATTCGCATTTTTTCTATGATTATGGCCTTTTGTGTGATATGATGGAAATCAGGGATCGCTATTTAGAAAAAGAAAAGGGACTTATGATTCCTGGGCACTTTTCTTTATACCTATGTGCAATTCAAGACCCTGTTTATAAGGAAGAACACATCAATATTTGGAAGACTCAGCAAGTCTTTGGATTCGATCTCAGTCCAATGATGAAGAAAGCTGTGGAGGAAATACATTATCGCAACATTCAGTATGAAAACGTTATTTCAGATTCAGTCAAATTGCTTGATGTTGATTTGATGAATGGGACGACCAAGGATCTTGAAATGATCACTATTTTTTGGAATTTATCATTTTTTCAGTACCTTTCCCAGTTGCCCCACCTTGTTATTCATAATTCAGTTGTAATTAATTATGATTTTAATTGTAGAAGAGTGCAACGTGACGCAACTGGGACAAAGAATAGCTCTTATTAATTTTCAGTGAGTCAATTTTCGACGCTCTCTTGATTCATTTCGTCGTGTCACTAGGTGATGAGAAATATGAGATTTCACCAAGACATCCTTCTAATTTGGGATGTCCAGTCTTTTTCTTAGATAGTCCTTATCATGTTATCCCGTCAGATGAACTGAAGGGAAGAGTCGATTTTCAACTGAATCGAAGAAGTAAAGACTCCAGCATACATTTCAAACTTGACAATATGAAAGAATTTTCATTTAAAGTAGTATGAAATCATCCTTGAAATAAATTTGGTGTATATATATTGTTTTTCTCTTAAAATATTGCAGCCAATTTAAACAATTTTTAAAGCTGGAAACACTCAGTATTTTTTTTGTTTTGTTCTATCAACATAAGTATTTAACTTTATAATAATAATAATTAGTTGAGTTTAAAAAAATATGAATATAAATATAAAATATTATAAGCTTACATCAGTAGCAGCAATAAACAAAATATATATCATTAGTGTATATATATATATATAAATAATTATAATTAGAAAGAACAGATCGTCATTTAATATAAGTGTATTAAAAAAATTGATAAAATAAAAATAAAGGATATATCAAGATTTAGTCAGTTGAGGAGGAGGAGGATAGGTTGTTTCCAATCACAGCATTAAAATTTGATGACGACGATTTTTTGATTCTGACATTACTCACATGCCAATTTAGATTTCTACTTTCAATCCTCTCACACTTGGGACAAGTAACAAGGGATCCAGCACACTCTTTATGGAAGACCGTGAAGCATTTTTCACATTGAGATATTTTTTCAAGCTCAAAGGGATAGAGAGGTTTGTCATTTCTACAGATCTCGCAAATGAACCCATGGCCTTTGCAGATGAGGCAAGTTAGTATATGAGACCTAGCATAGCTATCGAGTGATTTCAATAGAGAAGGAAGGATCCCCAGAAAGGTTTGTTCCATGTCAGCAAGTGAATATATATCCACATCATGAACGAGATAGGGTCTACTCTCTACAATTTTCTCAAGGTGAAGGAAAGCGTTGGAATTTTGAGTACAGGCTTTGAGGTATTGATACTGGTAATTGACTTTTTTTCTCAAAGTGAAAAGTGCATCAAGGTCACTTGAATAGGCAAAGAGCCCACAATTAAAGGACTGTACGTTGATAATGGCTTCTGATTTGATGGCATCTAAAAAGATTTTGGCTTTCTTGCTCACAGGGTACTTAGTGAAATCCCAATTGAAAACTACTTTGTAGGGTATTAGTCGCATGTCATCTACGTGACAGTCTGTACAATAGTATTTCTTGGAGTAGGCACAAGTTTTATAGGGACCAAATACAGTTCCAACGGTCTTATTACAATTAAAGCACTCCCAATTTTGATCATCCAAGCCCTGCTCTCTTGTCACAATATCAAAACAGCTCATAAAATATTGAGACTCAAGTTGATTTAAACCACCGATATGGATATCGGGTTTTGAAGAAAATCCATAATTAACACCATCGTGACTCTTTGGAAAAGTATCAAAGTAATGTCGTCGACTAAATGGATCCCATGCATCTACAAATCCGGATAAACGTGTTCCTTTAGATCGTTCCATATTTTCATGACAGGAGGATGTAAGTTCACTCATTATGGAGCCTTGGGCTGTAGGATTCTTCTCAGAAGCGGCATGATTATGATTATTTGTATCTTCAATCTTGTGTTCTTCCTCTGAAAGGGAAGGTTCCTTACTTTCCACCATGCTTGAGACTTCTTTATCCCCTTCTCGTTCAAAGTCACATTCTTCAGAAGAAGAAAGGTCAGAGTCTTCTTCTGTAGAGTTCAAATCTTCTTTGATGACTTCTTGAGCTTGATCACTTTTGACAGAAGAAAGAGAAGAGCTTTGTAAAAAAGAATTAGGAGGCGTCATGAAGTCTGCCATTGGAGGACTCATGTTTGATTTAATATCACTCATCGAGGGAAAAGATGATATTGATTTAAGATGTACACTGGACGGAGGAGACAAATTGGATGGATGCAGAACATTACTATTTAGTGTTGTGGATGCGACGGGTGATCCTGATATGGGAGTTGAGGACTGCAAAATCAGTCTCAATGCTTCTTCTTCGTTTAGCAAACCTCGCATGATGGAGTTTTCAACGGGACGAATTGAACTTTTATCATTGTCTGTGATCATTGGTTCTGAACATTTCTCATTATTAGGGGCAATTCTTCCAGCATCTTCCTCCACCTCCTCCCCTTGATCATCCTCGTCGAGAAGCATCATGCTTGCGTCCACAGCTACAGAAATTGTCGATTCTTCTAAAATTCCAGCAATGGCAAGAGGTGTACTCTGCCATTTATTGAGGATTGATGAATTGGTGGCTACATCAAAAGTAAATATTTCTAAGCCATTGATGAGTCTCGTGGCGATATCCAGACATTCAAAATCACGAATGAAGGCGTGGGCATGATAATATGAACGAGAAGAAGCTTTATCTTTTGCCATAGAATGAAGGTAACTAGTGAGTAATCCTGCATTAATAACGACTCGAATCCATGCACGGCATCGGCCAATATCTGTACTAATTTGAGAGAGGGAGTTGACTTTATCGATATCCTCGCGATGGGAGAAGATGAGGAGATAAAGCCAAAAGCTAGGTTCAGGAATAGAAGCTGACCTGAAATGTAAAGAAAGAGAATAAACTATGGTTTGAGCCATATTAATCAATAATGAATATTAGTTACCGATCTCCTGATGTAGGCCCAAGTGCAAATGAAATTTTTCCTAGGATAGAGTCTTTAAGCCCATGAATAAACATGGCTTCGATGGCGGATAATGTTTGTCCAGAGATGCGATTGGATAGAATCTTGTCTCCATTCTTTCCGTAATGCACTTGAATTGCCTTAATGGATTCCGAGAGTCGTTCCTTGATCCTCCCTTTGATTTTGTGGGCGTCTTCTGCATCTAGGTTTCTAGCAGTACCGTGAGCACGATTGAAGAAGGAAGGCATCCTTTCGAGCACACTTCTTCCCTGGAAGATGCCAAAAGGCAAAAATTAATGAGTCTTCAAACAATCCACTCGGATCATAGAGGAGTTCCGAGTCTGGAAAGGGGCGGAATGAGGGTCAGGCCAAGTGGAGCTTCAAAGGGGTAAGACTAGTTTGAGGAAACTTGATTTAGACTAATGTTCCGTAACCCTGACTCCTTGTCTGGGAGCGTGGAGTGGAGCTAGGTAGCTGGGTCTCGGGCGCTCCAGTCTGAAATTAGGTAATGACTGATGACGTCATACATCAACTTGGATGACGTCATACATCAACGCCCCTTTCCCCACTTCACGGACAGCTCAGCTCTAGCCCAGGATGGACTCCGACTTGGCTCTCGCTCTATCAATCCAGAATGACTTTGATAGGGAATGGAAGGAATTATCGCTAGTGCCGTCTGGAGTGGGAGAAGCGTCTCTGAGCACGGATAAAGAGAATGAAGAACTCCCCATCATTGGACCCGAGCTTGAAGATTTGGATCCCACTCCGGACTTGCATCAACTCTTTATCAGATTTGATACCCGATTTTTTTGGGGCTACCTCAAGGCTTGTGAAGTAAAATGGTCACCTCGAATGACCCTTTGTGCGGGTGTGTGTTCCTATCGGAGACGGGAGGGATATTGCTCCATTCGGTGAGGAACTTTTAACTTACCATATAGTCGATGAAATAAGTGTTCCGAATGTTATCTATCAACATTTTCTTTCACTAGGCTCAGTATCCCGCTTCTCAAACTTCGCCCCCGCAAGGATTTAGTTGAAACTCTCCTACACGAAATGATTCACGCGTATCTCTTCGTTACTGACAGAAACGATAATCATGATGGTCATGGCCCTGAATTCCATAAACACATGCATCGCATCAACAAAGAAACTGGAACTCAAATTTCCGTTTATCACAATTTTCACGATGAGGTATGAAATAGAAGGGTGACTTCTATATTGTTATAGCCCCTGAAATCAGTGAACACACATTATTATGTATGATAACTTAACTCTAGGTTAAGTTGTACAAACAGCACTGGTGGAAATGTGATGGACCATGTGTCAATAGACGACCCTTTTTTGGCTTGGTAAAACGATCTATGAATAGAGCCCCAGGACGGTATGACACTTGGTTTGCAGAACATGAGCGCTCTTGTGGAGGGACTTTTCAAAAAATAAAGGAGCCAGAAGGCTATGGTCTAAAAAAGAAAAAGAATGCAAAAACGAGGGCAAATGCAAAAAATGTCGATGAACCCCCTACGCAACAGGATATCCGATCCTTGTTCAGCAAGCAAATCAGTTATGAAAAGGCTCGGGAAAAGTCTTTCAGTGGTCAAAATATAGTTGGATTTGGGGGTTTAAGCTATCCCTCCTCTTCTACCAAAAGTAAGAGTAAGCCTCAGTCCTATTCTTATTGTATATTATTAGTAACAATATAAAAAATCATTTTTAAACTTATTTGGACTAGAAGAATGGAGGAGCAACGGATCTTCATTATCTAGAACAAGTCCATCAAAAAAAAACAATGCCACTTCTTCGACAGGCGTGAGTAAATCATTAGAATTTCTAAATGTGAAGAGACAATCAGAGACAGCTAATTCTCACACATCTGTTCCTTCTAACTCTATACCAAATTGGAAGGTCTCAACGCAGCTTCAAACAGTTAGGGATGCCCGGCTTAAAAAATTTTCTAATTCTACAGAAGGGTCATTAAGGAAAAAATTCAAACCCACATTTGATTCATGTAAAAGTAATGACAAATTATTATTAGTTGGGGATAATTCTAATCCAACTTCTCCTCCTCCTCCTCTTCTTGACTCATCCATTGAAATAATAGAAGAACCTAAGAATGAAAATACTGGAAGATATTCTAAAATAAATACTCAATTAGAAGTGCCTTGCCCAATTTGTAATGAAACGTTCATCGAAAGGGCAATCAACGCCCATTTGGATGTTTGTTTAGAAAGATGCGGTGAAAGTTCCTCTAGAATAAATGATTAAAAATTAGTATTAATAAATTGACTGTGATTGAATATAAATTAACTCGGTAATTTAATTAAAGTGTTTAATGCAATGTTTGCTTTTTAAAGTCCGTTTTATCATAGGTGGTAGTTTCAAAACTTTTTTATAATAATTAATTAATATTTATATTTACATACATATCAATAATTGATAAATATATTTTCTTGCTAGAATGTAGAATTTTTTTATGTGATGATCATGCTGGATCTGTTATTGGAATAAACATTGTTTCAATTCTAGTATTAAGTCGGATGATTATTTTTAAAGGAAATGAAATCAAATGAGTATATTTATGAGGAATGTGGGTGTATCGTAGTTAGTTTTTCTTTTTTTTAGATATTCTGCAAAGGCCCTTGTGGAATCCAGTTTTGCAAGGAAGGCGTTGTTCATTGGATCTTCCTTCAAGAATGTTTTTTCCTGTTTTACTTCAAGATGCAGAGCTGTGAATTGTGATATGTCTCGCTTATTTTTAAAGTTTAATTCCCAAGTATTTGGTTTTGTAAACCATGTGCCATACTTTTTATGGTCAAATGGCTTCAAACTAATATCTTTCTCATCATTTTCTCCAATATCAGACCCATCATCCTTTTGTACAATCTTTCGTTGCTTTAAGAGTCTTTTCCTTTTCACAATTTTATATTTTTTCTTAAACTTCTTCTTGACTATTTGAGAAGTAGCGATAGAGGCAAGGTCTCTTGTGTTCGTCTTCCTCAAAACTTGCTTTGGAACAACCCTTCCCCATTTGTTTTTATTGTTTCCAGATTGATCCCTGTAGCCTTTATCACTCATAAGAAGAGATGCACCAGTGGCCTGTTCTCCAAATTTTACCCAAAATTTTAGACCCTCAGCTAATTTGGATTTGTTGGGATTTGCAGACTGAGCTGTATCAAATAATGCTTTGATTTGAGATTCAGGAGTGTTGTTGATGTTTTCATCTTCTCCAACGGGAAGGCTTCTTAGCCATGCACAAAATTCACTTGTTATCTAACAAAATATGTAATACATCAGACTATGAAACAAGTGTTTAAACATTTTTGATATATATTTCTGAATATTCAAATTCATACCTGTCTACTACTCCTGATTTTGAAATTACCTTACGTACCTCTTACATCTTACCTGCATATTGATATATGTTCGTTGATTTCATGATAGCATAAATATCATTCATAAAAATAATAACAATGTCGACTCTCGGACGAAAAACCGGGAGTATTACAGGGTCTCATTTCTCTGTTGCTTCACATGCATCCACTTTACGATCAACACGCCACGGAGGCTCTAGATCTGCTCGATCCTCACACTATGAAGCTCTACCTTGGTACAAGAAGCCTTTGCTTAAAAATGCTCTTTACACAAATCTCCAAAGAGGAGCTTGGCACGTTGGTTTTTACTCATTAATACTAAGTATTTGGACTATATTTACTTCGTCCTTCGATATATACTGCTTAGAAGAGGCAAAGCCTGGTACGAGTCATACTGGGTACTACATAATCAGTTTTGAATTCGTTTATGTTGGAAATCCTCATGTGAGGAATTTACTCATTACTGTGAGCACCTTCAGTTTATTTGGAGGAATAGCTCTCTGTGTGACAAGCATTTTATTACTTAATGGACTCCGAAGGGAGTATGAGGTTTCATTTAAGCCCTATCTCTACGTCATGGGATTCTTTACTGTATGGAAAATGTTTGCTTGGTTATTTTGCGCTGTGGTGAATGACATGATTTTTGCCTATCACATTGTCATGTTTTTTGCCTGGCTTACTTTCAACGTCCTGAATATCATGAGCTGGATGATTATCTATTCCTTGTATTTAGAACTTTGCGACATAACCAAGTTACAAGACTTAGCTCGATTAAAAATGGATACTATGAGCTCCCTTCCAGCTTCTAGAGCTCAGTCCTTACTCTCGAGACCTATTTCGCCTTATAATTCCAATCAACCAACACCTTTGGATATGAGAACGCTGCAATACAATAGTAGAGTCCCAGGTCAAAGGACGGATACACTTACCTCAACGTCCAAGCCAACAGATATTTATTAAAAAACTTGTGTGTAACCACTATTTTTTTATGAAAAAAAAGAACTTAAATTCCTAACATTTTACAGAAATTTGATAAGATAAGGAAATTATAAATGTGTTATGATCTTACTCTACTTGTTCGTTCTTCTGCTTTCCTTGTCAGTTTGTCATCACTTTTTGCAGGTCCTTTTGATGTCTTGACGATGTTATTTTCGTCACCAGGTTCTTGAACCCCCATTAGATAGATCTTTTTTTGTTCTGTGTCAGCCATAGTATTTTGAACAACGCTAGATCCGAAGTTTAGCCATGATTTAAGACCCGTAAGTAATCCAGATGCAGCTATTTCCTCTATACCCTCCCCTTCATCGACTTCATCCATTCTTTGGATAAAATCATCATAAATGTTATTTCTGTTGAACCTCAGCTCTTCTGATGTTTTAGTAGAATCCTTCATGTGTGCCTCATCCCGTGAAGAAGTTTCCACAACACCGGAATCTTTGTCCAATGCATTTACATGCTCAGGTACCTCCCATCCAAGTTCTTTCCCAATAGTGTCCATAAGCCCTGGTGGCAGGTCTGACTCAAGAAGAAATTTACCTTTAATTGTACCCTGTTTAAATTAGAATCTTTTTAAAGACCCGTGTTTAATTTATATAATTAACTCATTTAGCTCTTACGACAATATTGCTACTCATCCTTTGGCTGAACATCAACTTTTTGGTCATTTGAATAAAGGACAGATGAGACGGACCTTTAAGAGATGTTTTGCTTCTTTTAGAACTTAAATCATATTTCCTTTTAAGGGTAGCTATGTTTGTTATCCATTTGTCTGAGCCAGGGATTCGAGTGGAGGGATTCATGCTTCCTGTGTAAAATCTTCTGTTTATGATGATCTTTTTAAATAACTACATAAAAAAAACCAATAGATTCTTGAGAGTAAGTTATTGATCAAACATCCTGTGCCTTGACCTCGATCTAATTATTTTTTATATGGATATATGATTATTTAATAATTCTAATTAATGAAAAAACTTTGAGCCTTAAATCATTTCAAACAGCTATTCTTTGAATGAATGTATTATAAACTAAAACAATTAAAATTAAATTTTGTAAACGGATTGCGTCTTGTATATTTTTGAATAAAGTGCAGAGGAGCAATATAAATATAATTAATCAATCAAAAAGTGTATTTGATGAATGATCTGCAACTATCGTTCCACGTTTGGCATATAGGTTTAAATCTAATATAATGACATTAATTACTATCATGCGTATTATTCAATTATGAAAGTTGTCTCAGTGAATATTGAATGACAGTAACTCTGAGGCAAGTTTTTTTTTCCTTACGGCTTTCTTTTTGCTAAGTCATAATAACACAGCTGTAGATAATCTGATTTCAATTCATACTGATATTTACTCTCTGTTTTACCAAGCAAGTCACAAGTATATATTATTTAAGTCATACACACACACACACACACACACAGAGTTTCCTTTGTGATGGATAAATATATGTACAAGGATTAAGCATACTAAATGTAGTTATTATGTAAAAATATACAAAAAACATGATTTGAGGTAGGTCCTTTGTTCCTTCATTACATTCTATGTATACTTATTTCAGTCTCCTTATCATTCATCACTGACCTTTGAGAGTGGAATATTACTACAACTTCCTGAGTATTTTGGGGCGTAAATTTAATCTCATAAATTTTAAGGAGAGCAAGATTAGATTTGGACCATTTGTTGGTGTGGGAGCGAACTAGAAAAAAAATAAAAATATAATATAATACATAAATAATTTTTGTTTTCCTTAGCGAGTACTACTATTTTATGTTACTACTACCTCTGTAGTAGTTTATTTATTTTTTTTACAGCCTTCTGTATGTCAAGAATTAAAAAATACGTTTCATTTTAATTCCAAATTATTACTTACTACGAGAGTAGTGAAAGTTCAAAATATACTATAAGTATTACTAATCATTATTACTTTAAATAAATTCTGAATATTTAGTGACTTAAAATGTTTCGAATGGACCATGAAGAGAATTTGGTATCATGAATGAACCTTTCAACTGCAGATAGCTTAATTGTTTAATGTGATTTTTGTTTATTTTTTTAGAACCAAGAGAGCACGCACAACGACTACGAAATGAACGGATCCAAGCAGGTTAGTATTTCCAATTAATTATTAATGACACATTTATATAATATGTATACTAATACAGGTAATTGTCGGAATCTGTGCCATGGAGAAAAAGTCTCTCTCCAAACCCATGAAAGAGATACTTAGTCGATTAGAAGAATTTGAGTACATCAAAACCCTAACTTTTTCAGAGAGTGTGATCCTTAATGTAGGTTCATTACGGGCTATCACACAAGCCCATAAAATTAGTATTGATGACTTCATTTCTCTTTTAGGGCTCAGTTGAAGAATGGCCTCTAGTTGATTGTCTCATTGCCTTTCACTCTAAAGGCTTCCCTTTAGAAAAAGCCATAGAGTATGCAAAAATGAGAAAACCCTACATTATCAATAACTTGGAGATGCAATATGATATTCAGGATCGACGATCCGTTTATAAGACCATGGAAAAAGAGGGGATTGAAATTCCTCGACATGCCATTCTAGATAGAGACTCAGATGATCCAGCTCAGAATACCCTTGTTGAATACGATGATCATGTTGAAGTCAATGGGGTTACTTTTAATAAACCTTTCGTTGAGAAACCCATATCTGCTGAGGATCATAATATCTTCATGTATTATCCGACGTCAGCAGGTGAGTTAATAATATTAATAACCATCTAAAGACATAGGATGATAAGTGATCAGAACATATTATGGTCTACACATGATTACCCCTTAAATGAGTCTTGAATCAAACTTTTAAGAGCTCAGATTGTAGAATTAATAATTAATTATTATTTATTTTCAACTCATGCATTTGACATTATACACGTTTTACGTTCGATAAAAGAGTTGGAAATATTATATGTTTGTACAATAAATAACTTTATTTTACTTGTTGCTAGTTAAAACTCGTTTCCAACTTCTTGCTTGAACAGGGATTGCTAACTAAGCACACTCTTAACTCTTATTATAGCATCATCGACATTGTCAATAATAATAACTGTGCAGACACATATATATGAATATGATTATGATGAAATATTAGTGAATATGAATTAAATATGTATTTGAACTAGGAGGTGGTAGTCAAAGATTATTTCGAAAAATTGGGAGTCGAAGCAGTGTGTACTCTTCAGAGTCTGGAGTGCGTAAAACAGGATCCTATATATATGAAGACTTTATGGCCACTGATGGTACAGATGTCAAAGTATATACTGTAGGACCTGACTACGCACATGCAGAGGCAAGAAAGTCTCCAGCTCTTGATGGTAAAGTTGAACGAGACTCTGAAGGAAAAGAAGTTCGATATCCTGTAATTCTATCAAATAAGGAAAAGTTAATTGCACGTAAAGTTTGTTTAGCATTTAAACAAACTGTCTGCGGATTTGATTTACTCAGGTAATAATTATATTAACAAATTAGTATCCAATATTTTTATAGGATCCATATATTGTATAATATAATTTTGCGTCTCTGATACATTAAAAAATTATAATAATAAATAGGGCAAATGGGCGCTCCATTGTCTGCGACGTAAATGGTTTTAGCTTTGTGAAAAACTCATCTAAATATTATGATGATTGTGCCAAAATTCTTGGGAACATGATCTTAAGGGAATTGGCACCTACACTCCATATTCCATGGAACATTCCTTTTCAATTGGATGATCCTCCAATTGTTCCGACGACAGTTGGAAAAATGTAAGTTATCACTCTAAACTATCTAATGTTATCATAAAGACATAACAATGTAGAAGATTTTTTGTTCAAGTCATCTTTATGACTTTAAAAAAATCTTGTTTTGAAGTAACTAAATTTTGAAAATATTTCCAATACTAGGAATACAACTGGAAATATATACCTACTTGTCAAAATTATGACTATGTGCTTTTTTTTTATATAAAATAATCTTTAGGAGTAAAAGTAAGGCCTTAATCATTGTATTCGTAGATTTAGTGTAGTAGGATTTTTTTTTAAATAAAAATAAAATACAGTCAAATTCAGATGAGATCAACTTTTTCTTTTAAAAACAATTTGTACTCCATAAAAGACTTTGTATAAGAGTATCATTAATATATTATTTAAATTCTCCGGATAAGAGTAACTTTTAAAACCTTGAATGGGTCTAAATATTTTGATGAATACATGTAAGGGCAGTGATTAAGTAATATTTCTGTATAAATTATAGGATGGAGTTAAGATGCGTTGTTGGAGTTATACGACATGGAGATCGAACCCCAAAACAAAAAATGAAACTTGAAGTTAGACATCCCAAATTTTTTGATATATTTCGCAAATATAGTGAAGGTCATAAATTTGCACGGATTAAACTTAAAAAACCACAACAACTACAGGAAATCCTTGATATTGTGAGGGAGCTTCTCGAACAAATTGATCGAGGATCTTCTGAATCTGAGCTCATAGAGGAAAAGAGAAGTAAACTTGAGCAAATTAAACATGTACTTGAAATGTATGGTCACTTTTCGGGCATAAATAGAAAAGTACAGCTCAAGTATCAACCAAAGGGTAGACCTCGAAACTCGAGCTCTGAGGATGGTAATTATATGCTATATGAGATATAAGTTGAGCATTATGTTTTAATGTATTTTTAATATTGTTTTTTTTTTTTTTTTAATCAGAGCTACCCAAGGAACCGTCCTTACTCTTGATATTAAAATGGGGAGGGGAACTGACTCCCATTGGTCGAGTGCAAGCTGAAGAATTAGGAAAAGTCTTTCGATGCATGTATCCAGGAGGACAGGGTAATAATAAATTGTATTTGGTCATTTCACCCAGATTTGATTTTTTTTAAATTACCAATTATCTACTTTCGTTAAGTATATACACAGTGTGCTAATTATTTAGCTTTACATCGTTTTTTGTGCCTATTGACTACATATTTGATATAATGTATTTGAAAAATTACGCTTTTTATATTGGGGCTGAGGCTGACATATTTTGACGCTAGTTATATACATCAATGATATAATATCATAGCACGATAGTCAACTTTTCGAAAACAATATTTTGAGCCCTTTCCTCAGCCCCAACTGCAATCCACTGATATTTTCAATCTGGTCAAAATTTACTCGCTGTTGTATGCAACAAAACTCCAAAAAACCGTGAGAACCTTGTGCAGTGCATTATGTCAAGGTGGAGCAATAATATGTGATCAAGCCTTGTTTTTGTAGCATGTTGATTTTATATTATGATACTGAGGATGCGTTGATGTGGATGTGGGATGAGGTTGAAAATGAACATTTTTGATGCAGGCATGAAATATTGCCTTTACTCAACTTATTTTTGTCCTTTTACTTATTTAATAGCCTCTACAGCTCTTGATGTCATGGAAGTCGATGCAAAGCTGAATAATTAATAACACCATATTATGTATTTATTTATTTATTTTAATTCATTTTTGTTTTGCTTCTTGTTTCTTTTAATTTTTTTTTTAATTTTTTTTTTTTTTGTATACTTACTTTTGTATGTATATGTATCATGTAATTAGAGTCATTATATATATGTATATATAAGTATCTGATTTGTATGGTTACATGAACATTGCATATTAACAACAAGAACCTCCTAATTTAAAATAATAAGCAAATTATTTGTTGAAATTAATACATCAACACTTTGAAACTGAATGTTTCTTGAGACTCAACAACAATTTACAAATCCTTCAAACCTCATGGGGGTAAAACAGTGTTTGTTTGCTACTTAGAAAATATTTTTGAAAGAGTATTTTAAAAATGACATCAAAAATACTCATTATGATATTGATTATTGTTATCGCAATGATTTAATTAAAGACATCCTCCTCCTTTCTCGTTTTCCCTCTCCTCACTGTAACCCCTTGACCCACCACTCTAAACTTACATAAAACAGACAATTTTTCTTCCTTACTTCAGTTGTTTTCAAGTCTTACTGGAATCATTACAGATTTGTTGATTGGAGGTCTTCCTCCTATAATGGAAGATTCAGAGAAGATTAGAACAAACACAATTAATGGTATGTAAATTTAATGTTTTATTCAGTCTCTTTTTTTTTCTCTTCTTCTTTAATTACATACATCATCATTATGTAGAATTACATTCAATCTGAATTACTATAATTGCTCAACTGATGGAAGATACATATATGTAAATAATGGAGTATCTATTCATCCCTATTTGTCATGGGGATTTTTTTAAAAAAATAGATATTTACATACATATTTTATGAACTACCATGGTCCACACCATCAATTAGACATTTAATTTTATACCTAGTAAAACTTGAATCTACCTGATGTTAACATTACATACTCTCTATCCATTTTGTTCTTTTATCAACAACATTTATACTCTCTCTCTCTCTCTCTCTCTACATATATAATTCTATGCAATTAAATCATTAACACTTTTTACCCTCTATTTAACATATACTTGGTTCAAGAAGGTTTTACATATTTTGTGTATCGTTCCTCTTACTAATATGAATTCTTATTAATTATTATTATTATTAGTTATTACTAGTAATTGAATATTTTTTTGTTTTTTTGGTTTGACTCCTTAGTTACTCTTAGATCATGATGACCCCTAAGATTTTCCCTTCTTCTTTTCCTACACAGGGGAATATGCTGGAACTCAAGGCTTGGGTCTTCTTCGCCTTCACTCAACATATCGTCATGATCTGAAGATATATGCCTCAGATGAAGGAAGGGTACAAATGACGGCAGCTGCATTTGCCAAGGGCCTTCTTGCACTGGAAGGAGAGCTAACCCCCATTCTAGTTCAAATGGTTAAATCTGCAAATACAAATGGTCTCTTGGATAACGAAAGCGATAGTTCGAGCAAGTATCAAAACACGTGAGTGCTGATGTTCATTGTTAATAATCTTTGTCATATTACTTGAAGGAAATAATGTCAGTGAGAAGAGGAGTAATGGGAGTAAGAGTATTAATATACGGAGGAAATTGTTTCATTTGTACCATTATGATCGAAGTGCAAATACCAGGAGAAGGTGCTCGTGGTTTTATTCGGGGGTCTTTTTCTCTTCTAAATCCATACATTATTCGCACATATCAGGGGAATCGGAGAAGCGACTTAAAGCATTAAGGAGGCAATTTGCCTTCATACAAATTTTAATTTTTGAGCTAAATATATGAGTGAATATTAACAATTTATTGGATGCTCAAATCTCCCTCTGTTCCCCTGTCCCTACTCCGACGCCCCTGCTTATGTACAATATAAAGAAATGTACCTACAATTTACTGCGAAGTAAAAATAGATTTCAGATATCAGTTTTGGATTATTAAACGTATTTTAATACGATAATATCCTACATACCCTTTTTTCCGGTTCTTTTTTGGTTTTTTGTTGTTGGATGAACACCTATTTATTTTTGATGCGAGTTCCTTACTTCTTTAATTACACCCCTAATTCCTGTATTTACTTTTCATTTTGTTTTTTAAAGAGAGTTGAACCCCAGAACTCCATGCTATTTCGTTCCTGAAGGAGCCTAAAAAAGCGATGCAGCCGAGTTCTGAATCAACGCCAACGGTATGTGGCCGGCCGAAGCACGAACTGTTTTTACAATACAATACTTAAGCTCATATGAGCATCAAAAGCAAAGTTTTCTCGACATTTTGCGTCGAACTCCTTCGAAATGATGATGTAGTTCAGGGATTCTACTGTATTCAGTACATGCTATAATCAATATTGAATATTACTGTTTCCAATTAATTTGAATTTACTATACTGACTCTTAATACAGTATATATTTAAGTAATCAATGTTTAATAACCTCTCTCCACTCCCTTGTTTTAGTATTTTATATTACCTATATTGTATCGAAAAAGTGATGTCCTGGGATAATTAATGTTGAGTATGTACGAAATCCATCCCTTGTATGTGTGAACGAAATCATGCTTTCTATTGATAACTTTGATGTTTACATACATAAAGTATAATTGAAAAAACATTATTTTAATTTTGTTATCCTATTAACCGAGAAGCATCACTTTAAAAATGAAGCAAAGTAATGTAAATTTGACTTTATTTCCTAAAAAAAAAAAACTACCTCATTCATTAGTCATTACTAGTTAAATAGTTTATACTTCCTAGAGCCCGACCAATATGGATTACTGGGGTCAACACTGATCATTTAGTTGCTACAAAAACCGATTAAGTATACTAATTCAACTCGTGCAGTCCTATTTTTATCTCAGATAATTATTAGTCATTTTGAAAAATATCAATTTATTAAGTATGAAATATGTACATATTATAGTACTTAATAATGAATTCCAGGTCCAAACTTTATTGATCATTTTGTGAGTCCTGACCTTATTTTGCCTGGCCTTAAATTAAGAGATTTAAAATGGCCGATTTGGCCACCTTTTAATTGATAATACTGACATACGGTATGTATAGTCAGTATTGTAGTCGGGTTTTTTAACTAGCTATTTTCAAATCACGAAACTGTTAATTTTCTCTGCAAAATGCTCATGGCCCATCGGCCATCCCTAAATGTGGTTAGTAATTTTAATTTCTTCTTTCATTTCTTTTGAAATCGTTGATTTTGTTCCTTTATATTAAAAAATTGGATTTTGTTTTTAGGGTAATAAAAATCGGCAATTTCGGCAAATTAAACTGAACCTCTCCAAGATCGGTAGGGCTCTAGTAATTATATACGGACGTATTTAAAACGAGTACATACATATTGTTTGATTAACGTTTTATAGATGGTTTGCATTTGAAAGTTGTACTAATTACAATAAAAGTATAAACGTCCTATACATAAATTGTCATTGTGATGATTATTACTTGACCTTAAAGTGTTTTTATGTTTTTGAATCATTCGTTCAAATTATTATTTTTTTTATTATTGATGATGAATTAATACTATTCATTACTTTATCCTTTCTTTTATATCTTTCTAGAGTAAAGGTCAAGTTGCACGAAATGATGCAGATGTCACAGGACTTTACACCGGAAGAGGAGGAAAAATTGAATCCCTGCTCACAAATATCTGTTGCTAATGCTTTAAAACTTATTCGTAATCCAGCTAAATGCTGTAATCATATTTACCAATTAATTCAAATACTCAATGCTGATATAAAAATCAAAAGGCAGAAATTGACAGATGCTGGTGCGAAAACCTTAGTTATCCTCATCTAATTAATTCTCTTTTTCTGAATAGAATGATGATTAGATAACCCTCTCTTTTTTCCTTTTTGGTATAGAATTGTATCATGGTGAAACTTGGGAACTCATGGCTCGACGATGGAGCAAATTAGAAAAGGACTTTTGGAGTAAAAATGAACTTTATGACATATCCAAAGTTCCCGACATTTATGATTGTATCAAGTATGATATTCAGCATAATCGTAATATCCTTCCTTCCCCAGAAGCGGAAGAGCTCTATATTTACGCCAAAAATATGGCTGATGTAGTAATCCCTCAAGTATGGGTATACTCATTCAAATTTAATTGTAATTAATTGTAATATAAACATAGGAATATGGAATGACAAGAAGTGAAAAGTTAGCTATTGCACAAGGAATATGTGCTCCGCTTCTCAGGAAAATCAGATCCGATCTACAAAGAAATATTGAAGAAGATAGTTTTGAAGAGGAGTGTGATACTGTCAATCGACTAAATCCTAGATATTCCTCGGGAGTTTCTTCTCCAGGTCGGCATGTTAGAACTCGACTCTATTTTACATCTGAAAGCCATATCCACTCTTTACTCACAGTTCTCTCTGAGGGTGGTTTAGTAGATGTATGTTGGAGTTTTAACTATATATATATATAGTATACTGTATACATAATGGTGTTAATACAGCGTTGTATTTTTTTATATTTTAAGTCTCAAGATGAGCAATGGCAGAGGGCTATGGAATATGTTTCTTTAGTATCCGAGTTGAATTATATGACACAAGTTGTTATTATGCTATATGAGGATCCAACAAAGGATCCAACTTCCGACCAACGATTTCATGTTGAATTACACTTTTCTCCTGGAGTCAACTGCTGCATCAAAAAAGAGCTTCCTCCAGGCCCAGGCTTTAGACCACACTCTAGAAACAATGAACACGGAACTGGTGGTGGTGGAAGTAGTTTGGATAGAAGTCGTGTTCCATCTCGAGATGAATCCACAGAGAATGCTAGTTCAACCCCTCTTTCGCCCGTAAAATGCTCAGTTGATTGTTCTAGTAGTGATTTGAATAAAATATTTAGTTCCATTGATCAAGCGACATCAACAGATGAGGAAGCAGTCCTTGAAACCAATTACTATTCATCAAAAGCTACATCCGAGCCTCGTTCAATTGAATCAAATTCTTCCAATGTTATTCATTGCTGTGAGGACTACTCTAGTTCATCATCGGTGTGCAAGAAAAGTGTTGGCAAAAGGTCTAGGAGTCTAGAGAAAAAAGGCTCAAGACCTAGGTCACTTGATTGTGGGTGTGATAGTAAAGTTAATTCTGCATCCTCTAGTTTTAAAGGTCCTTATTTTCGAACGTTTTCATATTTGGCAAATAATATAGCATAATTATCTTTTTACCTTATTAGAATCTTCTCTCAAAGGGTCAACAACCGCGAAATTGTTTTCCACGGCCGTCATTTCTGGTTCTTCCTCTGCTCCCAACCTCAAAGAAATGTCGCCTGTACCTGGTTCAACTATAGGTAACTTTTTATTCGCTTCCAAAAGTCTAAATTTATTATTTATTTTCAAGCTGTCAGCGCAACTATGCCTACAATCAGACCTTTGGAAACTCTACATAATGCTCTCTCTCTTCGTCAACTTGATGAATTTCTTGGCTACATTACCTCTGCCAATTTTAAAACCCCTAGCACATCCCCACCATTGAGATCATCTTTTTCATCAAAGTCCAATGTTAATAGTCGACCTCCACCACCACCTCTGCGTTTTATGTCGCCTGCCAATAGTAAGACTTGATTTTTAAATATACAAGCCTATACAAAATGAAATGAATGGTATATAATACCATGTTTACATTACATTGACCCTACTTTTAAAAGATATATTGTTTTTATGAATATTTATCTATGAATCTTTCATTTTTCGACTCGTGTAATAACAGAGGAGAAGTGGAGGAGATGTATAGGTCAAAATTGAACCAAGTGAATCAATTTCTGATTCTCCTTATTTCCACTTCCAGGTCTTTAAGATAAGATTTCAAAATTTAAAAATAAGAAAAAAAAACTAGCAAAAAAGGTGTTCCAATGATTTAATTAAGCAATGTTGAAGGTAAGAGATGCAGCTTGTGTGAACTAACACACAACTAACAATGATACTTACATACTTATCATATTTTTCTGCTTTAATCAATATTAACTTTTGCTTAGATTTCTTTGAGGGTGAAGAAGCAATCATTTAAGTTATGAAAAGCTATGATTTTTATTTTAAAAATTGTAAAACATTTTGATCTCAGATATTATTATATTTTTTTTCCTTCTATGAATAACACGGGTTTTAAATTCTAATTTTTAGATGAAATGAGTTTTCGACTAACGATACATTTCTTAATAATACATATAACAGAATTTACATTTACATACTTTGCTTTTTGTTCATAAAGTCTAAGGAAGAAGACCTTCATAATAAAAATATCTTCCTTTTTTTAATATTTTTTTAAGGCTTCAATTTATGGAGTAGTCCGCCTTCATTTGTTTCAAGCGCCGATACATCCCCTGCTCCAATAGACTTCTTTTCTAGGATTCGAATTTTGGCTCTCCAACAAGAGGACAACAACGATTCTGTATGAATTAATCTTATTAATATCACTTATTTTTGCAATAGCCGTTAATATCAAAAAAAAAAAAAAATCCTATGTTGTATACCATCATCCATTTTTACATATCCATATATATTAATGGGTTTATTAATTCATTATTTTATTTATATATTCAAATATTATATAGAAATATTAATTACTCATAGATTTATCATTGTTACGAATAAATATATTATTATTACTCAATCAGCTCATTAAATTAGATAGTACGTGTCTAATTTCCTTGACGTGTACAAAATTGCATTTGTCCAGGTTGGAAGACAATAATATTCTATCAGTATTTTTTATTTCACTTGGAGAAGCACCAACCAAATCACGCAACCCATTGTGGTGAAAAATACCCTTTTTGATGAAAAAATCTTGTTTATAATGGAATATATGTTTGTATACATCAGTAGTATTTTATCGTCGTTGTCAAGTAATAACAGTACCACGAGGGTATTTTAAACAATTTTTCCATTTTAAAGTTATATTTAATATCCTCAAAAATTATTTTGTAGCTAATATACCCACTGCATATTTTCAAAATAAAAACCAAATCAACCTTCATTAAAAGGTTTTATAATATAAATGCTTTAAAAAGTTATTGAAATGATTACTTAGGTTAATTAATTTATCCTTTGAGATTAGTTATCGATTTAAATTATTTGATGTACAAGAATATGTAGTAATTTATAAGGATATTAAATACGACCTCAAAATGAAAGGATTGGTTGAAATACTAACGTGGTATTACGTCAGTATATATGGCAAACTTATACGTCAACAAAAAAATATTATAATTGTTCAAACGTCATATTATTAGATTCTCCACAATGGGTTGCGTGATTTAGCTGGTGATTCTCCAGGTGTAATATAACTTATTGATTCTATATATAATAAATGAAGATCTATATGCATAAGGGAGAGAGAGAGTGAGAGGGAGAAAAAAAAGGGAAGAGATCACAAGATTATGATGGCTCTCTAAATATATATTTCCTTCAATCTTTATTTTTCCTTACGTTAATTCTCTATCAATTTTTAATGATATTACATTACTTAATGAAATGAGCAAGACTCTTTTGAAGCTATTTAAAGTTAGGTTAATCATAACTATTGCCATAGTAAAGTAGGATATTGCAAGAATGTTTTTACTTTGTATATAAAATATATTGCTGAGACGTGGTTCTGTTGTGAAATGAAGAGGGTACGTGTCCATTTTTTTTGCTGTCATTAGTAATAGAGTGACGTCATATTGAGCTGGAAAGGGATTTCTGCAGCCTTGCTGGAGCTCTCAGAGAGTAAGGAAAGTAGAATTAAAAGCAAGTAGCTTGTTAAGGGGAGTGAGTGAAATTGAATGGGTAATGAGGAGTATGTTTTAGCCATTTTAACGATTGTAGGGAGTTTGGTGGCAGTCGTATCTCTTGTTGTCCTCGGATGGTGGGTTATGTGGAAATTGTTTCTCTCTAGGTTCCAATTTATTCGAGAAATTCTTGCCTCCGACCCACAAGTCAAACCCAAAACTAAATTAAGACGTAAAGAGTCGTAAAAATTGTATTTTATTTTATAATATCCGTCATGGATTCCGTTATCAAAGAAGGAAGTCACGATGTGGCCTGGAATGATCCTCCACAATTTGCCTATAATCCTGGATCCACGTAAGTCCACCTTCTCCTACCTTCATTCAAACTTGTGCACATGCTTCATCCATAGGGACAGACGAAAACTCACGCAAAGAATAGGCATGTCTCAATATGGCGAGCCGGTTCAAACTGCTGTAGGAGGGTTCTCAAACCCTGCTCCCAGAGTGGAGCCATCTGCTCATAAAGCCCTTTTAGAAGACGATAAAAACGCTCCCGTCCCTGATCTGAACATCGTATCTCAAGGATTTAAGGCTCTATTGTATGGAAGTCGAGCTGATGACAAGCGCAAAAGAGACATCACTCGAAGAATCGAAATGATGGAGAATAAATGGTCGAGTGGGCTCTTAAATGATGTTGTTATGCGGGGATGTGGGAAAATACTTGATCTATTAACAAAGGCGTCTTTTGATGATGCACTCAAAGTGCAAACGAGGCTGAGTGTAGATTGGCCTGGATTGGTTAATCCTTGGAGTGTAGGCATCAAGCAACTCATTTTGCTGTTGACTCAACAACAGGCAGCATAAATAAGTACTATGTTCCATCGATTCAATATCTATTTTTATAAAAAAAACAACAACAAAAAACACATCAAATCTTACTTGAAACATTTAATGACTTTGCTCATCCTTTAAAAAAACATCAACCATAGATTCAATCCAAGCTAGCTATTTTATTTGTTATTTGGGCTATTCGTTATGTTTACCAAAATCCTTACTCAATGTCTCAACTGCTACCTTGTGTGAAAGCATTTTTCTGATGTCTTTTCAATTTTGATTGATATAATAAATGTAAGCGTACGCTAGCACGGTTTTTTTAAAGAAAAGTCTACTCATTTAATATAAGATATATAATAATTGACACCCCACTAATTTAAGCTCTTGTCTAAACAAAATAATATTAAAATTTAAACTTCTTTTCTCATAGATGAATATGAATAGTGATTCATTATAATTCATATTTTAGTTTAATATATAGTTTATTTTTCATTTTTGGATTGTTAAGTATTTTGGGGGGATTTTATATGAATGCTTATGTATATTTGTAAAGGATACTCAAAAATGCTTTCAACGTGACTGCTTCTAGAGAATATTTATAAACTGTAACTAAGAAAATAAAATTTTAAAGGAACAACTCGAATCAGTTGTGATGTTAATTACTTTTTATATTCATCTATTAATGATATTTGTTGGTAAAAAAGTAAATTAGTAATATTTGTATGACGTCTTATTTAGCCTTCAGCCTATGAGGGGTACCGATACTACCGGACATGACTCAAGGTATTATTCTTAGTATGCTCAGATTCCTAGAAGCCTTTCTTTCCATCGAGTATTATAACTTAATAATATAATACTGAACAATATAAGTCTTTGACTGCTCCTTTCCAAAAAAATTCCTATAACAAGGATTCATTTCTCGATTTGGCGCCCATGAATAGTCGTATAATAACAGTAAGTACTCATAGATCCAAAATATTGATGCTTTTCCTACTTATAGTTTAAACTAGTTATCCTCCAGGTTAAAAAATCATTAAACGAATTATCAATAAATGCGTACATTTATTTCAGAAATTAATATATGACGTATAGTCAGTCTCTATAATAAACCAACCAACTAACTAAATAAATAATTATCAGGTTTATCTAAAGTACAAGTTCATAACACTTTAAAATTAAGACAAATCATAGATATTAAAAATAATTAGAAGACAAAATTATATGGAAATAACCTTTCCTGGATTAAGAATTCCCTTAGGATCCAATGCGTTTTTAATCGACTTCATGACTTGGATCCCTGCAGGTCCATATTGAGCTTTAAGAAGATCTACCTTTCCTGTACCGATACCATGTTCTCCAGTACAAGTTCCACCCATTTCTAGTGCACGTGCGGCCATACGATGAGAAACTTCTTTGCATCTCTTGTACTCATCTTTGTCATTTGGATCGAAAAGTAGGAATGCATGGAAGTTCCCATCGCCGACGTGACCAAGAAGAGGTCCTATTGAAAAAAGGAAATGGTTTACATATATATTACGAAAAAAATGCATTTCCTTGCCTATAAGCTCAGCTTGAATGATATCCTGCCGCGTCATCTCGAGTATTTCAGGTAGGCGTGAAATGGGAACGGCAACATCCGTTGTGACGGATCTTGATCCAGGTTTCAATCCAATGGTTGCCCAAAACAGCTTATGCCTTGCAGTCCATAATTTGTTACGATCTTCTTGTAGAGTAGCCCACTTAAAATCAGATCCTCCATTTTCTTCAGCCAGTGAAGAAACGAAGAGAGTTTGTTCTTGAAGAGCTTCATCACTTGATGCGTGAAATTCGATGAACAAAGTGGGAGTTTCAACGTTATCCAATTTACTATATTCATTGGTTGCCTTCACGGCAACTTCGTCCAGCAATTCTATCCTTGCAATAGGGATACCGCATTGAAGAGTGGAAACAACGGTATCCACGGCTTGCTTTATAGATGGAAATCCAACGACAGCCGAGGATACGCAATTGGGTTGAGGGTGTAGATTAAGGGTAGCTTTTGTTATGATACCTAGAGTTCCTTCTGAGCCGATCATAAGATGGGTCAAATCATATCCAGCAGATGTCTTGCGTGGTCTTTGACCATGAATACCAGCAGTATGAATTATGGTTCCATCCGCTAAAACCACTTCTAAATTAACGCAATTATCTCTAACCGTTCCATAGCGTACAGTATTAGTTCCACTTGCTCCAGTAGCACACATCCCGCAAACGGAAGCATTTGCACCAGGATCCACAGGAAACCAAAGTCCTAATAAATGTATAAATGTTTCATATTTATTAGCAAAAAGAATATATTAATGCCATACCGTCATTTTTTACATGGTGATTAAGAATTTCTCTAGTAACGGCTGGCTCCACGGATATATTAAAATCTTCCGGATGATAGTCTAAAATTTGATCCATTCTTGAAAGATCCAGACAAATGCCTCCTTTTAAAGCAGATATTCCAGCTTCTAATCCAGTACCTGTTCCATATGGAATTACGGGTATTCCATCTTTATTACATAATTTTAAAACCTTAGGATTACAGTAATTAATAAACTTGAATCTAATTCGATATTAATAAAAGTCTGTTACTTTTTCCTTTACAGTGGAAAAGTAACATAAGATAGTTAGATGGATTAAAATTACCTCGCTCACTTCCTCCGTGTTTCCTGGAAATGCAACAATATCTGGTAAGTACCCTTTTTCTGGTCCTTCATCCTGTCCATGTTGAGTTCGGACAGCCTCAGCGACTGATACATTCTTTTGATCTCCTCCTATTATACTCCGTAATTTAGATGAATAGCTTCCAACATCATTTTCTGATAGCTTGAGAAGCTGTAAACTTCTTTTCTGAGTATACTGAGTAACTCCTGGGATTAAACGAGGTATAGACTTGAGGGACTGCATATTTTGAATTCCCGATAAAATTCTACAAAGTAATGGTCTGAATAAAGTAAGATATTAAGCTATACTGTCTCGTCTTCCTTAGTGCTTCAAATTCAAAGACAAAATAGGGCTCGGGCACACATTTGTACAATACATTTATGAGAAAAAATGTCACATATTTTTAAAACCTTTTATTATAATTTATCTATATACTACACACCTTCCCATAATATGAGAAAGCTAGATGCAATATTTGACTGAATGTAATAGCGTAATTACATTCCAAAAAAAAAAATTGCCAAACAGACGTCTTAGTGACGTTTAATTACTTCATCATAATACCACAAAAAGTTTCCACAACTGCATACAAAATTTTGAAGGCAGGGACAAAATATCAAAAAACGCTAGGATTTCGTCCTTTATCCCTGATTTTAATTCATGATTTTACGAACAAATAAGTTTTTATATTAATTACTTTCCCTTCTCGTGTATTGATTGTTAAAAGAACTAAATTTGCAAAACAAAAGAATAAAGTGCAGATGCTTTTCAATACATTTACAACTTGTTTGAATTGAAAAAAAAGGGGAAAGACAACACGAGTGAGCTAAGTTTAATTATGCATATGCCATTACATGTAAAATACCGTTTCATATGAACTAGTTATTCAGCTAGTCTTTACTTTTTTCCTAGGTAAAAAGTAAATTTGAGGATCAGGAAGATAATACAGTTTTGTATAAAACATTAAAGGTCTAAAAAATAAGATATCAAAGCATCTACAAGCTACAAAGACATCGATTACTTCAGACGTCAATTGATTTAATTTTTGAGACGTATATTTGTAGGAATAATATAAGAAGTAAGAGAAGATCTAGATAGTCCATATGTATTCAAAATGGCGAATTCCAATTTTTTAAAAATATATATAGCTTCTAATTTCTAGCTACTTTTCCAGGTAATGTAAAAATAAATATATACCAAATAAAATCACTAAACCAATCCAAAATAATATAAACAGTACAATAATAATTATTAACAATATGCCATGTAGGTATCACGGGAATTCAATACTTACAAAATTAGGGAGACAAGGAAGATGTGTATCTAGTGTTCGTCACAATCACTAACCTACTCTCAGAACTTACATAACCATCACGCAAATCGTAGATGTCATATCTAGTTCCTAATTTTTGCGCGAGGTTTAAAAAACAAAACAAAAAACGAGCACCCCAGCTCACGGACTGCGTATTATTCTGTATGAGCGGTGCAGTAAGCTAGCTGACTCCAAACTGAATAAATATGGGAGCTTCATTTTATTAAAGAGTACCCGGTCACTACTTCTGCACTAAGTAACTATAAATAACTTATTATTTAATTATTTATTACAGACAATAGGTATATAATTAATAAATATACTATACATACAACTATGTCCGGATTTCCATGACAGATAGCACTTCTATATAAAATTATGAATACCATGATACACAAACCTGATTGCTTAGAGGTTTTGTTAATATAGTAACAATTATATCTAATTTTTTTGATAAGGTACGAAGAGGGCTCGAGAAATCAAACTTTTGAAATCAAAATTTTATTGCTCAACAAAGCAGAACGTGTTTCAGGAAAAAAAGGCGACTACGAGCTATTATGCAACTTTGAAGCTTTGAAAGAACGATTTTACTCTCTGCTTATTCATATAAATATCACATGATTAAAAATAACTTTTCCAAAAAAAAAGAAATTATATTTTTATTCAAACTTTTGCTTTTAAAAATAGCTAGGAACAAACGAAGAAGTTTAAATGACGTTTAGAAACATTTTACACATATTATATTCAGTAGAAATCCAGCTCTCTTTCATGTATTATGTACATAGTGTTGTATATTTCATCTTTTCTTTAAATATTTCACTTCTGCGTGACGTCGAAGCAACGCTTCCAAATTAGCATTCTCTGTCTCACACTTTTCTAACCTATTCTTTAATTCAGTGAGAGCCTCATCTTTTCTTAAAATGGCGGATTTTACTCTTGAATGAATCCTCTCAGCATCCTCTTCCTTCTCAATTTTCATTTTTACTTTGTCTGATTCGAGTTGGCTTTGGAGTTCAGATACTTTGATCCTCAAAGTACCCATTTCTTGAAGCAGTGAGTTTTTGTTTTCTGTTAAACTCTCAATAGTGGATAAAAACTCTCCACGAACAGACTTTCGAACATGTTCCCTCTCTGACTCGAGTTTTGAATTAATCTATGAGAATGTGAAAAAAAAACACCCTGTGAAATAGTCTACTATCAACAGGGATCAAATACCCGTTGCATCTCTTCTGCATAAAGCTCCTTTTGCTTGGAAACTGCCATTAAAACCAAATTTTCTTCCTCTTTCTTTCTGAGATCATCTCTGGATTTGGCTTGTTTGTCTCGAATGATTTCATTCTCTTCTTTGAGATCTTTTATTTCAGCTTCATAGCGTTCTTTGATGCGCCTTAAAATATTTGAGGAATTATTGGTAGTTAAAATGTGACTGCTTGAGCAGGCTTCAAAACAAGTTTTATACAGGAAATCTATGAAAAAGGCATGAGGTGGGAGGGAACTCAGTGGACAGTAGTATGTTATGTACACAATATAATATAATTACTTGCTAATAATAGACCCTCACATGATTCTCTCATCAATTTCGATTTGAGCGTTTTCTTTGTAATGATTGACTTTCGCTTCGTATTGTTGGATAGCCTCCCTAAGTTCTTCTTCCTTTTGATATGTGATGGTTCGTCTTATATGCTCCTCTTTGAGTTTCCATTCCTCGTCTAATCTTCCTCTACAATTGCGTTCCCATTCAAGTCTATCCTCTGTTTCGTTTTCTCTGAGAAGGGATAATTCATTCTATAAAATAAGATGAGTTAACGACTTTACAATTACGAGTTCAAAAGAATAGCCAACAGAATGTTTTTTTAGAAGAGTCCGTCTCCTATTTTCTTCTTCCTCTTTGATTCTTTCGATTTCATCCTTTGATCTTTGTTGGGTAATTCGTCTAATTTGCTCTGCTTCCCTTTCGAAATGCCCTCTCTCATCCAAATTTCGAGCTCTCTCGCGATTTAATTGTTCTTGTAAACGATCCAATTCCTCTCTGTGGACAACGCGTATTTCTTCCAAGTGTTGAGTGTGACGATTCATGAGAATTTCGCGCTCCTTTTGTATTAATTCAACTTGTTCATGATCCCAGATTGAACGTAATTCTTGAACATGCTGGAGGTGTCTCTGATGGATTTCACGCTCTTGAAGGAGTAGACACTGAGTTTTATCCGACTCCACCTTTTTAATTTCTTGTGCATGACGTGCAACTAATCTTTGAAGCTCAGGCTCTAATCCTTTCACTAAAAGCAATTGATTGAATAAATGATTTTGAGTGTACATTCCTTGATTAAAAAAACATACCCGTTTGCTCCTTAATTCGTTTTGTCTTTTCATCCAGCCATTTCTCTTGTTTCAACTTTGAGGAAGATTCGTAGAGGGATTTTAAACGTCGTATTTCAGCCGTATGACGAGATTCCAATCCTTTAATTCCATCCTCATATTTTTTCTCTAAATGATTTTGCTCACTCAACAAGGAATCGACTTGATCCCTTAATGATTTTTTGTCTTCGATGAGTTGGTCAATAAAGTTTTGATGTCTGGAAATGGCAGAGTCATACTCTTGCTTCTGCATTTTTAAACGGTGTTTGAGTTCTTTTTGAAATTGATGAGAGGATGAAGATAGTGAATCCTTATGAATTTGAAGCTCTTCTTCTAGGGATTTTTCTGTACGAATATGATCCTCTATCTTTAAATTTAGAATAATGATTTCTTCAGCGAGCTTTTTTGGAGGTTTCTTGAGAATTTCGTAGATTCTATTGTACAGATAATTGCACAAAGGTTAAAGGTAAGTTATTTGTAAAAATATACTTACTCGGTTTCCATTCTATTGCCTTTATTTACCACTGGTTTCTCCTCCCTATCAGAATACTCATTGTCCATTTCAACAATATCCAAGTAGTTCATCAAACTTCTGAATAAAATATCAATAACCCCATTTATAAATACTATTTGATTAAAAAAAAACTTACTCAAGTTTGGATTTGTTGGATGATTTATCATTATGTCTATTAGACATCGTGGTCGGTGTATAAGGAGAATCCTGGTAGCCCTCTGATCCCGTTGTTGTTTCTACATTATTTAAGATATCTAACATTGCTTCATAATTTGTTATATCAATCGAATGAGTTTCAGGATCTTTGATATCCGAGGAAAATTCTTTTTCTAAGATTCCAAGGTTCAGTGTACTACAAGAGCTTAAAGACATATGGCTTTTATGTAAATTTTCTTTATCTCCTTGATCAGATTGCTCTATAATTTCAAAGCTCTCAGTTTGGAGGATTTCATCATTACCATCATATTTGTCAAGTTCTTCAGAGACCATAGATACTTGATCATCATACTCGGAGGACATTAAGTCCAGTTTATTTTCTATCAAGTCTGTTCTTATGATGGGAACATAAATATTCAATCGAGATTCAGAAGAATCTCGAGGTTTATCATTAGGTTCCTCAAAAAAATTAAAGCGAAAAATAATTTATTCCTTGCGATAAATTATAATAATAATAATCAATTCATTATGCTACAAAAAAGTATATACAATTTAGAAGGAAATTTGATACCCTGTGAAAGTTAATTTTATTTGAACATGATAATTGTTTCTTGACACTTTCATAATTGCTCTTGAATTTATTGGACATTTTATGTCTATTAAAATGTTTAAAGAAATAAAGAAACTTCGTACCAATACCTATAAACTTCCAATTTTTTCAATGATTAATGATCCTCTTTTGTTACATTTTGAAAATGAGTTTGGTAAAAGTAAAATTAATTATACATGTTTCATGCATTAAAAAATGATGATTCGCTATTGTCTTTCATGCAAATTCCATTTTCAGTCTTTGTTTTGACCTAAGGGACTCTTGGGGCCATAAGTGGTGGGAGTAGTCTCAAAAGTCGCCCAAATTCTTTGTGCTTAAGTAACTCCTTGAATATTACATAAAATGGATTAATAAGGAATGCATTAAAGAGCTGAGATCCACAGCTTTCAAACGAGATGTCAAGCAATCGATAAAAATCCTTAAGTAAGAAGAAATTGTCCATCTCAAGGTGTACATTTTCATCAATTTCGAGCAAAAATTCGCTAGAAATCAATGACTCACGGTAGAGCTACTTAAAAGCAGTAGCATGCAGAAGGATTTTAGCTGATTTCGTAGTCTTCTCCGCTCTTCTAATTTAGTAGCTTTACCGTGAGTCATTGATTTCTGGCGAATCATTGCTCAAAATTGATGAAAATGTACACCTTGATATGGAAGATTTCTTATCAGACGCTTGACATCTCGTTTGAATTCTGTGGGTCTCAGCTTTTGATTGCATTCCTTATTAATCAATTTCATGTCATATTCAATGAGTTATTTAAGTACAAAAGATTTGGCCAACTTATGAGCCTACTCCTGCCGCTTATGCCCCCAAGAGTCCCTTTTAGGTCAAAACAAAGACTGGAAATGGAATTTGCATTAAATACACTAGCGAATCATTATCTTTTAATCTACAAAATCAATATTTTTCTAGGCTTAAATTGAAGTTGAAGTTGGAAAATGGGCCAAATTGGATCAAAAAGTAGGGTCTGATTTATCAAAAACCGTGAGACTCTCGAAAAAAAAAATACAGATTTGAAATCAACGTGCAAAATTGAATAACTTTTATTATACTTATACCGTTATACCCCTTAGGATTTTTGACTGTTGACCAGTGTTATTTATATACTATGCTAATAATAGATCCTAAATAAAATCTACACTTTATTAGTGTAAAATGAAGTTAACAATCAATCTTGATTATGTTTAAACAGTCATAGCTTAATTTAAATAATTATAATGACGTCCAATCAATCAATCAATCAATTACATTTTAATTATTAGATTTAATAAATACATGCTACTATTATTAAAATAGCAGTTATATTGTGGGAGGTTGAGTGTTTATCAAAATATGTTGCGACCTATTTATACAATAATATTCTATGTTCATTAAAATTGAACCATAAACTAATTGTTTCGTTCCATTGAAGAATGATTTACCTCGATTATCTCAGATTTTGAAGCATAGTTTCCATTATTTTTTTCTTCTAAAGTTAAAATAGAGTCATTATTTGAAGTTGGCCTCTCATTATCCAATCTGTGAACTCTATGAGGAGTAATTGGAGTCGATGATGCTGAAAAAGCTCTGGAATTGATAGGGGCCTTTAAACAAAATAGGAAAAAAATAAAATTACATCGTTACATTACTTATGAAATATTCACAGGTTTTAGTAACTTAATTTAATTACTGATTACATGAAGAATAGTTCTAAATCATTCTTTTTTATCATTGAATTAATTAAAAGACTGATTGTATCAATATTTATATACGTAATGACTATGAATACCAGACCTGGGATGAGACAGCTCTCTTATGAGTCTTGACTGTTGAATAAATATGCGGGTAAAGGGTAGTTGTGTAAGAGAGCGTTAGCAAGGGCTGAAATACTACGAGGCCCCAACTTATTAAAAATTTAACTGCCAACTTTTGTTTCTGAAGACCCTGATTGATCTTCCGTTTGGGCTTCGGCTTTTCATTTCTACCAAGAGTAGGGGGTCATTATTTTATAAGAAAAATTAATACAAATAAATCACGGAACGAAGTATTTTATAAATTATATTGGTAGTTTTACGTACTAATAATAAATTAAAAGTTGGTAGATATTTTGAACATCGCGGATAGAACGTAATTTTCATATCCAAGATAACAACGCCAAGGTGACCCGGCTGTTGAATCCTGGAAATTTAACATCATCAGTGATATCCAAAGGATGCATTTTGATATATATACATATATATTGACTGTATTACGAGTTTGAGACACAACTACCCATGATTACCCATAATTATTTGATACTTTTGTAACATTATCGGAATCACTAATTGTTAGTTTATTAAATTAAAATTAGTTTCGGTGGATCCAGAAAATAAACAAACAGTACAGTGAGTGCTATGCTTATTTTACTAATTAATTTTATGACTGTGTCTGTAATTCTCCTAATTTATTATTATTTATAATCTTTCCAGGCCTCTACTAATGTCCTCATAGGGGTAATTGATATCGAGTATTTCATTACTGGTATTTTTTGTAGCATGAATAAATACGCATAAAATTAGCTATTTAAACGCCTATTCATTTCTTTGTTTATTTGTTTAAATGAAATAAAGATGGACAATAGAAAATAATAATAAAAAAAAAAACACAAATCCTATTCCTAACAGACTTCAAAGGCCGACTGCTTGAACCTTAAAATAAAGATTAAAATTTCTTTTTAACGCATTACGATTTGAACTTGTATAATATTTTGATTACGTCCCGGTCTAATATAATTCATATAATATTATGGACTCAAATAATTTTACCTTAGAGCCATTGAGTAATAAATCTGGAGAGGATGAACTTTGAGTTTCATCGAGAACTTCCGTTGTTTTACCCATTATAATATCTGATGAATATCATTCAAGGACACTCTTAAAGCTACTGAGAAGAAATTGTGGGATCAATTACCCCTAGGGAATGATTCACTCTTATTTATTGATTATACAGATTCAAATTATCCTCATCACTCATAAGTTGTATTTTTAAGGGATGTTGGGAGACAACATTTAATCAATAAATTATTATATTAACTGTAAATATTGACTCATTTTTTTCATCTATTTTTTTTTTTTTGAAAGAGTCTGTAAATATCGAATATCTAAAAATGTGTTTATAGGGATATCAATATGTATAAATTTGTGGATGTAGATATTTCTAAACCGTGCATAATCTGCAGAAAGAATATTCTCATTTTCAAACTGTGCCTCCGTGTTGATTGTGGATGTGTTGGAAATGTGGATGCAAATATTTATAAAATCTGCGGATGCGAGTAGTCGAAAAATAGCATATAAATTATTATTTGTCGACAGAATTAAATTAGATACTTTGATTTTTAATTGTGCTGAAATCTTGGACAATAGATAAACCAGTGCCTTAACCATGGGGCCCGTATCTCTCCAAAACGATACTTTAACCCCCTTCCCCTCAAAACTCAAATATTTACATAATTAGACACATTTTATTCGACTAAAACTGCATAATTGCTACAGTATTCTGACCACATTAGATTTTTGTTCTTCACAATCGTTTATTAATTAATTGCACCCTCCTTAGAATTTGGTTATAGCCTAGTTCTAGTTACAGGAGTGCAATCAACACTTCGGATCCCTGCATTAAACTATCAATAGCAATGGTACTATTTTAGGAATTTAAATTAAGACACCAAAATACGTAGAGAGTTGCCAACATATTTTGTTTGCTCTGATCGACCTAGTTTATCAAAAATCAGAAAACAAGTTATAAATCTAATTTAAAACAAATGTATTCAATTAATTGTCCTATAATTATTTATTATCAATGTTATAGGTACATACATATGTGATATCAATATGTGACAGGTAAAAAGTGTCAGCGCAAGGATGAATCTACATATTCATAACTAAGTAGCTACTTTATTCATTCCTAGATTTTCCAACTAACACCAATCACCTGACGTCACACAAAATTATGTGTACTCTAGCTACTTAATTCTCAATAAGAGTTCTCTCCTTTGAATATATTACACATAATATGAATGAAAATGAATGATGAATGCACGGCAGAGGAACACACATTTGCTACAGAGTTCAATCATTTCATTTCTATAGCTAGCGTTTTTCAAATGAACATACAGACACAGGCTTTCTGGCAGACACAACTTTCCCTTCTACTATTCAAGAACAAAAATTTCCTCTCAGACAGTTAGTTGTGAAAACGAGAAACTACAAAGTATTTTAATTTGTATGTACAATTTTATTTTCCATCGAAAATACATTGTACTTCCATAGTACAAGAAGCAGAGGGAGGACTGGGGAAAACGATTGATGCACCATGAGTGAATATGATGTAGTTTTTGTTTTGGGTGGACCGGGAGCTGGAAAAGGGACACAATGCGCGAAAATCGTTGAGAAATATGGATTTGTTCATCTTTCAGCCGGTAAGAGTTGCTTTGTTATTACTATTATTCTTGTTCCTCAAATTAGTAAACTAATCATAGTATAGAATTAATTATGATTAATCATCAATTCTCTATATATAATATTAATATTCTTTTTTCTTTTTTTCTAATTACAAAATTCAAAAAAGGGGATTTGCTTAGAGCAGAGAGGTCAAAGCCAGGCTCAGAGTACGGAGAGCTCATTGAACATCACATCGTGAATGGAACCATAGTTCCACCTGCCATCACTTGCGCTCTCCTCAAAAATGCCATAGTTAACTCCACGACCTCTAAAAAGTTTTTAATTGATGGATTTCCTCGGAATCAAAGTAATGTGGACGAATGGGAAAAGGCAGTGGCCCCAATTGTCAACTTCCGTTTTCTATTATTTTTTGATTGTGATGAGGATACTTGTGTTCAAAGATGTTTATCTCGAGGAGCCGGAGGCTCAGGAAGATCTGACGATAACATCGAGTCTCTTAAAAAGAGATGTGCAACCTATCTCAACTCTACACTGGGTGTAATTCAATCCTATGAAGAACAGCAACGCGTCAAACGCATTGATGCCACTAGGGCTGTGGATGAAGTTTTTGCAGATGTGCAAAAAATATTTAATGAAGCATTTTAAATGTTCAGTTTTATCAAATGTTATTTTTTAAATATATATATATATAATTGATATATAACGTATAATGTACGTCTATACATATATAGATAAACTGTCGTGTAGTTTGATTATATTTGATTATACACATACATATGACGTATTACTTCCATTCTTTTAATAAACAAATTATTTTTAATTAAATCATTATTCTTATATTAATTTATCAAAACATTCATTTGACGTTGTTTTTAATTCTTATTAGAGGGGTAAAACCATTCATAGATGTCGCTTTAGCATACCATTGAAAGGGGAAGAAGAAAATCAAAGAGAGGAATGTATACAGAACATAGCATAGCTAGCTGTACGATACTGGTATTTATTAATTATATTAGTTTACTAGCTAGCTACAACTAATAGAAAAGAGTAAAGGGAGAATTCAGCTTAGTGGGTTGTGTATAGTAGCCTATAGGGCTCCGCATATAAAGGAATCAAGAATTTCTGACGTCACTGGACGCAATGAGCTTTCTTATGGAGCTGCAACAGAGCGTTCTCTATGTGTCATGGCTTTCTAATGGAAAGCCAAATGATAGAACGATTCTAACTCACGGAAAATGTCGACAGAGCATCATTGTATACTCAAAGACTCGTTTACTCCATGTTCAGTTGGACCCTTGATCAACTTGGGATGTTTAGACGGGGCTTCCGAGTCCGGAGGAATGGTCTCCAAAACAAGTTGGATCATCCTGAGCCGCCTAGGCTACGATTTCCTCAATACAAACCTGAGTCAAATGAATTTATGTAGTCTCCACTATAAGGAATACTTCGAGGAATGGATCCCGAATGACGGATGTGTTTGTGAAGTCAAGTGTATCGTTAAGTCGGAGACAAAAGTGAGTCTCTTACTTGCTGTTAAAGTATTGCGCTCCGAAGGAAAGGTTCTTCCCATTGGAAGACCCCTCTGCGAATCATGTCAAGTTCATTACGAGAAGAAGTACGCAGCTAAACCCGGAGAAAGGGTCATGATTATACTCAAAAAACGAAAACCTCAGCTATTATCCATGTACGTGGTGTCATTTTGAAACGCTTCCCTCCTTACAAACAACTGTTTTTTTTGTTTTTTTTTATTGTATAATTACTATGTGTGTGTTTTTTAAAGGATTTGTCTTTTATAGTTTGCTTTAAGTGTTTCATAATATTCCGATTTTTGTATTTCTAGAAAAAAAGAAGAGCCTATTGACGTCAAGCCCTCTTTCATAGATCTTGTGTCTAGTGATCAAGAAGATGAATACCCTATGGAAAAGCGTCTTCGAACCGATGACGACCTGGTTGCCAAAGAAGGAGAAACAACAGAAACCATTAAATCTCCTCAAATGGAGTCTAAATACTATTGCAAACTATGTAAAATAACTTTTTACAAAGAGAGTTCCTATAGACTTCATAAGAAAACATCTTTGGAGCTTCATAATCGAATTAAGCTCCGTATCCGAAGTCAGAAACAATTTAAAAGTTCACATGACGAAGAAAATGATGACGGTTGGAAATGTACAGATTGCTTTATTGCTTTTAAAGGTTGTCATTATATAGATACAAACTCGCATCTTCAAGATTTGCCTAATACAACTCCTTTAAAATATTTTTCAGATGGTGTTTCCATGCAAATACACATGGCTGAAGTTCATTTTACTGCACATCATCCGTTTCATTGTAAATCCTGCAACTACATTTTCAAAAATCAAAGTGCATTTAAGAGTCACAATTCAAGAATGCATGTGAGTCGAATTGATAAGGTATATTACTGTCGAGAATGTGATGATACTTTTGCTTGTAAACTCAAACATGCGAGACACATACTCATTCATCGTCCGTGGAACGGGGATCCAGATGCTTTGCAGGTACATATACACTAGGGAGCTGTGGCATTTCCCTCAAGGGTGCACTCTTAAAGCAGTGTTTCTTGTACTTTGGTATTTTGGATTCTATGCCAAATTTTATGAAGCTGATAGATCGATGTTAGATCTAATGCATTTTTAATTGAAGCTTTTAAAATTGAACTTTATTTAAAGTAATAGCAGAGTTTTGGAGTAAAGAATGTTGAAAACATGGAAATTACTTATATGTAGATAGCAGTAACAGTCATTTAGCGGTAAAAATCTGTGGCTATTTACCGTGGTGGAAGGCTTGAGAAAAACTCACCTAATCCAGGAAATTATTGTTTTTAGATAATAAATAAAAAAATAACTAATAATTTCTCAGTTAAGCCAATCATTTCAATACTTTTTTTTTCACCATGGGCCCAGTTAACACTGTGGCCTCAAACAAATATAAATGAAAATGTCACTCGACTGAATTTGTTGGTTTTAGTGTAATATGTAGAAGCTCTTACTTATGAGAAGTACTAAATTTTAGTACACTAAAATCAACGTCCATGAGATATGGGCTCTACTCTATTGAAGTTATGTTTTCTTGTTAAACCATATGAGTGGGTTAAGAGTCCCTCACTCAACAGCAGAGTTAATGTGGCATCGATGTTTCTTACATCCATGCAAATAATGTCTGAAAAGTGCAGATTCCTGTTTATATTATTTTATTTTTCCACTGCTCCCTTATATTCAGATTCTTGACTTGTATATTAATTAATAATAATGGTTCATTGTTGTACAGTGCAAAGCATGCGGAAAAGTTTTCACTAAACATCAAACTACCTCCTATAATAAACATATTAAGTACCACAATCAATCCGAGTTTAATGAAGATTGTAGCTGCTACGATTGCTCCTTGGATGAAGATGAAGACTCTTTTGCTGAAGAGGAGGATGTGGATAATGAAGACTCTCCTTTTCCTGATGAAGAGAGTGAAGACGAAATGGAAGGCACACGCAGCAAATCTATAGCTGTTACTCAAGAGAATTTGAGCAAACCCTTTCAATGCAGCATATGTCCTATCAAATTTGGGAGTCCCAAGGAGTTGGAAGAGCACGTTGCAAATGGAGTGCATGAAGAATACTCTGTGAATGGTCTCTCTGAGCTTGATATTAAAACTGAAGAATCATCACTAGATGAAAAGAATGAGCTCATCCATCTCTTATTACCAAAGAAGGAAGACAACAATGATGATCCATTCAGTTTTATGGAAGATTCGAGTAATTTCTTTCTTCTATTATTTTCTCAAAAAATGTTTGTTGTGTTTATTTTTATTATTTTATTATTTTGCAGCGGGTAAAAAGGACGTTAAAGGGAGTAATCCACTACCCGTGTCGGACCTTTTAGAAAAAATGAAACTATCCTTTCAAAGTCAAAGTTACGGAGAAGAGGAAGACTCCGAAGAAAGTTGTGATGAAGTGAATGAGGAAGAGACAGTCAATAAGAATTTTTTGTCGAATGAAGTATATGATCGCGTCTATCGGGGTCTTCCCTATGCAGCTTATATCAAAAATCGTAACATGAAAACTCTACTTCGGAGAATTAATACCATTGCTCATACAAAGGACAAGTCCTTGAAATCCATTTCTCGATCCAACTCATCCGTTTCTGATGATGATGATGACGATATCTATTCTAGCTCTGATCTTGACGAAGAATCTGAAAATGAAGAAGAGCCTCAAAATCTATTAATTCCAATGGAGAATGGATGGGTTTGTGAAAAGAAATGGGAGGAGGAGAGAAATCAATACTCTACTTTTTTTTGGTCCCCGGATGGACTTCAACATTCTTCTTTGGCCATCATTCGTTTCTATGGGGAAAAGAAAAACTTGAATTTGAATATGGATCTGTTTACCCGTGCAGTCGACAACAATCCACCTCCTCCTCCTCCGTCTTAGTGAATTACTATTATTATGTACTCTAGATGGAAAAGCTTTTATAATACCTACTACAAAGATGATTCGTCATGTCTAGATCTCACTTTTGAATTTGTGAATTCAAAGATAAATGACATGATCGAAGGTTTCTTATAAAAGAAAAACAAACAAACCCTAAAGAGCAGTCCAAGTATTATATATGTACTATATATTGTATATATGTATGTACATATTTATTTCTATGTAAAAAAAAATTAATTAATGTACTTAAGTGATGCGATAAGATCCATGATTGTTACTCATCCTCCATTTGATCTCATGATATAATTACTATACTCAATTGTTAGCTATATACTCATTTTTAACCCTACTATTTATAACAAATTAGGTATAGTCGTAGCTTTTTTCCAGAACGATTACTTTATTTATTTATTTATATATATAATTTTTTTTTCTTAAAAAAAAACCAATCCGTACAATATTTTTATCATAACCAAGCATAATTACTATTAAAATTATTTATTTATGTATAAACCTTTTTACCTACTTATAAATTATTATTTTTGTCTCTAAAAGTAAATCTCTTTAAAAAGTATAAAGAGAGGAAAGGAACGTATAAACTTCTCTTTTCTATTTGCCCTATAATTATTATTTAAAAAAAACCCAAAAACATTCGCAATGACATACATACATAGTTTGTGTAATAATAATTAATTAATTTACAATCCACAACCTAATCCAATGTCTTTGTATGTATGTACATATAAAAACAACATTGTTTATAATAACCATCTCCTTTTGCACAAATAAAGGAGATTTATAAATCATTGATACATATTATATGATTTTTCAAAGGAATGACCCTAATTTCCCATTCTCTATATATATCCGTTGCTTATTTCGTCAGCAATTTAATTTCAACTCATATTGTTTCGTCACATTTACATAGTTTTCTCTTTGTTTCTTACCTCAGGAAGAGAAAAGTTTTAGTCAGATGAAATATTTAAAAGAAAATGTTTGTTTCTCCTCATGAAAAAAAAAAAAAAAAAAAAAAAAAAACAATTTCCATACTCGCAATTTTAGCGTTGTACTTTGAATAAGATGAGAGAAAGCTCTTTGATTTATAATTACAGTGGAAAATGGCATTTTTTTTTTTTTTGCATTCAAGCAGATAGATACGCGTATGTTGTGTGGAGTGTTAACACAAAACCAATCTCGAATAATTGAATCCTAATCTATGTATGTAATCCTAAATGACTCACACAATCTTTCCTTCTCAAAATAGAGGGGGGGGGGGGAAGAGAAAGAGCTCAAAATCAGTTGGAATTCATTAATTAAATTGGTCAACAGTCAAAAATCCGAAGGTGTACAAGTATAATAAAAGTTATTCAGTTTTACTCACTGCTTTCAAATCTGTAAAAAAAAAAAAAAAAAAATATTGACTTCAATTTAATCCTAGAAGGATACTCATTTTGTGCATTAAAAATAATGACTGGCTAGTGTATTTAATGCAAAATCCATTTTTAGTCTTTGTTTTGACCTAAAGGGACTTCTAGAGGCGTAGGGCGCCGGAGTAGGCCCAAAAGTTGGTCAAATCCTTTGTACTTAAATAACTCCTTAAATATTACAATAAATGGATTAAAAAAGGAATGCATTAAAGAGCTAAGACCCATAGCTTTCAAATGAGATGTCGAGCAATCGATAAAAATCCTTTACTAAGGAGAAATCGTCAATCTAAATATGTAAATTTGCATCCAATTTCGACCAAAAATCCACGAGAAATCTAAGATTGATTTTTAGCGAATTTTTGCTCAAAATTGAGATGGAAAATGGGCCAAATTAGTTCAAAAAGTAAGAACTGATTTCTAAAAAACAGTCGGACTCTGGAACTTTTTTTTTTTACAGATTTGAAATTAGCGTGCAAAACAGAGTTACTTTTATTAGACTTATACCTCCTTAGGATTTTTGACATTTCAAATTTGTTGACTTGTGTTATTGTTGGATTATTCATCAATTAATAGTAGGGAATTGTTTGTAGTTAGCTTAACTAGAGTTAGTTCAGATTTAACCTATCAACAACGTTTAGAGAACACAAAGGGAGCAAGGGTAGGAGTAGACAAGAAAATAATATGTACAACGTAAATTTTCAAATGTTTGTGGGAAATTGCCATGATAAACAAAAATTAAACAGTTCTCAGTTTATTTTTTGGCTAACTAAGTATAAACGACTCAATATTTCATTGATATTATTTTGGTCGATTGCTCTAGTCTCAAATTTCTAGAATGGGGTTAAAATAAAATAATTATGCAAAATTAAGAGGAAATTAGAGTAGAAAATCTGATAGGTCAGGATTAAAAATAAGGAGGACACATCTCTAACATAGGAGATTTAGACAGTTAATTACAGGGGTCAGTATAAAAATAAACAATAATATATATTTTTTTCTTTTGTTAAATTAAATTACCAAAAATACTCTTTGTACAGTAACTTCCAGTTCGGTTACAGGACGTGATGCTTTCGTACCATTAAAAATGAGTAGAGAATCAAACAGTTAAAGTTAACAGATTTAACTAATTTTTTTTCTTTAATCGATTAACTGAATTGTTTCATTTCTCTTTGCGGCCGTGAAATTCATCAATAGATGATTACATTTTCTTTTCTTAATAAACATACTCAAAGGTATACTTCTACATTAAAGTTTTTTTGCAATTAAAATTGTATTGAGAAGCACTCTCAACTTTGCCACGTCAAAATAAAAATCTGCTAGAAGAGTAATTTGATCCCTACATATTGTTCCTCATTATGGGACACTTATATTTTATGGTTATTACTAGGAATGTAAAAAATATGCAAAATGCCGCGTGCGAGAATTAGTGGAGTTGGATCTTCAAACAGGTCTTTTTGTTTTCCAAAGCTGTTCTCATTTTTCCTTTATTACTGAGGGGAGAACATCTACCTGATAGTAAAGATCTAGCATGAAGGAATACATGCATTAAGGTTAATAAAGCAAATAAAATGTAAACAAAAAAGGGCTCAAGTCCTCGTTAGTTAAAAATATATAATTTCCTGACATTAATTTCAGTTAATTTTCTGCCTCTCATCTAAGGTATACATAATCTTATTATTTATTATTGATGTCTTCATTTGTATATATAAAGGAGAATAGCAGCTTGTAGCTCAGCTCAAGCTGCTTCCCTCTCAACATTCATCAAATTATCAGAGTTACCAGGTTGATTTTCTCTTTCTTTTTATTTTACACACCCCATTTGTATATTATTTACATTCCTATATGTAAGTCCGTTTTCTACAGACAAGAGAGAGTTTTTTTTTATAGATTTTCTAGGATTATTCATCGTTCCTGTAATCCCGTTAAAGACAATTGTATCAGCCTTTTTTTCTCGAATATCAAATATTGCCATGGCCATGAAAATCACACCACAATATGTATATGTATATTCAGCCTTGTACCCGTTCACAGTTTCTCCGTTTGTTCATTTTTGGAAAATTTTCCGTTTATCGTTCATTTGTTCATTTTTTGAAAATTTTCCGTTTATCGTTCATTTGTTCATTTTTTGAAAATTTTCCGTTTATCGTTCATTTGTTCATTTTTTGAAAATTTTCCGTTTATCGTTCATTTGTTCATTTTTCTTTCCGTTCAATCGTTCATTTTTTAATATTGTTGGTAGTTGGTAGTAGGACAAAGCGTAGAAAGACTAAGTGTCGAACGGATATAGCATCGTTTCGATTTGGGTATAAGTGGGAAATTAACTCATTAATGCTGACAACTCCCTGGAAACTATTTTGACTCTCGAACAATTTAACATTCTTTATTTTCATGTTAACAAAAACGTTTGAGAACTTTTTTTTTTTGGGATGTATTGGAAATTTGGGCTGGCCACTATACTTGCCACTCGACTATATAATCACGATTTTTACATTAGTTACATTTTGAATACTTTACTAAAGAAAAAAATTATATTTATTATTTGAGTTATATGCTTAAATACATTCCGGATGAAGTGGAACCTTGGATACAGTGTAAATTTAAACTGTTTGCGATTTATATTGGTGACATCTATGGTCTATCCTCTATATGTCCAATGGTGTTGATTGCTAAATCTCACATTATCGTTGCAGGGCCCTGGAACAACATCTGGCCTTTTACAAGGTGCTCCATATTAGGCTGCCAAGACTAATTTTTCATAACATTTTAGAGAGCCATTTTAGAGTCTGAGATGAGTCCCACAATGAATTTATCTATTATAATGGTTTGTTTGTTTTTACATAGAGATAATTCACAAATTAAGTATGCAGCTGAGGGGAAGGAGTTGCTTAAAAAACACAATTAAAAGCATTTGATCCACTCCCGATAAGGGCACAAGTTACAAATAAATTAAATTAATACAAAATAACCGTCATAAACTCCTCTTTTAGCAATGATAAATAACCTATTATTCAATTTTATCGCTTCTCCAGCTCAATAAGGACTACTATGGTTCTCATTTCAACTTTTTTATCGTACTACGAACGAGGTTGAAGAAACCAACTATTGTAAACGATCACTTTCCTGATTTTCCTTTTAACTATTCTTCTACTCTGACCATAATACAAGATGTACACCATGTTTTGAATACTTTATTGAAAAGGGAAAGAGATCATGAGAAATATAAAAATAATAATCATAAAGCAGCCCGTTTGTGATCAAGAAAACGAATGAAAAGGATGAACGCCGTACATTTTTTGGCTAAATGTCCAAGCCTGTTGAGAATTGGTGACAAAAAAAATCAATATTTTTATGTAGCTTTTCTATATGGACATGGTAAAAAAAGCTCCCTAAATCCTAACAGATTCACCTCACAAGTGTCTTTTAGAAAGCATCAGCTCCCTCTATCTTAAATCATCTCTATCATTATTAAAAACCATCAAAGCTTATTTAAATCAACCCCTTCTCAACCAATAGTTCCAAGTTCCCCATTCGGCCTTTCTTGGAGTGATGCATAAGATCTCTTGAACATGATTCATTCTAAGAAAGCTTATCCAAACAGTCAGAGTTATTAATTTGCTGTGAATGTGTTTTTGCACCATAAAATTCAGTATCCCTAAGATACTCGTAAATTTTATATCAAACATTTTTTTACAGGGTATCTAATTTATTAGTATAGCCGATCTCCTTTTATGAATAATTTCGATGCTTGTCCTTGAAAATTATTGTTAAGAAGCTTCTTTATTATCTTTGAGCTTTCAACCAGATGCTTTACTATTGTGACAAAAGGAAATCATGCAAGTTAATAGACATATATTTAAGGCCTACATTTTTATAAATTATATATTTATATACAGTGAAACACGTATTAAGCCGCCAGGCAAGCGAAACTAATAAAGTGACTCCTTAAACCAAGTTTGCTTTTTTTAACTATGGTGTGAAAAATAGGGCATCAAAGAATGCATGAACTCCAAAATAAACTGCTTGAAATAGTATATATGTATTTAAAACTTTTTTTTTATAAAATATAATCAAAATTAGAATAAAATTAACTTTAATTAGCTATAACATGTATCAATTTACATTTATATAATAAAATGAATAATGATTTTCAATAACATTACTAGAAAAAATTTAAAATTTCCGTTTGTTTAAACTGATTAGCCATGGACAAGGATATGCGTCATCTCTGATTAATTAAATGACAGTATTTAGCATACTAAATATTTTTTCCATCAATTACAAACTGTTTAAATTTTGATAATGTGTCACTAGCTTTGTTAAAATTGTCACATTCATTCTCAGATAGAGAAACAGAGAAAGAAATGTGGGAAAAAAAACATCCATTGATGTATCCATTACATGTTACCTAGACATTGATTACTTCATATCTGGATATATTATTCACTTTAAAAATCACGCAGTCTCTAACATCACCTTATTGATTTAATTCAATTTGTATAATTTTATTTTATCGCCAACTAGTTACTTGTATTTGTAAATTTATAACATAAATACACTGTGTTAAGCGGACAGCGGTCACCCAAAATAATGCATACCAATACAGATGAGCTTGCTTCAATGGTCAATTTTTTTTGCGTATACTGGTTGTTAAATATAAAAATTCAGACGTTGTGCGCTTGAAATAGATAAATGAATTATTCCAGATAATGAAATATATTTCAGGTCACTCAGTGATGGTCTGATGGGAACTTACCGTTCATATTTTTATACAAATTTGATCGTGTATAATTCAGATCCTGTAGATACATGTATCCAGTGATGTACTATACATGAAAGAAAGAGGTTTTGTGGTCTAATTAGATAAAGGTTTTAACAGGGAATTGTCGCCACTTTCTTTGAGTGGGGGTAACAGAGTGAGTCGACATGAATATGAATTGTCTTGTGAAAAAGTAAATAATATATAGGTATATACATTAACATATATATATATATGGTGTATGAACAGTGTACATAGAGAGACCCACTCATCACGATCCCTATCACGCAACCTTTCAACATCTGTGTAAATGTTTAAATTAGTGTAAGTAATTGTATATAATATATACATGGAAGTGTGTACTATTATGATGTTTATAAAAATATACAACTGTTTATTGGCTATAAATTTCGAAATATATTTTATGGTAATGAGGATCTATGTATGTATGTATCTCTATTTATACGATGTGTGTGTGTTTATAATATGCCTGTGTAGGGTATGTTCTCTCTCTCTCTCTTCCTTCCATCCTAGATTCTCAAGAGATCCTATTCATAGGAAGAAGAAGAAGAAGAAGAAGAAGAAAGACCTTGAAGAGTGAAAAACACACGCATAGCTGCTTTATCTACCATCTATGTTTGGTCTTCTTCATTGTACGTACATACAACCAATATTATACATAAATACTTTTCATAACCCTCTTGCTTTTTATTTATGTATCCTCTCTTTTATTTTCAAGACAGCAGCAGCATCATCATCATCATCATCATCATGTATTATGAACCAAAATGTTTTATATCAGATATTACTCATTAATTACTCATTTTCCCTCATGTGTATGAGCATATAAAATAACATCATCTAACATGGACCTTTATTTAATTTGATTGAGCTATGTGCTTTTTTTTATTTTTGTTTGTTTGTTTTTAAGACTTTATAATCTTGTTTTAATTTTGAGGGGTCTTGTTGTGTCTATACACACCAAAATGTAGAATTTGAAGGACTCCTAAGGAAGAGAAGGCCAAGAGGGCTTGAGATGGCAAAACAAAAAGTTGGTTTGAAGACGGATCATCACTTAAGGGTGGGCTTTTAGTGAGTAAGTTCTCGGTTATGCTTTTGTAATGGATAGCCACTCCATAAATAGAGCCATCCATAGGATAATCTATTTGCAACAAATCGTGTCATTTCTTTTTGTGCCCGAGTTTTGATGATTATTTGATATTTAGTTTCCTGTTTAAAGAGCAAGAAAATTGATACTTTAAACTACATATATACAAATGTTGAGGTGTACAGTAATTGTTGAGTGCATACAAATGACACTTGGACTCATTTTTGAGCATAAGGAAAGAAAGAAAGAAAGAAAGAAAGTCAATTAAATAAAGATTGAGTAAAGATCAAAGAGGTATAAAGAAAGATAAATCTCTTAAAAAAATGTTATCACCGTTTCTGTATCTTGTTTTGAACTAGATAAAATCCCTTAGACGTAAGTAAAAATGAGGAAGAACTTTTTTTTTCCCGTTTTGGCCACTTACAATTACGTAGTAAGCATGAATTGCACATGTAACAGGCATTTGACTGACTTGACAATACTTTTTTCTGATTTTTCTGGCCATAGAAAAACACTGACCTATCAATCTGTACCAATGTAGTTTTTGCATGGGGTTAAAAGTATTATAATAATATATTTTTCTTGTAGGGAGATCATACTTAGTAACATCTTGAACTTTTTCTATTGCTTACAGACTCAACAATGTATTCAATTAAGGTATGTCTTTTTCGAATGAGAGTATCCTGCATTTATTTTTCCCTAATGGCATACATATACTATTTAAAATGTAACAAAGGTAGTAACTCAGAGCCTAACATCGTTCATCATAAACCATAATCTTTCTGCTCCTTAGGTTTTTGACCTGTTTATGATCCATTCTAATTTTATCTTGGATGTATTGCCAGTACACAATTATACACCTATGGGTATTGAAATCATCACCAGTAAATGTAAACTACTGTCTCTATATAGGTGACACCCAGAGTTGACCGCCTAAAATTAGTTGGTAGTCTGCAACCTAACAAGAGCTAATTGTAATTCAGAACACTGAGAAGGGACAAGAGAGATAGATAAATCGACAGCTGATACAAAAAATATAGTGTACATTGTACCTTGTTAGTGTGGTATTGCAATAGCATACATATGTAACATACACACAGGATCTGCCTCAGATCAATACTTAGCACCAATCCTTGAATTTTTTTTTATCTCGTGATCCACAAATCCTTGACGATTTTTGTTCATAGACACTCGTGCAATATAAACTCTTTTTCAATTAATTAATTATTAAATCTTTAATAGCTTTAAACTAAGACTTCAAATTAGATTCCACTCGTTCTGATGGCCTTAAATAAGGACACTAGGTTTTTGATATATGATTATTTATACTCATTTTTGTGGGATCCATGGGTATAGTTAGGTATTGAAGCCCAGGGGACGTGTCTATGCATACAGAGCACAGGACTAAGTATGACCCAACTTTGTAGAGCTAAATACAACTACAAAGTTATTCCTTTGGGTTATGGCCCTGATTCTTTAACAGATTGGACACTTATTCATTATATGGGTGATTTGGTGGGTTTTTTTTTTGTTTTTTTGTTTTTTCTAAATTCCATTTCCTACTATGTAGAACTGAATTTCATATTTCAATATTAAAAAAAAGAAGACGACATTTCCCAGTATAAATCCATAGTTATTTTCTCCTTTCAACCATAAAAGACGTACTAACATGAGGAATCAGGGGAACCTTCTGACTACATATACATATATTTACAACAAAGCAGAAATGCGTTGAAGGTTAACCTTTATATATATATATATATAAATAAAAGTTAAGATGTTGTACAAAAGAAGAAAACAAAAAACCATAAAGAAATAGCCTCTGGAATGATTCTCATCATCTTCACGTGCCCCATTTTCATAACTAATGACATTCCATTATGATTATTATTATCATATATTATAATTTTTATTAGAAAAAGAAATAAGGCAGGAAATAGGCCCTTAGTTCATGATCATACATACATATTATGTAAGTATCTATGTGTGTAGTAAATGCCCTCTATCCATGCTATAAATTGTGTATTCCAGTCCATGGAGAAGAAAGAACAATTGTAGCAACTACAACAACTTGATTTTACCCTTTACACACTAATTGTTTCTATTTCGCGTACTATATAATATATTATACAACAATTACAAGTCCCAAGAGGAATTCTTCATTCTATTCTGACCTCCTCAGAAAGATTCTCTTTAATTATCTTTCCTTCCCATCCCTCATTTACACAGTCATATCTCGTATTATGAGCTGCAGTGTCAATTTATCTCAAAGGAAATACACGGCAAATTGCAACAGGAACATTGTTCAAATACATATACATATGTATATATATATATATATATTCATACAAAGAAGATTTCCATCAGGTTCGTTTATTAATTTTTAATTTTTTTTGAAAAGGTCAAGCCATGGGAGATGACAATAGATAGAGGGAAAGGCCCGCAAAAAAACCTTTAAAAATTTAGTCAATAATTATCTGGCATCCCTGAAAGCTCTAATATCACACCATAACAGTCAAAACAAGTGTTTGAAGGTTCTCAATTTATGTCTAATTCTCTAAAAAGGTCAGTAGGAATCAACATAGACGTTTTGAATATCAGTAATTACTATGAAATATTGCGTCATTTTGCTGTTATCTATATTTATGAGACATTATTTGCATAAGACTCCTGCTCCTACTAGTCTTGACGAATCCATCAATGAATCCAATGAACACCATTTATAACATTTTTGTGACTAAACTAGAGGCACATTGAGGACTTTTAAACTGGGGGAGATACTCCTTTGCTCCATGGACTAGACATGATCTACGTTGGTAGTTGTCATCGATAGAGATGTACTAGGCCTTTGTAAATTTACTTTTGGTTTTTTTCCCAAGGACAGAGTGCTAGAGCAATATTTTCATTGAATCAGAGTGGCACATCAAATTTACTTTTCAATAGGTGCTCAGTTTACCCTCCTTCCTCAGCAAACTGACTTGAACGACAAGCCTCTCATTTGTAATAAGCCTCGACTTAAATACTTACTATGCAGAAAAATACCGAGAAATTTGAATTTAATTTTTGGGGGGATCCGGATTGGGATAAATGTTTTTGTTTTTAAATTACACGTCAAAATATATTATTCAGAGGTGTGTGAGATACGCTTCATCCTTTAACGAACATCTAAAATCAAATTTTTAATTTGTATAAATGTCTGAAAGATGATGACATAAATGCAATTTAGAGAAGAAATGTTGTGTAAACCAAAAAAGTTACAATGAGTATTTGTGACTCTATTTATTTATTTATTTTGAAATTTTGAGAATCCCTGGTTTATTTCTCAATATACAACACCACTAACTATCAATCGATTTTGATTTTAATAGGAGTTCTAATTATTGACTTAATAGAAATTTTATAACTGTTTTGAAAATTTGAAAAAGAATCCTTTGGCACTAGGGGGAGAAGACTACTTTTGAGGGGAATGAAATGAATTTTGATGGAGTACATTCCTATTTTTTCGAGACAAACCATTGATTGTTGTTTGTTATGAAGAGAGCAATTATTTAACTACATACACGTACGGATTCCCTCTTTTTCATCAACTCTACAGAGCAGTGTTATTATTTTAAAAATTGCCCTTCTCAGTTTTCTGAACAACGTTGATCCGTGGCATGAAAATAATTAATGATTAGTTCAACATTTCCCAAATATTACTATGTATATGAAAAAGAATAATAATTTCCAAGGTTGGGAGGTATTTGCCAACAAGACTCATATATAATGTACATTTGTGTCTTTTTTCTGATTGAGAGGTTGAGAGAGTCAATGAAAATCTCATCATGCATGAACATAATCAATAACTGCAAAACATTATTTTCTCCTACGTATTGCATTAAGAGAATAATAGATTGAAGTAGCAACTCAAAAGGACCTCCCTACCACATTCTCATCATCAAGTTTCATTAATCTTCCTTGCCTAACAATGAATCTCCTTACCAAGAAAAAAAAAAAAAAAAAAAAGAGAGAGAAAGTCAAACATGAATTGTTATTTATATATTTTTTTTCTTAAGTTTTATTATATATTTTATATATGTATATATACATATATATATAAAGAAAGCATCAATAATGAAAAATAACCCCAAAAAATAATAATAACAAAAAATAACCAAAGATAAACAAAAAAAAAACAACTTTTCAATTGTTATTATTAATAAATTACATAACAAACAATCAAAAAAGAAAAGAAAAGAAAGTACATGAGCAGAAATGATTTTTTTTCCTTCGTGTTTTGCTTTTTTTTTTCATGCTTTAAGTCCTTTTATTATTGAAGGCATAAGAAACAAATGAATATATATATATATATATATTCTTGGGCACGGTGAACAAGAAATGATTGAGCAAAAAAATAAAATTAAAAAATTGTCAAAACGTAAAAGATTTTCTATAAAATGGACAATTTTATGTAGTACATCATTCTGTATAATATTAATAAACTTGGCCTCATTTTAGTAATGATAAAATTTGATTGTCAAAATGTTTTACTCTGGGGATATATGTTATGTATTGAAAAAGAAGAAGAAATTTTGCCAACACAAACTGGACAACAAAAAAAAAAAAAAAAAAAAAGAGGCCGAACATTGGGAGTGAACTTCTTATTCATTAATTATTATGTATGTAACGGGCCGACAATATTAATAAAAATGAAAAAAAGAGAGAGAAAGAAAAATATTGGCTGAAAAAAGTGCTTTTTTAAAATAGGGGAAAAATCATATTATGTACATGAATTTTTTTAATTAAAAAAGCATAACTGATATAAGTTATACATACATACATACATACATACCCATATAAATATATAACTATGTGCACATCTAACTGGTATCCCTGTTGAAATGAAGAAGAAAAAAAAAAAAAAACTAAATCCCAGTAGGTTTAAGGTATTTTTTAAAATACAAATACAAAAAACCCTCTTTTTCTTTTCAAAAATCAAAAATTCTTTATCTTACTATGACTGAATTTCAAATTATGTATATATATATATATATACTTTAATCTAAGGTGCCCACAATTTCATTTGCAAGAAAAGGGAACAGGGGTCAGTATTGGTTGTAAAATATTTTTAAAAGATGTTTACTCCATAAATTCATAGAAATTTACAAAACCCAAAAAATAAATAAAAAAATTTCATTCAACAGGATTATAAGGGTATTCTGCACACATACTCAACACATTACATTGATTGTAGGTATATATATATATATATATATATGCTGCCTAAAAGATTTTTGAATGGATGGGGGCAAGTATCATGTTTATTTAATAAAACATTTTTTGATTAAGTACATTTCATAATAAATAAATTATTTTTTGTTTATTTCTTAGATAAAAAAAAATCCCTCTTCATTTTATTTAATAATTATAATAATAATAATAATTATAAGTTAAAGTCATTAATTAAATATTAATAATTATCATATATATCTATATCTATATATAGACTTCTTGACAGAGTTCTAACAATTAAGGCACTCATTCTGTACAAACTCTGAAACACTCACGATGGGGTTTTAGGGGCTATTTTTTTTATTTTTTTTTTTGTAATATTTTTTTATTTTTTTTTTGCTGAGTGACCGGGTCTCAAACCGATATATGTATAAAAATTTTTTTTGTATATTTGTATTTTTCGTTGGTTTTTTCTTTGTTAAATAAGGATATGAGTATGGGGGCGGGGGGCGGGGGGAGGAGTTGTCTACCTGTTCCTTTGCCAGATTTTCACTCAGAAAAATGAAATGATACATTTTTAATATTTTACATATATGTATGTATATAAAAAAAAGGTTTGCAAAAAACCAAAAAAAAACCAAACAAATAAAATAAAAAAATTTAAAAAACCGTCGTGTCCATGTCATGAGCAGATTTTGAAAAAAATATATATATTATTTAACTATGTCATCATTGAACGTGTGTGAATTTTATTATGTATATGTGTGAAAAGTGGTAAGAAAGATAGAGAGAGAGAGAGAGAGAAAGAGAGCGTAAGATCAAAGGACAAAGGTAATATTAAGATATATTCCATTTAGAATATACAATATATTATCCAACATTTCCTTTTTTGTCAATACCAATAACCAAAAAAAAAAAAAAAAAAAAAAAAAGTCAAATAAAATCAATCAATCAATAAATAATAATAAAAATGTTATTAACGGTGAAAAGCTCATCCTTTGCGCGGGCAATTGAAGTCATTCCTGACTTTAAATAGATCCTGAATGATGAATATAATACTACTGCTAATAAATATTCGTGTAATGTCGTCTTAAGTATGTATATGCTCCCCTCAGGAATTGTTTGAGGCAGATTTAACTTCAATTAGACGCTTATCACCACCCTGAGATTCCTTTCCTGTATTTGTGGTAGTTGTCGTGTCTTCTTCCTCTTCTGTGTCATCATAATTGTCTTCTGTATGCGTTTGAGGATCCTCTGTTTGAGTCTCTGTGTTTCGTAATTTATGGAACTTCCAAGCCTTTTGAATAAGGGCTGCACAGTAGTCCTCTCGTTGCTTCCATAGAGAGGATGATATTCGTAGATAGCCGGGACGATCCTTGAATGTTCCAATCGTCTAATTTTAAGGTGAGTAGTATAAGGTTTATCTTAAACCTTTGAGGAAATAACTAAAGATTTACTTACTTTAACAGTATTGACCTGAGGTGGCTCCTCGATCGGATTCCCTTTCCGTGCGAAAAAGTCCTGAGTGAGAGCATCCAGAATGTCGGCACAGAAAACACATTGCTCCTTAGTGGACCCATCCTCACACGTAAAACGAACTATGGGAATATCCATGTGAATGATTTTGAATTTGTTAGGCTTAGCTATTTGAAGTGGAGGCTCCAAAACGTCCAGAAATTCGGAGAGGGATTTATAAGGCATATATTGCGTTCCATCAGGGTCAAACTCCTGCCAAATTTCATAAAACAAATCATAGTCCTCATCTGTGATACCCTCCTGTACATCCTCATTGGCCTGAGAGTAATTCTCCAGGATGACAGCAATGTACATGTTGACAATGATAAGGAAGCTCAGAATTAGATAAATGATCATAAAAGCCACGCCTGCCATGTAATTGCCACAATTACCAGTGTCTCCAGTTTCGGAACTTGGTTTATCACACTCTCTATCATCTGTGATTGCGTCTAATGCCTCTGCCCAGCCCGCAGATGTGCACATCTGAATGCAAAGGATGAAAACAAAAATAATAATGAATTGAAATTATTTGAAGCTCTACATTACACGTACTTGAAATAAGAGGGTAAAAGTCTTTCCAAAAGTTCTAAAATTGTGTACATCATCGAATCCAGAGCGAATTTTGACATTTTTAAATAGAGACATTCCAAAAACTGCAAATATAAACATAACTAAGAAGAGTAGAAGACATATATTGACAAGTGCAGGAAAGGCCATGACGAGGGAAAACAAAAGAGTCCGTATTCCCTTGGCTCCCTTGATAAGACGGAGAACTCTTCCGACTTTGGCTACACGAACAACTCGAAGCAATGTTGGTGATACAAAGTATTTCTCTATAAGGTCACTTAAAAAAAGTCCAGCTAAGGAAAGGAGAACGACTACAAAATCAAATAGATTCCAGGGTTCTGCAAAGTAATGATGCCTCAGAGCAAACATTTTCAACAACATTTCTGCTGTAAAAATCACTATAAAGGATAGATTTAAATTGTCCAAAGCAAAAGTCCAGCCTGCACTTTGATTATAGTGATCACACATCATTGTCAGCTACGGAGAGATAATAAAATAACACATAGGCACGCATCATAGTAAATAAGCGTTAATTTTACCATGTTTAAACCAATGAATCCCATGATGATCATATCAAACTTTTTATTGGTTATAATGGAGAAAACGATGGCCTGAGGCTTCCAACTGGGTCTTGGCAAAGCCTTGAGCGGTTTTTTTGTTGAAGCTTTTTTCATGGCAGCAATGTATTTCTTTTGATCTTCTGTCATGAATGCATCAAGAGAGCTTCCACCCTTGTTCTTTTGTTCATTGAATTTGTCGATGATGACACCAACAAGTAGATTTAATGTGAAAAAACTACCAAAAACGATAAAAAATACAAAATAAGAGTACATGTGTATATTTTCCTCTCGATGAGGCTGATTGTTTTTCTCGACGGAGTCGATGGCATCGTCCATTATGGTAATCCAGCCCTTGAACGTTGCAACTTGAAACAAGGCTAAATAAGCAATAAAAACATTGTCAAAATTAACTCGTGCATTCGTCCAAACAGCTCCAGTTTCGTTCAAACACACTGTTTTGTTTGGAATAATTTCGTGACTAAACTTTTCTCCCGTTTCCTCGTCTAAGCATTTGTAGAATTTACCCATAAAAGTATTGATACCAATAATTGCAAAAATAAGCCAAAAGATTAAACAAACTAATAACACATTAAAAATAGATGGAAGGGCTCCAACCAAGGCATTCACAACAACTTTCATCCCTTCCATTTTAGCCATGGCCCTAAGGGGTCTAAGAGCTCTAAGGGTTCGCATTGTTTTGAATATAGGAATGTTGCCAAGTCCAACAAGACTTGCTCCAAAGTTGATGAGCGATACTGCAACGATGATAAAGTCCAACCAACACCAGGCATTACCAAAATACATGACACAGCCCATGGCAAAAAGTTTTAAAAGAGTTTCTAAGAAAAACACCACCGTTAAAATACGATCCAAGTAATATAGCATGTCCACTAGGAGGGGTCGAGTATCGAACCATATATCCTCTAGGGTCATGACAAAACTACTCAGTAGAATGAGGGTAAGGACGACCCCTTCAAAATACTTGTTTTCAATAAGCCTGACAGCCAAGGTGAATAAAAGAAAAGAGATGTATGTATACATATATCGAAGTTAAGGATAAGGATGAGATAGGGTCATACCTTGAGACCTGGAGTCTATGTCTGTACCACAATTGCCAAAAGGGGGAATCTGGATCTCCAATGCAACAAGGACAGATTCTATAACAAATGGCCGGACAACAGTCCTCTACAACAACGTCATCCACTGGATCATAAATGGGCTCATCCAATCTTTTTCCATTTGGAAGGTGAACAGGGTCTTCTGTGTAGCTATTATGTACATTCGATGCTCCCTCCTCCATCTTCCCCCCATTCTCCACGACTCCATTCTCTTCTCCACCGTCTCCTTGGATCCACTCCTTACTCAGTCCCTCACCCGTGATTGAAATATCCATACCACGGCCGATACTCATGTCTGAATAACCAAGTTTATCATCCTCAGGGAAATCTTGAAGTGCCTTTGAACCATGTGAGCAGAGACTCTCGTTATCCTCTCGCTTATTGTTGTTGAGATGTCCATTCACACCCTGGATCGTAATGTCCATTCCTTCACCAATAGAACTATCTGGGAAGTTTGGATCAGAGAGTTCGTTCCCTAGAGGAATACCAATATGATTTATCTCAACTTTGAGACCTCTATTTTTCAAATCTCCGTTTTCACCCTGAAATAGGAGTGGAAATCAAATGTGTGATTAGGGTGTAAGACCTCATTAAAAGCGAGAGTAGAATACGTTATTAAGAGACTCATCTATTTTATATACATATACATAGGGATGAAATTATTACGTTAATGGTGAAATATTAGAGTAGATTTATAAAGAATGAGGGAAGGGAAGATCCTTACATACATACAATAATATATTCCTTCCTTCTCTATGAATAAAAAAAAACATATATACACACTCTGATTTGATGGTAGTAGTTTGAATGGACTGGCATACTAAATATAAAGCAAAAATAGCATACAACCTACATATATTCTTTTTCCTCACTATATGAATGTCCCTTTCAAATAATGCAAAAAAGTCTTTCATTTACCTGGAAATCCTTTTCTTCTGTAACTTCTAAAGCAATATCCGTATCTCCTGGATGAGAGCCCCCATTCCCTCTAAGTAATCGGACTACATTATTTTTAATGAATCGAATGGATCCAACAATCCCTTTGACGATCCATTTGCGAAAGGTGCCGAAGCGTTGAAAAGCAATCACCATTTTATCTGGCTCTGAATCCTCATCTTGATCGCCACCTAGAGGAAAGAATGCATCATAAATATGTGTAAGGAGGTCACAGATTAGAGTTATATGTATGTACTTTGACCCGTTAACTCTAACTCACTGATTGTTTTCCTTACCTCCCATATCTGAAAAACTGGAGAGAAGAAGAGCAAGAAAGAGATTGAGAATGACCAGATTACCAATAAGGACGGTAGCAAGGAAATACGGAATGCAAGCAACTCCGGCCACATAAATACAATCCCACATGGACTCGATCCATTCTCCACACAACACCCGAAAAACAATCATAAAAGAATGGAGAAAGTCTGTAAAGTTCCAACGAGGCATATCACAGTCCCACTTCTCACAGACTCCATCATAGTAGTCTTTCCCAAAGAGTTGCATCCCCATAACAGCGAATATAAAAATGATAATACAGAGAACGAAAGTCAAATTGGACAAGGCTCCAAATGTATTGGCCATGATTGTCAAAATGTCATTGAGAGACTTCCAAGATTTGGCTAATTTAAAAACACGAAGTAGACGGAAAGAACGAAGCATGGACAGACCTGACACACCCTCTGCCAGGAGCTCAACTAGGGAAAGAACCACAATGAGGAAATCAAAGCAGTTCCAACCTTCCTGTAATGGTGGGAAAATGTATGTATGTGTGTGTGTACAACCCACATGATTCATATGTAGACATGACATGGTCATGCTCAATAATAATAAGATATTAATAAAAATAAAAGTAATTTTGGGAACATCATCATTGTAATGAATAGAATGAAAATGGTGGGGTGATTGAAGCAAGGGTGTGGACATACATGTTTGGTGCAATATATGTATGTAATATATGTAGAAGTATGGTATGGTAATAAGCACTGCTCTGCAACGAAGGAAAAGTAATAATAACAAAAAGAGCTCCTCAACTTTTCAGCAGAATGCTTTCTCGTTTCACATGTTATTATGTATCAACATTATATAAATACTTCTACTCTGACCACAACTCCTTCTGAACAATTGTTGCTACTCATGCAAAAAAAAAAAAAAAAAAAAAAAATTAAAGTCTTCCAATCTATTCAGTCCATGAAAATGTTCGCAACCCATACTTACGGAAAAGAAATAACGCGGACTCATTGCCGCTAACTTAATAAAGGATTCTACAGCAAAAATGGTCGTAAAAAAATAATTCCCCTGCGTGAGCACACTTGACAAAAAGGGTGACCTAGAAAAAGAGAAGGAAAAAAAGTCAAAATAATATTTAGGTAGAGTCCTTCCATGGAACCCCTTTCTTCCTCCCTCTCTCTCTACTACTCACATTCCCCCATTGGCATCATATTCAATATCATAACGATCAAGTGCCATAAAGATCACATTCACAGCGATACAGATCGTGATGAAAAGCTCTGTAAAGGGATCAAAGACGATGAATGCAAGGATTTGTGTAGTTTTGATCCAAAGCCAACAGCAATCCCATATACACATGATATTCACTACTTTTTTAAAGTAATCGCAGAAAATGTCCTTGAACTTGAGTCCCTCTTCATCATCCGCGTCTCCGTCGTCAATGTATCGGCTCATATGTGTTGCCTTGCTCATGGAGCGATCCGAGACTTGATCAATGATGTTGCTAAGTACTCGGACATCCTGAATGTTATGTACATACATTATAATCATTAGTTGTTGTTATTTTTATTATTATTATTTTTTTTTTTTGGGGGGGGGGGAGAAAGGAATGGGAGAAAGAACAACGAAAAATAAGAGAAATCATAAATATTCATAATGGTCGTTGTTCTTCAGTGAGCATAATCATTCTAGGAATACATATGACTATTTGAAAGAGAAGTAAATATGTATTTACATACTTAACAACCAGGCTGTGGTTGTTAAGTATGTAATTACAGCATTGCCTCAAGACAAGGACTCAAATAAAGGGTATTCCTTTTCTCCTTTTGAATGTCAATAAACAAACTACATAACAATAATAAAAATATTAATAATAGCTGAGGGCTTTGTACATATTTATAGGTAAATTATCCCTTCTACTTATCTAAATAAAAAAAAGACCTTTCAGAAGGGGCTTACCTGAATGTCAATGGAGTCCTTTCGCTCGTGATTGTTATTGATGAAATGACTGCTTCGATTCAAATCGTACTGATTGGTGATGGGGTCATGAAGAACCTTGGATGAATTATTACTGGAGTGTGGTACTCCATTGTTTTTATCTCCGAAAAGGGAGGCCATTCGTATTCGTAGAGTCCCTTCCTTTGTATGATTGCTACCATTGTTGTTATTGTTGTATCGAGACAAATCCGTGTGGGAGTTGTAGGAGTCTATTTTCCCTGTGTGAGAGTTGTATGAATATTTTCTGGAATTGATGTTGTTAATTCTATTGGGTGCGTCTACGACGATACCTCCGTTGAGCTCAGACTTGGGTGTTACAGCTGTGGAGTCGTCTGCGTAGGGAAGATGCTCTTGAGCATCAACAAAAGTAAAAAGAACGAGAGGCTTTTTTGAAACTGAGTTTCCATACTTTTCTTGGAGTCGGAGATGGGAACTAAAGGAATTACTTTTGGATGTTCGTCTCACAAAAGGGGATGCAGGGAGGGAGTTGAGCTTAGAGTTGTTGAGTGTTTGGCGAATACGGTGTAGTTGATTGTGGGGTTCATCCAGTGAATCTTCGGATCTATAGACACTTAGAGACGCGGAACGAAGACTCATTCTCTCTTCAGGGGGCTGTTGTGTATCCACTCGATCAATGGATGCTGACACGAGAGACTCTCTAGCTGGTGATTCAGGAAAGGGATCACCACCTAAACCACCACCACCTCCTCCAGGATCGTCAATATCTCCAAAAATGCCTTCCATTGCTTCAGCGGCTTCAGCAGCTGCTGCTTCTGCCTCTGCTAACGCCGCCTCCTCTGCTTCTTTAATAGCCTCTAATTCCTCTAATTCTCGTTGAGCCTCTTCTTCGGCAAGTCTCTGGAGTTCATCATAGGACATGGCGACAATGGCAAGGATCAAATTAATAAGATAAAATGAGCCCAAAAAAATGTTGCACATAAAGAAGATGATGTGCCATGGTCCAGCTGTTCGAAGTGTGATTTGATAGAGATTCTCCCAGAAATCCTGTGTCATGAGTCGAAATGCACAGAGATATGCAGATCCAAAATTGTCAAAGCTGGTATACCCGTAATTAGGGTTGGGTCCGAAGCCCTCCATGCAGGTTGTTCCTTCAGGACACTTACCAGCGCCAGATGCATTCCCGCACATAATATAATTATCATTGTTAAGGTACCAGGAGGATTTGTTAGTATACCAGGCATGGAAGGACTCATCCGTCATGTTACCCCAGTATTCAAATTCCTCTGAGTCTGGACTGGGATAATTGTAGACACATTTTTGCGATAGAACGCCCATATAGATTTGCAGTCCCAGCAGTGCAAAAACGGAAAGGGCAAACATAGTAAGAATTATCACATCACGGAGATTTTTGACGGAATAGATGATGGCGCTCACAATGGTTTTGAGCCCAGGGATCACTGCGACGGACTTGAGAGCTCGAAACACTCGGAACGTTCTTAGGGCGGAAAAAGAGCCTAAGTCAATGGCTATTGTGACATACGACATCCCTATGACTGAAAAGTCCAGCCAATTCCAGGCATCGCGAAGATACGTGAAGTTATTCATAAAGAATCCTCGAGCCAGGAGCTTAACCGCAGATTCGTAAGTATAGATGGCAGTAAATATCACTTCAGTACTAGAGGTATACCTAAATCATGAAAAAAAAAAAGAAGCAATAATTTCATTCATTTCGTAATCTCATCTTTATGAGTATGTATGCAAGTGTAAACCCCTCGATTCCCAATTGAAGGAAGCAAGTATGTACAGGTAAAAAAGTATTAATATTCTCACGAAAGTAACAATATAAATATCCTCTTATCATGTTGTCGCATAATTTTCCCCAGTGAAAATGTGACCGAGGGCGCTCGAAAAAGAGCGCACGCTTTTATTCTACGAGTCAACGATACAAAAAAAAGGAACAAAAAAAAAAACACACAACTAAAAAGTTGCCCTTCTTTTTTCCAGGGCCCTTTTCTGTATTTATGTTGTTACTTCAAAAAAAAAAAAAAAAGATGGAAGGGAAAATTGTGAATAAATAAAAATTCGTGCTTTTCGCGCGCGCTCCCAATCGTCTTGTAGTATAGACATTAAAAAAGAAACCAAATGAAAACTAATAATAAATATATATTACTCGGTGTCCGGTTTGATCATGACATAGCAATTAACAAGGATTGTACACATGATGACGAGGTTAAAGAGAGGATGGGTGAGAATGTGGATAGCGATTCTACGAATCGGGTGATAAGGCGATAATAAAAACATGGCGTTTTCAGCTGAGAATCGAAATATCGTTCCTCCTTTAGATATAACGATGAATGATTTCTTGTCCCGAAAATAAGGATCAATGTCGCATATGGGGGTGCTTGCAAACTCCAGAGGGAATTCTCCATAGCGTCTGGGAAGATCATTTCCTGTAAAGTGAATAGTTAAAAGTTGTGTTAGCTAGGATATATATATAATGTTTATGATATACCTTGCTCCAACTTGGGGTTAGGTTCAATTTCATCTTCGGACTCAGAGTCTGAGTCCTGTTCGTATAATTTCCGCGCTCTAGCTGAATCTCCAAATTCCTGTCCGTAATTAATAATGTTATGTCCGGAGGAAATATTATTATAATGATTCCGACATGCTTACCGCAATGTTTTTAGCCCGCCTTTCAGCCTTTTTCTTGGCCGCCAACTTCTTTTCCATGATACGGTTTTGGATGATGGCCAGCTCCTCACGCGTGAAGGGCCTAAAGGTGGGCAAGCTATTCTCTGAGTCAGCTTCGGCATGGTGTTGAGTGTCGGCCATGGCGTTGAGGAATTTCCGAGGTGCTTGTGTGTGATGATGATGATGGGTTGAGCAGCAGCGGCAGCAGGGTTGTGGTCCTTCTCTCCCTGATTACCACCTCTCATACAGAGTCCTTGAAAATAATTCTTTATTCTCATGCCAAATCATATCTTTTGAAGAAGAACAAGAAAAAAAAAAAAAAAAAAAAGAGAAAGACTCAATTAGAGATATGTAGATTTTTAGTTTTTTCCCCAATGGGGAAAAAACTTGAGTATTTCTTTTCTTTTTCGTGTACTAAATAGAAAGAGAGATTGAAGTCTTACACCAAGTCTTATGCTCCCTTTTTTTGTGTTTGGTTTATGTGTCTTAGAAATCAATAAATAAATGATCCGTGAATATTAAGAAGTAGTTTCGGGGGGGGGGGGGAGGGGGAGTTAGTATGTAAAAGGTTGAAAAGCAGAAAGGGAACAACATAGTTCTTATATTTAGTCTTCGTCTAATAACGTCTAATATCTACCAATAAAAAAACGAACCAGGCATTGGGAAAAACAGAAACAAAACACACCGAAAAAAGAACACTTGTTGAGCTGTAGTTAAAAGGAGGCAATGTTAGTCCAGCAAATACATACAACCGAAACAACAATAATAAACAAACACTTCCTTTCTCGCCCCTTTTCTTCTTATTGCTCAGGTAGTGGGGAGGGGGGGGGGGAGAGAAGGAAGAGGAGATGGGGGTGATGGGTACAAAAAGAAGGAAAAAAATTACGGACTGGTCATTAGAAAGGTTCCGTTGTGGAGACTACGACAAGCAAACAAACAAACAAACAAAAAGAAAAAAAAAAGAGTATAATATGTGTGTCATTATTTTACTGCAGTGCAACCTTTCTTTTTCCCTCTCCATTCATACTTGACAAACGAGGGTGACCCTTGACATATTTCATGTCTGTATGTATGTATATACAATATACAAAGGCCCTTGAATGATTCAACCCTTTCAGCATATCATTATGACAAAAAACAGAGATCAAACGTCAAAAGGAGTGATCCATCCATTTATAGATTTCATTGGACACCACGCTATCTATCACAAAGGAGGCTCAAAGGGGCTACTCAAACTTGAACATTTGAGTACATCACAAATCCATTATTGCTCACCCAATATGAAATATATGTATGTATGTATGTATGTAAAAGGCTCAGAGAATATATACATTTTTCTAAATTCCTGAATTATCCACTCAAGTGGACCTCCATTTCGGAACACCTACATACTTGGCCCCGTTTCTACTATGAAGAAACAAAATTGCAAATCACTCCCCCCCCCCTTCCTTCATCCCCACCCAAGAGTCAGAATCCGAAAAAATCCACCCAAAAAAATGCTTTCTTTTTTTTTTCTTTCTTGGGTGGGTCCCCCCTCTTTTTTACTGTTATTATTTTCTTCCTCCAAGCTCCTCACTCCTCCTCCCTTCGACGTCTTACCTCAAAAAATTGGATGAATATTCCTTGTCTTGTATTTTTCTTTTTTCGCATCATCGGCGTTTTAATGAGGGGTAGCGGGGGTTGATTTGTATTAAGCTATGTGTTTGGACAAGGAATTATAATAAACTAACTAGGGACGGGTAGGATTGATATTGATACATGTATTCTATATAAAGGGCTTTTATTCATTCACCTCATCACATTGTCAAATGATTTAAAAAAATAACTTCACTTTATCACCACCGTCACAGTTTACATTTTGCTTTTTTAAAATCACAAGAATATGGTTTGTAGTTTTCGGATTGATGATTCACTCAATGTTAGGTCTCTCTCTCTCTCTCTCTCTAGACCTTGATGTTGAAGAAGAACAGTACCCCTGGATAATGATGATGATAGATAGATAGATAACACAAATGATGAAAAATAAAGGAACGTAACACCCTACAAATATAAAGATGTCAAAGAATCGAAATCACAACACTATATTTAGATATGGACCATAATACTATGTATGTTGTGATTTTTATTTAAAAATGAATTCTGTTTAAAAAAAAAGTCTTTGGTGAACGTTTTTTCCCCCTTTTTTTCTTTTCTTTTTTTCCTCTTCTTCTTCTTCTTCTTCTCAGAGTAAGAAGCATGGACGACAACTGCTTACTGCTTGAGGAAGAGCGCACGACGTTCCCTTTTTTTTTTTTTTTTTTTTTTTTTTTGGAAATGTCTCTTTTTATTATTATTATTTTCTTCTTTTTCCCCCTTCATGGACCGTACGCCTTTTTTTAGGAGCCCCAGCGAAATCCTTTAGTGCCCGGAGGAAACCCGGCTTTAGCTTTTCTATCTAGTTGCGGGCGTGTTATACATAAATATATATCTAACCTCGTAATAGCGTAAAAAAATCGGAAAGGGGGGGGGAACTCCTGGGCCTTTTACATATACATATATATCATATTTGGTTCCTACTTAGAAAAGGGGGAGCAGGCGTTTTTTTTTCCCTATAGCGATAAAACATAACATACTATGACTTAAGACTATTCCACTGTAATATATATTTATAAGCAAAAGACCAGGAATCTGGAAAAAAAAAGAAAGAAGGAGGGATTGCTAAGAGTTGGGACGAGAGGTTGTTATGTTTTATACATGTATATGTATACCTATATAATGTGGAGTTATGCCCGTCCAGGGAAAATAAAAATACGATAATAAAATAGCGAAAGTAAATTTATATCCATATACATAAAAAAAGGGAAAATGGTCATCATCATGATCGAAAAGGAGAGAAAAGAGAGGAGAAGAGAAAAGAAAAAAAAAGGAGGGGGGGGGGAAAGGAAGAAGAAAAATGGAAAAATCAAATAATTATAGAATAGTTGGAGTAGGAGAGCCTTATGAAAGGATGATAATGATGATATAAAAAAGGACGAATCTCTTGAGGAGAGAGAGAGGGAGAGAGATGGAGGGGGAGTGAATGGAAGGAATTTTCTTGTAAAGAGAGGAATAAATAGAACAACGACACCTTGCACATAAACAGATGCATGTAAAAGAGAGAGAGAGAGGGAGTTTTGAAGGGCTCTTCAATGTCATATATATTTATAGAAGTTGGTGCTTATTGGGGGGGGGGGGGCGAGGGGTAAGAGGAGGATAAGGGATTTCGATATTTGCTCCTTTTTTTTTTCTTACTGCAGTTTCGCATTAGTTTTGTTTTCTATAAATTACATATATTATTCCCTTAGTAGTAGAAGAAGAAGTAAAGAGCGCTCCTTCATTACCCTCCTGACGTCACCAATATTGTCTTTAAAAAATGTATACATTAATTTGGATATTAAACAAAATGTTATGTAGAAATAGTTATTTAATAAATAACTTTTCTGTCAATGCAGCAGAAGAAAATGAAGGAAGAAAAGAAACAAATCAAGAAAAACATGATTGTTTCCTTGCTACAATATGTAGCAACCAATTCATTCCCTATATAATGCCTGGGATTGCAGTAAGTACATGATAATAATCCATGGCATGGCTATGTATACGTAGACTTTTGAAGATTGACACTTTTTGCATATTGAGTTCTCTCTTTTCTTCCTTTAAATCAATTCTCTAATGAGAGAACCTGTTTATTTATATCATGTTATTACTATCGCACTACTCTGTACATTTGTGCTTATGTATACATACATATATGCTCTATTTACATGGTTTTATGGCTTTTGAGCTCCCTTGAAATCGTGCAAAATGAAGGGAAGAGGAGGGAAAAGGGAGGGAAATGGAAAAAAAAAAAAAAAAAAAAACTCAAGCAAAAGGGATTTTGGGCTACATACATATACATATACATATATTATATAATGACGTTTGTTGTTTAGGTGAGGAGATAGGTACATATTATGAAGGACTCCTTCTATATTGTTCCACACACCCTTTGGACCCTCCCCCTCCTTTTGTCAGCACACCCTAGGATATCATATAATCAATGGGTACGCCTCTTAACCCCCCCCCCCCCCCCCCAAAAAAAAAAAAAATCAAAAAAAGCAAGAAATCAAATGAAATCTCCAGAATGATTCACTCATGAGTATTTTTTTCATTTTTTTTTTCCTGCGTGAGTGTGTGTTTGTCTGAGCAACTCGTGTACAAACTCAATTTGACTCAACGTATCTTTGTTCATATTTTTGTTTGTTGTTGTTGTTGTTGAATGAAGGCAGGCAGGTTTTTTGCTTTGTTTTTTTTAGCTCTAGTAATTAAAAAGCAAGAGCCTATAGACCCAAAGTGACAGTCCATGTGATCTGTATATGTTCATTAATAATATAATGTGAATTGGGATCAGAGGGAGGCTGTTCGAGGGGGGGGGGGGTGTGGAGAGAACAGCAAGAAAAAAGGAGTGGGTATAATAATAATAATAATAATAATAATGAGTTGCGTGAGTTTCTAAAACCTCTCCTCCCTGACATTCTCTCTTACAAATAACAAAACAACACAAGTTGTTTAAAAAGCAAAAAGCAGAGAGGGGGTAGAATGACGACAATAATAATAATAATAATAATAACAAAAAAAAACGTACGGTTCATTTCGTTTATTGTTGCAGGTATTTAATAAATAGTAGGCAAATAGAAAGAGAGGTAATGAAATCGATCCAATAACGAAGAGTAGTTACTCAATAGAAAACTTTATTAGAAGCTGTAAGAACCCTACTCAACCTCTCAAAAGGAAATAAAATTCAGTCGTGAAAAGTCGGTGAAGCTGATTCTAGAGGGTCTTCTGCCCCATCCTGAATTCTCAAAATAAAGGGCCCCTTCTATTTGAGTAAGACTCAAAATTAAATATATGCAACGTTTAACTCAATTTAAATGCAATTAAATTTAATTAAGCTCCCTCAAAAAGACACTCTACACTTCTATCCATGACGCATATCTTAAGGCCAATAATAAAATATACAAAAATTAAAAGCTCTACCCACCTTTTAGAGTCATTATTTATTCATCATGGGTTTTAATGAAGCTTTTTTTTTTTTTTTGTATGTAAGCAATAGAATAATGGATAAGTGGTTTTTGCATTTGATGTAAGGCTGCGTGAGTTCTTGTTCGATGAGTCTATACAAAAATACTTATTTAATTCCAGGAGTGGGGGCTTGGACTCTGAGTCTACATCTTGAAGATTTGACTTAAGCTATAAATCATCAAAGATTTTATGTTTTGACAGGACCTGAAACCATTTTTCGTCACAGGCTCTCATAGTAATTCCATTTTTTTCCCTGGGTATAACTTGGATTCAGATTATTTTAACTGAATCATGTAGTACACTTATAAATATGGACGGGGCTAATTTTAAGGGGAACAGCTCTTGATTCACTCTTTTTGTTTTTATTATAGCAAAGCAGTATGGCCTATGGATATGCTCACCTCCTGCTCGCAAGTGCAATTTAATAAAATTCCACAAAACTTGGTTTCCTGGTTTTCAGGCCATATTATTATATTATTATTATGTGTACACAGATTTGAAATGAGTTCTAAAGAAATAAAATATTGAAGAATTTGAACTTGCGAGCAAATAATTTTAAGCTCGAAAAAGACGTAGTCATTGTCCTAGTTTATCCAATAAACGAACCCTATACAAACATACATACATGTTAAATGGAAAATGTAAATTGTACATAGGTAATATATTTATGGAGAGGAGATTGCGTGAGTATTTCTAGCACAAGACTGGTAATAAAAAAGACCCTAATTCATTTCTCTTTCCAACTAATTTATATGTATGTATAGAGTATTTGTTTCCCTTTTGAGCTGTCAATGTATGTACTTAAGTTTGTATTTATATAGCTTTGTAGTTAGGTAGGTAACAAAATTACATATATATATGTAGAAAAGTAGAAAGTTTATTTATATGAAAAAACGAAAAATAATAATACCAACATAATAACATTATTATTATTATTATTTTTATTTTTTTTTGCTCTTTCTCAATTAAAACGGAAAAAAAAGAGGCGTCAACGCTTTAGTCAAAAATGCTCATAACCCCTTCCCTCAAATAATGTCTTCCTATATACATACATTCAAAGGCATCCTCTCCTCTCTGAATACTTTCTTTCCTATACATTTTTACTTACTTACTTACTTACTTAGATATATCTATGTAATTACGTACACACATATATATATCTGTAAGTGACAAGAGCCACCTGCTATTGACAGAAGGACCAAATAATATATCATGCTCTCTTGATATTCATCTTTTACACATTGTATCCAATGTCTGATATTATGTATGTGTATAAGGACACTTAGAGTCTCTCTAGAGGCAACTCCTCTTCAATATCTAGCTAGGATAGAACAATTGTGTCTAAATACATACTTATAGTATGTATGTATGTCTAAGGCTTTCTAGTTCCTCAAATTACTGTTAGGACTATCTGATCCCTAGACAAACCTTATTAATACGTAGAGTAAAGTAATCAGGAAAAACTATAAGGATTTTTAATCTTGTCATCATTTATGTAGTTCTTTACCTACCCAAAGTATTCATGTTTTTCAGAAACTGCTTTCTTCTATGTTTTGGAAACTCAATCAATGGTTCCCTTCTTTTCCTCTACTCTACTTAGGAAGGATATTCATGCCATGAGTCCTCCAGAGTAAGGTTGAATACGAAAAACAAAAAAGAAAAAAAGTTTAGAGTAGATGTTTGGATCAAATTGACGAGTCCTGGTCCAAAAAAAGTAAAGCACTTTCAAAACTTTTTGACAAAATAGACAAAATAGAGTCAATAGAACGAATTCAACAGAGGGACATGTTTTAGGTCTTCACTTCCCAGCTTCTGTCTTGAGAGTTATGATATTGTGTGCTATTATATTTAAAGCTTGTTTTGTGATACTCAACTGCTCCTCAGTATCAAATCTAAAAAACAACAACAACCCAAGTGTACAATGACTAACTATTGATATGTACCCAGATAAATTGGCTCCAAACACTCCTAATTGATAACTAACATATGTATGTACATAAATACAAGTAGACTGAATTAAAGCCTAAAAAGGCCTTCCTTCCTAAGTAATTTATGTCTACAAATATTTAAAATGAATATTAAAATTAACTGTACATATTCTGATGACAGAATGATTCATTTGTATTTTCTTCTAAAAGAGAAAGTCATTAAAAAAAAGAAAAAGAAAGAGAATGAACATTTTTCCTATGTACTGGAATTTTTTTTTTTAATCCCCTTCTGATAATTTTAATAATAGAGCTGTTATGCATGTTGTAATTGTAATGTAAAGAGTATAATTTCTTCATCTGTCCAATTGTTGGACATGAAAAAATAAGGATTTAGAAATAAAATGTTCACGTTGACAAGCACACAGCTAAATTTGACATATCGTCAAATATTATAACATACAACCTATGTAGATCCTTTCTGTCTTTCCTTTTATGTTTCTGTATTAACAATATTTAGCAGGGGGCTCATCAATGTATAAACTCACCTTAATACGACGATCACTCTTAAACAAGGCTTTACTTACATGAACATGCAAATGAAATGAAATATGTACAGTCTTCCTTTGTCCCTTCAATTAAAGGAGGTAATACAATAATATACAAATATGTTTATATAAGCATATATATAAAAAGGTCATGGCTTTAAATCAACCTTCCTTTGATTCTCCCTCTTATGTTCTTTAGTCAGTATATAAAATATGAGGGTGATCAGGAGGGCATCTTTACATACATTGGAGCAAATTAAAGTCCTATAAAATGAAATGATGACTCTAGAGGAGGGGTCCAAGCCCTTCTTGAGATAATTCCAACGAGTCCTTTTTCAAATTATTTCAAATCATTCACTCGACCAATTTCGAAACTTTTATAATTGATTCGATTCCATGATATTTCAAAGGTTATACTCAAATGGAAGGATTGACTCAAACACCACGTGATGATGCCTGATACTATGCATGTAGATAGTCAACCATTACTACAACAAGGAGGAAACATAGCCATTGTACATATAATTTAATTACATACATAATTCATATCAAAATCGTTCTTTTAAAATGATGTTGTCACCACACCAGATTCTGTGAGTTACTTTATGTCTTCTCATTCCCTTATGTTAATGGATACTGCATAAATACTGTTCAATCTTACGAAGAGCTTCAGAGTATCAAATATTTAAGAGTACTATTTAATAGAGTATCTTCAACCACTCCAAAAATAAGCTCGTTCTGAACCAAAAAATCTTCTCACATTAAGTTATTATTTCTTGTTTTTTTTGTGTTGACACAGCATTTATCACTAAACATTGGTGGGCTATCATCAGAGTTATCGAAAAAGAGGGACTACCAGCTAGCGGCGATCCCTCCAAAATCTTATAGTTAAAATGTTGAGTAAGTGCAAGTAGGAGGTGTGTGACTTTCAGAGTGTCCATTTGTTTATTTAGAGAGTATGTAAAAAGACGTGTTAAATTGAAATTGCAGGTTTGACGGACAATACCACACATTAATTTATTTCTATGGACTCTGCATCCTCAAACCTCCACGGTTATTCTTTTCATAATTTCTGTGAACACAAATGCCAGAAAAATTATTTTGGAAGAATTAATTTTTTTTTTGGCAATTACGAAAAGAGAAAATAATAATACATTGTCCATGCTCTAATACTTCATATTGTGTACGAATGGTGTACAAATGGTGTCAAATCACTTTGACTTTGAAGTACTGAGTAGACAATATAGATTTATGTTTTCCTTTCATTAAACTCAATGCTGTCTCGACCAATCTTGAATCCATCATTATACATATATTATATGTTATTACATAATAAAATACCTTCGTTTTGACGAATTCTTTTAAGAGTTTTTCCAGTTTATAGATATACATATAGTACATACATTCTTCATAAAAGCCCTTGAATACTCACACGAAATAAATAAATAAAGTAAGTAAGTCTTAATTTGACCCCTGTTGCTCATATAATAATTTGCATGTTCATTTTTTATTTTATTTTTTTACATTATTAAGTCAATTTTCATGTCCATGAAAAAAAGGAAAGCGACCAAAAAAATAAATGATAATAATAACCGCTTTTTTTCGTTTGATAAGTGCTTATACTAAGAGGTCCATCATATTTTTCTAGATCAGTGTTTCTCAAACATTAAACCGCGGGACATTAGTTTGCACCAGAAAATTCCCAGTTGCACCACGAAACAAGACCAAAAATTGATTTCAAATTGAGAGTTTATGTTATCTCCTTCATGTGCCTTTGGATAAAAAAGTAGATTGAGAAGTACATCTTGAAATGATATAATTAATTAATAGTTTAAGAGATAGAGTTATTATATATCGGTTCTTACTTGCATGAAAATTTAATTTTGTCAGCCCGTATTGTCTGATATACGACCCATTTTTACCTTACTTGAGTCTTTTTAAAAATTAATTAATTAGTAATTGTTAGAAAAACACTATTGAATTTTTTTCAAAAAAACCGGCATTGATTCGAAAAAAATTCATATCAGTCAAGCTCTACTTTATATCCACTGACTACTTACTATTAAGTGGATACAGATATAATCCAAGACCAAGAGTTGGAGATAAGTTTGATCAACTTCCATTTTGTACGATTCGCCGAATAAATGTATGTGTTTATTGTTTTATTGTCAAAAGGGGGAATCCGTAAAATGATTTTCAAAACTTCAATGGAGACTCTCGTTCTTTATGACCATGCTTTTTCTATGGCTACGTACATAATATATTGAATACATATTCATTTTAGATTAAAAAATGACGACACAACCTAATCCTGAGCAGGCAACTGGATTGGAGTTCACTGTAGTCTTAGGAGTAAATTAGACACCCTTGCCCATGATTTTTTTTTTTTTTGTTTTGTTTACTTTTTTGTATCACCAGACCGCAAAGTTACTTGAGATGTCGAAAAACTTAGACTTGACAAGGACTCGTAGTATTAAGAGCTATTATTTAAAAATAGTTAATATCTTTTAATCCATTATTAGTAGTATTAATAATAATAATAATAATTATTATTTGATAAAAAAAGAAAAATATTTATCCCAATATCATCTTAAATGTCATAAAAATATGCAAATATTTACTGTGGTTTTTGACGAAATGTCTACCAACGAATAATGATATGTATTGTTGTATTATTACATATAAAACATTGTCTTGATTAGTATGATACCATAACGTGATGAAATCCCTATGATAAATCCTTCATGACCCTTCAATTTATAACAAAAAGACCAAGAACAAAAAATATTTTTATATGCATGGCCTCAAACGTCATTCTTTACTCCTGTATCTCTCAACCTTTCCCTAAAAAGTTATAAGGAACCAAAAGGCCAGACATTGGTTGTTCCTGAGTCAATTACTTCTTCATTCCCCCAACTTTTAGACGATTGTTTATTTAATAGCTAGCATTAAAAGAGTGTGCTGCAGGCCGTCGTTTTAACAAATTTTGCATTAAATTAAAATCTGAGAATGAATTGGTGGTCTTAGAGGTCTGACTCTCAAATTGGGTCTCCTGAGTCTTCAAATCGCATTTTGGCCTAAAAATCAACCTTTCATTAACTTGATATACACTTTTTGACACTTTTGACTTAATAAGTCAATTACAAATTGGGCCTTTTAAGCCTTCAAATCACATTTTGGCCTCGAAAACAACCTTTAGTTAACTTGATGTGCAGATAATAGCACATCCTATTATGGCTAAAAAATACAAGGAAATTTGAATTTAATTTTTGGGGGATTTTGATAGGGGTTAATGATTTTAGTTTTAAGTTGGAACATCTGTGCCAAATTACACGACAAAATAATCATTAGAGTTTGGCATACTCGTTCTTTTGTGAACAGCTAAATATTGCAAAAATTAAACCTACTCAAAATTCATTGAAATAATTTTTTAGATATTATGTCATTGAGTAATGTTAACAAAAAAAAATTTTTTTTTTCAAATCCCTTTAGTGGTTTGAGGTTCGAAGGCGATCAGATACACGTCGAGCTTTTTTGTTCACTCGCAACCTCGATTGACAAAAGGGAAAGGACAATGTTAGAAAAACAACTGTAGCTGCTACCCTTCTGTATTTTTCTTGTTGCCAACTTGTTAATATTTGGCAGAATTTATTATTTATATATACTATACATTGATAAATTCTACCAATCACAAACCAATCGTTACTACGTGTAATATATTCAAAATTCAAAAAAAGGGCGCGCAATCCTTGATTCAATATATTTTTTATGCATCAAAATCATAAATAATGTTAATAATACTCTTTTTGAGCTCATAACACGTAGGGTCAGCTGCTTTAAATCAAAAGAATCAAATGATGAAAGTCAGCTGAAGGGAGAATACCACTCTATCCTCCCTTGTTTATCCCAAAAAGTTTGTTCTAACAAACATGAACCACCAAATGGATTTAAAAACTTCTAATATTATTTTTTTGACAATATTACTCAATATGCAGACCGTTTTAAAAATTAGAAAATTTTGAGGGTGATGAAATGAATTTTAGTGATCAAATACAGATGTTTTGGTTTACAAATAAATTCCGGATATTTTTTACCCATAGAAATATATATGATGAATACTCCATTTTGACTTTTATTGGAACATATTGGAGAATACTTTGAGATCATTTAAAAAAGCTAGACTTGAGCTCAATAAGTAAAACAACATGAAAACCAGTTTAAAACATGTGTTGTCATTTATAATATATAAAAATTCAATGAATAAAAAATAAAAAAAACTACTATTGATCTACTTTTTATAAAATATTTATTTAGAATACTGAACCAGTTCCGAATTACCACAACAAAGTCATTTGAAATTCAATGACCACCTAGATTTTGACAAGACATTTTTTTAACAGTTTTGACTATAATAATTTCCGATGTATCAGTAAAACATTTAACACTGTAAAGCTGCTTTATATCTCACATTTTTGTCGGTGGCTATATAACTATTGCTTTAGGGAACTTGGGATGGAATAGCCAATGGTTTGAGTATGAAATTCCCTGAAATGGGATATGTTTTAGGCAACTATTATTAGCTTTGTTCTTTAGTAAATTAAGTGAAGTTTAGGGAGGAATGAGGAAAGTCAAGTTGTTGTTTTTTCCTCATAACTTTCTTTCAAATCAGGATCTAATCAAAATAGCTATTGATAATAATTAATAAATAAATTAATTAATGATAAATGTACCCTTATAATTAAGGTTTAATAAATATGCTATTGAATCTTTTTGGATTTATGTATGAACATCAATTCTCATCCTCACTCCACACATAAACTCACTGAGGTTTCTATTTTAAAATACGTACATATTATGTAGTATAATTGCAAGAAAAAATTATAATTATATTTAAATTATGATTTTACAATGGATCTAAAAAAATAAAAAATAAAGAATGGGGAATGAATGTCTTTACTCCTCACAGTCTAAGAAAGAAGTAACATTATTTCAAAAAAAAAAAAAAAAAAACCCGGACGTACGCAGAGATTTTCCTTTTTTAATCAAAAATCTGTGGTTTTTCTCTACAAAAAGTTCCATTCCGTCCCATAGCCTATAGAGTTTACACTCTTATAAGTATGCTTATAAGGTATATCATTAAGGGTAGCTTTACATAACATTGTTAGTATCAAAACGTGATACTCTATTTGGTAGGCTATCATTCATTATATGTATAAGCATTTAAGTCCCAAGAGATCCTTTTTCATACTTATAAGGAACTACCTAGATGGTGCAAGGCTCTATTTATTTTATGTACATCACTTCTAGGGACATTTAAAAGAAAAAGATAGGAATACTTTTTTTGAGATTGTTTCTATTCAAAATAATAATAATAATTATAATTAAAAAAATACTGGGAACAGGTTGAAAAATGCAATAACCTTCTAGCAAGTATACGCTCCTTAGTTTTAATACCTTTTCTTTTTTTTAGTCATTTCCAACCAGGGAATGACACTCACACACATCAATTTTATTTGAGAGCATTAAGAAAATCTTCACTCCAAGCCTCGGTTGATTTGTATTTTATTTTTTAAAGTAATTCTCAACACTTACATGTATATATGTGTAGATATCACAAGAAGATCTTGATTGTATTTCTTCAAACTTTTCTTTTCTAATAAATGATGGAAAATATTTTCTACAACTATTGGAATATTAACCCTTAATTATATATTAATTGAACAGTTGAGATAGATTTAATTTCTGTTTAATAAATATGAATTAAAAACGTCAAATTATACAACTTCCAAAAATATTTCATCAAGTGATTATTGTATTAGTGTTCTTTGAGCTTCTTAATTTAATAAAAATACTATATCAAAGGATCCGTGAAAAGTTTGATATATGACAATGATCATACACACATTTGAGTCTTTCAATTTTGATGGAGTTATGAGGGGACTCGTTTTTTTTTTTTTTTTTTGTTGTTGTTTAATGAACTCAAAAAAAAGTTTTGAGACTTCCTGCTCTAGAGATATTAGTTACATATCCAAGGATTGGAACTTTTGCTCCCCATGTTTTGGTTTGTATGTAATTAATAACACAGGTCATCAAATCCTACGGGGTATAAGTATAATTAAAGTAATTCAGTTTTGCGCGCTGATTTCAAATCTGTAAAAAAAAATCTAAAGAAATTGTCCATCTATATGTGTAAATTTTCATTAAGTAGAAGCGCGCAGAAAGATTTCAGCTGATTTAGCGATCCAATTACTTTAGTAGCTCTACCGTGAGTCTTTGATTCATAGCGAATTTTTGCTCGAAGGTGATGAAAATTTACACATTTAGATGGACGATTTTTTCTTAGTTAAGGATTCTTATCGGGCTTTATAATTTAAGTACAAACAATTTGGCAGACTTTTGGACCTATTCCCGCCGCCTATGCCTCCAGAAGCCCCTTTAAGGCAAAACAAAGACTGGAAATGAAATTTGCATTTTAAACACTAGCGAATCATTATTTTTAATGCACAAAATAAGTATCCTTCTAGACTTTTTTTGGCCAAGCTCAAAAAGTCTCGAATATTTTATTACAGATTTGAAATTAGTCTGCATAGTTAAATAACTTTTATTATACTTATACTCCGTAAGATTTTTGACTCCTGACCAGTGTAATTATTATAGATTTGAAAAAGCTTCACTATTCAAACTCATTCGTATCGTGAAAAAATCATTCCATAATCATCTCCACGGGATAAATCTGTATTATTTAAGGCTTTGCACACTTCAAATTCAATAAATTTATCAGTTTTGGTCTCAGTTTTTTATTTCACTGGTCTCTGTTCAGGTTTAAAAGTTCTGATCTCCACACACACTCTTTCATTTGTTCTGATTAGTCAATAGAATGTAGATACGATTCAATATCTTTAGTGGTTAGTTTGATACTTAGCCATTATTACATATTAATAGTATATAGCCAGGCATATCCGACGATTTATACAAACATTTCGTTGTACAATATGGAGATAGAAATACGAATTTTATAGGATATTTTCACATAGAAAACTAATATTTTAAAACAAGTCTGAACTATGAAGTGACAAAGTTTTTAGTGGTGTGACCGAGTCAAAGGCTAACTTAAACTTGATTTCATCCTTCAAAACTTCCATAAATTAAAAATACCCAAAGCAAAACTAAAACTTTTTATCCATTAGATATACTACAGTAGGAAGAAGCCTAAATTGAACCTATTATTGTATAAGTCCTGTTTTTGATCTGAATTTGAGTTTGTCGATTCCGGCTCTAGTGATTCAAGAATCGGAATAACGAAAAACGCCAGACCGATATAGGTATGTTATATAAAACATTAGAAACTAAATTATTATTGAACAAAACTAAAAAAAAAACAGAACTTTTTTTAAGAAATAAAATTTACAAAATTTTTCTTCTTAAAAAGAAGGAAAATCAATTTCTTGCTCTTAAAAAATCTGTAAGTAACTTGTAAACGTTAAAATCAAATTAAACATAATGGTGCCATCACATTAAATTATTTTGATATCCCTACTCTAGAGAGTTGAAAGAGAAAAACGACGTATTTAACAAAATGTACAGAAAAATTAAATGAATTGAGACATGTAACGACTTTACAACGAGCTTTTTTGTTCACTCGCAACCTCGACTCACAAACCAATCGTTAATACTTATGTAGTATTCGAAAATTCGAAAAATGGGCACGCATTACTTGATTAATTATATTTTTATATATCAAAATCATAAACAATAATAATACCCTTTTTGAGCTCACAACACGTAGAGTCAGTTGCTTTAAATCAAAAGAGTCAACTGATGAGAAACAGCTGAAAGGAGAAAAGAGTGTATTTTTGTTTATCCTAAAAAGCTCGTTGTGATACATTGTTTATATTGGAAAACAACTGTACAAATTTGTAAAAAAATATCTTCTTGATGCCTTTGTTCATATTTCAATGCCCAACATCCTATTACGCTCTTTAAAACTATAACCATGAGTCCTACATTATTTTATTAAAACACGACGTATCTAAATCATATTGCTTTGGGCTTTGATGACTAAAACTGGTATTTAGAGACATGGAATACATCCCGTTAAAAAATTTTCATTCACCAACGTCTACTTACATCACAAAGGTATTCTAAAAATTGAGAGTTGTTCATTGGCATATTTTTCATTCCGGTAATGAGTGTTCTGAGCAACGTTGATTTCTTGAACTCAAATTATTCCATGCTAAGCTATGAATATACTCTTTATTAAATACAAAATAGCCAACAATCATATACATAGAAAAAAGTTGATTGTACCCGAGGAAGTGTGTATTTGTTCGTGCCGAATATTTTTTATAAATTGAATAGATAGAAAAATGATGAGACAAAGTGTAAGTTTTTGTTTGTATCATTGCTTATGAGTCAAGAACACAGAAATCATGATTTTTGAAGAAAAGGAATAAAAAATAATTTTATATCTTGTACCCAGTGGATACAGAGATGATATCCCAGTGTGGTTTTAGAACAAAAGATTGATTCAGGTACACTTTGAAGAGAATATGTAACCTTACCTTCTTTTATGGGGTATATCTGTCACTTGATAAGTGTGTAAATGGTAAAGAACATGCAATCAATTATGACAATTTTCTAAAGAAATTAAAATATAAATATTTTTTGAAAGATACAAATAACCATGTTGGTTTTTTTTAGTATAATATGGGTAAAAACCTATATTTGCTGCATGCTAAATTTCAGCTTTAAGAAAATTGTCCCACATGTTCAAATGAATGTGATTCAAATGGTCTTTAGATGTTTTTTTAAAAGTTTGATACCAAATTAAATAGCATTTTTGGATTTCCCATCCTTGAATTACCCAAAAAACATATTTTAATCATGATTTTGTATTGAATTGATAAAAATATGCAACTTTTAGACTTGCACGTAAATTCAAAATGGCGAAACAATGGCAAAATGAGCCTAAAATTAGTGAAATTTTAATTAGCCGTAATTACTTAATGGTAAGAGCTATTGACCTCAAATTTTCAGGTTTTTTATTTTTACATGTATCAAAATATGAGTCAAATTTCAGCCAATTCTGAGACATATAGTGAAATGGTTGTCCTTGATTGGCAAAGAATAGCCCAAATATATATGTTATGTTGATTCCTTAATTCTTGAGGTGAGCACGACGAGCTTTTTTGGATAAACAAAAACAGTACGTATTCTCCCTTCAGTTGATTTTGATTAGTTGACTCTTTTTATTTAAAGCAGCTGACTCTATGTGTTATGAACTCAAAAAGGGTATTATTAGCATTATTTATGATTTTGATGTATAAAAATATAGTTAATCAAGTAATGCGTGCCCATTTTTCGAATTTTCGAATATTATATTGGTTTGTGATTGGTAGAATTTGTCAATGTATAGATTATCTAAATAATAACTCTGCCCAATATTAAAAATTTGGCAACAAGGAAAATAGCTACCATATTTTTATCCAAATTTTTCCTTTCCCTTTTGTGAGTCGAGGTTACGAGTGGTCAAAAAAAACTCGTCGTGGAGAAGATGTAGTGGCAGTCACCACGTGATATGGAGTAGTACAAACCGTCTTCAAATAACGATTAATCAATAAAATGTATAATGAAGTGAACTTTGAATCCTTGGTAACATATGATCTTCTGATGAATTTGTGTTTATATCCTCACTACAACCATCAATGCCTTTCCCTGTAAAAGGGTAAGAGAATTTGATCAAACTTCATGACAGCTGGCACTCTTCTCTTTCCAAACATTCATTAAATTGTCAGGGTTGCCAAGTCAATTTTCAATTAATAATTTTTTTTTCTTATTACATACCGACAGAGCTTAGGATTTAGAGCCCTTCTTTTCATAGAATAATTGAAACTGAGTCTTGTTACTCAGGAATTTCTCATCAAAATACCCCACCCAGATGTTGCATTTGGGCAGAAATGACTAAATACAGATGTAAATATAATCCTAGTAGTTCCTTCATTCCCTTTTTCCTTTGCACCTTGTGTGTTGAACCAGTTGTTATTTCATTTAACAGGCGTTTTAGGATGAGCTAATTAACTCAATTAATAGAGGAAAGAAAAACCAGACGCTCTCAGTGTTAAAATCCGGGTTTTTTTTTCTTTTTTTAAATGACTTATTGAATACACAATCTATAAGTATGAATAATTTTACCATTATGTACGTATGTAGTTTGTATACAGAAGGAGGAAAAGGGGAGGGAAAGCCAAAAGGAACTCTCCCGCAATCCCTCACACAGACCCACTCCCTACATACAACGCACAAAAGTCAAGTACTCTTTGTTTAGTTTTTTTTGGTTTTTTTTTTTAATTTATTATTTATTTTTTTATCGTCGATGATTAAATACATATTTGTACAGTTTATCAACATCCTTTACCTGAGTTAGATTATCACTATTTGAAGAACAACATTCATTGTGGTGTACATATAGTACTTAAATATACGCTAACTATATATATATATATATATATATGTACACACTTTTATCTATTCACCCTATTTTATGATATTCTTATACAATAATTCCTTTATGGGTGGAAATGCATTTGTCTATTTTATAATACAAGGAACTACATATATATATATGCATATGTTTATTAATAAATTGTTCAAATGAGGCAGTACTATAAATCCTTTCTAATGCTTTGATCGTTTATTAATTAAACTCAAATTAAAGACTGTTAGTTTTCGCATTATTCAATCCGGGTAATAATTCTACCGTTATTTGCCCACACGACTACCAAATATACTTTTTTTCTTTCTCTTTTTGCAAAAAAAGTAAGTGTTTGAGGGATATTCCCCGAATAAGGCCATATCATATTAAACATTTAAATAGTATATCCCAGATTGACCTTTCGTGGGTTTGATATGAAGTGAAACAGCTTATTTGGGTTGAAAATCAATCGTATTCCGTGGACTTAAATGTATCCATACATATTTAATCAGTCTTTGAACTATGGCTCAAACTCATAAATGGAGCACTTTAAAACTTTGTTTAACGTCATAACAATTTAGTAAAAATACAGACCCAGATTTTAGATGAAACCCAAGAAGATTAAATCATCAAAGAGCATACTTGATTAGATCAAAGAAATGATCTTGAGCCAGTTAATAATTCCAGATCGAATTAGTAATTAAATAAATGAAATTTGAAAAGGACAATTATCTCAAATACATAATTTGGTCGAAATAGATTATTTTCAAAAGACTTGAGAGATGTCTATTTTTTCGTCTCACTTCTTTAAAATCTCAATTTTCAAAAAAAAAAAAAAAAAAAAAAAAAGGTACAATCAACCAAATAGCAATGTCCTTCAATGTAGAGAATATTAATACTTGCATACAGGGTTTTACTTATAATTTAATTGGATCAAGGCTTCCTACTACTACTTAGTTTCGGCCCCGAGGTCCAATTAAAATAGCATGAGATATGTAAAGTACTGTTAGTTTTTTTAATTCATAGGAAGAATCAGGATCACAGGCTCCATTAGAGTTCCTTTACCTCAAGGATACAGAGCAATGTATTTTTAATTTCTATTACAAGTTGCTCAAACTGGAGATTTGATTTTTTTTTTTTTTTTTTGATTTTTTTCAATCCTTTTCAATATGAAAATATCTAAATCAAATGTGTACATATAGAGTAGGGAATCATAAGAGAAATCGTTTATGAGGCAAGAGAAGTAATCAAGAATTAATTTCCTAGAAAAAAGATTTAATATTGCTGAAGGACAAATCAACCTTCCACGTAGGATAACTAATACTCCTTAATACTCTTATTTTTGGATAGTTTTGGATTCATTCTTGAGTTGCAGCTTACTTTTCCAGAGTTGTACTTTGGTGGACTCTCAGAAACCCCCTTGCATAGTATAACACTAGTCAAGAAAATGTAGCAAGGAGTTAATCATTAGATAAGTTTTGACTCATCTAATTAAGAAAATATTATTTGTAAAAAAAAAAAAAAACTTATTTTTGAGGTCTATAGATCTACATATGCTCCTAAAAGTTCTTATTTGCTAAATCCTCATGTAAATTAGATATTTTTAATATAGAAAACCTTTATTTGACAAAATGTAAATTAAATAAGCAAAAATTAAAAAGTGGAAAATAAGCCATATAAGGGACACATATATGTATGTAAAGTTAATAAGGTTGGGTGACTATAAGTCAATTAAATTTTTTAATTGCTGTTTAAAAAAATAAAAACTTCAGATAGTATATGCTATTTCCATACAGATTGTACATATATAAATCACAAAAAAGTAAAGGGTCATTCTTAAGAATGTAAATAATATGCAAATCGGGCTTGTAAGAATCAAAGAAAGAGAAAATCAACCTGGTAACTCTGACAATTTGATGAATGTTGAGAGGGAAGCAGCTTGAGCTGTCAAAAGCTACAAGCTGCTATTCTCCTTTATATATACAAATGAAGACATCAATAATAAATAATAACATTATGTATGTATACCATAGATGAGAGGCAGAAAATTAACTGAAATTAAAGTCAGGAAATTATATATTTTTAACTAATAATAATTATACGAGGTCTTGAGAATTTTTTGTTTACATTTTATTTGCTTTATTAACCTTAATGCATGTATTCCTTCATGCAAGATCTTTACTATCAGGTAGATGTTCTCCTCTCAGTAATAAAGGAAAAATGATAACAGCTTTGGAAAACAAAAAATACTGTTCGAAGAGCCAACTCCACAAAGTCTCGCACGCGGCATTTTGCATATTATTTACATTCCTAGTCATTCTTCCCCCCCCCTTTGGCCCCACTCCTGTTTAATTAGTATTAAGTTAAAGTTTGAGGATGATAAAGCTAAAAAAACAGTGATACATTTTTATGTCCTTTGAGATACTACATAATTGATTAATTTGTTTTATTGTTTGTCATCACTGGTCAAATAAATGCTTAATGTATCATATTAAATTCTTTTAATAGTACTCTAAAAGGAATAAAACTGCATTATACTGTCAAAAATTTTGAGTGTCATAAAATTGACGTTCAGGCATTTAAGACATAAAATTTTTTAACAAATTATTACGTGCTATTTGTTTTTAATTTCTGTTCAGTTTCCAGGTATTAATGATAATTTTTGTATACCATACCTCTTAAAACCTTTTCTGCTCGAGTTTTATCACTTGCAATTTAGGAATGATGGGCCCAAAGTAGGCCAAATTCAACTCGCTTTTTCTTTAACATTTTAATCAAATAAAATTAAATATTCGCACATTAGATAGTTCCTACTTTGAATTCTCAACCCAAGAAGATGCGTGTAGATTGAGTAAGTAAGAAAAAAGTCAGAAGGACAAAGGGAAACTGATCATTCTCTGTGATGAGAAGAGGATTAATTTAGATTAGTCCTGACATTTTTTTATGTTATTTTGATGATTTAAGAAAGAAGGAGGAAACATTTGTTATGATTTGGGGAGCTTTTTCTGGCTCTAAAAAAAGATGAAGGAAGAGAAAGAAAACTCTATTCAATTGGATACCATCTATTGGAAAAGGAGTCTTGTCCCATTTATATCTAAATCGTCTGGGCCTCAATAATATTGCATTCTTGACAGACAACGCAGTAATTCACGCCTCTAGGCTTACAGAAGACAGGTTAGAATGGTAAAATATTGGCTATTAAAATCTCTGTATTTAAATCCAAACCCGTCGTGAAGGGTGTGAAGGGGAGTGTATACGATATCACGTCGAGCTTTTTTGTACACTCTCAATCTCGACTCTTTAAAGGAAAAAGAAAAGTCTGGAAAAACAATATTGTAGACAGCCTTTTGTATTTTCTTTCTTTCCAACTTTTTAATATTGGGCAGAGTTATTGTTTAGATAAACAATGCATTGATAAATTCTACAAATTTACAAATCATAATATTCAAAAACTCAAAAAAAGAGCACGCATTCCTTGATTTAATATATTTTATATTATACATATATATCAAAATCATATATAACAATAATTGAAATCAGAAGCGTCAACTGATGAAAAACAGCTGAAATGAGGATACGTAAGTATTTTGTTTACCCCAAAATGCTCTTCGTGTACAACTATGGGCGTCTATTTAAAGATAAAACGGATTAATGAATGTATCAAGTTGAGTTTAAGGAAACCTCGATGAACGATGATACATTTGAATTCAGTCTTCTCAGTACCGTGAGAAGTGAGAACCTGTTTTATTGTTGAGTAGCTATTGTATACTATTTAATATTGTCTTCAGATACAATGATGTAATTCCGGGTATCCTTTCTCACCTCAACACCTCTAAGTATAATTCCTAACCACGTAATTGTGTCTCATGATACCAGATGAAGCTTTACGTCACGACACAGCCTCTCCTTACGTCGTATTATTCATAGCCCACTTTTATATACAAGAGGCTCCTTCATGAGATTGTCATAATTATTTATTTAATCCTTACAGAGTATCTCTGAGAGCTTAAATTCTCAATTGGTTCTATTAACGTTTCACTATTAGACACTATTTGATCTCTAGCGGCTCAAAGCAAGTTTAGAACAAAAAAAGCAAACCTAGATACATATATAACTAATATTATTATTCATAGTAACTTTTAATCTATTAATTAATTATAATTAATACATTGCCAATGCTGCAATTTTTATATAACATTTTTTTTTCCTAAGTCGCAACTAAATATTTGTTGGATCAGCGTTTTAAAGATGATGAATTATTTTTATAATACATATATATTATGTTATGATTGGAGTGCATTCATATTTTTAGCAATTCTCCTTTGAGCAAGTATTCTTTAGAGATATAATATTTCTTATCTTCATATTTCTTTCACCCCATGATTTTAGAAAGCATTGATCATCTTTGATTCACACGAGTAGGCATGTCTCTATCAGGATACTAAATATATCCTTGCTACATATATTAATAAATTGAAAATGTGATCTTGAAAGACACACATGAACCTAACAAAATAGTTGGGACTTAAGTCTTTTTTTGTTTTGTTTTTTGATGTCATAGAGAGAGCACATCCATCGACAACAACTTTGTCGACTTCAAAACGATAAAAGATTGTTTATGAAAGCTTTGATTATATTTGGTAACGAAGTTTTGGATATTACTTTACAATCCTTACTTTTTAACAACTTGATGCAAAGAAACTCGCCGAAAAGAAACTCGTTGATATAAGTGAACAGGATTTATGTTTCAATTGTACTTTGAATGTACATATAATCTTACCCATCAAAATTAGGTCAGAATTACATTCATGGAGTTACTCAATTCATTTGTTCAAAGTATCTAAGATCAATTTTGACGATACAACGGGTCAAGTCTACATAAAGATAGAAATGTAAAAAATATGCAAAATGCCGCGTGCGACACTTTGTGGAGTTGGCTCTTCGAACAGTATTTTTTGTTTTCCAAAGCTGTTATCATTTTTCCTTTATTACTGAGAGGAGAACATCTACCTGATAGTAAAGATCTTGCATGAAGGAATACATGCATTAAGGTTAATATTTAGCAAATAAAATGTAAACAAAAAGGGCTCAAGTCCTCGTATAATTATAATTATTAGTTAAAAATATATAATTTCCTGACTTTAATTTCAGTTAATTTTCTGTCTCTCATCTATGGTTTACATACATAATGTTATTATTTATTATTGATGTCACACATTTGTATATATAAAAGAGAATAGCAGCTTGTAGCTCAGTAAAACGTCATGACAGCTCAAGCTGCTTCCCTCTCAACATTCATCAAATTGTCAGAGTTACCGGGTTGATTTTCTCTTTTTTTTTATTTCACACACCCCATTTGCATATTATTTACATTCCTATAGATCAGTCTCTTAATCCGTTGTAATGTGTTCATCATTGATTAGTATTCAAGTACAGCAACGCATCATTTGTGCTTCAGTATTACAAGCTATCATGTACGTAATTAGGAACCCCTAGACCCCAAAGCAATTCATATAATTGATATATATTTCTAGAAAGAAAAAAAAATGAAAAAAAAAAAAAATACAATCGAGAGTGTTCCTTTGAGGCATCAATCCTTTTCCGTAGGTGCCAAAAAGTCAAACTACACCCTGAGTAGTCCTTACAAAACTTTTTTTCTTCTTCTTTTTTAAAAAAGTAGTACTCTAAAGTTTAAATATTTACTCATTTTTGAACAAAACTGGCACATTTCCTTCTAAATCTCAGAAATACATAACGATACAGCACCTGAAATGAAATAAATATTTCAGATGAGGGTTTGATTTTTGAAAAGTGTTATCACGACTAAGTCGAAAACTCACTGTCAAAAAGGCCATTAAAAGGTATCTAAAAATCGTCCCTATAACTTATCATGCTATAGGGACTATTTTTAAGCACAAAAGACAAAGACCTAAAGTCGGTATTTAATTTGATGAAATGTTTTATACATTTAATAAAAACTTCACCTCATAGTGCTGTGCTGTTAATTATAAAAATACAGCTGCAACCCAAAAAAAAAAAAAAAAAAAAAAAAATATATATATATATATATATGAGCTTCAGACTAATTCTGAAGAGCTCATGTATTATCATCGATCTCTAGAAAACAATGGCTATTAACACACAATGTAATTTGGGCTCTTTGTTTTGCATTTAAAGAAAAGAACAACGATAAGTCGGGAATCTCTATTGAATAAAAACAGAGCAGTCAAATAACTGCCTACTAATGCAATAGATCAGTGGTCGAAAAACTCCGGCTCATACGTCCGATGTGACTCGTGAGTGGTCTTCATCTAATCCAGTGCTTCAAAAACTTTTGTGTATCAAAACGGATTTATATGGTAACCAAATCCATGGGAATAGAGCCAATTCGAAAATTATCTGGTAATTCCTTATCTTTCATCAAGCCATGAAAAATAGAGCTGGTTTTTTTTTTTTTTTTTTTGACACTATAATTTTGATTACAAGAAATTACATTTGTATTATGTTTAATGACATAGCCCTCTACAATAAACAACTAGAGAGGTAATTCTGCTCTGTAAAAATAAAACTATTGAAAATCTCCAAATCCACCAAATAAAGAATCCATTCTTTGATTTCTTGAATTCGTTTCCTTGTTATTTTATTTAGAATGAATATAATATCTAATAAACATATTCTGTCCTCCACTGGGAGTATGACTATTTATTCTATTCTAAAATTTGTATCAATGTGGGAGATTTTTAAATATATCTGCTCATCACTTTTCTTCTAGTCTCTTATGATTATGGATAAAAATAATTAACTAATCTGAAAGGACAGATTCATCAGCTTAAATAATATATTCAAAATCTTTTTAAAGCAATTTTATTAGAAAACCCTTAAGTTGAAAATATGGAGTGATTCTATTTTTTAAGCTTCGAAATAATTTTTGACGATATCATATTTGACCTCAAAATGAAAGGGTTATTTGAAATACCCACCTGGTATTGATATTATATGACAACAATGACAAAATATTACTGAATTATAATCGTACAAACGTCCAATTAAGTTGACAACAAGGATTTTTCATCAAAAATGATGTTATTTATCAAACAGGTTGGGTGATTTAGCTTGTGCCTCGGATCTAGATGTAATATAACTTAAGTTCCATTAACCTATATGGAGTTCAGTTTATCATAATTAATAATAATTCGTTTTTCAGGATTGCATGATAATTCCTTATCTTTCATCAAGCCATGAAAAATAAGGCTGGTTTTTTTTTTGACACTATAGTTTTGATTACAAGAAATTACATTTGTATTATGTTTAATGACATAGCCCTCTACAATAAACAACTAGAGAGGTAATTCTGCTCTGTAAAAAATAAAAAGTTCCTTATCCCTGCACTGGATCATTCATATGCCAAGTCTGTTTCTTTTTCATTCCATAATTCAAAGAGGACAGTAATTTATATGGACCAAGCTTGAGAGCAAATTGATGATTGACTTCTAGTCTTTCATCATTTAAATTAAATATCTAATGACTTCTTGTAGACAGTAATTTTGAGGTTAGTGATGACAAATCTTGTAGAAAAAGTGAAATAATCATGTAATATCAAATAATTTAGTTTAGTATATTATTTGTGCTATTGTCAGCCTAAAAGTTGCGAGGATGTCACGCAACTTTTCCTTAGTTTTAAAATTGAAAAAATGATTTTCATGTTAAAAAAAAATATATATTTTTAAATATGTTTGTTCTTTAAGCTTATAATATTATACACTTTGATTCCTATTAATAGGAATCAAAGTGTGAGTCAATTTTTAAATTTTAAAACTCCATGTCGTTCCAAATTATAATAATAAGAATAATATATAAATATCTATAAAATATATATATTTATTTTCTATTTTAATTAATCATTTCATATTAAGCTCAGATCTCATTGCTTTCGTATAAATTAAGAATATTTAATGGTGAATGTTTAGTATACACCTGTAATACTTAATCCAATCAATGGTAATTAATATGCATGTGGAATATTCAGAAACTGTACAGAGTAAGTCATTATAACTTAGGTAATTTCATTCTCTATGGATCAATTTGTAATACAAATAATAAACTATGAGTAATTGAAACTAAAGACTATTCCTGTCTGTTTGAAGTCAAAGTACGCATCAAATATTTATATTGCTTTTAAACAATTAAATTGACTGTGGTAGACGTATTCTGAAGTTGTTTCATCTTTTCCTTTTCTAAATTTTCATATCTTTTAAGTCGATCTTTAATGATACAACACTCGTACAAGTTCCGTCCTTTGGTATTATAGACTCAGTGGTAGATATGAAATACCTTAATCACGATTTTATTCTGGAAGAGTCAATGAAGGACAAAGTAGTCGATTAGGAGAGAAATTTTATAAAATTACTCACAGCAGAAGGATAAACCCCATTTCATGTATTCATTCAAAACAAAATGACCATTTATGTAGCGTATGGGGTCTCTTAGGAACTCTGCAAATCTTGAACTCAAAATAGTATTTTGTTCTACCGCAATGAATAATAATACATATTATTATCCGAACGCGTTTGAATTTTCAGTGGTTATTTTCTATGCTTAAACGGCGTCTGAATAATAATTGTCATTTTTAGGAAAATTAGTTGCGAATTGTTTAAATATTCAGGAATATATGTATTATAATATGTTGGTCTATTGATCTAAATTTTGTCCATGGGTGGCCGTGTTATGTTTTGAAGAAAGCCCTCAGTTTTTACTTACATAAGTACATACTACATTTGAATTTATTAATTTAACTTTTTTTTTAACAATTAAAATTAGTCCAAGGATCCTTCCTTGTCTTATTCTCATCCCGATATAAAAAATTAATTAAGAAAATTATTGATTTTACCTTCATTAGTGCTATATTGGGTAAATACTATTTAAACGTTTTAAACGTATTTATATATTAAAAAGACTCCATTTAAAGATCATGATCCCTTGCTAAAGAAGCTTCATTCTTAACTGCTAGTCTTTCACAAATTGAAGATAGTTCCGACAGATTTAAACAATCATCTTGTGTTACAACATATGTACAACCCCAGAAACTTTTTCAATCATCAATTTTATCAATTTGCTCTCAAGCTTGGTCCATATAAATTACTGTCCTCTTTGAATTATTGAATGAAAAAGAAACAGACTTGGCATATGAATGATCCAGTGCAGGGATAGGGAACTTTTTATTTTTTACAGAGCAGAATTACCTCTCTAGTTGTTTATTGTAGAGGGCTATGTCATTAAACATAATACAAATGTAATTTCTTGTAATCAAAACTATAGTGTCAAAAAAAAAACCAGCCTTATTTTTCATGGCTTGATGAAAGATAAGGAATTATCATGCAATCCTGAAAAACGAATTATTATTAATTATGATAAACTGAACTCCATATAGGTTAATGGAACTTAAGTTATATTACATCTAGATCCGAGGCACAAGCTAAATCACGCAACCCGTTTGATAAATAACATCATTTTTGATGAAAAATCCTTGTTGTCAACTTAATTGGACGTTTGTACGATTATAATTCAGTAATATTTTGTCATTGTTGTCATATAATATCAATACCAGGTGGGTATTTCAAATAACCCTTTCATTTTGAGGTCAAATATGATATCGTCAAAAATTATTTCGAAGCTTAAAAAATAGAATCACTCCATATTTTCAACTTAAGGGTTTTCTAATAAAATTGCTTTAAAAAGATTTTGAATATATTATTTAAGCTGATGAATCTGTCCTTTCAGATTAGTTAATTATTTTTATCCATAATCATAAGAGACTAGAAGAAAAGTGATGAGCAGATATATTTAAAAATCTCTCACATTGATACAAATTTTAGAATAGAATAAATAGTCATACTCCCAGTGGAGGACAGAATATGTTTATTAGATATTATATTCATTCTAAATAAAATAACAAGGAAACGAATTCAAGAAATCAAAGAATGGATTCTTTATTTGGTGGATTTGGAGATTTTCAATAGTCCCTCATTAAACTCAAGTCAAAAAAGAGTTTTAAAATTATTCTTCATATTTAAGGAAGTGCTTCCCATAAAATGTAGGAATGCCAACTACCATATCTTAAATATAATTTAGTTGGATATTTTTATAATATTTAACCTCAATTTGCATATTTTACAGAGGATTAATCGAATAAAATTAGCAATAGAAATTGTAGAGCAGTAAATGAAGAATAGTAATATGTTGTTAACTTTATTTTGACGAAATCCCTTCCACGCTCAGTTCTAATTGACATTACACGTATATACAAAATATTAAATCAAGGATTCCACGCATTTTTATTTATTTTTGAATAATGTATATACTTGTTAAGTCTATCTGTATATATAGACAATACTGTATAATCTATACCAGGGGTGTTAAACTTATTTCACATCGTGGGCCACATACGATCCCTAGGTAGACTTCGTGGGCCGGACCATTAAAATTATAGCATACTTAGCTATAAATAACCAAAATATGTCTTCTCTTTGTTTTGATTTAAAGAAGATCCAGGACATTGTTAAATTTCACTAAAAATTTATTGAACAACACTTTTTCAAAATATTTCACAAAATTTCACAAACTTGAAGTAACTGGTATCAAAAAATTATAATATTGAACTTTACATGAGATTAGGTGAGACTTATAAAGAAAGACCCTAGCGGATAATTCATGAATTACATTTAATTAAAACATTTAATCCATGTCTTTTATGTATTTTTTTTCACTTTCAAATTATCCTGTAGGTCTAATTGAACCTCCTTGCGGGCCGTATGTTTGACACCGCTGGTCTACATATACAAATGCTAACTATAGTTAGCAAATACATATACAAATCAGTAGCTACTGATTTGTATATTTTAGTAGATCTTGTCAATGTGACGTGGAAATAATAATAATAAGGTTGCGTGACATATTGAGTAGTTATTATTTTCAAATGAATTTTTTCAATGTTTGATTTAAAGTGACTTTCTGCAGTAATCTTCCATTAAATTACATTTTATATGTAGATAATGGGGATTGGGCAATGGGCATTAATCATTTTCTATGAATTTGATAAATGAAATTCACCAGTAAAATGCAATGCATTTTAAACCAATGAAACAAGCTACTGTTTTTGTATATCAAATCACCTTGGGATATTGAAACCAATTCATAACATGGCGTTATCACACTAGCATAAAAGTGTAAATACACTGTTTTTTGTTGTTGGCTGTGTATTTTCTACTTTTTCCCCCTCTTATTAGTATTCTGAATATTCGAATTTGTACTCGAATTTGCTTTTATTAAGCTGTGAACGGCTTTCTGTGAATTGGGATTTTTTATTAATGAAGCAAATGCCTATTATATAGAAATTTTAATAAAATAAGTTTAGTTTTTTCCTATGCAAGATATTTTTGTGGTTATTGTTTTTTAAATAAAACCATTCATTTTTATCTTTATATTCATTTTAAGTCAATGACCTTAAACATATGGGCCAGAGGGTCCAAGTATTGTTCTTCAATGTTACCCCCCCCCCACCCGTCCTTACACCGGTAAAAATAAGTTACAGTTTGTTTTTTATCAATTTTTGCGTCTCAAAAATTATCTTAATGAGGGGGGGGGGAGGTTTCTTGAAGGCAGGACAGGTCTCCACTATTAGGCTGCAATTGTGAGATCATTGCCTGATAACTTATGAAGGAGGTATGAAACCCCTGGTTCCTGAAAAGTTAAGAGACTTAGCAATCAATTTATTTATTTACTATTATTATCATTTAATATTCATGAAAACTGGAGATAAAAATGTTATACTGAAATAAAATCTCATCACTTTTCTCAAGTAATAATTATAATTTGATTAATTTATGGATTTTAAGTATATAAAAGGTGGATCTTTGACTGGGATTTACGATTCGGAATAATGTAACTATTAAAATTAATACTGATAACATTAAATTCTTTTGAGCTTAAAAATTCCTGTACTATGCATAAAAATGAATGTGTTTATTTCGCAATATTGTTTGTCAAAAATCAAGACTTATTACTCAGACCCTCATAATACGTACATAAGATATGATCTCCAATTTAATTTGTGTTTTTATTATTAGCATAATTTAAGCTCATAATCGTGGTTATAATATTTTGTTAAATCCTCCGTTATTATTAGAAGAAAATCGTTATTTTAGAACATGATTAGTAGTAATCCTTTAGTTACAATCCTTTTTATTAGGTTAAAACAAAGTATAAATTATGTAAACAAAAAATTGTCAAACCCGCTATTGGCACGCATGTATTAGCATCAATTGCTCTAATTTTTGACATAAGAGTATTATTATTATTATTTTTTTTTTTTTGGTATGTTGAATTTAAATTTGAATTGAATTTATTATTACGATTAGTTAATAAATTAATTAATTAATATTGATTTATTCGATTTAGCTAACGTCATAATGTCATAAGTGGTTAGTTGTATAAATTATAATAGCTAGTTAGCAGAATTAATGGTTTATAATTAATAGCTGTGTGTACTATAGGCGCTGCAAAAGGAGTGCACTCTGCTGATTGTTTTTACTGTCTTTACAATTCAAATGTGTAATGTGAATGGAGAGAAGGACCAAAAAGAGTAACAAAGCTGTATGTGATTGGACCTTGAAACTCTCAATTCCTTTCTCAGCATTTTTTCTCTCTTTCTTTTTCTAGTTCTCCTTTTTGTTGGATTAATATATCAAATCTACGTATATCATCTGAGATGATCTCAGACACACGTACTACGTACTCGCAGAATATTTATTTACATACCTAACTTAGTATTGGTGTATAATGGAGAGAATATTATTTAGTAGTATTTGTTAGTATTATTTAAATAGCTAACGAGACTCCGTCTAAGAAGTATGTCATAATAAAATAAAATCATATCAACGACCTAATATTATAATCGTATCAGTGAATAGTATTAATATACATATAATAGAAAAGCAGGCCTAAAAGTGCCGTCATCATCAAATCCAATAATCTGGCTGGTACTATATAGTAGGCTAGTATCATAAATAATTATATCCTCACTATTTGTTCTCTCTCCATCATCATGGTTGTTAATGAGTGTGGAGTCATGTCATTGTTGCTCTAACTTGCTTTTGAGACATTCCAACCTTCTCACCCCTTTGTCATTTTTTTTTTTTTTTTGACAAAGTCGTAGCATAGGAGTAACGGAATGGGGCTCCTGGATATTTGGATACCCTTGTTGTTGTTCCTAGTTGCTCCTCTACTCATGTCAGACTCGCTTGCTATGAGTCCCAAGGAGAAAAATGAACTCAAGTAGGTTTTTCTTTCTCATTTTCCAGTCTTTTTTGTGGGTTTTGTATCTCTGATTCATTTGTTTTCTTATTTATAGATTGGAGGCCAAAGACATGTTCTACCACGGTTTCCATGCCTATATGGATAACGCCTTCCCTGCAGATGAACTCATGCCTCTGAGTTGTAGGGGTCGTTTTCGAGGGCTTGAGCCGGATCGGGGTGATATTGATGATGCTATGGGGAAGTATGTGAAGGATTTTATATTTCTCAGTGTCTATGTTTCTAATCCGATCTTTAATTCCCTCAATAGTTTTTCCCTCACACTCATTGACTCCCTGGATACCATCTTTTTACTCGGCGACTTGGAGGAATTTGAAATTGGAGTTCAAAAAGTGATGAACACCGTTACTTTTGATCATGATATTTCTGTATCCGTTTTTGAAACAAATATAAGGGTTGTAGGGTAAGGAATTAAACATACTCTGATTTGCATTATGATTCATTACTTAAGTAGCATATTGTATACATATAATTTACTCTTTTCCTCTTCTTTTTTTTTTTCAGAGGTCTCATTTCATCTCATTTACTCGCAGAGTTAGTCAAGGATAAATTTCATAAAATGAAATGGTATCAAGGAGAGCTGTTAAATATGGCTCTTGATGTAGGGAATCGTCTTCTTCCTGCCTTCAATTCATCAACAGGTCTACCTCATCCTAGAGTCAATTTACGACATGGTATTAAACCCGGTAAAGTGAGACAAGTGGGAGAAACCTGTACAGCCTGCGCCGGTACCATGATCCTTGAATTTGCTGCTTTGTCACGCCTCTCTGGTGAATTTGTATTTGAGGAAAAGGTAAGAATGATGTCATGGAGTAGAGTAGAAAATTGTACTTAAACCACTTCGTGATGCGTCTATTCATTAGGCATCTGCAGCAATGGATGTACTTTGGTCTGCAAGGAATCGTATGTCTAATTTGGTGGGTAATGTTCTTAGTATTAATACAGGAGATTGGATAAGACGAGACTCTGGTGTTGGTGCAGGAATTGATTCCTATTATGAGTATGTTGCTAAAGCCTATATCCTCCTTGGAGAAGACAAATATTTGACTCGATGGGAGACTCACTATGCTGCCGTCATGAAATATTTGAGTTCGGACTCTATGCCTGGGTTATTACAAGACGTTCATATGCATCGACCATCATCTTATTCCAAACATTTTTTGGATTCTTTAGCTGCATTCTGGCCTGGTTTGCAAGTGCTCATGGGGGATGTGAAGCCCGCAATTGAGGCCCATGAAATCCTTCGTCAGATCATGGATCGCCACAATTTTATACCAGAAGCCTTTACTGCCGATTTTCAAGTCCACTGGGGTCAATATTTTTTGAGGCCCGAGTTTGTTGAGTCAACTTATATGCTATATAAAGCAACTCAGGATCCTCACTATTTAGAAGTGGGTAAAAAAGTTTTAAAAGCCATTCAAACGCATGCTCGAACAACTTGTGGCTATGCCACTATAAAGGACGTTCGAACCCTTCAAAAAGAAGATAGAATGGATAGTTTTGTCCTTGCTGAAACATTCAAGTATCTGTATTTACTCTTTGCTGAAGACTCTGATTTGCTGGTAGAAATTGATGACTTTATCTTTACAACGGAGGCCCATCTACTTCCCTTATCTTTAGCAAGACTTTCAAATATTACTCGTGTTCCGGTAAGTTGATTCAAAAATGGACAATCAAAGTCCTTCAAACATTAAAAGATTAATCATCATATAAATACTCCCATTAGTTGCCTGAAAGAAAGTCAGAGGATGAGCAACAGTCGATATACGATGAAGATGTAGAACTGGCTTGGTCCTGTCCAAGCACGGTCTATTTATTCCCTGAGAAATCACCTAAACAGTATGCCACAGAAATAAGAGAGCCCTTGGCAAACATGGTAACTGACAAATGTCCTCTTCGAAGTACTTTAACTGCACGACGCCTCACCGGCTCAGAATTTCAACCCACAAACCCGGACCATATCAAGTTACTCTTAGAAATGGGACTCTCTGTTGTTTCCTTACCCGAAGGCGGGATTCAATTGCTTCATACGGCTGGCAATGTAAGCCCTAGAATTAGAACCCTTTTTCAAGTGATGTACATTGCAGTGCTAGCCTTAGTAGTAGGAATGAGTGAGAAGCCAGTGGAAATAAAGATTGCGGCCTTACTTTTTTTTATTTGTTACAATTTGATAAGACGACGACTTTGGGGTCGTCGAAGATGACTTTGAAATCGTTAGTCTCTCATGTTATGATTGTAATTCATGTGATAAGTGAGTTGGATATGCATATATATATATATATATATATACAGAGAGATAGAGAGAGAAAGATGCATGAGTATATACAGTGATAAATGTTCAAACATTCCAACTCTACACGTTTACTTATAAATTTATATTCTTTTACAAAAAACAATATTTTATTTGCGTCATCCACACTTCCTCTTATTCAATAATGTTGAGCTTATTTATTCCTTCGGGCATCCTTATATATATATATATATATATATATATTTTCAGATCCTCAAACTCCCACCATCATATTTGCCAAAATCATAGCCTGTTAGACTATGTTTTTTAGTTGTGCCCTCCACTCCTCCATGACAGATTTGATTGATGAAAAAAAGGATTAATAACGAAGGGAAAAAACTAATTTGATGTTATTTGTTAAGTTTGAATTTAATTAAGAACAGTATGTCATTTAGCATTGATGGAATCAGTGTATTTGTAGTACGGCTATAAATATTTGATAAAGGATTATTTTAAACATAATTTAATTAGACTGGGGGGGGGGGGATTTTATATACAATGCATCATAGTTTTTTACACCCTGAATAACTTTAGTAATTTTATATAATATGTGGGTAATAAGGATTTAAATAAGCATATAATAAATAAAAGTCCATACTTTAAATATTTTGTATCCCATACTTGTCAAATAAATTTGATACACTGCCTTTTGATTAATTTGGCTCTAAATCTGAATAAATGTATTAGTTCATATATTATTTATTTTATTGGGATATTTTTATGATTATTGATAGTTCTAATACTCATTGGACGGAGTCACAAAAAGGTTAATTGCGTTTCTATTAATAAAAATGAAAGGGGAGGATTATAAGTATGCATTTTTTATAATGATTGAACAGTCATGTAAAAGGCTATTATGGTAATTATAAAACAATTTCAAAAAAAAAAAAAAAAAAAAATGATTATTATAGTCTCTATTTTCATTCAGCAACATTTTGCTAAGATAATCCTTTCATTTATTTATTTTTATTTGCCAAAAGATGGGATTGTTTCTAAAATGTATATTCATTTCTAAACATTTTCAGGCCAAGACCCCTGAAGATGCAGAGGAAGGTCTTTTATTTATGCAAGAGATCATCGAAATATCCAAGTCCTCCACTACAGATGTACAACCTCGAGTTGTTACCTTTTATAATAATGAAGAAGAAAGGATGGAGACAATCTATGCGGGCCCTGCTCAGTTTGGAAAGGAATTATCAAATGGATTTAAAGTATGTCCATTATAAATTATACATGATCGTCGCAATCCCTATTCACACATTTATTTTTAATAGGCGAAAGGAAAGGCTGTTGTTGCGTCTCCCTATAAGGCATGTGGTGATTTAGAGAATGGAAAGGATTTCTGGGGGAAAATTGGTATTGTAGAGAGAGGGGACTGCATGTTTATTGGTAAGGGTTTGAATGGAAGTCCTCATATTGTTATATTTTTTTAAACACATGCCTTTCATTAACATAGAAAAAGCACGACTACTTGAAAGTTTGGGGGCTGTTGGTGGGATTGTGGTTGATGCTAATGATGGATCTAGTTCAAAAGCAAGTCCACTATTTGGCATGACGGGAGACAAAGGGAAATCTGATGATGTAGGTATTTGTAAGATTGGTCGATTTAATTCATCATAATGATGTGATTGCCCCTTTTATTTGCTGAATTAGGTGAGTATACCTCTAGTTTTCCTCTTTAAAGAGGATGCCAAGCCTTTGTTAAAAGCCATTAGAAATTATCCGGATGCGGAGGTCACTCTTCAAGAATTTATTGGTAAGAGGAATAGGATGGATTCATTTTTTTAAATTGAATATTAATCATAGTTAATTATTATTTGACTTTAGATAGTAGTGGTAAAAAGGATTCGTCATCCTCTATGGAAATGAATTTTGACTTTGCCGGCCCGGTCAAGAGCTTCTTGGAGAAATCCAAGGAGCAGGTCAAAAAATATTTTTCAACAATCAGTAAAAGTACCTCAAAGGTTCAAAAAAGTCAAGTGGAGGAAGGAGAATATTTAGTTGATAATGTGAGTATAGTTGAGGACTTTCGGAGAGTGGAATTGGATGAAGATGGGATATCTGTGGAGGAAGATGTTGAAAAGAGGGGAGAATATTCACCACATCATGAGGATGATAAAGAATTGAAAGGTGATGTATCCGTTTTAAAAGACGTTTTTCATATGGCTGATGATGAGATAAGACATTTAATTGGAAATAGTCCTTGCTATCGCTCTCCTGAGAGATTCATTAACAATATTCTGAACGTTCCCATCAAATCTCTTTTTGGAAGATTCTATGGCATGACTGAGGTTCATGGTGGTAAATATGCTCTGACGCAGAGTTTGCATTATATCGACATGGGAATTCATCCTACTGATGAGGAAAAGTCCAAGGGGAAATCTGAGGAAAATGAGACCTGGGATCTTTTAGCCTCAAAAGCCTTTCATGAAACACTGTATCCATGTTATAAAGACCTTTTTACCAAAGAATCAGAGGAACAAATTAAATTTAGTCATTTACTAACACCTTTTAGACAGTATCTCATCTCAATTCAAGGAATAAGTGATTCCATCCAAGTGACATCTCCCACACTCCTCGTGAGTCAGTTGAGGGATATTTCCTTCCAGGGACAGCAAAACAAAGATGAATTGTGATGATAAGGAAAACTATTATTTTTTTTTTTTCGTTAATCCTCATCAAATGAAGATTCATGCAGGTTTTTTTTTGTTTTTTGGAAGTCGCTACGTGATGATTTTTAGAAAAATATGTAGAGAGTCGTATAAATTACGACCTTCAATCAATTATTACCTTTTTCTGTGTAGGAAAACTTTTGTATATCTCAAAAAAATAAAAAATAGTGAAAATACTGTATTTTTATGCAGAGTTTTCCCCAGGTCTTAAAATCCGAAAGAGAGTCAATTATTTTTATACCTTTAAGGCGTCATTATCACTTATTAATGTTAGTGGTTTTTTATGTATAATTAATTAATACAATGTATAATACTATCACAGTGTATTCACTTATATCATCAATAGTGCATTTACTTGCCATTTTTTTAGGGAAAATTAATGATTATGTCTGATTATTATTATATTTTGTTAAGTTTATTCATCAAAGTATAGTCTGAATTTATATTAGTTTATACTGTTTTTAACTTTTATTATGAATTGATGAAATACAGTTAAAATTATGTATGTAATGATTCCATGTTTAGCATCAGGACTATTTCCAATGATTTGATTCAAACTAACAATAAATATTAACTTGGGTTCTACACATTCCTGAAATTTATGCTGAGTATACTAAAATTCATCTAACCTGTTTTATCAACTATGACTATGAAAGTTGAGAGCATACATACATTGTTTTCATCAAAATACATTATTTTGTTGCTATTGTCATGAGTAGGAATGAAAATCATATGCAATTCGGGCGTGTGATAAAAAAGTGGAGTTGGCTCTTCAAACAGGTCTTTTTGTTTTCCGAAGCTGTTATCATTATTTTTTTTCCCTTAAGAAGGTAACATCAACTTTACCTCAACATAATATTTTACAAGTAAAGAACAGTCTGCAAGATTATATCATGGTGAGGAACAAAGGAAAAATTAAAAAAGGGTTATCATTCATTGAGGTGAATGGAGTTAATGATATTTGTGAATATAATAATGAATCTGGAGTAACGTATTGTAATGTTTGTGGTTTGAGGTTTTCATTTGTATACATATATAAAGGAAAATAGCAGCTTGTAGCTAAGTAAAACGTCATGACAGCTCAAGCTGCTTCCCCCCTCGACAATCATTAAATTGTCAGGGTTGCCAGGTTGATTTTCTCTTTCTTTTTTTATAACACGCCCGAATTGCATATGATTTACATTCCTAGTCATGAGCAGTGATGGATAAAAAGGGTCCAGCTGACACGCACGCCCGAGATGATGTCATAAATGAATATGGTACCCTTGAACCAAGGCAGAATTTTAGCCGATCACATTTGAAGGGGTGGAATGTAACTTATTATTTTGATGTTTTAATTAGGAATAGATTATTATTATTTTTGAGTGACATTAAAAGTTTGTAAAGGATAAAACACTAAATTTGTAGCAACTAATGTCATAGCATGAGAACTGAGTCATTTTAGAATGGACTCGGACTTGACTCGAAAATCGATTATTATTTAATCAATACTAATATAGTATAAACCTCAATATGTCTTTGACGGAATGCACCTCATAATTATAACACTTTTACACATAAGTGAATCCTATAATTCATATTACATATTTAAGAAACACATATGTACAATTAAATGAAATGATTTTATTTAACCATGTAGTGGCTACTTTTTTTATTCAACAATTAAATTATTATTTAAAACTATTATAAAAACTTCATACAGTCAAAAGTAACACATTTTGTAATCACTTAAATTTTTCCATAAAAAAATAAAATAAAATGAAATTTCATAATGATTATCTCAAATATATATATATATAGTTATATAAGAAAAACTGAACAATGATTCGTAAAACCAATGTGACTCCAATTTAAGTTTTCATTAAACTTAAACACAAAAAAATAGATTAAATTGATAATACGATGAAAATGTACGTCATAATTACAATTTTAAATTTTTCAAATATAATTAAAAAGAAAAAAGTAACAATTGTCAGGCAATTAATTACATTGAAATCGATACAGTGACTACTGTAACTAGTCACTGAATCTATTGCATATGTTCTCAAAAAATAAACATCAAAAAGAAATAAATAAAAAAATATTCCAAAAAAATGGAATAATAAAGACCAATATACACGAGATGAGCCAAACTTTAATTATAACATTAGATAAAAGCACATCCCCTCATCATGCTAAAGCCTCTCTCAGAATCACAATTGACGATCGGAGTATTTTAGTACAAGCAAAAATTCTTCAAGTCAATGCTTATCACGGCAACAATATTCTTCAACTGGAATATCTTTTCGACCATTGTCACACTTGAAGTCCTTAGTCTCGTCCATTGTTATAAATCTATAATTTTCGTCAGTTTCCCGTTTCATTTTGAAAATGCTGACTCGACTTAAGAGCTCCAATGATTGGGTTACGAGAAAACAAGAAGAGACGGATTTACCGGCGTATTTCTTCATATATTGGATGCAATTTTGATGTCCTCCGACTGAAAGTGGGATAATAGATGAAGCAATGAATTACGATAGGTCGGACATGAAATCAAATGTACCTGAATCTTTACTAATACCATGTTTATTGAATGGATCTGGATTTTTCTTGTGACATCAGCGATTTGAAAGTCTCATGATCGGGAATTTCTTCAAGAAGAAGTAGAGAAATAGCATGGCCGGAATGCCATCACACTCGTATCCTGGACAAATTTGTAAGTGTTGCTACCTCCATTGTCGGCGACCAAAGTTCCTGAGTCAAATCCTCAGGCATTTTTTAACTTAATTTAAAAATGACACTTGTTGTTTTTGAATGGAATAGAACTGAGTCATAAAAGAAGAAGAAGAAAGAAGAAGAAAGAAAAAGAAGTTTGAAAAGACAAATGTTGCCAACAACCGCGTATTTTTTGCATGTCAGCTGGACCCTTTTTATCCATCACTGGTCATGAGTCATGACTTTAGTGGGGGGGGGGGTAGCTTTTATTTGGTGCATCATCCCGTGATCATCTCCTCCACCACTAATTGACGAGTGAGCCAGCAAAGGCGTATGTGGAGAGACAGGTACTACTACTACTAACTATTTACACAACGTGTTACAAAAATATTTAAACGTACATAATTTTAGTCACGAGATTCCCTCACATTACTTGTTAGTAACTCCGATAACACACTACTTTCAGGTCTCCTCCTCAAGATGTCCTTTGTTCAAGTGGATAGTGATTCCCATTTTTCGTACCAAAATTTACCATATGGTATATTCTCCACTCCGGAGGCTCCACAGAAACGGATCGGTGTTGCCATCGGGACCTATGTACTGGATTTGAGCAGAGTATGGAATCGTTTCAAGGGTCCTCTTATGAGCTCAGAGGCTCAGAGGGTTCTTGGAGAAGCAGAGACGCTGAATGCATTGATGGGATTGACTCCAGAGCATTGGGTGGAAACGAGAGCTGTGATTAAGGGTCTTTTATCATTAGATGGTCCCCTGTCCATAAAAAATGAAAAGGATACTTATCTTATTCCAATGGATAAGGTCACTATGCATTTACCCGCACAAATTGGAGATTATACGGACTTTTATTCCTCCATTGATCATGCAACTAACGTGGGAACAATGTTTAGGTAATCGTTTGTATTTTATCATACTTATAATCGGTAGTAATTTTAATTTATCACTTTACTCTCTAGAGGGAAGGAAAATGCTCTCATGTCGAATTGGAAACATTTGCCTGTTGGATATCATGGTCGATCCAGTTCTGTCGTTGTTTCTGGAACACCGATTAGACGACCCAATGGACAAACAAAACCCGTAGAGACGGACCCTCCTCAATTTGGTCCTTGTAAACTACTTGATTTCGAATTAGAAATGGCTTTCTTTGTCGGAGGTTCAACAAACGAACTTGGAAAGCCCATTTCCATCGATAAAGCCCAGGATCGTATATTTGGAATGGTGGTTATGAACGATTGGAGTGCAAGAGATATTCAAAAATGGGAATACGTTCCACTTGGCCCTTTCCTTGCTAAAAACATGGGTACAACCATTTCACCCTGGGTTGTTCCCATAGAGGCAATCAAACCCTTCCTGACTTCGAATTATCCTCAAGATCCTGCTCCGCTGCCCTATCTTAGGCATAATGACTCTTTTAATTTTGACATTAAATTGCAAGTTTCTATTAAGCCTGAGGGCGCCTCAAAGGAAAATGTTGTTACAGAGTCCAACTTTAAATACATGTACTGGACCATGAAGCAACAATTGACTCATCACTCCGCTACTGGATGTAATATGAGACCAGGAGATCTCTTGGCCTCTGGAACCATTTCTGGGCCTGTAAGCACTTATTTTTATTTTTTTTAAATTACTTACAATAACTGTCATTTCTCCCACGATCTATAGGAAGAAAGTTCTTATGGCTCTATGCTCGAGCTTTCATGGAAGGGCTCCAAAACTGTCAAATTGGAGGCCTCTGGTGAGGAAAGAAAGTTTATCAAAGATGGCGATGTAGTCAATGTAAGTGGTTATTGCCAGGGGGATGGGTATAGGGTTGGATTTGGTGACTGCTGGGGAAAAGTCCTTCCTGCTAACCCACTCTAAGTGATCTCAATCAGAAAATCTTTTATTTTTTTACTCACAAGTTTTATTATTTATTGTTTTATGAGCGCGTTTTAGTTTTTAAGAATGAATACATAATTTTTAAGGTATCCTTGCATCTTTAGGATGAATTTAAATTGTTTTTCATTTCTAGTGGAGCCGTTCTAAGTGTTTGCGTTTCTCTCGTAGCTCTTCCATTTCTTTCCCTATATGATCTAGCTTTGTGAGAGCTTTTTCTCGTTTTCTCCAACTTTTGAGCTGTGTTTGAAATTTACCTTCATCTCGCAATAATTTGAGCTCTCGCTCTTCAAGTCTTTGTATTTCTTTGCTCACATTCAAAATCCCTTCGAGCTTAATTACATCCCCCGTCTCTGGGATTGTACTCTCAGACCAACCCAGGGTTTCACTTGAAGTGGATAAGGGACCAACGCTTACTTTACCTGTGAAACTCAGTATCTGTATGATGTCCTTGAATTCTTGAAGCGATTTGTAGTCTTGGGTATGGATGCTCACATTAGGATGGTCCTTCTTTGAGAGATTGTAAAGCTTTTTAGAGGTTCGGATAGAAGAAACAATTAACAAGGACCGTTTCATTGTAGCATGAACTCCATTGTTGATGAACTTATTCCATTCTTCGGATGTAGGATATGGCTGGGTCATAACAGATGAAATTTCTTCCTTCCCAGAACATATTTTGTGGGTTATTCTTTGATAAATTTCCTCGGAAATAAACGGACAGAATGGATGAATGAGTTTCATGCCTGTGAGAATGACGTTCTCCAGTACTATTAGCTTCATTTTGAATTCGGTATGGGATGGATCTGACAGAACCGATTTGACTATCTCCTATGAAACGAACATGGTATTAATAAAATTTGAATAATTTATGTATAAATGTCATATTTCTTAAAATCTTCTTACAATATAAACATCACAAACTTCACCATAAAGAAATGACCTTAGTGTCCTCGTGGCTGAGAGAAAATCATTAGTCCTTAATGCAGAATTAACGGCGTTTACAGCCACAGCAGTGCAATTGAGGATCCACTTATCTTCCAGGCTATAATTATAAACGGTACTAGAGGCACAACTTCTATCACGTCTATCCAAAGCCATAACAAAAAATCGACTCATTTGCCACATTTTGTTGCAAAATGCTCCGCTACTCTTAATTATATTTAAGTCGAGATTTATCATTTCACCTGAAAGTATTGTAATTAGCCACATTAATTAGAATCTTGTGAACTTGCCCGTAACATCGTATGATAATAAACCGAACCGAAGCCCATCTGTTCCAATGTGAGGTATTCCTTGTGGAAAATCTTTTTTCAATCCTGTAATGGCTTTACGTGCTTCAGATGAGGATATGTATCCCAACTTTTGATTGTTTTCAATATTTGAAACCATGTCCTTTGAGTACAATGTAAAATTTGATACGTACACTAACATCACTATAAATTAACAAGGGACTTACTGACAGAGATCTTCCGCGTATGACATTATAAGGATCAACTATATTTCCCAGACTTTTGGACATTTTTCGACCCTGAGCATCACAAATCAAGCCGTGTAATAATACATTCTAAAAATAAAAATGAAGACGACACTATATTGTATTTTTTTTTCTTCTTCAAAAAAATTACATCAAAAGGTAATTGATCCGTCAACTCCGTGCAAAGCATCACCATTCTTGCCACCCAAAAGAACAATATATCATGACCCGTCTCCATGATGGAAAGTGGATAATACTTTTGGAGATCATTAGTATCCTAAAAAAAGTTCAGAGGATTAGTCAATTACAAATAAAATTGTTTTATTTTCTGCATACCTTGTGAGGCCAACCCAAACTAGATATTGGAAGTAGAGCAGAAGAGAACCAAGTATCTAAGACATCAGGGTCTTGTTCCATGGATACTAAATCCCTATCCTTGAGTTTACCCTTGACTTCTTCTTCATTTCTTCCAGAAATCCATTCTTTTGAACCATCATAAAAACAACAGTACCACATGGGTATTCGATGTCCCCACCAAAGCTGTCTTGAAATGCACCAGTCCCTATTGCTCAAAGAGATCAATTAAAATCCATTTCCTCATGGGCTATAATTAGACATACACACATTTCATTGCTAAGCCAATTGGACCATATTTTCTTAAATTGATTGGGGGATATGTTAAGAGAAGAGTTCTTGCTCAGAACTTTTGCTCTCTCGTACATATCTTTAGTTTTGACAAACCACTGGGGTTTGATAACTTTTTCAATAATATCTCCACTACGAGAGCATTTAGGAAGTTTCATTGCATGCTCAGTGCAAATGCCACGTAGTAGTCCTAGACTCTCCAACTTTTGTATCACAACTTTACGAGCAGTAAACCGAGGTAGCTCATGAATATCAGGATCACTGGGGAAATCTATGAGTCCTTTATCATCCATAATGTTCAAAATAGGAAGATCATGTCTTTGACCAATATCATAATCATTTTGATCGTGACCTGGTGTGATTTTAAGAGCTCCTGTACCCAAGTCCATGTTCACATAATTATCAACAATGATGGGTAGAGTGCGCTCAGGGCAGAGTGGGTGTTGAAGTCTTAGCATTCAGAATATAAGAATAAATATCTTAAATTGAATCTTGATATCTGAATGTCTTACCTGGAACCAACGTACTTCAAATATCGATGGTCATTTGGGTTAACTGCAACAGCAACATCCCCAGGAATTGTTTCAGGACGTGTAGTAGATATAACAATTTCACCACTTCCATCTGTTAATTTATAGGCTATATCATACATGATCCCAAAGGGAATAGGCTGCTCATATCCTGGCACAGGTATCCTCCTTTTCCCATCAATATTGATCCATTCTACCTCAATATCAGAGACAGTGGAAGATAGGTCACAGGATAAATTAACAAGGAAATTCCCTCTGTAAATAAGACCCTTTTCATAGAGTCTAAGGAAAGCCTCATTGACCGCAAGATTTCTTTGTGGATCCAGGGTAAAGTATTCATTGCTCCAATCCAATGATGCTCCAAGGGATCGAAGTTGCTCCAGAATGACTCCTCCTTTCTCTTCTTTCCATGCCTCAATCTCTTGAACAAAATTCTCTCGACTCAAATCTGTACGATGAAGGCCCTGAGATGTTCTAAGATGTTTCTCAACCACAGCCTGGGTTGCAATCCCAGCATGATCCGATCCTGGTATCCAAAGAACAGAGTCTCCGCACATACGATGCCATCGAGAGAGTGTATCTTGAATCGTGACTGTGAGTGCGTGTCCCAAATGAAGGGTTCCTGTCACGTTGGGAGGAGGGAGAAGGAGGGAAAAGGTTTTGGAGTCCCTTTCTCTCTTTCGTGGAGTAAAGAGTCGACAACGCTCCCACCAGTCATACCAATCTTTTTCTACATCCTGGACTTTATAACTAGAAGGAAAGGGACCAGATACATCCTTGGGGAGTCGTGATAAGCAACGGACATTTGCTCGTAGTAAATTCATGCCGCTGCCCGCATTTATTAGCTTTTTATCATTTGATTATGTTTTTTGTTATATTTACAGACGTTCAATGACGTCACGTTTTAAATGTCTCTCATCATTTAGTAAATATTAATTAAAAATATACATACTTACTACACGGAATATAGTATTTGGAGAGAGCATGAAGGACTATGCAGAGTGGGTATTGTTCATTATTGCTAATTATAGTATAATTAATTAATCATGAGTGAAATGGATTCATCATTAGTCATTAATTATTAATTAATGACTCGACCAATCAATTTAATAGCCTAAAAGGGAGGCTATAGAAAAACTCAATTTATATTAACTTCACAACTCGATCTTTGGGCGCGCTTTCATGTTTTTTCTGATTTCATTTTAGAATTGGGCGTGCCTTTCTTTCTTTCTTTCTTTCTTTCTCTTTCTATCTAAACTTGACTCCTTCCTTAGCTAGAGTTGAGGTTGGACACGACGCACTCCACATTATTATCCTTCGAGTTCTTCCTATTTGAGAATCCTCCTTCCTTTGATCGATCTACAATGAGTGAGAGAACAGTCACCTCTGCTGCAAGTCTATATCATTCCGTGATTGCTGATGTCGTCAATGCGGTGCGAGAGCCTTTCCTTGACGATGGAATTGACGAAAACGTTCTTCAAGAGCTTAAAACCCTGTGGTCCAACAAATTGGATGCTTCTAAGACCATTGAACAGGTACAAGTCCCCCTCTTTTATTTTGATTCAGTTCAACTCGACTCTTTGATTTTACTAGCCTCAGCCCCCAGCCCCTCCTCCACCTCCATCCAAGTCGGCTTCAGAAGCACTCCTGGAATCTAAACTTGCTGCTAGTCGTAGCTCTGGTGCTGCTGCTCCACCTCCAAACATGCCTCCTACATCCTCAGCCGCACCAGGACAACAATTGGTCATTACAGATCCAAATCGCCTCGTTCCAGTGCAAATAACTATTCCTGCTCAACCCGGGAATCCCAATTCTGTTCCCCGTTCCATTACGGTCCATGTACCTGCTCATGCTCTTCAACAAAATGGTCCAACAAGCGCCATGCTTCAACGTGTTCTTACACAAGCCATTACAAAGGCTCTGACTCTTCCCGAAACACATTCAGCAGTATTCCTTCAAAATCAGATCAACACTGCATTTAAATTAACGTGATGATGAACCTGCCTAGTTCATAGTTATTTTTTTTCGTCGATTCATTCGGTTGAGTTTTTTTTTTTTTTTTAATTTTATTTAGAAAGTAACAAAATTAAATTGCTAATTCGAATCAAGCTGATGAACTCATAAAATTATTTATTGAATTCTTTTTAAAAAAAACTGTACTTAGCTTCTAATAGTGTTATTATTTGCGGAATTGAATTATGCACGTGTGTATAGAATATCTGTGAACGTTGTGTGGCCTCTTCCACATAACTCTCTTAAGAATTGTGAATTTTAATAGTACTGGATAAACAAAAAATATAAAGACCTTGAGTTTCTTTACAATTTCATGTTAATTGATGTCTAAAACGAATTATTTTTCTTCTTTCTCGAGTAGTAATGAAGCTCATGGCCAATGGAGTTGAACACAAGTGTGATCGAAATGAAGACTTATCTAGACTTCCTGGACATGTACTCCCTCTAAACTACAAATTGCACTTTGATTTCCTACTACCAGATCACTTTTCTTACAAAGGAAATGTTGAGATCAAAGTTCAAGTCTCCAAGGCCTCATCCACCATATGGCTTCATTCCGTGGGCCTTAATCTTAGTGATGTTTGTTTTAAGGAAGATAGTGGAGTTGAACATAAATGCATTGAGGTGGAGACTATGGAGAAAAAGGGGGTGGTAGGCCTTGCGTTTTCACCTTCCATCTCTGGCAATGGGTCCCTTCACATTCACTTCACTGGTAGTATCAAAAGGGAAACTCTGAATGGAATTTACGAAAATCCCTTCGTCAATGAAAATGGTGAAGTGGGTACAGGTGTGTGCACTCTATTTGCAGCCACGGAGGCCCGCTCTGGTTTTCCTTGTTTTGACGAACCCGCGTTAAAAGCTACCTTTGATCTGAGTGTTTCCTCTCATAATTACTTAAAAACTGTTCTCTCGAATATGCCAGTAAAAGAGATAATTGAAAATAGTTCAAAATCAGGGCATAAAATAACTACTTTCGAAAGAACTCCTCTTATGTCGACATATCTACTCTGTATAGTACTTGGACATTACGATCGTGTCGAGGCCTCTCTTAGAAACATACTCATATCCGTCTATACTCCTCTAAAAAGAAAGGAACAGGGCACTTATCCCTTGGAAGTGGCTATAAAATGTGTTGATTTCTTTTCATCCTATTTTGATGTACCTTATTCCTTACCAAAGTTGGATCTCATTGCCGTGAGTCGACTCAGCGTTGGTGCCATGGAAAATTGGGGTCTTATTACGTATAGGGAAAGTGGTTTACTGGTTGATCAAAGTCACACGGCTCCGTCACATCGGCAAAAAATAGCTTCACTTGTCTCTCATGAAGTAAGCCATCAGTGGTTTGGGAATCTTGTCACCATGTCATGGTGGTCAGATCTATGGCTCAACGAGGGTCTTGCAACCTTTTTACAGTACATTGGTGTTCGGGATCTCTTTCCTGACTATCCTGCTCTTCCAGATCAGTTCTGTGTCAACACGAGTGTTCCTGCTCTAAGACAAGATGCTCTGGAAAGCTCTCATCCTATACGTGTATCGATTAAGGAGTCATCAGAAATTTCCTCTGCTTTTGATAGAATAACTTACTGTAAGGGCGCCTCTGTCATATTCATGCTACACAATTACCTTGGGGAACTTACGTTTCGTAATGGAATGAGACTTTATGTCAAGAAATATTCTTTTAGCAATGCTGAAACGGAGGATCTATGGGAGTGTTTGTCAGAGGCGACTGGAAGATCTGTGAATGTTGAGAACATTATGAGAGAATGGACGACTGTAAAAGGATATCCTCTTGTTCGTGTATCCTGTCTTGAATCTCAGTCCAACTCCACATCCATTGTTTTGAGTCAAGTACCATTCACATCCTATGACGCACAAGAAAATGAAATCATTTGGAATATCCCAATAACCATTCATTCATGCAGTCCTTGCAAAGGCTTGGATTCTCGCTCTATTTTACTAGACTCCAAGGAAATCGAACTTAAGTTTGACTCTTTTAATCTGAGTGATACAGATTCGTTTATACAAGTCAATCCTGACTTAAGTGGTTTCTTTCGAACTGCCTACTCTGAGCGATTGAGTAAGGCTTTGTCCAAAAATATTTCAGAGATTCAAAATCCGGTAGGTAGACTATGTCTCATCGACGATCGTGTTTCAATGATAATGGCAGATGGTGGTTCCACTGTTCGACTTCTCGAAATGATATCGTCTCTTAGAGAAACAGAAACAAGTTATGTTGTATGGCAAAATATTTGCGGCTTCTTTTTTGTTTTAAGGACTTTTTTTGATAAAGAGGAAGCGGATATGTTTGATAGATTTTGCATTTATATCATGGAGCCTTGTCTCGAAAAGATTAAAACCGGCGGCTTTGTCTCCGTAAGATAATTATTTTCAACTTGTTATTTAAAGTTATAATGGTGTTCATTTGATCTTTCTCTCTTTTCTTTTTTACAGGATAATCATCATCCGGACGCTATGCTTTATTCAACACTTATTGGTCAGGTGGGAACGAGAGGGCATAAAAAGATCCATGAGGAGGTGTCTAAAGCCTTAAAAGGTCATCTGGATGGAACATCCATAATTCCTGCAGCACTTAGAAACTCTTATTTTAAGGTAGCAGCATCCTCTGGATGTGTAAATCTTCTCCAAATGCTGAGTCTATATCGCGACACGGACTTGATTGAAGAGAAAAATCGGGTTCTCTATGCAATGGGTTATTTTAAAGATAAGGTCGTACTATCTCAAGTCCTGGACTTTTCGCTCTCATCTGAAGTTCAGCCTCAAGAATCTCTAGTGGCAATTTGCTCAGTTTGTGCAAACAAACATGGATATCGTCTGGTATGGTCATTCTTCACAGCAAATTTTGATGTAAGTTTTTTTTAAATTAATTAAGCCACTCACTTATTTCCATTTTTCATGGATAGAAATTTGTTGAGCGGTATGGAAGAGGGCTATTCCTCATGGAACGGCTATTAAAGGCAGTAACCGAGAGTTTTTGTACAGAATCAGATCTGAAAAAAGTGCGGGAGTTCTTCATTAAGAAAAACTCTTCTTTGGAAGGTTTTGAACGGAACATTAGTCAAGCCGAAGAGACCATTAGACTGAATATCACCCTTAAGAATCGGGACTTGGAGGGTGTTAGAGACTTTTTATACAATTGGCACTCTAATATTAATTAATCCATTAAAATTATTTATTTATTTCTTAACACCAAAGTTTCATTTTTTTTTTTTTTAAATCACTACTTATTCAAATAAACACGCAGAGAAATGTTAAAATGACAAGTCTTAATGGTACAAGTCTGGGTTTATCCATTTTTATTATTGGTTCATTTCATGACATTTAATACACTATACAGTATATGTATATATATGGAGTAAATAGTAAGATTTCAATGACAAGAGCAATTCATTCAATTTCTTAGTCCTGGGATTTTATTATAATTATTATTATTTATTGTGATGTGGAAATTTAAGTAATAAATTGATTTAATAGTGTGTCAACTTTTAATACTGGCAACATTTTGAGACTATATTTTAAATATCAAATTAATGTTTGAGTTGGTTCTTTAATTTTCAATATTAATATGAATAAATATACACATAGTGTGTATATGAATCCATGGGGCGATGTCCCTCCCTATGATATTACTATAATTACATAATGGATTATATTGTTTTGTCTTGTTGGTTTGTAGATATTATGTGATATTATGTATTTTAAGTAATGGATCGTTATTGGTTATAAGTAAATTGTATATTATGATGAAGGTTGATGATATTTTTTTATGCACTTAAATCTTGGACAAAATGTGAAGAAAAGAAGTAGGTATGAGAACATCAATTTTTTCAATGACATATTGGAGCGGAGTAGCTATCCAGGCAATGACTGTTTTGGCCACAACCCCCATGGATTCGGGATATTGATGAGTGAGAAGAGCAAGTAGGGCTGTGAAAGAGCATAAGCCAGCGGTGAAGAGAATAAAGAAGGGAAGTTCCTTCTTTGGATACACAGATACTGTATGAAAAGAGGGTAGGAGTTCCCTATCGGCACACTCTGTACAACTTGGATATGGATAAAAGAGATGTCCCTTTTCAAGGGGATACGGAATAAGACGGAAAGTCCCTTCCCATGTACAATGTAGAAGAGTGAGAGCTCCAGCCACACGCTTCCAATGCTGAAGATGGAAAAAGGAGTAGGAAACTGCCTCCGAGTCCCCTCTTTTAAGTACGTGCTCAGGTGGTAAGATAATGGGCTTCTTCTCAAGCAAATATTTCGGTACATGAGGATTGAATTCAACAGCACGATGAACAGCCTCCACTGCTGACATTTCTGATCCTAATAAACCTCGACGTCCTGCAACGTCTGCAGAGAATTTATCTGCCACAGATCTGGCTTTCAGGAGAGCAGCTGTGTAACAGATGGCTGCTGACTTCGGGAGAGAAAAGTCGTCGTATTTTGCCAACACAGCCTGAACATCTGCATAGTTGCCCATTTCTAAAAGGGCTTCTAAGAGATTTTCATGGATATTAAGGACGTTCATGATTGGAGGTACCTCTTTCGTCAAGTCTTTAAACATTTTCACAGCCTGCAAAAAGGAAAAGGTACACATTCGTGTTGACTCATATCCTCCAAAAACTTACATCTTTCAGACGACCCAATTTCCGAGCACACATGGCTAATCTTCTTCGTATGTATATCATGACATTTGTATCTCTCCGATGTTGAGATTCTAACATGGCATTTTGATGTTGCAACTAAAATAAATATATATGTGTAGGAATAAGAGAAAGAGAGAATGGATGTTTGAGTCGATTATCACCTGTTGAGACCTCCTATGATTTTGTTCAGCTATTCGATAGGCTTCTCTAAACTTTGCTTCAGCTTCTACAATGTCGGTGGCCTCTTCCTCCGCCAACAAAATATAGCCCGTAGCACATTCAGGATTAGATGCAATGGCTTCTTTCGCTGCTTTGATTCGTGCCTCTGTATTCCTTTCTCGCCAAGCTGTTTGCATGAGTTCATATTCCGGCTTCCCTGTGTAAAAAAAATCCCAAGTCAGTAAGTGCATAACTATAGAATAGTGATTATAATTTACCCGCATCAGCTTCGCAAGTAAAAAAAGTCTGATGATCCTGAGCTGACAAGTTCATATCATAGTAAGTAAGAGGTTCTTTTTTCGTGGCATTCTGAAAGCGTTGATATTCTGCACCTCGAAATAAATTGAGCGGATTCCGCCACACTTTACACTCAGGAACCGTACTCCCGGAACTCGAGCCGCCGCCTCCCGAGTTATTTCCTCCTCCAGAGCCACTTCCATTTGAACCAGCATTGAGATTACCATTCGTATCATTGGGATCTCCACCTCCCAACCATGGACTAATATGATTGAGAGAGACTTGTTCGATGAAGGACGTTCCATAGCTAAAGGAAAGGAAGAAAGAGAGAAAATGACCGAGAAAATAGAAATAAATGTATCCAAGGGGATTACCGGCGATAGTACCACCATTCGAAGATAAGGATGAGACCCGATATGAGACTTGAAGTCCCCGTTAAGGCAACATAAAACTTGGGAGTCAAAGTGGATAGAAACATTGTCGCCATGTTGATGTTGTCTCCAATTTTAAGTGGACCACGTAGATAATAACACACAAATACAACCTAAGAAGGGTCGAAGATACAATAGTAAGAAAAGGGAGCTCAGGGAGCTCAGAGAGCAAGGAAGAGAGCCCTTACCAAAAGAAACCAAATTGCCCAGAGGTATGTCCAGGACCAAACGATCCAATCCTTTAATTTATGGAGAGGGTATAAAAAGAACATACTAGTCCAAAGGAACGGAAAAGAAGAGGAGTCGTCGCCCTAGTAAGGATCATGCTAATGACGATATTACACAACGACGACGGTGATGAGGAGAAGGAGAAGGAGGAGGAGGAGGAGGTGAGAACGGAAATAAAATCCTCTCCAAATACAAGACGATAAACTACAACAACTCAAATTGTTCAATAATCAGAGTCTAGCTCAAGCAACAATTATTATTCCTTTTATTATTGACTTGAAAGAGTCCAGCTCGGATCCGAAAGAGAAAAAGAGAGAGAGAGAATCCCTGTCACCACAATAAGTAAAATGGATTGAGAACTTGTGTAAATAATATATGTAAATAATAAGAGAAAAAAAGGGGGGGCGGAGGGAAAAGGCTTTTTACTTGAACATACAGAGTAGAAAGAAAAAGTGGGGTATTCAGATGTATTTGCTAAGATGAGGATGGAGCTCCTTTTTTATGCAAGTCTTTCTTTTTCTCTCTCTTTATCTCTCTTTCCCTATGTCCCCACTTTTGCTTTACCTTCTAACTGGTGCAGTAGGAGAAGAAGTTCCACGGATCTGCGCGCGCGCATACAAGCCAGCGTGGCTATATCAGATCGACAGCGAATACTCAGCTAGCTTCGGCTTTTTATATATATATATATATATAATACTATAATAATAAAACAAAAACAATCAGAGGCAACGCCATCTGTTGGAGCATTTTCTTTATAATATTACCACTTAGTTATTATTTCATATTTATTTAATTAATTAATGAAGTATCATTGAATTATAGGGAAGGATTGCAAATTTTTTACTATGTCTTTTGGAATGATTTCTATGATATCAATTAATAGAATGTTTGTAGACATCTAATTATCTTCAATTATGGATTGATTGAAGTCTATCATAAAAGAATTGGATTGCACATAATATAATCACTCCTGGTTTTTTATATATAGATAATGCATTGGTATTTTCTTTAATGAACGACTAGGTCTAATTTATTAGGGTTCTAAATGGACCCTACCCATTGATGATGAGTGAGAAAAGAATAATGTAGCCATCAAATACTGGTTAATAAGGGCAGTTAGATGTGATTCCTATGTGGTTAAATATTATGGAGGATCGGAGAATTACGAGACTTTCCTCAGGATCAATTGTCCCGGTTTTATATGCTCCACCACCCCAGTATAGTTCTACTAGTCTCATTGATGTGAACAGAAGGAATTCGTGGAGCCGGGATAGCAACTTGTAATAAAGATTCTATTACTTTTTTTTGTATTATTTATTATGTACTCGAGTTAGGTCCAACGTGGAGAGGTTCAACATTCGTCAACAGTCCTCGATACAAGTTAAAAAGTCAATCAGGGTTCTTCTCACAAATATTAATTCGGATTTTCATCCTTCAAAAAAATATCCGTCTGAGCCTATAAAGCAGTCCAATCAAATTCCGACCCTCCATAATCTTTTGCCAAGTCATGAGCCAGAAGAAAATGAGGAAAATGAGTTTGTGGATGCATCATGTCTTGGTCTTTCTCCCTTGGAACTAGTAAAGAGAATTGAGAAGGCTGGACTCATCGTTTCCAATCACTTGATTTTTTCTGACAAAACATTGGACAAAATATCCAAAAAAGCCTTTGACTCCACCATTCAAGGTGGGAGAGATCATTATGCTCAAGCTGAAGTTGTGTATCGGAGTAAGGATATGAGAGAAAGGAGTATTTTTCTTCCTTTTGGATGGACTGTAGTTAGGGTTCAAACGTTGAAAGTCATACATTATTTCTACGTCTCCCCTGAGGGTAAATGTTTTAAGAGTTTCAAGAAGCTTTTATGTTATATGAACGACCTCAATATACATCCACCCCGTGCTCCAAGGAAGTTTCCTTTGCATAGTATGAGGAACACGAGGGCTGTAAGCACTTGAATGTAATTCTTGTATGAATTTAATTGATATCCTTTATTTAATTAGAAATGGAATGATAGAAAAGTGCTAAGAGTAACGGATGGCTCTCAGAACCGACAAAGTCAATGTATTAAACAAATCCATGAGGTCTACAAAGAGCTCCAAATCATTCAAGTGAACTCAGCTCAGAGATCTATTCCATCAATCAGGGATATCCGACCAGCCAGAAAATGGAGGGGTAAAAAGAAAATGATACTATTAGAGAAATAGATTTATTTTTCCACTACATGTTAAATTTAATAGATTACGAGCTAATGTATCAATTACATAATTATGTTTGTATATCTCAAATTTTCTTTTATTATAAATAAATTAATTTATCTAGTTATACTTCATTAGTTGTATGATGTTTTTAGTAGTTTTCATTTGTCTTTTAAGACTGAAACTATCAGAAGAGAGATGGGATGCGGAACTACCCCTTCTCCTCTGGACCCGAAACAATCCATTCTCTGAAAATGTGCTAAATATTGTTGAAGGAGGCGAGGGGATGTTTCTTAAGGAGTTGAATAGTACTCACTTTAAATCTCAAGTGCCAATCAAAATACTTTTACACGGCTTTATGGATCAAGGGAAAACATCTTGGATCTTGGGGATGAAGGATAGTATTCTCAATATCATGGATGCAAATGTCTTCTCCCTTGACTGGAGATTCTATGTAAGTTGAGCACTCATCTGTCATCAATTAGGACACTATCACTTATAAATGGTACATGACTCAAGTCAGGATCCATGCTACTCTATTATCCCTTGTCGGTAGCCAAGATCCATGAGGTTGGAAATCTAGTCAGTAAATTTTTGGAGGCTATGATCGAAGAATTCGATATTAACTCACAGGAGGTGCACATGATTGGCTTTAGCCTTGGGGCTCAAGTAGGTGGAGTCATAGCAAATAGTCTTAGTAGCAAGGTTGGACGTGTAACTGGATTGGATCCAGCAGGTAACATGATGTCTCATTTTATTTGAAAACCCATTTACTCATTTAAGGAAAAGGTTTTATTTTCAAATTTATTAACAATAATAGTCGAATCTCATCGAATTCTGCTCATTTTGTCGATATCATTCATACTACATCCGCTTTTGTAGGATTATTTAAGCCAATAGGGCACGTTGACTTTTATCCAAACTCGGGTAAGATTTTGTAATTAGTTAAATGATAAAATAAACGAAAATATAGGTAAGAGACAACCAGGATGCAAATCTGAGAACTTGTTCACAAAGAGATGCTCTCATTTTTATTCCGTTAAGCTCTTCTATCAAAGTATAGTCAATCCAAGTTATTTCACTTCAAGGTTCGTTTGTAACATGATTCATTTTTATTAGCTTAATTCTCATTACAAAATAGGAAATGCAAGGATTGGACGGAGTACAATAATGGAAAATGTTGGGACAAAGAGAAGGCACATTTAGGATTTCACGTCAATTATACCAAAAGAGGAATATTCTTTCTTTATACATCCCCAAAGCTACCTTACAATCTACCAGAGTCAATTACAAATAAATCTTCAATCCACGAGTCATTTTTTACTCGCCTTGTCGATAAAATTGCCTCATTTTTCGGAAAATAAAAAATTATTTAGCAAAATATCGACTAATTTGGGGCTGATTGACATTTTTGGATCCCAGAGTCTCGTTCAAAATCCCTTCCAAATCGCTATTTACCTCCCCTTTTAAAGCAATCACAGCTGTCAGGAATTCTCCATGACAGTCAATTCTACCATAGTCACGCAGCATGAAGAAACGTGAATCGGGTTTGCTATGTTTAAAAATAGCAGCAATTTTAAGGAGTGAAGACTCTATTAATAGAGGCTCTGGAGATGGAGCTTTCTCAAGGTCTTCTTTGGTTTGCGCGAGGCGTTCGCTAATGTAGGGAACAAGTAGTCGGATGCTTTCTTTTTGTTTCTCCTTATCGAACCAATTTGGTGGAAGGGAAGGTACAAATATCAGATCGATTGGAACTATGAAAGGACGACTCACACCATCATTAGTTATTTTTAGGTACTCACGTATCTTAGACTGTTTCATTGTTTAACTTTTCAATATGGAGCTATGAAAGGTTGGGATTTAGTTAAATAAATTAGTTCCGGGACAAATTTAAAATAAATTTTACGTACGGTATGCTTCAATATATTGGAAAATGAGAATCATCATAAATATAGTCACACAAGAATTAAAATTACCTCATCACTCATCCATCGACTATCACTCAACATAATTTCAGTCTATACCATAATGAAATATTACTCAGTCATCCATGTTCGACCATAATAATAAAGAAATTTTGCTCAAATAAAGTGGATATCAAAACCTTTCCCAGAGTCTTGTCATCAATCATCATAACTTTTTAATGAGTTAAAGGACAATTTTTTTCTAAAGAAATATTTTCTTTTTTTCTATAGAGATAGAAATATGTTATATTTGGTAGTGTGCAAAGTACGTGGAAAGAAGTAGTAGGAGTCAATGTAAAAAAATTCAATTGTATGAAATTTTGTAGATTTCCCATTTTTAATTACACAGGTCAACAAATTTGAACTTTCAAAAATCTTCTGGGGTATAAGTATAATAAAAGTTATTTAGTTTTGCTTACTGATTTCAAATCTGTAATTCTTTTTTTCGAGAGTCCGACGGTTTTCGAGAAATCGGTCCCTACTTTTTTAGCTTTCTTGGCCCATTTTCCAACATTAACTTCAATTTAAGCCTAGAAAAATATACATTTTGGGCGTTAAAAAATGATGATTGGCTAGTGTCTTTTATGGAGATTTCATTTCTAGTCTTTGTTTTGACCTAAAAGGACTCCTAGGGGCGTAGGGTGCCGGAGTAGGTCCAAAAGTCGATGAAACCCTTTGTACTTGAATAACTCCTTGAATATTGCATGAAATGGATGAATAAGGAATGCATTAAAGAGATTAGATCCACAGCTTTTAAACAAGATGTCAAGCGCCCCATAAGAGCCTCTAACTTTGAAGAAATCGTCCATCAAAGTGTGTAAATTTTCATCCAATTTTGAGCAAAAATGCGCTAGAAATCTAAGACTCACGGTAGATCTAATAAAAAACAAGTGCTATAGACTGTAGTAGTAGCGCCCAGAAGAAGAAGGACTCTGAAGTCAACTGAAGATAACCCAATTCAACAACATGGATCTCTTATTCAATTACAAGGCAACCCCGAGGAAAGAGTGTGATTGCAGGGCCATGGATATCCAATGAAAGGAATAGTGTTCCTTGATGAGTCATGTCTCAGTACCCTTCATCTTCATCATCATGGATATGAACGAAACTGCTTTGAGGAATGCTGGATCAGTCGCCTTAATTTGAAGAAGACGGAATCGGAGTTTCGATGTGTTGTAAAATTAGAGATTCATCTTCATGAGAAAGTATTTGTCATTTGGATCATCTTTGAGTACACTAAGAACAATTCCCTTTTCAGATTAACAATAAACATCGCTGTTAAGTCAAGAATGGGGAAAGAAATGAAGACTCTATTGAGGAGTCAATGTTTGTATGGAAGAAACTAATCTCCACATTCATCTCAAAATTTAAACCGATGTTATTGCTCATATCGCTACGACGGCTCTTGTATACACTGGACTCGTGCATCGTGGCCGTTTCTAGTCTACTAACACACATCCTCATTCGAATGGACAACTTTTTTACACTCATGTACCGATCACGTTACTGAAAGTCCCTTAGTTTACTTTATGTCTAAAGTGGAGAACAAGGAATAATCATGAAGTGTCTTTGATAACGTCAATCGTATTCTGAACAAACTCATTTATTTTTTATACCATTTCTAATGAATGATCTCAAATACAAAATATATCAAAAACATAACATAATTGACATAATTTTTTACAAGTATAATTCAATGATCAATGTTTGACAGAGAGTTATTTGATTCAGATGGTAGTTTCAATGCTGATACCATAATATGATTTTGAATTCTCAGATGTGATCTCTTTCTTTTCTTATAAACTTTATAACTTGAAAATGTGTAATTAGGACGATCATGATAGTTGATATACATATTAAGGCGGGTTTAATCCACGAAAATATCTTGAATGGAGCATTAGTTATATTTGCTGAAAGGTTTAAAATTGAATCTATAGTATTATCTGTGTCGAACTTTGACAGTATTTTAATTTTTTGGGCAATTTGATATATATTTTAAGCAATCTTATTCGAAACTCCAATGGTTTCAGATATTTTTCTAGATTTATTCTTTAAGAATTGATGAATGAATTCAATGTCTATTTTTGGATGTTTGGTTACACTTTCAAATGTAGAACTTTTACCTTCATAACCTGCTGGGCGCATTCCATCTGAATGAAATGTACAGTTTTCATTTAAATTAATTTGCTGATTACCAATATAAGTGCTACTAAAAGACGATCTATTTCTGCAAGCTATAACTGTCGTTTGTTTAGTGGGGGAAAAATGAATAAATTCTGTATCTGAAACCTGTATTGCTGCTTCCGTGATAATTCTAGGAAAATGGCACAGTTTATAAACATTTTTTGTGTCTTGGCTCCAAATGCTCAATTTAGGAGCTCTCAGTGACGAGCAGGGAGAACGTTTTCATCAAGATATTAAAAAAATGGAAGCAAGATATAAAGGGTTTTGAAGTTCAAGCATGATGAGAGATTATTGTTGGATAATTTTAATTAATATATTATTTATTTATCTGATACTTTTCAGTGAGTTTTTTATAATCACTAATAATAATCCTTGAATGACTGAAACTTGCACCTTACTAGCATGTGAACAAACTCTGGGTCTACATATAGGAGAGGAGAAAATAAATATAGAAACGTTGAAATTTACATGTTTAATACAAATCAATTAGTTGTGCTCTAATACTCTGAAATTTAAATAATTTTATTTCCTACTAAAGAATCCATGGACCTTTAACGCCAGTCTAAAGTAAATAAAAAAACTCATTTTTATTTTTTTAAATGTTTTTATTAAAAATTGAAGTCATCAAAGCATTCTAAGCAAGTTAGTTGATCACATAATAATATTTCATTTTCTTTTGTTTCTACAATTGCTATCATTTTTAACCTTTTCCCTCCCTCCCTCCTTTATTTCATTATTAATTACTTTTTATTAAATAATTACAATATGAATATGCAGTTTTTAAAAATGTATCTCATTGTTACAAACTTTAAAAATAATTATTATCGTTCCAATCCCATTGGCAAAGCTGTACTTTAAACTTTGGGCAAGAAATTTATTTTTTGTAATTATATTATTATATTGTTGTAGAAGACTTGCATGATGGCAGATGGCGGAAGACAAGGGAATAACAAAATCCCCTCTGTTAATTTGGTTTAAAAATTTCTTTTTCTTGGAATATTCAAAACGCCTCTTTGTAATATCACTGTTTATTTTTCCAAACAAAATACAATTCAAGCCTTTCATATTCTAGGAATATTTCTCTCAGAGCTGCAGTTCTATGAATGGTACAAAAGAATGTCTCTTTGGATAAGCTTTTTGATTTGATTTTCAATTCTTTCCATGAACTTTATGTTTTCACTGTCCAATGATTTCACTTGTTTCCTTGAATTTGATATTTTTGATATTGAAGAAGCATGTTCTTTTCAAGAATGAAGCAAGTTTCTTGTTTTAAAAAAAAAATTGTTGATTCATGAAATAGAGATTCAGCAACTTTTTGATTCAACTTGTATGCATATTTAAGACCTTTTCCAGGGTTGCTCCTTATCACGTAGCACTGAAGATTTTTTTGTACCTTTATTGGTCTATGCTCTTAATTCTTTTCCATCAGCATTTATAATTCTCTTTATAAAATTTACTTTATCCACTATCAGACAAATCATTGCCTCTCTTTCTGCCAAGCAAGTAATTTTTGCCTTTAGATACTTTTTGATCCTTTATTTAATCCAGTGACCATTGGGATGCTTGAGAAAAGGCTCATGGAGAGCGGATGGATGGAGTTATAGACCATGAAATGTCTGTAGCAATAAGGAAAGGAGAGTATTCTCTTGCTTTACTTCTTTGTTTGTGAATTTGCTTTGATGACAAATCCACTTGATCCCTTTCAAATTTGTTTTGCATCTGGATTTAACAATTGATTTTGTTCAATTGCTTTTCTTTGTCTGCTGCATTTCAAATGAATAGAATGAGGCTCATCAGCTCTGAAAATAGAGTTATACCATCCTTATAGATATGATGGACTTAAAGGAGGTCAGTTTTACAACTATAGACCTCCATTAGAAAACGTCTTTCACAACACTTGACTTGGGGAAATCTGAGTTTATTCCTTCATCTTGATACACTGACCTCTTCTTTCGTGATGGATGAACAAGAAGGTTGTGAAATGGGAATGGCCCTTTTTTAAACTAACAAAGGGGCCTCTTTAGACCTTGTCTTTTTTCCATCACTTTCAAGGCAATGGCGACTACTCCAATCTTTGATGGCTATGACGATGTATTACTCGTATCCATTTTAGGTAGATATCGGGGGATTTCGGAAAAGTATGAAGTGTGACGTTGCTGATTTTGTGACCTTTGTACCCACTCTTGCATCCTACTCCTGCACACTTGTCGACCATCTGCGAAATGGAAAATGTAAAAAATTATTTCAATTTCAGAAATGGACTTTAATGCAATAACTTTTATGTTTATGCCAATTCCCTCAATGATGCTAATGGATTGGGGTTTTACCTTGATCCTTGTATTTTCAAGGGACTGTTTATACATTACTAGCAACTATTCCAATTTTAGAACATACTTTTTAACGCACTCAATCCAATATTACAGACAGTAAACATTAACATGGAAACCAAAAAGGCTAACATCATGAAAAACAGAAAACAGAATCTCTAGACTGTCCTGACGTTTTTGGTTAATGAATAATGAATGATTAGTAGGAATGTAAATCATATGCAATTCGGGCGTGTGATAAAAAAGTGGAGTTGGCTCTTCAAACAGGTCTTTTTGTTTTCCGAAGCTGTTATCACTTTTTTTTTTCCCTTAAGAAGGTAACATCAACTTTACCTCAACATAATGCTTTACAAGAAAAGAACAGTCTGCAAAGATTACATCATGGTGAGGAACAAAGGAAAAATTAAAAAATGGATATCATTCATTGAGGAGAATGGAGTTAATGATATTTGTGAATATAATAATGAATCTGGAGTAACGTATTGTAATATTTGTGGTTTGATGTTTTCATTTGTATACATATTAAAGGAAAATAACAGCTTGTAGCTCAGTAAAACGTCATGACAGCTCAAGCTGCTTCCCCCCTCGACATTCATTGAATTGTCAGGGTTGCCAGGTTGATTTTCTCTTTTTTTTTTTATAACACGCCCGAATTGCATATGATTTACATTCCTAATGATTAGTTGCACTCAATGAAGAAGAAGAAGAGAAACTCCTACTTGTTTGAGTTTCTATATTAATTCCATTCCTGGCTACAATGCATTACATTTACAGGATAGGCTTAAGGCTGTAGGCTGCATATCGTGATCTAGTTCAAATAGCCGAGCTGTAGCCAGGTATAAAATGTTCCACGTTGTTGATTCAATTTCAGTAGTGAATTGGGAGTTGAAGTGAATTGAGCATTAATTCAAGAAAATGTCGCACGAGAATTCATCGACACAATCCAGAGTCTTGAGTCGGATTCAACATCTACTGGAGTCGGGGCTTTTGTCTGATGTTACCTTTCTGGTTGGGAGGAACGAAGAAGAGTCTCCTGAGAGGATCGCGGCCCATAAATGCATTCTTGGATCCGCCAGTCCTGTATTTGAACGGATGTTTACAGGGGACTTGAAGGAAGGAAGGAAGGAAGGCAATAATGAGCTTGTGATCGAGGTTCCGGATGTGACTCCCTCTGGATTCAGAGAATTCTTGAGATGGGTTTATACGGATGAGGTAACGTTGAGCCTTGAAAATGTGGTTCTTCTTCTCTACTCTGCTGAGAAGTACGATTTATTCACTCTCAAGGACAAGTGCACTTCATTCATGAAGAATATCTCTGATGAAGATCACTGCTCCCTCTTTTATCAATGTAAATTACAAGGAGTACTCCATTTGGTTCCTTGGATTAAGGATGATATTTTACGCTTTCCATCTTCATCACTCACCTTTGACTCTGTCCTTGGAATCAAAGACAACGCTGCGTTGAATGACCTTTTGTCCTCTGATAGACTTGAGATGAAAGAGATTGATGTTTTTAGAACTGCTCTCCATTGGGCGTCATCCATGAGGAACGAGAAGGAGGAAGACTTGAGAGAGATCCTTGGACCTGTTCTCCACTCCATTCGGTTCCCTCTTTTATCTTCTTCTGAGTTTGTGGATGAAGTAATTCCATCCGGACTACTCAATGATGAAGAGACGGTCGATGTCCTTAGATTCATTTCCAAGACCAAATCCAATGTCTCGACTGGTTTTTCAATTAATCCCAGAGAATTGTTGTATGTTGAAAGATTTAAAGATTGTAATTTTAAACCTCTGAAGACTCTGAGTCACTCCATTAGATTTAGGGTGGATAAACCCATCAGCATCCAGGGCTTAGCAATTTACGGTCCTTATGACCAAGATCCAAGTGCTACTGGGATCATGCGCCTAGAGAGGGTTGATCCCACTCTAAAGGAGGAGGAAAAGTCCTTGGCTTCCGGAACATTTGATGCAAGAAATGGGTGTAACTACTTTGATAAGCCTATTGCAATAGATCCAAAGACCCTTTATAGAGTCTGTCTTTCTTTTGACGAATCTTCATTCGGCCGGAGAGTTGAGAGTGGAATAAATGGACAGAAGAGAGTGATGAGTAATGGAGTTCAGTTTGAGTTCGAGAATGATCCCGATGGAAAGGACAATGGCTCAAGTGTTGATGAGGGTCAAATTCTAGAGATTATCTTTAGTCGACTCGGTCCAGTGAAACAGAGTTGAAGATAATTGTGACGAATAATTAATTAATTAATGGATTATATTCAATTGTATGATTATGACGTCACCCGTCATCTATGACGTCATGACTCACAACCCTAGAAAATGATGGCCTCGAATTCCTTTTACTTGAATCGATCCTGAGTCGAGGTCGGGTAACTCATTCAAGGTGCAGTTCTGGGAAGTCTAAAGAAGATTACAGATTCCAAGAAAACCCTCTTGGGCTGGGTAGGCCCCAAGGTCCATCTACCGTCTCATTTCCGTTCATTCCGTGGACAAAACTTCCTATACTCAAAAAGAAACAAACCATTAATTAGTTAATTATGTCATTTCTATTTATTTTTATTATTTCAGAGTTCCTTCCAATTTTTCATGCTAGACTTTTTTTATTTCTGTGGAAGCTTTTAATTTGTAGCACAGTCCAAAGATTCATCATGAATACAATTTGTTGTTAATAAAATCTTTATTTTCAAACGTCAATGCGTTTTTGTATTCGAGTCTACTTTATCACAAATTTAGAAATTATAAGTAAATGTGCCAAAAATCGTGGTCATCCATCTATTCTTTGGGTATTCAGAAAAAAAAGTAACTGGTTTGGAGGTTATTCGACCGTAAGGCCTATGTTTATAAACAGAGTGAACTGCATGGGTACAGTTACATATATCCGCAAAAGTGGGTCAACCTCACTAAAGAGTGACAGAATATTTAGAGTTTGTTCAACAAAAATAACTTTTTCAGCAGTCATTTTTGTGTCCTAATTTAATATCCTTTCAGTAAAATCGAAAAGAAATGGCACTTTTATACCTTTCAATATAATGATTTTGGGGTATTTTTAAACAATCAATTCCTGGACGAGGGTTACTAGCCTTAAAAGATTCAATAGAAACAGATAGGTCTGTAATAATATCTCCAACGACTTTGTAATGCTCCACCATCATACTGACGATGAACACGTCTCCCAAGAGGGAAAAAAAGTTCCTGAATTACATCATCAAATTTATATTTTTGGACATCTTTAGATACTCTTTGAAAGAAATCATTGGATCTCAAGTTCGAGTACTGCAGAATAAAAAAACTAAAAACTTTTAGCCCGAAAAACACTCTAAACTTCTTCCTTCAGAGCTTAGAGTCCAGGATCTTCTTTGGAGGCTTTGGCGTTTCCATGATTCCTAATAATTTCTTCCGAGGTATCAAACACAGTTTTATAATTATCCAAAAGTATTTAAATTGCTCTTGTTCTTACATTCCAGTGAGTTGGACTGAGACGTTTGAATCTATAATTATTGATTTGAAGAGAGTGTGACTCCATCAATGACAGCAAATAAAGTAAGCCTCTTTGACAATTTCTTAATGAGCTCATCAATATCATAAACGAAATTAATGGTTTCCCGAATCATACTCACTTTAGATGCAGAATGAGATTCAAGCTTTGGTTGGTGCAGTGCATTGAAATGGCTTTAGAATTGATCATTGGTCCAAATATATGTTTCCCCCTTAATATTTTGGATACAATAAATTTCCAATGAATTGAATAGTCACTAAACAGTAATTTTCTCCATGACTCTCAGGACATGGGTAGATTCCAGTAATCGAAAATTTGATGGCATATATATTTTCCATCAATCAAGTTTTTTTAGGGATAAGTTTTTTTTTCAGCCATGAGCTCCACTAATCTGCAGAAATTATTTTCCTTACCCATATGATGACCTCTGATTACTAAACCCTGTCTTGTAAGAAATTGCAACCTACAGATTCGATGCATATGTTTATACTGTCGTATTGTTGAATGCAGTCATTAATTTACTCTTGATTGTCAGGTTGAGTGAAAATACTAGACTTTATTTGGCCTAATAAACAAGTCCTTGTGGAATTTTGAATTTTCATGGATATCAAGAATATTTAGAGAACTTTTTCCAATTATAGGTGCTTGTTTTTGAAAAAAAATATTATTTACATTTTGTGAATACAGGTTCAACAGATACAAATAGACAAACTTTACAAAATGAAATATTATTATGTGATCAACTAACTTGCTTAGAATGCTTTGATGACTCCAATTTTTAATAAAAACATTTTAAAAAATAAAAATGAGTTTTTTTATTTACTTTAGACTGGCGTTAAAGGTACATGGATTCTTTAGTAGGAAATAAAATTATTTAAATTTCAGAGTATTAGAGCACAAATAATTGATTTGTATTAAACATGTAAATTTCAACGTTTCTATATTTATTTTCTCCTCTCCTATATGTAGACCCAGAGTTTGTTCACATGCTAGTAAGGTGCAAGTTTCAGTAATTCAAGGATTATTATTAGTGATTATAAAAAACTCACTGAAAGGTATCAGATAAATAAATAATATATTAATTAAAATTATCCAACAATAATCTCTCATCATGCTTGAACTTCAAAACCCTTTATATCTTGCTTCCATTTTTTTAATATCTTGATGAAAACGTTCTCCCTGCTCGTCACTGAGAGCTCCTAAATTGAGCATTTGGAGCCAAGACACAAAAAATGTTTATAAACTGTGCCATTTTCCTAGAATTATCACGGAAGCAGCAATACAGGTTTCAGATACAGAATTTATTCATTTTTCCCCCACTAAACAAACGAACGTTATAGCTTGCAGAAATAGATCGTCTTTTAGTAGCACTTATATTGGTAATCAGCAAATTAATTTAAATGAAAACTGTACATTTCATTCAGATGGAATGCGCCTAGCAGGTTATAAAGGTAAAAGTTCTACATTTGAAAGTGTAACCAAACATCCAAAAATAGACATTGAATTCATTCATCAATTCTTAAAGAATAAATCTAGAAAAATATCTGAAACCATTGGAGTTTCAAATAAAATTGCTTGGAATAAATTTCAAATTGCCCAAAAAATAAAAATACTGTCAAAGTTCGACACAGATAATACTATAAATTCAATTATAAACCTTTCAGCAAATATATCTAATGCTCCATTCAAGATATTTTCGTGGATTAAACCCGCCTTAATATATATAAAAACTATCATGATCGTCCTAATTACACATTTTCAAGTTATAAAGTTTATAAGAAAAGAAAGAGATCACATCTGAGCACTCAAAATCATATTATGGTATCAGCATTGAAACTACCATCTGAATCAAATAACTCTCTGTCAAACATTGATCATTGAATTATACTTGTAAAAAATTATGTCAATTATGTTATGTTTTTGATATATTTTGTATTTGAGATCATTCATTAGAAATGGTATAAAAAATAAATGAGTTTGTTCAGAATACGATTGACGTTATCAAAGACACTTCATGATTATTCCTTGTTCTCCACTTTAGACATAAAGTAAACTAAGGGACTTTCAGTAACGTAACAAAGACTAGAAATGAAATCTCCATAAAAGACACTAGCCAATCATCATTTTTTAACGCCCAAAATGTATATTTTTCTAGGCTTAAATTGAAGTTAATGTTGGAAAATGGGCCAAAAAAGCTAAAAAAGTAGGGACCGATTTCTCGAAAACCGTCGGACTCTCGAAAAAAAGAATTACAGATTTGAAATCAGTAAGCAAAACTGAATAACTTTTATTATACTTATACCCCAAAAGATTTTTGAAAGTTCAAATTTGTTGACCTGTGTTATTGGTTCATGGGTAGATAGAAAGATAGAAATCTTTGAGCCATGAGGATAAAATATATTACTATTATGATCAGCTTTCTGGTTAATTAACTGATAGTTTTAGTGATTATGATCTTTAAAAAAGCGAAACTTTTCTAGGTCGATGAATATTAAGAAACGGAAATAATATTATTTTAAATGAATATAAAAGTAAAAAATAAGTATGTACTTAGATGTATATTAATTTTGATACATAATAGGCTATTTTGTCTCCTTTTTATTAACATAGGTGTACGTGTATATTAATACTATTAATTAGTTCTTAATATTACCTTTGCTAAAAGGACTCATTAATTCATAGCCTGAAAAACCCTGAAAATATGATATCCATTAATAAAAACCTCCTATGACTTTTTTTTTTAAATTTTATTACCATATCCTGTCTGAAATTCATTTCATGGTTCATATTGTACAGTTTCTTTTTTGACAACAATAATATACCTTGTAGAAACGTCTTTCCTGGATGGTTTCTCATGGTTTACGAACCAAAATGAAAGAGAGCGCTCATATAATATGTATGTACTTACATAGAGTAACATCTACTGACATTATGATGAAGAACGAAACTTCAACATAGGTAAATGTATTTATATGTTATTAACTTATTAGTATTTCCAAAGTCAATTGACTAAAACTACATACATACTTATAATACAATTTAAGTACAATTTCTGCTCCGTTTTACCAATGATTTCACTTTGTTCTATACAGAAAGAACAAGAACAGCACCGAATGCAGTCAAGTCATACTCACCCTGAGAAGAAGAAATAATTATAATTACCAATGACATATGAATCAAACAAACTACCGCAATGTTCATAACAGTAAGTTCAAACTCAATCCCAAATATCCAAGTAAAAAAAATACCAGTTCTTCATCATATTATAAATTTAAATTACTTTAAGGCCAAAAAATTATTGATCCTTATATTTATGGTTTTATCCATTGTCCTCCTATTGGAACAATTTCTGAGTAACTCATATCATAAAAGACAAAACATCGAAATCAATAATTACGGTCCGAATTCAAACCTTATCCTTGAAAAAGATCGTCAAAGAGATGTTGAAGAAAAGGATTTAAAGGTCATATTAGCATGGAATGAAGCTTATGGCTCCAAAAAGTACGATATTGGATCTGGACGAGAACCTTTCTATAAATACAAATGTCCTGAAACAAGATGCTATATGACAGATCAGCGGAACTTCAAAAATGTAGAAGATTTTGATGCAATTATCTTCCATCAACGAAGCTTTAAATGGAGCGACTTACCAGAGAAACGCAGGAATCACCAAAGGTAAATCCAAAATATAATTGTTTAATAATTGTATAATTGAATTGTTTTTAATTACTTTACGTGAACTAGATACATTCATTGGCTCGTAGAGAGTGCTCAATACATTTACATGGATATTTCGACAATGAATGGATTTTTCAATTGGACAATGACCTATAGAAGTGATTCGGACTTTTACCTCCCTTATGGACGCATCGTCAAAGTTAAGGAGCATACATCAGATCCAGTGGAGCTGAACAAATTAATTGAAAAGTTTGGAAAGGAGAACAAGAGTTTGGCCAAGGTATTTAAGTTACTCATGCACAAAATTCCAACTTTAACGTATTAAAAACCGTATTTCAGCGTAAAAATGATCCTCAAGCTGCATGGTTTGTTTCTCACTGTGCAACAATGGCAAGGAGAGAGCTGTATGCTTAAGCATTGGGAAGATCCTATCCCTTACATATTTATGGAAAATGTGGAAAATACAAATGTGATCGAGGAAATGAGACATTTTGCTATCAAATGCTCGAAGAAAACTACAAATATTATCTCAGCTTTGAAAATTCCATATGTAAGGACTACGTGACTGAAAAGTTCTTTACTGTTCTCAAAAAAAATATAATTCCTATTACATTATCTGGAGCTGATTTTAAGGGCATTGCACCCCCACATTCTTACATCAGTGTTTACGATCATAAAAGTCCGAAAAAGTTAGCAAAATATCTGCAGTATCTCGATAGTAATGACGAAAAGTACGCAGAGTTTTTTTGGTGGAAGAATTACTATGAAATACGAGATCAAGTTGAAGACAAAGCTCAGTCTTATTGTAAACTCTGTGAGGCTCTTTGGAATTCTCCTCCAAAGGTCTATGATAATATGGAGAATTGGTGGATACGACAGTCTGTCTGTAGGAAAATTACATTAAACTATTCTTAAAACTCGTTAGCATATACATATATTGTTCACTCAGTTACATCAACCAAATCATTAGGAATATAATTTATATGTAATATTAGAACATTGTATGCGTGTATATTATGTGTTATTAATTAATTAATATCAAGGCTCTTTAAATTCATTTCTTCAAATTAAAATATTATCGTTTATTTAATCATCTTATACCCAGTTATGTTGATTGAATACTCATATATTCCGAAATTGATATATTTATTAAACTTTTCAGGGCAATAAATTTTATATACCTAAAATGTACGTATTTCAAATTTTGATGATGACTAAAAGGATATAATCAATTAGTATCAATCCTGGACTATGAACATGCCCATAACACCCTGTTTTACTCTTGGACGACCTGGGGTATCACATATCACTTGAATATAATTTAGAATCTATTCATCAATGATTATTTTACCCATCCAGGGATTGACTTCTTAATATAAAAAAGTCCTTGACCCAGGCACAGTACTCTGTAATTTCTTTTTTTATATATATATATGTATATATTGTTGCGCAAAAGTTGCAATGAGATGAAGCATTGTACAAATGAACAATACTACTTTTAATAACTAGCATTAAAGTGGTGACCTGCAGTACGCTGTTTTAATGCTAGCTCCTGCCTACGGCTCAAATTCTAACATTAATTTATACTGCATTAAATTAGATCAAAACGGTTATTTAACTTCGAATAACCCATTAAATTGACCATTTCCTGAAACTTTTGAACTTCTTAGACAACCTCAAATTCGGCATTCTAAGCCTTCAAATCACATTTTGGCCTCAAAATCAGTCTCCAAAGACCTATTAGGCAAACGGAACATGACTTATGTCCTTTTATGGGTCAAGTTATCATTACTACAGCCCATACCCTACTCCTCCTAGCTGACTGTAATGCTCAGTCAGAGAAAGGGACTCGCGCCGTATATATATTGAGTGTAATGACTAATGATAAAAATTCCATGGGACTGATAATAGAATCAAGGGTGTATTTTATGTTATTTTTTTTAATGAAAAAATCAAATTGATAAGACGTATTCTGTGGCTCATTATAAAGTTCAAATGCACACAATTCTATCACTCGTAAATAAGTAATGAGTATTATTAATTGATCAAAGATTAAATCATAATAACATCAATTAATAGTTTGTCATTAAAATGTCTGGTATTACAATATATGCCCCCCAAAAATGTAATTATTGAAGAAAGAAATGGCGATATCATTTTTGCTATCTGACAATCAACTCTGAATTTAATTAATGGACTTGTAATCATTAGCGAACCTGTCCTTAAGTCATTTGCTATTAAGAGTTGTGATGTAATGAATGATAGATATATAAAATAGTGGAAATATTCACATGAAGATGTCTCAAAAAATCCACCAATGAAAATAAATATCGACTGCAAAAAATTAACTCTAAGGCCACAGAAACACGATTTCAAGCTAAAATGTCAATTCATTGTTTTGTTTTTTTGAAATACAAAACAATCATAAACTGATCATTAGAATCTCAGGCACAAACAAATATTCAAACTTCTGTTATTCTGATTGAACGTTTTATAATAGCAATTAGATATTATAAAGGCTATCAATGTGCCAGACATATACACCAATAAGTCAATAACAATAAGTAACGTCATCAATCGACAATCACAATATTAATAGTCATCATTCTCCACTGGAAAATGGGAGTAAAGTATTTCAACACTGTGTGCCATAAGGGTATATCTCAATTACTAATTACCAATTAGCTATTGTTCAAGGATTAAGACTGGAGCCCCAGATTTATTAATCATTTTCTTACTTGATAAATCATATGCTTTCAGAAAGTACTTTATTAATCAGTAAAATACAAATTATGCACTATATTGTATTTCTATTGGTCAAACCGGTCTAACCTGATGATAATATTGTGCATAATACCTATCACTATATGGTATGCCTGAGTGCAATTGTATGTTTATTTATAATTAACAACTTGAATTTTGACACTATTCAAAAGCATTTGTCGATGAAATCTTTGGAGGATGGCTCGTCCTGCCGGATTCTCAGATAGTGAAGACGAGTTCGATGACTTTGTACACCCTGATGATGACATCAACTATAAAGATAATAATGAATATCATTACATTACTCCACAAAAGGATCATTTTCAAAATATTCAAGTCCCTTCTTTTGTAGGTCACTTTGTCGTATTATGAGTATCTCGATTATAATTACTTCATTTTAATCCATTTTCATAGAAGGATTTGAACTCTGACGTGGACAGTTTCCGACGTGCCCTTATGGAGGGAGATGTTCCCGCGGTACAAAAGTACTTGCAGACCCATGAAGTCAAACTAAGGGCACCTTTAGTCACTGCTTCGGATAATTGGTCAGATATGAGCCCATTGGAAATTGCAGCTAGTAACGCTCAAATCCCTCTACTCGAATATTTGGTAAAAGAATCACAAAATGAGATCCAAACGGATGGCCCGTGTCTATTGACTTCTATTGCCTGTTCAACAGGTGATAAAAAATCTCTTGTTGAATGTGCCAAGTTACTCCTGCCTAGAGAGGACGTAAACCGGGTAGAAATGACGAGTGGAATGACTCCTCTTATGTATGCCTCCAAGTTCGGCTTTATGGGTTTAGTCCAACTCCTTTTGTCTCATGGTGCTGATGTAGATAACCGTGATTACAACAAGTGGACGGCTCTTTGTCATGCCGCCAATACAGGACATGGTGACATTGTTCGTTACTTGTTGGTTGACGCTGGAGCTTCTTGCAATGTAACGACCACTGAGGGATTTCAACCCTCGGATATTTCAGAAAGAAAGGGGCACAAACACGTCACTGAAGTCTTTGATGCCTACTCGGAGTATCGCTCTGTTTTTAGAGGGATGATGCGGACTGAGCCTGATGCCAATCAACATATGCTTATGATACTAAATGGTTTTGCTTTGAATAAAGATGAGATTGATGCCTTTTTCCGGGAAGGAGTGCAAGATTTGGCAACTTTAATTACCCTCACTGAGAAGGACCTCACCGACAAAGTAGGTATCAAGCGGGTTGGTGTCGTTAATTCAATTTCTGAATTTATTAAAGACATGCACCGTAAGGAATGGAAGCGCTCCTGTCTCCCTAAATTTCAAATATATGATCCTTCTGAAGGCCTTAAGTTTTCATGCCCAGAGTCGATAGCTGTGATGGGGAATATAAGGAAGCAGTTGGTGTATTTGCGGAGCTCAGTAATTTATCTTCAGCGTGGCATTGCTGAAAATCCCAAGGTTTTGCAAATCGGTAAAGACGTTGGAAACGTGTCTGATTTGTACAAATTTTGTAAAATAAGTGCTTCTGAAACGGAGGGACTGGTCCTGGATCTGATTCAGTTGAAGAAAACTCTATATCCATATTTGAATTGCAAATATATGTCAGTTGATGAAATTAAATGTGATGGCGTGCTCACAAGGTGGAAGTTATGGACACTCACGTCATTCGTCTCCTTAACATTAGGTGTTTTTCTCATGAGAAAATGTGCCTCATAAACAGTTAAATCATTTATTATAATATACATATTTATAGTAATATTGAAAGGTATAATAAAAATATGTAAATATATTCGCATTCAATGATATTAAGTTTATCTCCTTTTTTTTCTTTTCTTTTTTAATTTAAATATCTACACAAAGCATCTTTTTTTTTTTTTTTTTTCTTCCTCTTAAAAAAAGTAACTTAAAACCGTAGATGAGACTTATGATTTGTCATGTATCTGAAATAAGTAAAGATAAGGATATCATTGCAACACTACCGCAAATTAAAATTATTTTAAAAACTCCATACTTATCCAATGCTTCCCAAAACAACATCAGCTTGGCTCGATCTAAATGTCTTTTGTTTCGAGAGAGTTCTATGATATTTACTGACCAATTAGCAATATTCTTCTCTAAATTACTCTCATCCCATTTGACGTGAAAAGCTGCGACTAAAATGTACAAATTCATTTATTTATTTTTTAAATATATAACTTATAAACTTGATTTTATAAGCTTACTTTTGGAGAAAATAACTGTTGGATTTCCATCCCAGGGCCATCCCTTAAACTGCCATGCTTGCCCCATGACAAATACAGCAACAACTCTGTCCCAATCAGCATTTGTTAGTTTTGCTGGATTATCGATAACTCGGTAGGGTACGGTGTAACCCCCTTCTTTTCGCCTTTGAATAAGAAGTTCATTATCCCTTTTAGCTCCTTGTGCCTTCTTATCTTCAGTGGAAACGAATCTAGATACGTATATGTTAGAGAAAGATAAGTTATGGAGACTATTTATTTAAAAAAAGCAAATCATCGATTTTACTTTAAATCTTGAAGAATATCCCTCGCATTGTGCATGGATATGAGGGACTTAGGTGCAGCGGGAATGATGATAATTGGAGTTTTCGAGGGTCGTTTTCCAGAGGAAGCAGGGGGAGGAGCAGATTGGTTTCGACTTTGAGATGAACTTGTGTGGGAATTGGGACCAATAGATGAAGAACTGGAGCGGTTTCTATTTGCAGCGGAGTCACTACCCTCAGTCACACTCTTGAGGGTCATTCCAGAGAAAGTCCCTGTTGTCTCAATATTAAAGCCATGAGTGTCTTCCTTTCCACGAAATCTTTCTTGATCGTAACGATTGTAATTAGGGAGGGATTTCTGGGGTGCTGTCATGACGGGGCCGCCAGGGCGAGGAGTATTAGATGGTGGAGGCCCAATAGAGGAACCGGGTTTTCCATTCGTCATTTTCCCTTCCTCTCGAGCCTTCACTGACTGTAGAATTGCCATGACACTTTTACTGAATGTCTAAGAAAAGACATAGAACAAAGGTAGATAAATATATTGAGAGTATTAGAAGTGAAAAAAGTCATCTAGCAAGTGAGTACCTTTCCAGTACTCTGTAGGATCGTCGTTCGTGTTCTCCACTGTCTTTCTCGACTAAATATATCCCTGGTGCGATCCACTTCAAGGGCTCCAAAGCCCATGCTTGTTCCTTTGGAATCATCATCTTCAGGCTTAATACGTGTACGTTTTTTAGAGATAAATTTAGCACGGATTTCCGCTAACTTGTCTTTAGTGAGCTCATCAGATAGGTTTCTGTAAAGAAGAACCGCGATGAAAAATATTATATGTTTTTATTTGTTTAAGGTTTAAAACTCACTTTAAGTTTGCTTTATTAATGGAAAGTTTCCCATCCTTGGGTGCATCTAATTTGGCAGCAAGTCGATCCTTGATTTCTTGAGACTGATTTTCATCATATCGAGGTTTTTTAGCAAGAGATTCAAGGGCCTCCTCCGTGGGTCTCTTGACATGAATGGGCATTTCAAGCCTTGCTGACTTGTCGATGCGTGCAGGTGCTGGAGCATCACTTTTGGTGAGGTATAGTAAGAGATCCTTACGATCTGGACGATGTACGACAGGGATGTCTTCTGACTAAGAAGCCATAAGAGTAACAAAGAGATAAGAAAACAAGGGAAGATGACCTGGAACTTACGGCAGCCTGACGAACATAGGCAGGATGGGAAATGTCCTTGTTTTTAAGGAAATAGAGAAGACATTCCAGGGAATAATATTCGTCACTCCTGAGGGAAGAGGAAACGAAAAGAGGAAGAGAAAGAACAAAAAAAACTACATTGCTTTGGGCTATCACTGGGATACTTTTACCCGTAGATCTTATGATTCGTTTTGACATTTTTGGGCCAAGAGAATTCTCCAAATATGATGTGAGAATCCCGCTCGAGAATTTTCTTTCCTTGGATTTGGTATTGGCGGAGAAGACTCAGGGGATCCGCCATTCTGGAGATTGGAGATCAGAAGGAAAGCCACAACAACAAAAAAAACCACAATGTTTTGAGTTGGGAACTAGTCGAGGAGCAAATATCGATACAACTCCTACTACTAGGACAATAACTCCTCAGCTAGCCACCAACAGCTTCACCACAGCTGGAGCTCCGCCCAGAGATAGCTGATCATAGTAATGGATCCCATGGAATATTCAAGGCTACCAACTGAAACAAACCCATCTCCTCCACTCGAGCTCATTACTATTGTCTATTACTATTAGTGTTAAATAAACAAAGATCCATGGACTCTTCTCCTCCATGAGACCCCGATTCAATGCCTTTCAAAGGCTCAAAATCACATTCCTCTCTCTCTTCTACAATCATTTCCTCTCGCCTTTATACGCCTTCGATGTACTCATGGAGCCCATTCTATGGGTTGTCGACCATTTCACCAAAGTTCTAGGACCCATTTTTGTCGTAGCACTCATATTGCTCAATATCTCAGTCATTTTTGTAGCGTATCGGGTAGGACTCCCCTTCTACTGGAACCGGAGTCCGCCTTTTGCAATTTTTCTTGTCCTCTTAGGTAAATCAGTTTTTTAATTATTCATTTTAAAGAACCCTCAAATTCAATTTTATTATATTATAGGACAGTATTTTAAATTCAATGTGATATTCTACTACTACAAAGCCTATACAACGCATCCAGGTGCGCCCCCCTTGGACTCATCTCCTCCAAATATTGCCTCCATTTGTAAGAAATGTGTTAGTCCGAAGCCCCCTCGCACACATCATTGCTCAGTCTGCAATGTCTGCGTTCTCAAAATGGATCATCACTGTCCATGGCTGAATAGCTGTGTGGGGTACTATAATCATCGCTACTTCTTTTTGTACATGGTCTATACAGTTCTGGGTAGGTCTTTTATCCCCTCTCCCCCACCTCTTTCCTTCATCCACATTTCTTTTATAGAGATATAACACATTTTACAGGCTGCATTTTTATCATGATATTTGGAGTAGAGATTCTTTACATTCAAGTCTTCCACGAGTCGGGATCCAAGGTTCCATTTCGACTTCTGTCTGATCGGACACTCATATTTTATGCCTGCTTCATGACTGTGGGCACCACATTAATCCTAGGCCTCCTCACTCTTTGGCATGCACGTCTTATTTCGAGGGGTGAAACCTCTATAGAAGCTCATATCAATAGATCAGAGACGCTAAGGCTAGCGAAGGAAGGGACAAAATACGTCAATCCTTATGACTTTGGTATATGGAACAATTGGTGCTTATTTCTAGGGATGATTGATGGTCGAGGATGGGTTCATGTTTTGTTCCCTTCTAGCTATCCTCCTCGAGGAAACGGACTTACATGGGACACGGTCTACTCTTGTGGTATTCACTGGAATGAAGTACCTTCAGATGGGAAATATTTAAAACTCTGAACTTTGAAAAGTTTAAGAAAAAAGTAATGATTCAATATTTATAAACCAAAGTGAATAATATCGCAAAGAAACATAAACTTATTTATATATCCTAATTAATATCGCATCAATCAATCAATCAAACTTTCTACAGTATTTATATTTTCTTTGTAAAGTCTTTTCTCTCTTTTATCATACCACTCTAAATATTTCACATATTCCTCTTCCAACTCGGCTGTTTCCTTGGCTTTCTGAGTAAATGGTTCTCGAGGAAGGCTAAGAAGGAACTCTCTATCCTCCTCAAAGATAGGCTCCCTAAACTTGTATTGAAACCCAAAAGGGAAAACTAAATTATTCATTCCGAGTGATGTATGCTTCAGTACGCATCGTACATGAGCCGTTTCAAATCCATTTATTCTGACAGAAACGTAAAACTCTTTGTCCTCAAGTAGCTCTCGATTGGGTCCTGCTATTTCTTTCGAAATACTTATGACATTAGGGGGAACAACAAAGCCATAGAGAAGGAAGGAGGATGAGATGTGGTTTGGTGTGAGGGTCCAAGGATTTTGTCCTGACATTCGAACTCCTGAAAGAAAGAAGAATATTAAATAGATTTGATAGTCTAAAAAGTAACGAACCCATACTTGGACTTACCAATGCAGGTTCGGGACAGTAGTTTGTGCGTTTCTAAAGAAAACTCCGAGCTATGAAGTGGATTGATCTCTTCGTCTATAAGAATGTCTTTATATTTGGAAAGAGCTTCCTTTGCAGGATAGATTCCAAGTCGTGGAAGGAGGATTTTTTGTCTCGCCACATCCTCTGCGAGTGCTATGATTGAGCCCTTCCTTCCAATTCCTTCGACGTCCGCCAAAAGAAGAACGGGCACGTCTCGAGTCTCATCCTCTTCTTGCAATATCCGATAGGTTTGATGCTTTTCGAGTCGCTCTTCTGCCGTGAGACGCTCCATAAGACCTTTTGGAGTTCCATCAGGAAATCGTCGTGGTTGATGTACGCGTTCCACAACGATGAGTCTCCTATTAGATTGGATGAGGGTGGGAACCGTTCGCCGAAGTAGGAACGTCATTTCTATTTGGATTTTCGTATTTTCTTCAAGCGTTGACAATTGATAATGACTGATCTTTGTTTTGATTGTGATTCTTGAAGAGGCGCCACCCGTGAGTGTGACGTCATAGTAGAGCAATAGAAATATCTAGGAATGAAAATCATATGCAATTCGGGCGTGTGATAAAAAAGTGGAGTTGGCTCTTCAAACAGGTCTTTTTGTTTTCCGAAGCTGTTATCATTTTTCCAATATTACTACTGAGGGGAGAACAATATCTACCTGATAGTAAAGATCTCGCATGAAGGAAGAACACATTCATTAAGGTTAATAAAGCAAATAAAATGTAAACAAATAGGGCTCAAGTCCTCGTATAATTATTATTAGTTAAAAATATATAATTTCCTGACATTAATTTGAGTTAATTTTCTTCCTCTCATCTATGTTATTATTTATTGTTGTATATATAATGGAGAATAGCAGCTTGTAGCTCAGTAAAACGTCATGACAGCTCAAGCTGCTTCCCCCCCCCCCCTCGACATTCATTAAATTGTCAGGGTTGCCAGGTTGATTTTCTCTTTCTTTTTTTATAACACGCCCGAATTGCATATGATTTACATTCCTAGAAATATCATTCTTTCCATGAATGAGCAGAACGGACGGTCCACCGGCCAAGGGCAAATGTATGTGAGTAAAAAATAAAAAAATGAGCACCTCTGATCGAGCTTTTTTCTTCCTTCTTATGTTCTGTAAGGTAGATTCTTGGATCTATATTAAAATCGGTGTGCGATGGAGCTGCTTAAACAGGTTAGTGTGTTAAATAGCGCGCGATGGATGGAAATGGGTGGCTCAAAATATCTCAAGTAAACAATTCTACCAAGAAATGGTTTAAAACTACAAAAGCTGAGGTGAAAGAAAAGAAGAGGCATAAATATATATACTAATACTAATACTAAATTAAGGAATAAGAACAGAAATGTTGGATAAGAATGGGTTTCCCTCCTTTCCAACTCCGGTTTTTCCATTTCCAATCTCCGAGACGTCACACAGGCTCCCACCTCCTCAAAGGTAATCAAATAGTTTCTTTCTCCCTCAGCCCAGGATTTTGTGCAAGCACATTTCAATGGTTCATTTTATTTCTGAAGTAGTGAGGAACATGGAGCTCCTCGACCCCCTGAGCCACCACCTCCGCCAGAAGGATCCTACTTAACCGCCGCTCTTCATCATCAAGAGTATCTGAAAGCAGCTCAACGTCTTGGAGAATTGCAGCAAGTTGCTGCTGCTGCTTCTCTCGTCGATCCCTTTCAAACTGCATCCTCTCTTCGTGAAAGCATTCGTGCCAATCGTAAAAGAGCTCTCTCAAACTCACCTTACTCCGATTTGGATCTCACTTCTTTTCTCCGTTACTCTCCTAATGCATTTCCTACAACTTCATCATCCAATTCCCCACTTCCAGGTATGTATTCTATCCCCTCTTTAAAAAGAAATAACCAAATGATGATGCGCCTTTGTCCAGGTCCTGTGAGTCCTTCATCATTCCTTTTACGAGGGAATCAACACCCTTATCAAGGAAATCATCAACTACAAGCTGCAATATATAGTGCTGCTTTTTCATCCTCCACTCCGCTCACAACCACGACTGTTGCCTCTTCTTCCTCTTTTACTAATATCACCTCAACCCTATCGTCAAAAAGAAATTTTAAAACACAGGAAGAGCCTTCATCCTCATCCAATGTGGTGTCTTCTAGTACAATAGAAGATACTGAATCCTCCTCCTCCTCTCCTCGCAAAATCCACGAATCAAAAGTAAGTGTACAGTATACCGATTTTTTTTTCTTTTTCATAATACTATTAGGTATAATGTTTATAATTTTTGTTAGGTGGTCAATTCTTCTGGGTATGTTCGACCAAGTAACGCTGGAGATGTGAAGGAAGAGCCAGACTTTATTGAAACTCATTGTCATTGGTTAAACTGTGATCGAGATTTTGAATCTCAGGATGAATTAGTAAAAGTATGAAGGAATTCCACCATCATTCTTTACGTTTTTTCTTAATTAATTATTAATATTTAACATTTATAGCATATAAATGGTTATCACATTGGATCAAATAAAAAGTCCTTTATTTGCCAATGGAAGGATTGCACTCGAGAAGAGAAGCCATTTAAGGCACAATATATGTTGGTTGTTCACATGAGACGGCATACTGGAGAAAAACCCCATAAATGCACAGTAATTGAGCAATCACTTTCAATTAATCTCTTATAAATGTGCTTTTTAATAATTATTATTTTATTTTTAGTTTGAATCATGTAGTAAAGCTTATTCAAGGTTAGAGAATCTTAAAACACATTTGAGGTCCCATACTGGAGAAAAGCCTTATATGTGTGAATTCCCAGGTTGTAGTAAGGCCTTTTCAAATGCTTCAGATCGTGCAAAACACCAAAATCGAACACATTCTAACGAAAAACCTTATGTGTGCAAGGCATCTGGATGTACGAAACGATATACCGACCCTTCTTCCCTCAGGAAACATGTCAAAACCGTGCATGGCTCCGATTTCTTTGCAAATAAACGCCACAAAGGAAATAGTTTTGAGAGTAATAATGGCCCTGGGAATGATAATCCGTCGGGAAAGTTTAATTCTAAGCTTGAGGAAACTGTCACATCCTGGTCAGAGCCGATTAAAAGCACCACAACAGAATCAAATGCAACCGAGTCCACTTCAACTCACCCAAATAGCTCTAAAACAACCTATGTTCACAGCGAAAAAATACTTCCAATTAGTGATAATATTGTAAGTACTTCGAGCGTTGTTAAACAAGAAGAGGAGGAGGATTGGCCTGAAACAGAAGAGGACATACAAATGGCAGTTGCTGCTGCCATTGGAGGAGAATCCTCTCTCAATCTTCATCGTTCCTGGAATTCTCGTAGACTGAGCTCAAAATTGAAAGGCTCTGTGAAAAAGTCTCCTGCAGTTTGTATTGAGGAAATGGGTGAAATTAATAGAAGCATAGAGAAAATGTCTCTTGAATCAGCCTCGAATGGGGAATCTTCAACTGTTCCTAATCGAAGGGGCAGTAATTGGACTGCTAGTACAGAAGGTTATGGGTCAATGACGTCTGAGGAAACAAGTCGGAGACACAGTGAACAGTCACAGGTATCATCTAGTTTTGCATTTAATTAGTGACTTTGTTTTGATGAGACATTCTATAGATAAATGTACATACATATTAAACCATTTGAATTAACTTCTTATTTAGAATTCCGAGGCTTCCTCTTCTAAGAAGGAGAGCAAAGAGAGAAAAGTTCCTCACTCAAAAAATGTATCTGATGAGAATAATTCTAGAAGATCTAGTTTAGGAGTTAGTGGATATAGAGCCAATCTGACAACAAATGTAGGGCCAGCCTCTGAGCATTTGAGTAGGTTGCATCGTAAGGCTCAAGAATCGATGCAACCCATTCGTACAGGAGCGGGAGACTCATTAGTACAAACAAGTAGTGAGCTTAGTAGAAGAGCATCGGATCCTGTTCGACCCTTGGAGAGGAATTACAATCTCGGAAGATCGAATATGTCCCGCCATAGAAGTTATACTCAGCTCAATTCTCCATCTCAAAGATTACCATTGCATGGACAAGTCATACAAGGGGATCCTAGCTCTCAAATGACTTCTCAGGTGAGTCATGTCCCTGTTTACTTTGCATATTATTTTTAATTGTCATTTTCTTCCTATTTGTGCAAAATGTAAAGATGTACTCTCAATCTCAGCATCAAGGTCAACAAGTCAATAGCAGATCCTCTAATCTTCAGTATCCCTTTAATAACTGTTACCAGCAAAATCAACAACAACAACAGCAGCAGTACTGGCTCTCATCTCATCATCAATTCAATAACTCGGGTTACTCGCAATACTCAGAGCAGCAGCAGCAGCAAACTTCCTACAACCATTTTAATACCCAATGGCAGCAGCAACAATCACAGCAAACTCATCATCACTGGCCTTCAAGTAATTGGTCTCATGACCGAGCCTGGAATCGAGAGGGGGAGGTTCAAAACCATGGACCCGAAAATTACTCTCGAACTTTAGAATATGTCCAGCAATGCCAGTCCTGGACAGACACCGGGGGTCAAATCCATCATTCCCTTCCTCAAGTTCCTCGACCCTGATATCCCATAATCAAAACTTGATGTGCTATTTAAATAATGATCCTTGTTCTTCCAGTTATGAATGAAAATGTTTTTGTTATTTTCTTATTATTTGTAGTTCATAGCTAGCTACTTATTAGTTTTATATATATATATTTCCATGTTTTTCCTTTTAAATGATTCTTGCGAAATGAAAGAAAAAAGAAAGAAAGAAAGAAATATACAACTTTCGATTGGAAAGGAATTACTGAGTTAACACTGTCGTAGAGTTTTATTTTGTTCTTCTTTCGTATTGTTTCAACTAAACAATTTATCATCCTACCTACGTGCGTCAAGAGGTATTTTAATTAATCCAAGAAGTTGATAAATGATCTGTGTTTCCTTGTACATGTTTTGAGTCTGAATTAATTAATTAAATTAGTATTATAAATATGGCACTGCATCAAAGGATATTTTTTGGAAATAAGGATAAAACAGACTACCCAGAAATAAAAGCTGTAACGCTAGGAAGTACAAACTGTGGAAAAACCTCACTTATTCAAATGTTTATTAGGCGGAATATTAATCAAGCGGATATACAAGCAGGAACTGCATTTAATCGTTTCAAATTTCTCCTTGGAAACAAGGAGAGAAACGTCAATTCAGAGAACGTTCTTCTCGGTATTTGGGATACTGCCGGAGATGAACACTTTTATAGTATTTCAAGCTACTATCAACGTAATTCCTTTGTTGCTCTTGTAAGCTAAGCAGGATTTTAATCATTTAATGATGAATATTTTGATATTCTTCTTATTTTTAATACCCTAGGTGTGCTATGATGTGAGTGACTCAAAATCCTTGAGCAACGTTGAGTTTTGGTGCGAGGAAGTGAGAAAATATTCAAAAGAGCGACTTATCTATATTGTGGGATGTAAATCGGACTTGGAAAAAAGGATTTGTCCCCTTGAACTAGCGGCCTTGGCACATAAATATAAAGCTAAAACATTTGAGACATCGAGTTACACGGGGGAAAACTTAAAAAAACTTTTTCTTCAACTCTATTACGATTACCTACAGGAAAAACAGAGACAGGAGCAAGAGATAAAGCCAAGTCAGAGTGAGATCAAGGAGTTAGAAGCCTTGATAAGGGCTTCCATGGAAGCTTTGGATACTTCATTATGCGTCGCATATGCATAGAACTTTGTTGTGAATTATAAAGAGTATTAATATATATATATATATATATGTATATATATAGTTATTTATTTATGTATCATGGTCGGTGGAACAATACTATTTTGAAATATACAGTAATATATTTTTAATGCAGACCACTGGAATAAATCGAATATAATTATTAATTATATGTTGTGACTTATGTTGTATATGTCATGTACAAGTCGGGATAATGTACGAGTTAATGCAAACAGTAAGTAGAAGTCCCAAACAAGCAACAAACTTAATAAATGAGACATTTACAATGATTTACTTGGGATGAAGGTAATTAATTAATGCAATAATTGAATTTTAATTATTTGATCGATATATTAATAATAATGGTGCTAAAAATATTAATAAATACATATTTAATAAGTAGTTTTAATACACAGATCAAAATGAAATACTATTTTCAATTTATAGTTTGTAATTTAGTAAATCGTTAACAAATGTTCAACTTCTACAGTTCTCTTATACAAGTTACAACTTGTACAAAATCCCTTTTGCTACTTGTGTAATATACTAATATTAATAATCTAAAATATTAATATAAGACGCATCGATGAAGTGCGATAATCAGTTGGGCACGATGGAATCTTAGGTCTAATTTTTTTTGGGTTTCAACAGTATAATCAAATCGGGATAAGGCGCAGTCAGATACAACGTAGTCAAATTTTTTGGATCCCAACTAGCGCTTTATATTGATGTTTTACTGTATGTTGAGGTAAGAACAACTCTTCATAATACTTAATTGGTCAAGAACGAGGGATGGAAAGATTCGGTGACTCATGAGATTGTATATCACAATTCATAAAATAGTCAAATATATTTTGTTCATACTCAAAATTTTGAGAGTTCTTTTAATTAATATTCATTCATTCTTTTATTAGAATAACAATTAATCAATAATATTATTACTCATGCATGTAAACCTTGCTTTTAATATATTATTAATAATTAATTAATTGTATATGAATAATAAGTAATTAGGTACATGAAGAGAGAGGAACATATTATGAGCATAGTTCTCACATTTTGATGTTGAAACGCATTTCATTCTTCTTTTGAAGCTATTTCACTCTGTTTGTATATAATATATATTTCTACATAATTTAAATACGAACAGAAAAAATAGTTTCAAGTTACAAAGTGTGTGGAATTAATTGCATATCGTTAAATATTAATTACCATTTCACAGATCTTGAGTGAGGGATTGTACAAAATAACTACTCTGGTCAATTACTCTATTTATTAGTTTCAATTAAATTTCAACCTGGGCTTTTGTTCATCAGTTACAAACAATTTTGAGAATTTTCAAAATAATTATATGCACTCATATAATTTTTATCTATTAAAGTTAGACTTATTTGAACTGCACGAAGTCTGTGATTCGAATATTTTAATCTAAATTAATTAATTAAAAATCAGAAGTGTAGGAAGATTGAAAATTATGAACCGGCAAATTTCATTGTTGAAAAGATATGTATTACAGCTTAAAAGTTTAACTTTTACCCTAAAAATAGCAAAGTAACATGATATATATATATATATATATATATATATATATATATATATATATATATAATGTAATATAATTCACAGAAAGAGTCCCAAAAATGTCAAATAAGAACTTTATGAAAAATTTAAATAAATGTTACAGAACTGGTCTACTCAGTCCTGTGCCGACAGTAGTTTGTGAACTGGTGAGGCCCCCTCTTGATAAAATATTTTTTGTCAAATAAAAAATATTCTCATAAGAAACTGTCAAAAAAACAAACAAGAACGAAATTAGTCTTTTAACAAGAATCCGTTATTTGTCATTTATAAAAAAATAAATAAGAATGAAATTTGTTATTTATATAAAATAAACAAGCAGGCCTGATAAGATTACAAGATCTAATCATCTCAATTTTAACTTCATAAATTGTGAATATGAATTGTTGGTTAGATTTAAGTTTAATAATGAAATTTCTGAGCTAAAAATCTTTGTTAGTGAATACACTTTGTCTAGTTCTGTCCGTCGAAATTAATATTGCAAGAACTCCTATGTATTTTTTGTAAGCAGTTGATTTGTATACAGTGTTCTGAACGTTGATCCGTTGAATTTTTTAAGCAACAAATATTCCCTCTAATTAACTGAAAAATCATTTCACAGTTTGAGGGAATTGGCAAATTACCAACTGATTTTATTCTTCTGTTTTTGATTTTTTCAAGGTTGCGAGATACAATATAGATAACGTCGTACACCAATTCCTTAATTAGTGTTCTGATCAATGTTGATTGGTTGAACACAAATTAGCTCTTGTCAAGCTTTAAATATTTCAGGTGTTCACTGGAAAAACTAGTATTCGACACTCATGGCTAAAAACCGTGAAAAATCTGCAAAATCGAGTTTTTCAGCTCTAAAAATGATCTTTTTGCATATTTATCTGACGGACTATTTTTGATGCCGGTGTAAGTTTTCAAAAAATGGCTATTTCGGCCAAGGGAAACTAGTATTCAACACTGAGTCAAACGAATCGAGCGTCAGCCAATCAACAACTCCACAGATAGTGTTTTTTTAGCATCAGTCTGCTAGTGATTCATTTCATAATGCAATTATGTCAGAACTAGAGATGTGAAAAATGAGTCATTTTAAATGACACATCCGGCGTGTAAATATAAGCCCCTCCCCTTAATAGCATGAGAAATGATATGGTAAGCATGGAAGTCAGCTTAGTTACAGTCTATATAATAGAGATAATGTCTTTTTTGAGAGATATTAAAGGAAAGGCTGTGTGATATTATTGCAACTTTTATAAAAGATAATACATATAATAAGAATTATTATGTCAAAAGTAAAACAGCTTGATGATTTATGAATGATAAAAGAATATTATATAGGGTTTTAACTAGCAGGCATTTTGAGAGATTTACTCGCACGCTTTAAAATGCGCCGTTTTTTACATCTTTAGTCATTAATTCAGTGATGTAAAAAACGGCGATTTTTAAGCGTGCGAGTAGTTCTCAAAATGGCTGTTAGTTGTTATAACTAGGAATGTAAATCATATGCAATTCGGGCGTGTTATAAAAAAAGAAAGAGAAAATCAACCTGGCAACCCTGATAATTTAATGAATGTCGAGGGGGAAGCAGCTTGAGCTGTCATGACGTTTTACTGAGCTACAAGCTGCTATTCTCCTTTATATATACAACAATAAATAATAACATAGATGAGAGGAAGAAAATTAACTGAAATTAATGTCAGGAAATTATATATTTTTAACTAATAATAATTATACGAGGACTTGAGCCCTATTTGTTTACATTTTATTTGCTTTATTAAACTTAACGCATGTATTCCTTCATGCGACATCTTTACTATTAGGTAGATGTTCTCCCCTCAGTAATATTGGAAAAATGATAACAGCTTCGGAAAACAAAAAGACCTATTTGAAGAGCCAACTCCACTTTTTTATCACACGCCCGAATTGCATATGATTTTCATTCCTAGTTATAACTATGTTTAGTTATCAATGAATGAATAACCATTATTATCAAGCTAAAAACAGATATTACCATTTATGTACTTATTTTTCTTAAATAGTAATACAAATAATCTAATTTTAACAAAAATAGTAATAAATCCAAAACTAATGTACCGATTTTGAAATTTGGAAATTTTCCTGTTTATTTAAAGTAATATCTACAACTTTGATTTGAATAATATTTTTCTAAAACATCAATTTAATTTATTTAATTACTATAAGTTCAAGAAGAGCTGTCTTGAGACTGGAGCAAGGCTGTCACAGCTACAGTTATAGTATTATATCGACAGCAAATAAGCTGGTTTTCATTGTTACCATATCATTTTTGAAGTCATCAAGGGAAGGGGCTACTCGCACGCTTAAAAATCGCCGTTTTTTAGATCACTGGTCATTATTCATTCCTATCTATTATGTCACAAGCACCAATTGTTACTGCTAGATGTATATTTAGCATGAGAAATTGTAAAGCAATTAATAAAGAATAGTCGTCTGCAAGGAACTGCATTTTGCCAAAAAAGTCCTATCATTGTTTTTATCATATCATCTTACATATAATAAACTCCCATTCTAAGATGAGTTAATATTAAAAATTCCGGTTGCAAATGATTTGAAAGATCTTTCCTTTTAAGCAAATGATTACAAGACTTAAAATTCATTTATTAATAATATAATTATTATTATTATTGACCATATATGTCTAAAATGATTGAATCAGTGATGATTATTTTAAAGAGAAAATCCAGTTTTTTTCTTCTTTTTTTTTTTGCTGAGGGCCTCAGCACGAGCCGATCATATATTGAATGAAACAACAACAAAAGTATGTGCTTGATATGTATGTACTTGAAAATAATTATAGGAGTGAAGCAAAAAATCAAATCAATTGACTATACTTTTTTCAATCATGATGACTCAGAACGAATGATTTATACAATACATATTATCTATTCATCCAAATCCAAATTCACTTAGTGATATTCACCAAAGTCAAATATGTAAAATAGTGAAAGTTATTGATTTAAAAAATTAAATTAAATCCTTTTGAGAGTTTGAATTAATATTAAATTTGATTAAAATCAAGGTTATATAAAGTACTCCTGCTAACGCTGTTTCTTCCATGAACAGAACTATCAACAGAACATTTTGTAAGTTAATAATCTAATATACATACATATTTGATAATATTCTCAATATTGTCTCAAAAACAACCAGAGGTCAAATAACTTTCAATTATGAATCAGTTATTTTTTGATAATTATTACTTATACTATATAAAAAGAACGAATGCAACAACTTCTATGTACTGAAGACACACCTAAACTCCAAAGTGAATAGCAGTTTATTCTTAAGGCTTAATCATTCATATGTGCAGTAGTGATATAACGAATATAAAAAATGTAGGTGCAAATGGATGCACACATTCAATATAAATCCCATAGCAATCTTCATTGACTCTCTCAGCCTTTTCTCCCCTTTAAAAAGAGAGGGAAAAAAGGGATTAAATTAAACTATGCTAGTTAGCCCATTCTTTCCGATTGTGGTGCATATCCTCATGAAATACTATATAGATAATTATTTCCAGCTCTTAACAACCAGTGACACCGGGATACTATTTAAAAAATGAGGTTTCGTGATTTATTTATATACTAGTCTTGGTCATAAATCATAAACTTGAGACGTCATAATTATAGAATTAGACCCCTTTCCCTAATTACAAATTCATTCCGGCCCCACTCTGTCCAAATTAATTACTCTAAGTCCAAGAAGAGCTGTTTTGAGCCTTGAACATGCTGTCACAGCTACAATCAGAGTATTATATTGACAGCAAATAAGTTATCTTTCATAGTTACTATATCATTTTTGACGTCATGAAGGGGAAGGGCTACTCGCACGCTTAAAAATCACCGTTTTTAACATCACTGGTAATATGTTTGTTCGTAGATTTGTTACGGATTACATATTTTAAACTACCCCTGAGAGGATCAGTGACTATAAATATTTATATACCTGTATAAGTAATTGGATATTTTACTTAAAGTAATACACAGTTAAATAATATGTAGGGTATTTATACCAATAGTGATATAAGGAATATAAAAAATGCAGGTGCAAATGGATGCACACATTCAATTTTTTGGATCCCAACTAGCGCTTTATATTGATGTTTTACTGTATGTTGAATACTATGAATAGTATTCATAGAGGGTCAGATTATAATCCAAATTAATTTTGTTACTAATGTAAATCGAAGCTCTTTCTAATGTGTGGAAAAAATCAAAAAATCCTTCGTTGATATACCACTACGATTATACATTAGTTAAGTAAACATCCTTATTGGATCAGAGGCCCCACAATCTTATCTTTATTGGCTCTCAAACCTTTCTTCTCCATGGGGATGAGAAAAAAAAAAGGCTTAAAATCAGTTGCCTGTTTGTCAATTCTTTCCAACTTCGGAAATATTCTTCAATTAATGGTTGAAAATTGTTCACAATTTGATAACAAGAGTTGAATGCGAGTTCAAACAATCAATATTGTTCAAAACTACATATTAGAGGAGGAAAAAAATGGAAAGGTCCATAGTGGACCTACATACAAATACTGTGTAAATTTTCATATTAGGATAAAATGAAAAAGTCTTAGAAATTATCTCGTAATTTGTCAATTTTTATCAAGTGGGGGACTTTTCTTCAATGATTATTTTTATAGTAGGGAAATTTTCACGGCTTAACAACAGCTAAATCGAGTGCAACCAATCAGTATTCCGAGCACTCATACAAAACAAGATAGCTCACACACAAAAGAAATACTTGGAATAACATAGGAGTTGTTGATGTTTAAGGGACACCACAGTGGCTCAAAACACTCTTAAGCTGCTGGGGTATGAATTAGTATAAAAATTGTCAGTTGATCCAAAATACAGATAAAACGTATATGTTACAGGGTGTTACACCCTACTATCATTCAAATTTACACTGTATTTAGTTATCAGCTGTTGATTTTTCTGTTTCTTTTTTAGAGGAAAGTTTGCGAGATTCAATCAAGATAGAGAGGTGTTCAAATTTTGAATTACTCCTTTTTTCCTTCTTCTTTTAAAAAAAGAAATTGTAATGACAACTAATTATATTATTTATTAGTTTTACAATTATATTGCTTTGAGAGAATAACTACTTTCAACGTGTTTTATATGATCTATTCCTGTAGCAAGGAAGTACAATTTTTTGATCTTTTTTGTACATATTATTTATCTATCAGAGCCGTAATGGTCCCATTTTATGGTTTTTTAAAAAAGGATAGGTAACTAAGTGTTCAGTTATTTTTTATGACTCCTTAGTAAGTTAGATGGATACTTCCTCAAAGTTGTCCTTCCTTTTGAAGCGGTTATTGTACATAATATATCATCTAGATATTATTATTATATATTATTCGATTAAACAAAGACGCTAACCCGTTATGTAACAAGGCTTTTGATTCTGTTATGATCATTACATCACTAATTCAAAAAGATCCCTCAAACCATAAACTTACTCTATGATACATATTTAAATCACAACTTCCAATAAGAATTTTCTCTCTCAAGGAGAAGGAGAGAGAAAATGAAACGGGTTAAAAGAGAATACTTATAGCCTATAAGTTATATTATTTTATTTATGAGACGTGGCTTGAGCCTAGTTGTAGCATTCATATAATATAATAGATATGGAGAAACTGGAGAAGCAAGTAATGTAATTCTCTTTTTGCGTACGCCTGCGTCATACGTACATATTCTATGTCAACTCATTGCTTATTTATTAGTTATTTCTTATATCATTTCTTGATAATAATAAAACATATTTTTAATAGTAATGCGATAGCGCATGATAAAAACAGAGTTGTTATTATGAGTCATGCCGCTAGAGGTCAGCACTAATTGAGTTGAGGGCCGACCAGGTTCCTTCCTCTTCAATTATGTTTTTTGAGAGTGTGTATGGACTGTGTAGAGTCAATAATGAAAAAAAAAGAAAAAAAAGGAGTCCTCAACCCACTCTAGTCTTTACTCCTCCTTCTAGGTTCTGCTACTGCTCCTGAGTCCCCTTTATTTGTATTTTGTTCTCATTTTTTTTTTTTTTTTTTGCTTCCTTACACCTCTTTCTTCTTTATCATCATCATCGACATCACGCATACAAGAACCAAGCAAATCAGTGGGATACGAGTTTATGGAGTGTGTTATTGAAGCTTGGATCGAGTTCCCGATTTTTAGATAGAAATAATTGCGTTTGATTTCGTCAGAGTATTAAGCAATAATCTTGTGTACTATAGAAGAAAACTCGAAAAATGGATGGATAATTGGGAAAGGGAAAAGAAATCTGCAGAAGGAAAGTGTTTGGACAATTTCCAAGAAGAGAGACTAAGAAGGTATTGAGTCGACGAAGGAGGACAATACGACACTCTACAGACCCTCCAACAACAACAACGACGACGACGACGACAACGACATCAAGTACACGGAGAAGAAAGACATGAAATCCCTCACATCAGTGTTTGTTCTTCTCTCATGTCTCTTTGTCGTGACGTGGGTGAGTGGAGGGGACTTGGACAAACAGTTTCGAACGCTCCTTGCTTCCACGGAAGATAAAGAAGGTCTCGAATCCATCCGAATGCTTCATTCCCATTTAGATGATGATAAGGACGGAAGCATCGAGCCTGCGGAAACTGGAGAATTCATTCGTGGAGGAGAGCTCCGTGGAGAGGATTACACAAAAAGGCAAAAGCTCTTTCATCGCTCAGACGTAGAAATCACGGTTCTGGATCTATGGAATACGTGGACGTCCTCCACTGTTCATAACTGGACTGTGGATCAAACTGTGGAATGGCTTTTAACCTCTGTGGAGCTCCCAAACTATAAAACCACCTTTGAGTACCATTCCGTTAACGGCTCCAAAATACCACAAATTGCTGTTAATTCCTCATATCTCACTAAAGTTCTCGAAATTACAAATCCTATTCACAAGTCCAAACTTTCACTCAAAGGTGAATGCGTTTTTTTTACTATTTTATTTTTTTGTGTTGAGTTGTTTAGTCATTTATCGTATGTATCTGACAGCATTTGTAGTCACATACTACTAAAATGCAAAATGCGAAACTGAATCATATTAAACTTGATTTTCTCTTATTGCAAATGAATATGTATCTGAGCAAGAAGGAGCTAAGTTATCTCTTCTTGTTAAAAACAAAACAAAAAGAAAGAAACTTAATGTTTCTAATTGCAAAATTACAAAACAAAAAAGTCCCCTAAATTATTACTACAATTATAATAATAATTAATTATTAATATTCCAGCAATGGACGTTGTGCTATTTGGACCCCCAAAAGAGCCAAGCTCTTTCTTCAAAGATGTCGTGTTTACAATTATTATTCTCCTGGCTGGAACAGGTCTTTTCTACGCGTATCACAAAAATAAAAAATCTCAGGATCAATTGAAAAAGATGATGGAGGACATGGATAAACTCGGTGTCGCCGAGAGAGATCTTCTTGATCTTCAAACAAAACTTCAACAAAAAGACAAAGTCATAAAAAATATTCGTTCTGTGTCTAAAGAATTAAATCAAGTCACATTAGAGACAGAAGAAATTAAGAGAATGCGTGAGGAAATAGAGGATCTACGTAATCAGTTGTATGCTGCAGAAACAGAGTTGGAGGATAAGTGTTGGTCTGCTCCTCCAACTCTTCAGCTTTGGTTACAAATTTCTTATGAGATTGAATCATTGGGCTTTTCAAGCAAGAAAAAAGAGGCTGAAAAACAGCTGGAAGTTGCAAAGGACATGTGTGAAAAGTTAAAAAAGAAAAGGTCCTCATTTGTGGGAGCCTTTGTCTCTACTCATGGACATTCCATTAACGATATTGACAAAATGATATTGGAGGCTCGTGCAGGGCTTCTAGAAGTGACAAAAGACCTTCAGGAAAGGACAAGTCGTTGGAAGCAAATTGAAATGCTCTGTGGAGTATCCATTGTGTCGAATCCAGGCTTGAATGTACTTCAAAAGCAAATCAGAACTTTAGGAGGAAGGGGTCGATTAACTCTGAATTCTCGGATGTCTTCCATGACTGAGGACTTTTTAGATGACAGTGACACGCACTCTGTAGCACCCTCCATGTCCTCTTTAGCTTCCATTCGAACACCTGCCGTACTACCACGTACATTTATCCGACCACCACTGTCACGAGAGTCTTCCAAGGAGTCAGCCACCTCCTCTTCAGTAAGTGGAGGATCCTCCGATGAAAAGGAAATGGAGAATTTTGTCAAATCCTCTTCAAAGGAGGCACGGGAAGTTGTACTAGAGGAAATTTCATCAGAGCTAGGACTAACACAAAGGAGCTCAGTCGATTCAGGGATCGAAAAAACTCCTTCTAGAGAAGATACTCTACTTATGTCACAAAAATTACTTCCCCAACAGTCATCCTCACCTTCACTTGTGGAGGTTAGTTTAAGCAAGCAATCGCTTCCATCTTCTTCTTCTATTCATACTAATTTATCTGGTGCTTTTGATAATACGTCATTATCTGCATCAGACTCTGGTTCTCTCGGTGATTTAAAGGCAAATAAAAAGAAAAAATCTTTTTTTAATTTCAGACGAGCAAGAAAAATAAAGAAAGATATCCTTTGATGTGAAACTTTAAACTGTGTATGTACATCATCTCAAATACATTACTAACTGAACAACATACAAAGAAATCCATGCTGAGCATTGGAAAGGTCATTTTTCATAGATGTATTATATATTTCTATTCATATATGAAGCTTGCATTTGCCTAAGTCAGGAACAAAAAAGTATTACCTACTTGGATTTACTAAGTCTTTTTTTTTTTTTTTTAATTGAAAATTTGTCTCTCTTCTTCATTAGAAATAACAAGCAATGTTGATATTAATTTATCTCAATAAATAGTGCTTCAACACACTTCCGGGTAAATTGTATTTTTTTTTCTCTAGGAATTTAAGTCAATTTTTATCTTCATTTTGTTTTTGAAAACTATAGTTTTAAATAATTATTACTTCTACAAATTTATACCATATTTTAAATTCTCTTCCACCAATATGTACACACAAACGAAAAGAAAAAAAGTTGAATTTAAAAAAAAATTAGATGTTGAAAGTCAAGATCGTGTCATATATATGTACATATTCCATAGCTACCTTTTTTTTTTCTCTATTTTTTTGTGTTAAAGAAATGTTCAATGTACAAGTTCTTTTTTTTTTTCTTTTTTTTTTTTGAATTTTTTATTTTATAAAAAAATAAAATATATCTCTATATATAATAAGTTAAATACATTTTAAATACTTTTATTATTAAGTTTGTTATTCAGTTATATTTTAGAGTTCAAAGAATATATAATTTCATCTCGTATCCAAACGGGTCCTTTTAATTTCATTGTTTGTAGATGTGTGTGATGCGTCAAATTAAAAGTAATTTTAAACACACAAGATTGACGTATTTTTGATTAACAAAATACTCAAAAAGGATTGGAAATTGACAAAGGATATAGGACTTAAAGTAGTAAAGAGCATAAGTCAGCCATCATGATGTATGAAGGAGACTTCAACTAATGGCTGCTTTAAAAAGAATTGAAGAAGAAAAAATATTGATGCCTAGTAGTGACATTGAATCAAATTATCTTAATAATAATTTACAAGTACTAAAAATCCCTTTTCTGAAATAGTTAGATATTGACAATTCGTATTATTCTGGATGGATTAGGGAACAGGGGTGTAGAGTAATTAATTGGAAAAATAAAGAGTTAATTGATTGGCTGGCTACATTATTTAAATAGGAGACCTATTAAAGAATTTTTATAGGTACATAGTTATTGGGATCTGGGATATAGTGAGGGTGCTGGAGGTTGTAGTCCTTTTAGTTGTCGGTCCATGAATGACGTAATGTTATCTAAATTCAGTAATTTCCTCTTAGTCCAAGATGGACAACTTCCACAATGATGAGTTCATGTGAAAAACGCTTTCAATCTCAAATAGCAGAAACTTTTCCCTGTTCGATGTATGTACAAATAATAATTACAAGGGTTGTTTTTTTTTTAACAAAAAGTAAAAAACATAGAACATAATGTAATTCAAAATTAACACATAATTACTAAAGAATGTGGAGGAGCAAAGGAGAGAGAGAGAGAGAAAGAGAGAGAGAGAGAGAGAAAGAAGCTGGAGATGGGGGGGGGGATGTCAGATTGAGGTCAGGGATATTATCAGCATTATCATTATCTGTGGGAAGGTAAGAAAGAAAAGAAATATTAGTTCTGAATATCACTACATATTAATATATAAAAGAAAAGTACATCAGCTCATTCCCTCTCTTTCATTCATATAATATCCGACTAGGAAAGTTATATACAATAATAACTTATTATTGTATATTCTGCATGGATAAGACGGTCTGTTGTCAGATAGTGTATTTATTTACCTCTTCAATAGAATGAATGCATCTCTTATTACTCCATTTCATTATTCATTATATGTATCTCATAACTAAGTAAAGTAACTCAGATTCTCAATTTATGACTCGTTTATACTGACATAAATTGTTTAAATTTTTGGTAATGGATATTTTCTTTATGAAATAAAGAATAAATAAATAAGTCAAGTCACATTGACCGTGTTTCAGCTCCTTGTATTAGTATAGAGTCACATATTATGTATATGATAGTATTTTATTCTTCTTTTGCATGTAAATAGTATGTGTAAGTACATATTTTGTATTCTAAGAAGGATGGGTTCCAAGTAGCATGTTAAGCATGTACAAAATGACTACTACATACAGCATATCTATTAAAGAAAGAACAGGATGGAATTTTGAGTTCATTGAATGCTAAACAAAAGCTGTTATTATCCTTAAATTGAACACTTTGTCAAGAGATGTACTCAATAAGGAAAGCAGTCATATATTACAACTTATTATATCATTCCACAATGAATGACTCATCATCCTCTAAAATCCCTATTCGGCCTCTCCTCATTTCTCTTATCCTGGCTTTGTAGTATGTTCATGCCTATTTTAATAGACAATGTGCAAAATGTTTAGACTGTGTCGAATTTAAGGAAGGAAAGAGAAATAATATCGGTTGAGTCCACTACCTTGATAATATAATTAAACAATTTGAATTCACTCTTCTCTGTATGGCTGAGGCAAGAACAATTGCAAGAATTATTGGTACTTCAATTTAAGATTATAAAGAAATAATGGCGAAGAAAGTCCGTAATTCATTCTCCTGGATTTCCGACCATTTAAATTCCCTCCAGTCATCTCAGTTTATAAAGGGTTTTTCAATAAGAAAACAAACGCATTTTCTTTTTTAAATAAAATTAAAGAATTTAAGATATATAGGAATTTCTTTTTTAGCGTTGAAGTACATTTAATTATGATTAAGTTTAGAATTCAATTTCTTTTGCACGTTTGCCGAAGTCCAAACGTTGAACCCCGTTTTCTACCACTTTTTCTCATAAATCTACCAAAATTGCAGGAATTTCGCGTTCAATACTTGCTTTGATCTCCTTTAGTGTTGCTGGCTTATTGCTGTATACCAGTGACTTTACGTGGCTCCATGGAAAGTAGTCGAAAGGCGTCAAATCGTATGAGCGAGGCGGCCAATTGACTGGTCCATTTCTGGAAATAACACGTTCACTGAATTTACTTTTCAATAAATCTATTGTATTATTTCCTGTGTGACAAGTATAAACCTTGTTGAAACCACATGTCGTTCAAGTCCATCCCATCTAATTTGGGACAAAAATAATCCGTTATCATGGCTCGATATCGATTTCTATTCACAGTAATGTGGCAATTATTATCCTCAACAAAAAAGCATGGCCCAATAACACCACTGGCATGAAATCCACACCAATCAGTAAGTTTTTTGGGATGCAATGGTGTCTCATGAAGCACATGTGTGTGTGTTTTGTTTTTTTTGTTTTTTTTTTTTGTAGTTACTTGGCATAAATTATGCATTATGCCGCATCTCTCTACTCATACTCAAGAGTAACAGCTACAAATATACAACAATTTTAAGTTGGAGTGAAAAAGTTTTATTATTATAGACATGTTCAGACTGTGTTGAGTTTTAGGAAGGAAAGAGAAATAATATTGGTTGCGTCCACTACGTTGATAATATAATTAATCAATTTGAATTCACTCTTCTCTGTATCATTTCAGAAATAACCTGCTACAATTATAGATAGTTCAATTTTCGATTATTAAGAAAGTGCGGAATTCATTCTCCTGGATTTTTGACCATTCAAATTCCCTTCAATCCTCTCATCAGTATTTAGTATTATTTAATATTGTCAAAGCATAATTATAATTCCTTTTCATATGAATTGTTTCAGTCATTTTTACTTTTAGAGTATTCATCAATGAATCAAAGTCTTCACCAAAATAATTTTACTGCCTTATCTATTTTTTTTCTTTCTTCATTTTCGTAGAGGAATTATCTAGTCAAATTACACGATGAGCTTTTTTGTCCACTCGCAACCTCAACTCTCATAAGGGAAAGGAAACATTTGATTAAACAATATTGTAGCTAGCCTTCTGTACTTTCCTTGTTACCAACTTTTTAATATAGGGCAGAGTTATTATTTACATAGATAAACTCTACCAATATACAAATCAATCGTTGTTAATATTGTATCTTAATACCCTTTTTGAATTCATAACATGTATACATGTATCGAGCTTTTTTGTCCACTCGCAACCTCGACTGGCAAAAGGGAAAGGAAAAATTTGGAAAAACAATTGGTAGCTGCTACTTTCCTTGTTGCCAACTTATTAATATTTGGCAGAATTTATTATTTAGATATACTATATATTTACAAATTTTACCAATCACAAACCAATCGTTACTACTTGTAATATATTCAAAATTCAAAAAAGGGCGTGCAATCCTTGATTTAATATATTTTTTATGCATCAAAATCATAAATAATAATAATACCCTTTTTGAGTTCATAATACGTAGGGTCAGTTGCTTTAAATCAAAAGAGTCAAATGATGAAAATCAGCTGAAGGGAGAATACAGTGTATTTTTGTTTATCCCAAAAAGCTCGTCGTGGTAGAGTCATCTGCTTTAAATCAGAAGAGTCCACTGATTAAAAAGGGCTCAAAGAAGAGTACATAGTATTTTTGTTTATCCCAAAAAGCTCTTAGTAAATGCAGAAATGCGTAAAATACAGATTCACCAGAGAGTAACAGCTACCGACACATTCACTCACATCAACAAAATACCGACCCTTTGCTAATATTACATATACAATTCAGACCCTTCTCATTTTGAAAAGAATAATTGTTGAGGCACATTTGTCGATTTTTCCGAAATCAACGGCGGAGTACAAATGCCTCAAATTATGGTAATTTTTATAATTATTCATTTTGTACTTTGATTCTATTCACAAAAAAAGTATTAATATGATGATCCTCCTGATTTGCTGCTATGAACAAACAATAGCCCCTTTTTATATCACTACATATTGCATAAAATAAAAATTCATTGCACATTGAACTAAATCTTTTTAAAGATCTTAATTCAAGAATGCAGAATTTAATAGGAAAAATATAAATTTACACATAACATGTTCAACAGAATATAATAATAGGTTGAGTGTATTTATAGATACTCGTATAATATATGTAAAGATAAAATTTATGCAAAATTGGCTAATCATAATTTTAACGAAAAATATTTAGAAATTCAAGAGATCAATTAGGAAAATGTTGATATGTTAGATAAATTAAATATTCCTATAATTGTTACTTCTACATATGTATGAGGAAGAGAGTCGAATTTATTCATTCCTTAAAAAGAGCATGACTGGAGAGTTATTTCCTTTCAAAAAGGATTGAATTCGAGAAAAAGCTCCTGGAAGGTTATTGATATTGGAAATGGGAGAGAATGGGTCCTTTATAGCCTTGGTATCATCATCTATTAGCTTAATTATAAGAGAATCAATATTATACTGATTTCCATAGTTTGGTTGATATTTCCCAAAAAACAATGAGGGATCTTCAGGCTCTGATAACTTTTCTAGAAGGATTTCCATCAGCGACAGTTCCTTTTTATCTGGCATTTGTTTTGCGCCGTCGGAAACATTTTCAGATGATTCTTTATGTACCTTTTCCTTCAAAGTCACTTTTGTATATAGACCCTTAACATTACAATCATTTAATGAGTTCCTTGTGTGCTCTATGACTGAGAGAACTACGGATTGAGCAACTCTGGTTAAGAACTCATAGCTTCGAGGATGGATTTTTTCATTATCGAATGAATCACACTTGTGATGATAGCATTTCTTCATATAGCCTCGATAACCACCTATATATATAGTTTAAGTAAAATAATGGGAGACACAACATGAAGTTAAGTACCTGTATCCGTGATGAGTACTCCTGGAAATGAATAGGCTGTTTCATTGTCATGGTAGAACCAAAATCGGGAATGATCACTTGTGAGAAAAGTGACGTGGTCTTTCAAGTCCTCAAGTTCTGGAATACTATTTTCTTTGATGGATTTTAGATCTAGTTCAATGGACTTGACTTTAGGAAAAGAACTGCCCAAGAGTTTCATGTATTTTTTAAAAGTATGAGAGAGTCTAATTTCTTCAGGTACATGCTTTCGAGAAATGACAGATATGAAATCTCCTCTTTCCTCATTATCCAATATATCTTGTACCACCTTCGGAACGATTTCGTCCCAATTATAGGGTATTCGTTGTGATCCTGGAGAGTCGTCATAATTACCAATGGTATCTAAAATGTATGCACCCCCAAGGTGGATTCCCTCATCAAAGAAATAAGGCTTTAAATAAGACCTGATAAATTCCAAGCTTCCATAGCTACCGGCTTCCTCTGAGTCAAAAGCCACAAATATGACAGAGTGTTTATTTTTATAGCAGGATGCCGTTGTAAGAACAGAAGCAATCTCTAATAATGCTGATACTCCAGAGCCATTGTCTCCAAATCCAGACGTGGCATCAACAGTGTCCCAATGAGCTCCAATGATAATGGGCCGATCAAAATTTGTTTGCCAATGCTCACCCGGCAAAATCCCAATTATATTTCCCCCACCTCCTTCCTTAACAATTTTACCATCTGGATAAATGACTGGTACACCCCCATAAAACGACTGCATATAAGTTATAAGTCCTAATGAACCCATTTTTTGAAATATGTACATACCAATCTGTTCTTTCTCTATAGAGTCTTGACCTCTCGGAGAAACAAAAACATTCTCCAGCATAAATTTTAATACTTTTGTGTTCACTAGTAGTTGATTTTTTGTCAATTTCTCAGGTGAAGTGAATCGAATCTCCTTTTCCTTTGTATGTAATTTGGCAAATAAATCAATATAGATAAGATCAGAGCCCTCAGTGACGCTTAAGTCCTTAAAAAAATTCACTTCCATAAACGTATCTTTGAATGGAAGGATTTTGTTGTGAATGGGATTGATGAGACCCCGAGAGGGATCATGGATCTGAGCACGATATGGAAAAACCATGGATTCGTCTTTTAAACCTGGTACCACTGGAGTTAAATAACGTAGAGTAAAGTTTCGAAGGAAGCCATCAAAATCTTAAAAGGAGAAAGAAAAAGTAAAGTAAACAAAATCCAAAGGCTACCGAAATTGAATAAATACTCACCCGTAGTGTTCTCGGTGGAGATGGAGAACTTACTCGTGTAATTTGGAGATTCCTTGTTAATCACTATAAAAGGTAATAATACCCATACTTAAAGTTCAACCAATGTAATTAAGATATATACTAAAGACCTACCATGAGAACCCACGTGATAAATACAAAGTAGTCGGAACCAAATGGAGAGTCTACCATGATGCATTTCTTTCTTTCTTTCTATATCACACTAATATATTAACTGCAAGGGATTCAATAGTTCCTCCACCCATTTATACTTAAATAAATAGCATATACTTTTAAATAATAATAATAATAATCATATTATTAGTAAAAGTTTCTAAGCCCATGACAAGAGCAAATACATAGGTAGTTGTATAGGTTAGAATAAGTGGTCATAAAAGAGTTTTTGAAAAAGAAAAACCTGCCTAGCATACGCATGAAATAAGACGGAAAAGTACCGTAGTATTTGGTGTGAATTCCCGCCTACTCCTAGAAAATATGAGTAGATGATTACTTTAGAGAATAATAATGATATGTAGATAGGTAGAAATAATATCAAATATGGCTACATTGCAGTACTTTGAGCAACTTTTTTTTTTTTTGGGGGGGGGGGGAGGGGGAGGTAAAACAATACTTACCCAAGTCAAGGCAAATGATAATTATGAATGATTTGATCTACTATCGTAAAAATATATATTTATTCACTGCACCAATCCTTAAATTAATGAGAGTCAAAATATTGTCATTTTTGTCAACTTATAGTATCTTTTGGATAGAGTAGAATCCCGTAACTCAACACTCCTCAAGGGTTGTCAAGAAGGGATGCAGTGGAGTTATTTGATATAGGAGCAAACATAAAATAGCTATCAAAACCCAGACACTAAAATGTTATTGCATAGTGTAATGTCACAAAATCTTTTCAGAAGAAAAGGAATCTTGAAATGAGGAGGATTTTTGTCTCTTGGCAAAAGTTATATGCATTAAATGAATAAACGAAAATACTTGGATTTATCCCTTCAGCTGTTTTTAGTCTGATTTAAAGAAACTGACTCTTCGTGTTATGAACTCAAAAAGCGATTGATTATTATTTATTAACGATTGATTTGTATATTGGTAGAGTTTATCTATGTAAATAACAACTCTGCCCTATATTAAAAAGTTGGTAACAAGGAAAATACAGAAGGCTAGCTACAATATTGTTTAATCAAATGTTTCCTTTCCCTTATGAGAGTCGAGGTTGCGAGTGGACAAAAAAGCTCGTCGTGTAATTTGACTAGATAATTCCTCTACGAAAATGAAGAAAGAAAAAAAATAGATAAGGCAGTAAAATTATTTTGGTGAAGACTTTGATTCATTGATAAAACGGTACAACAATACTCTAAAAGTAAAAATGACTGAAACAATTCATATGAAAAGGAATTATAATCAGAAATAAACTTTTATTTTTAAAAAAGGCTTTATCGGACGGACAAATAAGTTTTTTTGACCTTGTTTTAGCTCAAAAATTATTATAAATATAAATGAATTTTTCATTATTTTTTTAACCCCGAAGGTCAATTGTATGTTGCGTTATCAATGATGACTAAGTAAATATATCCATAATAAATCCCTATTACGCCATGTTGGGAGTATGAAGTTGCTAAAACTAATTAATAAAATGGACGAATTAAAATTTTCAAATGGCGTAAAGAATGAAAGAAGACGCAACATGGTCTCTATTGAATACAATTTGATGTCAAATCAAATAATAATTAACATGTACAGAAAATCACTTTTATGAAATGACTAGATTTTGACAATTCATTTTGTTCCAGATGGATTAAGGAACAGGGAAGTAGAATAATTAATAGGAAAAAGATCCTGGGGAAAAGTAAGAATTGAATGTGAATGTTGAGGTGAGAAAGTGTGTCTGCAAGGCAATTTCCTACTCTCTAATACCTTTGCATTGTATCAGCTGATTGTTATTTTTAAAATGTTAAATAATACTCAATATCTAATAGAAACATAGAAACTGGGAGAAATGAAGTGGATTTAAAGTGTCTAAAACCATGATGATGGGCACACTTTCTTTGGCGTGTTTTCTTAATTGTAGGAAATTGAACTACCTATAATTGTAGAAGACTGAATTCAAATTCATTGTCAAGGTAGTGATACCAACGGATATTTTTCTTCCCTCCCTTCAACTGAACACTATCTCAACACTTTGTCCACATCTAAGATTAAAGATAGAGCTGTATATTCTAAGCGCTGCAGGTATTTAAAAAAAAAAAAAACATAAAAAGAAAGCAAAACTGATCTGGTAACCCTAACAATTTGATGAATGTTTGAAAAGAGAGCAGTGTCAGTTATCATTAGGAATGTAAAAAATATGCAAAATGCTGCGTGCACGATTTTGTGGAGTTGGCTCTTCGAACAGTACTTTTTTTTTCCAAAGCTGTCATCATTTTTCCTTTATTACTGATAGTAAAGATCTCGTAGGAATACATGCATTAAGGTTAATAAAGCAAATAAAATGTACACAAAAAGGACTCAAGTCCTCGTATAATTATTAGTTAAATATATATAACTTCCTGACATTAATTTCAGTTAATTTTCTGCCTCTCATCTATGGTATACATAATGTTATTATTTATTATTGATGTCTTCATTTGTATATGTATATAAAGGAGAATAGCATCTTGAGGCTTAGTAAAACGTCATGACAGCTTAAGCTGCTTCCCTCTCAACATTCATCAAATTGTCAGAGTTACAACCAGGTTGATTTTCTCTTTCTTTTTATTTTACACACCCCATTTGCATATTATTTACATTCCTAGATATCATGACGTTTTACTATATCAGCTATTATCATACCCTTTTATAAGGAAAGACATTGATGGTCTTTGAGGTGAAATAAACACAAATTCATACCTATGAGAAGATTATATGTTACCAAGGATTAATTGATTAATTAATTATTATTTGTAGATGGCTTTCATAACTCCATTAAACGTGGTGAGTGTTAAATGTTCTCCCTTCAATATTTAATTAAGGAATAATGATGACGTATTTGGAAAATTAAAAAAATATTTACATATTGACAACCACTATATACATTGAACTCAAAAAAAATAATAGAATTTACAGCTCTAAATTAGCTGTTAATTTTCCCTTGTTGCTACTCTTGCCTCTTATTAACAAAGATGGGACTTTTGCTTGAAAAAAAAATACAGTTTTGTCCTTAGAAGAGGAAAAACGTTTGGTATTTTTGAACTTTTTTTTAAACGATGTCCATTTTTTGTTAGACAGTTGAAGGAAAAGCTTCGAACTCTGATGGAATAATTAAAAGATTTTCACCAGCAGTACCTGTTAATATTATTAAACATAATTACAATACTCTTCCTTAAGTAATATTGTTTTAAACGTTAAAGTTTCTACTTCCTTCAGCAGTATTTCCCCTTTTAAAATCAAATATACAGGCAGCTGATGTTATCAAGGTTATTAATTCAACAGTGCTATAAGTTTCACTCCAAACTGATGAGCAGTAATCTGAAATTCGATTGCTTCAGCTCACATGATCTATGTTTCAGCTTTGAACACTCATATACAATTAATTAATGAAGAGCAATCCTATAGTTGGAAATAATTTATTAACTACCAAAGTTGATTTTGGGCCTATTTTTGTAGGACTTGGATGTAGTTGATACTTTAGTCATTGCACTCAACCCTCTCCCCCCCCCCCCTCCCCTAAATGTACTATAATTCTGAAACTATATTCTTCTTTTTTTTCAACAAATCTATTTGTACAATCTAGATTTTCTTGCCTATGACCTTGCAGCATAATCAAAAACCCGTCAAATCGTCTGATAACTCTCTGAAAAATTAAATTACAGATCTTAATTAACAGTCAATGAAAGTTTTGTTTAAAATCTACAAAAATTAAAAATAATAATTAATTAATATATTTGTTCTATTTAAAAAAAAAAAAAAAATTCGCCAATGGCTGTCTATAAATTTTACAATGCAATTATTTGTTTTTTATGTTTTATGTCAAAATCACATAAGAAATTCCATCTGTGTGTTTTACTAATTACAGAAAAGGCAGTAATATGATTTGTAAATATGTAAAAATACACGCATCCGGCGTGTAAAAATAAGCCTTTTGCCTTGATGATATCAAAAATGATATGGTAACTATGAAAGCCAGCTCATTTGCTGTCGATATTATACTATGATTGTAGCTGTGACAGCTTTGCTCCAGGCTCAAAACAGCTCTTCTTGGACTTAGAGTAATCCATTAAATTAAATTGATGTTTTAGAAAGATATTATTTAAATCAAAGTTGTAGATATTATCTTAAATAAACATGGAATTTTCCTAATTTCAATGTCAGTACATTAGTTTTGGATTCATTGTTATTTTTGTTAAAATTTCATTACCTGTATTCATTTTATTTTTTTAAAATAAGTACATAAATACTAAACTTTGCTCTGAATATATAATTATCTTCAAGTTTTTAGTTTGATAATAATGAAAATGAAGCTTTAGGTTTCTAGATATTTGCATTTTTTAAAAACAAAAATTGAAGATTTAATAATGATATTTATGTATAGTTATTTTATTCTTTCTATAACTCAAGGAAATGCATGAAAACATATTCAAAATGTCAACAAATGAAACATTTTATAAGGTAGAAGTAAGTAAGTATTTTACTTATAACTATTTTTTTTTTTCCCACAAAGTCACTTTTTCGAGAGATATTGAAGGAAGGCTATGATGTTATCGCAACTTTTATAATATACATATAATAAGAATGATTATATCAAAAGGAAAACAGCTTAAAGATAAATAAATGATGAGAGAATATTATGTAGGGTTTCAACTAACTTGAATTTTGAGAACTACATACTTGCACGCTTTAAAATGCGCGGTTTTTCACACCTCCAATGATGAGTGGGTAAAATGATACCTTCGAATATTTTAATTCAATAATAAAAATGTAAAATAGTAGCCCTTATTTACTTTAAGGGCTAAAAATGAAAAGAAAGATATGGATTTATTTTCAATTAGGGAAAATACTTGAATTCCAAACAACACTTAATTTCAAACACTTTACTTCAAAATCAATTATTATTATTATTATTATTATGGTTTTGCATAATTGATGGTTATTTTTGGTATAATATGTGAATCATGAGTTATGTGTAAAAACAACAACAAAAAAATTAGTATTTTGGGCTGGAGTACGAAAGATATTCAAGTCCCGGTACTTTTAATAATCTAATATTCTTACACCCTTCAAGTCATATATTTCCTAAATGACTCCTTCTGGAGTCGGAATTAGGGAAAACATATATATTTAAAATTTATATCTATAAAGTTGAAATATAAAATAAAGCTAAATCTGCTGGCCTCTCTAGTCTAATGTACTAAATTAAACAAAAATAAAAATAAATTATATTTTTCCACTCCAAGTTTCAGTCAATTCAATTTCTTTAAGAACTCTATGTCATTATTAGTCTTCATGATTTCAAAGTAATTTGATGTTACCCTAGTAGTTAGTTCATGAGAATGTCATATTAGACAAAATAGGTCACACATGTACCCCTAACATGCAAATATCATGAATGGCTGTACATATATTTAAAATATATCTACCTTTGTCCATAAATAGTTGGTTACAAGTTTTGTATTTAAGAATGTAAAATTTTCTCTTTGTTCAAAATCACAATGCACATTTTCTTTTCGTCTCAGGACTTATTTTGATTTTTATGATGAATAAGAAACGGATATTTCAAGTATGTACATAGATATAAGTACATATATGTATATACATTCTGTGTCTTGCCTTGATCTTTTCAATCATGTAATGAGTATATTCCGTGGATAAATACTAAACATATGTATAGCTACAAATTTTGATCTAAAATCTACATATCAGAATGCGATATCCCTAACTTTTGCAAAGTTGCAGTCTCGATTTATTTAAATGACGTCCCTCATAAAGGTCTTAAGGTCCCATTTAAAGAATTCACTTCTGTGTCAATTTCATGACATATAAAAAAACTAAATTCTGATCAGTACTTATTGTTGTCCAAAGCTGTTCTCATTTTTCCTTTGTTACTCCGTGGTGAACATCTAACTTGCATATTTGCATATTTTTATATTTCTAGGTATATATAACATTATTATTTACTATATGTCTGTATTTGTTTATAATAAGGAAAATAGCAGCTTTTAGCTCAATGAAACGTCATGACAGCTCAAACTACTTCCCTCTCAACATTCATCAAATTGTCAGAGTTACCTGGTTGTTTTTTTTTTCTGTTTCTATATTTTTTTCAGGCAGATTTTTTAGGTAGATGTTCTCCCATCAGTAATAAAGGAAAAATGATGACAGCTTTGGAAAACAAAAAGACCTGTTCGAAGAGCCAACTCCACAAAATCTCGCACGCGGCGTTTTGCATATTATTTACATTCCTAGTTACATTATTTACTCTAATATGCTGTATTTAGACAAAAATGAGGGCGTAAGTTACCTTATTAAGAATAATCATAACGGTAGAAAATGCATAATAAAGTTATAATTAGAAGTTAAAAAATATATTATTTGAATAAATTATTACGTAAATTAAAGAAAACCATTGAAGAATAAATATTCAAGCCAACTCTATTCGCTGAACTTTTTGCTGTTGACATTAGCTCTAGAGTTATTTAAAAAATATAATGCAATTTGAATGCAATACAAGATTTGATTATAAGTTCAGAAAAATGAGCATCTTTAGAACATTTTGATTCCCTTATCCAGACAAAAGCTTCTTCCATTCAATCAAACTCAATCATAGAAATCGGTAGCAGTGTTGTTAAATCAAACATTCACACAATACAAAAAAACAAGAAAAAAAAAAAAAAAACCACACGCACTTAAATATCTTAGCTAATTATCTGTTTTCAAAAATTCTGAAGCATTTTTCCTATAATATTCAAAAACTTGTTCAGATGACTCGTGAAAAAACTCGTGATTACTTAGACATTTAGAAAAAAAGTCATATAAATAATGGAGCAGCAAAATTTTTCTTGGGAAATATCGTTAGTTTTAAGTATTTTTGGTGGAGCACTGAATACAACTTACTAGATACTTGTTAAAATACTAGACTTAAAAATGAACTCGAAAGAAGTCTGGAAGTGGACTCAATAAAGATATATTTAATGACCTGGACTAGAGACTTGAAACCAAAAAGAAAAAAAAACGTTGTGCATGCAATACAAATGGAGACCTTGTCTATATAGAAATTCTTAAAACGTGACAAGCAGAATTTTTTGTTGGGTTAACAGTCATTAATCAGGATGTAATTATATTATAAGGGATTGAGTAACAACTTTTTCCAAAGACCAGCTTTGAAAGATAGAAAAATCCCGTTCACTCGCATGTCAAAGTTCATGAGATTATGAAAGTGAATGATGAGACGTTTGAGTTGACAAATGTTTAATAATTAATTATTTAATATGTGCATAGAGATGTGGAGACAAACTTTCTCTCCCTACCTAATTACAATGTATTATTGTTTTTTTATATTATTAAGTAGGGGAGACCGGGGTCCGTAACAAATTAATTTGCTTATGCCTCAATAACTCGAAGTTGGTGTAATGCGTCAAAATTTATAATAAAATATTTCGACCCGCAAGGTACATAAATGTAGAATGAGTTTATTTTGAAACTCTACGAGTATGAGTAGATTTTTCACAAATTACATTTGAGTGAGACCCGTCAAAGGATGCAATCGAGTTTGGAGCGGACATACAAATTATAAAAAATATATTTTGAGGAATTAATAATAATAGTAATTACCGTAAATCTTCGAGTATAGTCCGCCCCTATGTATAGTCCGCAGGGCAAGTATAGGAGTTTTTTTTGGGGAAAAACCTAACCCTCATGTGTAGTACATGTATAGTACGCACCAGGGATTTTGACCTTAAAATTTCTGGAAAAAAATGCGGACTATACTCGAAGATTTACGGTAATTAGACTTTTCAAGGTGTTGAACTATTAAATTGTAATATATTCTTCCACATTCAAATGTAAAGTGATTTATATTATACATAGATAGAAGATCTCTGATCAGTATTATAAATTGGAGAAATGAAGCTATAGGAGAAAATGAGGGATAAACTATGTTATATCATACGTATTTCAAAATAAACCTTCTTCCGAAAAATTACTTTTACTCCTCAAAATGAGTTTTTATTCAACATTTCAAAGAAAAGAAGAAGTTGACGAATTTTCGTATTCCTATCATATTAAACAACTCTGATGTAAACTATGTGATTAAAGTCTTTTTTCAGTACATGTACATAACTTACATATAATCCATTTCAACACGTCATGCCATAAGCTTTCAACTCATTTTCCCTTGTTATTGTTGATGACCTCATAATATTATGGTGTTAGAAGCTGCAAATTAGAAAATTCAAATATAATCCAAATTCCTTATTTGTTGAAATAATGATGAAGCAAATAAAAGGAGAGTAAAACTGAGAACATGGGTACATATATACGTAAGATTTATATCTTGGTTCTACAGGCCTATATCAAAGTATAATGCACCTACTTGTTTTTATCGTTGAGAAAGGTGTCAAAAGAATTTAATACAATTGTAAAAAATAGTTGATGAATAAAAATGAACGAAAAAGAAGTTCATTTTGAGGAAAATAGATCTGTATCATTTTTTAAAAAAAAATAACATTTTAACTAAATCACAAATTTGCAGGGTTTTATTTCTTAATTTTGTAATTTTTTAAAGATCCTTTCAAAGCACTTATCCGAGCTATTTCATAGGGTGTTGTTGAACTCTTCTTGGTGATACATAGAATCAAATGCAAATTTTAATTTTGCTACTCCACTCTGAAGATTATATAAAATTTATAAAATATATATGAAACAGTTGAATTTGTCTCAATGATGTGAGTCTTTGTCAATTTAGCAATGAGGAACTGGAGTAAGGGGAGGGGGGCGTTTCATCTAATATTATGAAAAAATTATCTCCACCTATATGTTATAGTGCTCTTATTCTCGAGTCATTGGTTTCTATCAAATCCACATCTTCGGTGAAACGTGATGGCTCCAAGGAGTTGAAAGACAATCCTTTGAATGGTGACTTAAAACTATAATTCACTTTGAATACATGATTATAATTTATTGCTACTGAAAAATAATACTTAGTACAAAATAAAAAATAAAAAATCACGAGAGTATGAGTGAAATGACGAATCCATGAGGCACTAGTCTCATCAGCCATCAATATTACGACATATATATATATATATATATTATTATTATTTTAGAGCTGTTCATTTTTATATCTGCAATACAAAAATCAGATCTTTTAGATCGAAATAACAACTAGGCATATCATAAATAATAATTGTAAATTCCTTGTTTTGAATCCCTTTTGACATATTTGATGGCCTGTCAACAATCCCATTTGGCTTTGCATGTCATAAGAGCTCAGAATGAATTAATTGGGAGCTATCCTTCTTTTATCATTATTATTATTTATTTATTTTACTTCCCTTGCTTCTAGTTATTGGTGCTCCAATTCCATTGAGCAGTGAACTGTTCCCTTTCATTAAATGAAGAGAAGTCCCAATAGTTGAAAAGAACGGATTGACTCGATCACTACTGATTTTGGGTCATAGAACGTAACCTTTAGCTTAAGATAAAGAAAAGTGCATGGGTAAGAGACTTATGACTTAAGTGTGTAAGTCACAAAAGTATGAATGAAATGAATTGAAAAGAAATTAAGCATGCAAAGGGGCATCGTTAGTATCAATGGCCGAGGAAAGGGAGATTTGTATGAAATATCGTTCCATATTAACTTTTGATATAATTTTATAAACACATACTACAATTATTTCTTCCATGAACCCCTGATGCCATGATGCTACATAAAGTAATTTGAATTTATGATACTTTCTATAAAAAACACAGTTCTTCGAATGCTTGAGCATATACATATATTTATGCACCATGACAGCCGTACATATTTGGCTTACAGGAAATTTTACCTGTAGGTATTTATTTATGATAATATTACTTACATATATTACACTACTTGAACCTCACCAACACAGGAATTTGATTATATACGCTATTTTTTTATTAGAAATAACATTGACTACAAAAGGTTTAATAAAATATAGAATATTCATGGATAGATGAAATAAAATATCTAACCACAAATGTAAATTGCACTAATCCTTCACCAATAAAATGAAAAAATAAATAACATTAATATAATTAATTAGTTCACATAATCTGAATCCTTTGCTGAGATTATGGCAGATTTTTCAATATAGGTCCCTCACCCTGCTTACACCTGGCATCATTAAAATGTGATTTGATCGATGTAACATGCAATCTAAAACTTGACTTGTCTAGCTAAATTAGCAGCAAAATCATGAATTATATCATCATACGAAATTGTTTGTGCAATTTTATGATTAATACTGATGATGCCAAGTCCAGAAAGACGCTCCTGTGACATGGTGAACCTCAAGTACGTTTTTATAAGCTTCATCTTGAAAAAAATTATTTTTGCTTCAGCTACTGTCAGACCCTCTGTGAGTGCAGTCCACAGATCGGGATAGCTGTTTTTCATTAATAAAAGTTAGCAGTTCAAGAAAAGTCATTGAATTCGATGGAAGGAGGGGCAAGTACTTCATTCCCTGCACAAGCTCTCTGCCATTTACTTCTGAGTGTCCCTTAAAGAGTAGTGTAATTTGCAGGATATCCCATTCTTTTTGTAGCTCATTGTCTGAGAGGCTCTAGAAATTAAAGAGCACTGGAGTGCTCTTTAAACTTCTTTTTTACATTGTCCAATGTTAGAAATTCTTTTCTGAATGGCTGAAGTTACAGTATTAACAACAAAATTGAAAAATGTGACCTCCAGTTTCTTCAGAACATCACTCAAGGGCTCATCAGATGTCTCATAGGAGAAACGACACATAGTGGACCTCAGTCTCTTCTGCTGCAGAACAGCATCAACATTCATTTCTTCACAAATATCTTTGGCTGACATTTGTGCTGTCACAAATCTTGTTGTCATGTAGCTTTAAAGAAATGTCTCAATCCTTTTGAGAAGACTAACTGCCACATCAAATTGCAAGCTGGGAGACTGCATCAACTTGCTTACATGGTATCCTCAGGCAAGAACTGGTCCTCACCTTAATGATAGGATCTTTAGTGTGATCTCTCACCTCAAGAAGTTCCTCTCTCACAGCAGCTGTCTGATATCTCAGGGGCCCAACACTCTTTACTTTACTCTCACACCTTGTGTCAGTTCATATCTTCAATGTGATGGCTACATGTCTGTTTCAGAATGTTTCATCTCTATGTTGAGGCTGAAAACAGTCTAAAAAACTTGTGTATGATACCTAAATAATTCTGTGCATCAGTGAAAACCTTAGAAGCATCTGCCACAATCAAAATCAGGTAATGAGCCCGACTGGTACAAAAAGAGCTCTAGGATTTATCTGTAAAAACCTGGCTTGTATACCATGGTCTTTCCTCTTCATGTTTGCTCCGTTGTCGTAAGCCTGTCCTTTGCAGTCCTCAAAAGGAACTTTTAGCTCCTCTAGTTTCTTTAAAATCAGAGATGTCAAATGCAGACCTGTTAATTCTTCTACCTCCAAAAAACACATAAGTGATACTACACGAATTACTACTGACAGCTATTTAGTGTGACTGATGTATGGAATCCAGTTAAGAATAATGGAAAAATGTTTTGCCTGCTTAATGTCACTAACTATTTTTGATATTATCTAGCTCCCCAACAAATGGACTAATTCATATTATATGCTGCGACTTAGGTAGCTGGTGTGACCAGAGATACTTGGATATATATATATATGCAATTTACACTAGGTTATCTTCAGTGATGTATAAAAAGGGTCCAGCTGACACGCACGCCCGAGATGATGTCATAAATAAATATGGTACCCTTGAAGTAGGGCAGAATTTCAGCCGATCATATTTGAAGGGGCGGAATGTAACTTATTATTTTGATGTTTTACTTAGGAATGGATTTTTATTATTTTTGAGTGGCATTAAAAATTTGTAAAGGATAGAACACTAAATTTGTAGCAACTAATGCCATAGCATGAGACCTGAGTCATTTTGGAGTAGACTCGGACTTGAGTCGAAAATTAATTATTATTTAATCAATACTGATATAGTATTAACCTCAATATGTCTTTGTCGGAATTGCACCTCAAAATTGCTACACTCAAGAATCACATACAATTAAATGAATTGATTTTATTTAACCATGTAGTGGCTACTTTTTTTATTCAACAATTTAATTATCATTTAAAACTATTATAAAAACTTCAAACAGTCAAAAGTAACACATTTTGTAATCACTTAAATTTTTCCATAAAAAAAATAAAATAGGATGAAATTTCATAATGATTATCTCAAAAATATATATATATTTATACAAGAAAAACTGAACATTGATTAGGAAAACCAATGTGATTCCAATTTAAGTATTCATAAATAAACACAAAAAAATAGATTAAATTGATAATACGATGAAAATGTACGTTATAATTACAATTCTAAAGAAAAAAAGTAATAATCGACTACTATAACAAGTCATTGAATCGATTGCATTTGTTCTAAAAAAATTAGAACCATCAAAAACAAATAAGTGAAAAAATATTTCATAAAAATGGAATAATAAAGTTCATGAAGATCAATATACACAAGATGAGAGAATTTTAATTATGACATTAAATAAAAGCACATCCTCTCATCATGCAAAAGCCCCTCTCAGAATCATAATTGACGATCGGAGCATTTTATTACAAGCAAAAATTCTTCAAGTCAATGCTTATCAAGGCAACAATATTCTTTAACTCGATGTATCAGGCATTCTTTATACTATCCACTTTTGAATCGTTCAAGTGGAATATCTTTTCAACTATTGTCACACTTGAAGTCCTTAGTCTCGTCCATTGTTATAAATCTATACTTTTCGTCAATTTCCCGTTTTATTTTGAAAATTCTGACTGGACTTAAGAGCTCCAATGATTGGGTTACGAGAAAACAAGAAGAGACGGATTTATCGGCGTATTTCTCCATAAATTGGATGCAATTTTGATGTCCTCCGACTGAAAGTGGGATAATACATGAAGCAATGAATTACGATAGGTCAGATGTGAAATCAAATGTACCTGAATCTTTACTAATACCATGTTTATTGAATGGATCCGGATTTCTCTTATGACATCAGAGATTTGAAAGTCTCATGATCGTAAATTTCTTCAAGAAGAAGTCGAGAAATAGCATGGCCGGAATGCCATCACACTCGTATCCTGGACAAATTTTTAAGCGTTGCTACCTCCATTGTCGGCGACCCAAGTTCCTGAATCAAATCCTCAGGCATTTTTTAACTTAATTTAAAAATGGCACTTGTTGTTTTTGAATTAAATAGAAATGAGTATGAAAAAAAAAGAAAAAAGAAGAAGTTTGAAAAGGCAAATGTTGCCAATAACCGTCCTTTTTATGCATGTCAACTGGACCCTTTTTAAACATCACTAGTTATCTTACTCCTTAGCGTTGTTCATTTCCAGTTGACTACGGTGTTCCTGGATTTTGATTATCTTCACCCCCTCCCCTTTTGCTTCTTCTTCTCGTAGGCATATTTAACATGAGTCATGGACTATGACTTTGCACTAGCAGGAAGTTGACATTATTGCAATGATGCTCAAACGATCACCCCATTCAATTGATGTGAAAATTAGCTATTTTAGAGTCAAAAGCCTGACGATTTATTTGGAAGGACTCATGAGTGTTCATACACCCCAAAAAATATTGAACCTAAGGCGGTCATCCACATTCCCCATAGCTAAAATCCTCACTGAAGTCAAGAGATTCGCAAAGATCTCCTTGAGAGAAGCACAGGGTCTGTGTGAGCCATTTTTTTTAGTTTATTAAAATATTCACATCAATGATACTGACATCTCGTGTAACTGCTGCATAATTAATAATATCATTTATTTAATTAATTAGAAAGTGGTTCACCACCTAAAATACCCACAATACGCAGACAGAGTAAATGTACAACAAATTTAGAAAAGCTTGCAATCATCTACTTTTAAATCATAGTAATTAATGGAAATAATATTATGTTCGATAGGATGAGAATCAATGACTCCTCTGAGAAGAGTGGTAGAGTCCTTTTAAAAAATGTTCATACTCCTCATGAATTGAGGGGGTTTTATTCTCTAAAAACCAAGAGTCAACCTTCTCCGAATGGGTCCAGCCCCTATGCTCCCGCTCCACTTTAATTTTGTCTGTAGATAAAGGCTTTGCTAAATCCTCTGGATGAATAGGCCATTCATACCGCTTATAATGTACGACTTCTTTGTCTTTGGGCTTCCCCTTCCACTTGGACTTCCATAAAGTGTTTCCTGTCATCTCTGAGTAGGGATCAGCCACTAAATAGCGATAGGAATTGTTTTTCTGCCTCTGTTCGAGTCGTATGACTTTACTGTGAAGCTTATAGTTGTCTCGTCGATACGTTTCCCATTCATCTGTGAGACATATGTACCCGGTTTTTGGCTCCATTGTGTTTTGCAAGTAGTCAACATAATTGTTCCAAAAATAAAAGTTCCTTCCGGTGCGATAATCGATCAAAGGTTTTGTCCAAGTATTTTTGAGGGGAGCGTTAAGAAACTCTTGAGTGTATCCATGGATAGATATCTCCGGTAGAGAGCGAGTGTGGATAAGAGGATAGCGTCCAAATTCGTAGGAACCATGAAACGTTCTTTGTACACGAGACATTTTTTTTCGATTAAGGATATCAGTTTTTTCATGAAAGCTTTGTCCTTGTGCTGACTCAGCAAATTGCTAGAATTGACACTTAAATTAGAGCGTTAACAAGGTCAAAGAAAAACACAAGCCTGCTCTTAATTAATGTAGTCCATTGTAAGTCAATATTCGTTAATGACGTAACTACTGACTCTAGATCAGTGTTTCATAAACTTTTTTACTCCAAGATATATTGCCGACGCATCCAGCAATGACTCGAGGTGCACTATTTCAACTTGGTGAAGAGTTTGAGAAACACTAGTCTATACCAGTGATGAGGGATCATAAGAATCAAGAATAAGATTTAAGATATTGATATAACTATAATATTCTTTCTTAAAAAATATTAGTTTAATTGTAAAAGTTTTTCTTTTTGTTAGCAGTAGTACAAGTAATGCACAAAGTTTGAGACCAACTCTTTGTTCAATATTTTTTTCCATTGTAAAATTACCAGAGTACCACTGTGGTCGACTGGCTTTAACGTCTGTCGTAAACAAACTAGTTGACAGATTGCGCTCGTTTTTGGCATCGTAATTAAAGACAGTCCTACCAACATACAGAAACTTAAAATACTTAAAAATACTCAACGCAGACAAAAATGAGAATAAGGATATTTATTTTGTCACAGTGTTTATTATCCCCACAACCTAAAATCACAGGCAGTGGATATAAAATTCAATTGAAAACTTTATATAACTATTTGCATAAAAAAATAACAAAATTCATTATTTTGTTTGTCAAATATATATTCGAAATATCTATTTTATTGTTATTGATTTATAGTGCCCTGATTCATTCTTACCTCATATGAAATCTAAGTATAACTAGAAGTTTTAAAATTCTTTACATAATTATTCTATGTGCTTGAGCTTGAGACTTGACTTGGACTCGAGTCCAGATTTCGAAGACTCGAGACTTGTTTAATCAAATTAGTAAAGGATTTGAAAACACCGAAGCCTTTAAAACTTGACTTGGTTTTGGAAGCAAGTACTCGAAACTTTACTTCAATTTGAGACCATCTTCAACGTATTTTCTACCTTGATTTTGAGTGAGAATAGCATTGAAACATACTTCTCACAATGACTTGACTTTTTTTATGAAGTTATAAATAACTCTTTTAAAGTACCCTTTACAATAGAACTCCAGATGCATCATGCAGGAGATGTGTGAGAGGATAGGTCAAGGGGCCATGGATCTTACCTTTTTAGAACTTACAAAAAAAAAATTAAATATAGTTGCAGCTTATATTTATTGATAAATAATATTATTATATCTATTTGTTAATTAATTGATTGGAGAACTTGTTAAAAAATTTCCCTATAGAACATAATTTTGCATATTCTCTAAATTTCAGTCATTGCTTACGAATAAAACTCATTATAGTACAGATACCTATAATTAAGATAAGCATGATATATGTATGTGTATATGTACATATAATGTTAAAAAAATTGAAGATGCTATGACTGACCGTTATCTTTCAAACGCAGGAGTCGTTTAATCATAAACATAGAGTGGAATAAAAGTCTCAATGAATTTAATTGTCTCTCATTAGACACAATATCAAGGGAATTTAAAAAGGCTAATATAAAATAAGAAGGTCACAGCGATAATAATGGTAAATCTATGCCGGCAATATTAGTTTGTCAAATAAATCAATTAAGATACAATGCTGCAGAAGTAGATCCGAGAGGATTAGTTGTGTTCCTATAGCACAATTATCTTCCTGTTATTTCCAAAAAAAAAAAAAAAACTGGTAGCTACACTTCTGTATTTTCCTTGTTGCCAGCTTTTTAATATTGGGCAAAGTTATTATTTAGATATACTATACATTGATAAATTCCACCAATTTACAAATCAATCGTTGTGAATACTTGTAATATGTTCAAAATTCAAAGATAAAGGGCCCGCAATTTATTATATTTTTTATATATCAAAACCATAAATAATAATTATACCCTTTTCGAGCTCATAACACGTAGAGTCAGCTGCTTAAAATCAAAAGAGTCAAGTGATGAAAATCAGCTGAAGAGAGAATAAATAGTGTTTTTACTTTTTGATTATCCCAATAAGCTTGTCAGCTGTTTTTCATTGGTTGACTCTACTCAACACATTACTACATTAGGGCTAAATGAAATTAAATCTCCCAACATTGCAACGTCAAAATAAAAATCTCATGGAGAAGCACACCATATTGCTCCTCATTATGTGAAGTACTTATTTGGTTATTACTATTTTTCACTTACAATTAGACAAAAAGTCGAGTGGGAAGCGAGTAAAATCCCTTTTGACTCTAAAAAACCCTTGGACATGCATTCATCGGTACCTTTTCAATTTCAATACTACAAAACCTTTTATTCGTGATAGAAATGTGCATGATAGATTCATGACTGGATTCTGACGTGATCATTAAATGCTTAATTAAGTTTAACCACTTAATTTGCCGGATAACCGATTTGAAAACCATGCAGTTAACTGTTTATATTTCAAAACCCGTTAACTTAGACACACTAATTGCAGTTATATAACTAATTGATAAGTTAGACTTAAGATCCCAGATTTATTAAACAACGATAGAGTGATTTTTCTTCATAGACAGAAATTTCTCCATCTCTAATTTCACTTTTCCCTTCTCTAATTGCATCCTTGGACATCGAAGCAAATGATGCAAAAAATATACTTAATCCATGAGGTTATTTCTTTATTTTTCTGTAAAATTTTGAAAATCTAAAAAACAAAGTCATATAAAAATTAATGAAAATAGTTAATTTCCATAATAATTCCTTCTTTTTTCAAACATTCTTAATAATACTTTGTACAATTTTATAAATTGGGAGTAACTTGTCCAGTCCTGTTGAATCACAAATTACGTCAAATACCAGTGTCTCGTCATTCAATTCAAAATGTACTGGGGAAAACTGAAATTAAAGCATAAGTGGCTAGACAAAACATTCGAGAACTGGACACAACATGCAATGGAGAGGATGGTGAACAACGAACATAAAACATTTTTATTATCCATGATAATAACAACATTTAGTGCTCTTGACAAGAAAAAGTTAAATAAAGAGTTTAGAAAAGACAAATGCCTTGAAGAAGAGGCTAAAAGAATAAAACGTCATCAAAATTTAACTTCTTAGATGCTCAAGTTTTTGCCAGCACACCTGTTAGTGATTCTCCAGAAAACTTGGAAAATACACAAGATATTAAAAAGGGCATCATTGGTATCAGTATCAACTTGGTTAAATATTATCCATGTTCAACAAGCTGCACTCATTAAAGCAGTGATTCCAGAGTTAGGAGGTGAAGCATCTTGCATCGCAGTCATAATTTGGGACATTGAACATACATTTGAGCGAGTATTTTTTCGGCAAAGTTAATTTTAGCCACTTCTATATATTAACATAATTAACTTTACAAAAATAATGACGTCATTATTTGATGTATCACTCATGACAGTACTGTTTTAAAATAAAAAAAGATGCCGGATTAGTCTAGCAGGAGTAACTGAGGGTTTTATCGAATTTCAATTGCACGAATGCATATTCTTTTTGTTAAGGTCTATGTTTTGGACTGTAAATCTTGGATTCATGTGCCGTTTTTGACTTTGTTAATAACTATATGTATTTTGGTTTTTTTTTAGGAGACATCACAACAACTCACAATAGTTGTGCTCAAATTCAAATAACTACTTATGAATGAATAGAGCTGTAACACGACGAGCTTTTTGGGATAAACAAAAACACACTGTATTCTCCCTTCAGCTGATTTTCATCATTTGACTCTTTTGATTTAAAGCAGCTGACTCTACGTGTTAAGAGTTCAATAAGGATATTATTATTATATATGATTTTGATGTATAAAAAATATATTAAATCAAGGATTGCACGCCCTTTTTTTGAATTTTGAACATATTACAAGTATTAACAATTGGTTTGTGATTGGTAGAATTTATAAATATATAGTATATCTAAATAATAAATTCTGTCAAATATTAACAAGTTGGCATCAAGGAAAATACAGAAAAGTGTCTACCCTATGTTTTTCCAAATTTTTCCTTTCCCTTTTGTCAGTCGAGGTTGCGAGTGGACAAAAAAGCTCGACGTGATTACTTTTAATCAGCTAATTTGATGATAGTCAAGTCCAAAGAAATTCAAGCGAGAATAAATTTTTATTGAGCGAAATTCACTAAAAGTTGATATAATTATAGTCTCATAGAATACTGTTGTCTATGGATATAATTTATAATAATATATTCCATAGTGTATCTAATTAATACATATTACATATTTATTTAACTTCCATTTTACAGAACTATGTATTATAAATTATAATTTACCTACTCAAAAAACAATGAATAAAATGATCCTTTTTCATTAATTAAGTCAAGAAAATAAATAATAAAAATAAAAGGTCAAAATCATAAAAAATTATCCATCCATGTTTTTAAAACCTATGCATAAGAAGTTTAATGACATTTCTCTTTTAATTTTGAACCAAAGTAACACAAATCGATATTAACTTTAATCACTGACAATATTACATATTGAAAAAATTAATGTATACATCTTTAAAGAAATAAGTAAACAAATTTGTTGAATACGTTTAAAGATAAAAAGTGCTAAAATTATTCAAAGTTACTCAGAAATATTTAAAATTTAAGACCATTTAAGATTTATTTCCTTTACTTAATTTATGAAAAAAGATCCTTTTATTTATTGTTTATTTAGTCATTTTCTGATAGCGTTAAGGGTTTTCTTTTCATTATGTAAAATATAATTAATTAAATAAAGGAAACAATTGCTTAATTTAAACTGATGAATAGAACTATCAACTAATTTTATATTGAATGATCATAATATTACATATATATATATATATATATATATAATGGGCAGTGATGTAAAAAACGGCGATTTTTAAGCGTGCGAGTAGCCCTTCCCCTTGATGACGTCAAAAATCATATGGTAATTATGAAAGCTAGCTTATTTGCTGTCGATATAATACTATGAATTTAGCCATGACAGCCTTGTCAACTTGAACTTATAGTAATTAATTAAATTACATTACATTATTAATGGGATATAATATGGTATTTACTATTTACATATTCTTGTACATAAAAGGATTGAAATCGATAAATAATCTCAAAGGACAGATTCATCAACTTAAACGAGAAAAATTTAATAATTTTTTAAAGCATTTTCATTAGAAAACCCTTAAAAGAAAGTTAAATTGGGTTTTTAAGTTGAAAATATCCAGTGAGTATATTCTTATTAGCTTAGAAATAATTTTTAAAGACATTAAATATGGCCTCAAAATGGAAGGATTGTTTAAAATACCCACGTGGTGTTGTTAAACAACGATAAAATATTATTAATATTATTATTCATGTATAATTGTACAAATATCATATTAAATCCCAACAAGGATTTTTCATCAAAAATGATGTTTTTCACCACAATGGGTTGCGTGACTTAGCCGGTGCCCGGCCTCCAGCTGAGTAATACTTATTTTGATAGAGATATAGCTTGAGAGTTTACGCCATCTATAGCTCAAATTTCAAATTTATTCTCTCTTCTTGCAGCTCGGCCTTCTTCTCGTTCGGCTTGCACTTCTGATTCGGCTCTATTTACTCGTGTTTACAATAGTTAATGTAGAACTCTAGGTTTGACTCCCCATCCCAACTCCGACTCCTAAGTCCTAATAGTGATATATTCTCTTAGAACATGGCGGGAATGATGATGAAGCCAAATGCAAAGCAGGAAGAGATCCTCAACGGCTTTAATGTACTACGAAACGAGCAAAGGACCCTTGCAAATAAAGTCGCAGAGTTAACCACCGACTTAAATGAACACAAGTTGGTTCTTGAGACACTCAATCAAGTTGAAAGGGACCGAAGATGTTTTCGAATGGTCGGTGGAGTTCTTGTAGAAAGAAACGTGGGAACCGTCGTTCCGGCTTTAAAGAGTAATTCGGAAAAAATGGATAAACTCATTGAGACGATGACGAAGCAGCTGACGGAAAAGGGGCAGGAAATCCAGGGATATATGACCAAACATAACATTCGGATTCAGGGAGCTCCTGAAGAAAAGAAGCAGGAAAAATCATCTTCTGAAGAATCCTCCAAATCCACCTCTGGAGTCTTAGTCGAATCCAATAACTAAGGAATGCGTTTACATCATATCCATCCATTTACTTCTACTACCATTTAATGATTGTTACAAAATTCTTAATTATTAATTAATAAAGTCATTTGTTGGCCTCATATTAAATACTCAAAAGCTGTTTTTTCATTGTAGTTTTTGCCCATTTTTGCAATGGGTAGACTCTTTGACCTAATTGCCTGTTCTTAAGAAAAAAGTGACTTAAAATTAATGAATCTAACACCTCATGTCTATGAATCTACTGTCAATTCTTATCAACTACTGATTTTAGACACCATAATATTTCATCAATTACACAATAACCATTATATATCCTTAGGCTTTATTCCTTAAAATACGTCTTAATAAAGAAAAAAAGTTTGTACTGCGAAGGCTTTTTTTAATTATATATCACTTATGTATGTTGTATGAGCTTAATTTGCTTAGAAAGTCGTGTCTTAACCCTCGAGTTTTATACATATATACTATAACTATTATTATTTTTTTTTTAAATCCAATTGTTCATTAATAATTAATTTATCATTTCGAGGTACAATCTATGAGCTTTCTCTATAGTATGGAATAAATATATTACCATGAATAATAGAGTTTATCTTGAGCTTCAAGGAGTTCATTTCGACGATTTAAATCGTGTTCGTGTCCTTGATGAAGCCTCTGAGAGTCAGGCTAAAGATTTGCAGAACTCTTCCTATGAGTTTCTCAAAATAGTTGGTGATTTTCAGAGTAAAGCGGATGGTTTCATTAGAACCTTTGATCATGTTTCAAAAGAGGTGGAGCAGGAAAAAATGCGTACCCTTGGATTTCGAAATCTTCTTCAATCCTATAAAAAGAAACGAGAAAAAGAGATCCAGCAGTTATCGGCTCTTATGAAGGAAAAACAAAATCAGTATGAGAGGTTGAAGATTGAGTATGAGGCTCTTAAAAAAGTGGAGGAGAGTCAACACGAGTTTATGGAGCAGTTTATCCTTCAAAAATGAAATATATGAGTTTTATTCTAAAATATTAATATAATATAAATAAATACACGCTTCTTATTTAACGAAGTCAATATTTTATAAGTCCACCCAGCAAAAATTTAGCACTGCTGCATGCATATTTTGATAATAATTTAAATTGTCGATATTTCAAGGTCAATGTTATTTCATTTCTTGCACTTTTGGTTTGGGTCTATGATACATAGAAGCTTCACATGTACCCATACCAAAATATATATATCAAAGTTGTCAAATAAAATGTTGTGAGGGATTGATATACGCAGATTATAGTCAAACATCAACGTAAAGTTTTCCTATTCTATCCATACAGTTTCCATCACTGAATTGATTTAACAAACAGAAAATAACCTCTGTGACTCTCGCATTTAATAAATAGATGGGTCTAGTCTCTTTCCTTCATTTCTCCTAACACATTTAAATAATTACATATATAGCATAGCCTTATTAGAAGTGCTTTTATTTCAGTATTTTAGAATGAAGTATCTGATCTAAATTCCTCCTTGATGAATTATACCAAGTCATTCATTGTAATATTAAAAAAAAAAAAAGAAAAGTAATTTATATAAGCATCTTACCCAAAGTGAAAAAGATAGAATAAATAAATCATCAAGTCATTTATTTTTATTACGATAAAATCCATTAAAAGCCTATCTTCTATTTAATCACTTTTATATTATAACAAAAACAATTCATTGTGTATTTTTGCGAAAAATATTATTTAGTTGGAAATTGAACACCTGATGATGAGGCTTGTGCAATGATGGCCTCAAAAGCTTGTCTCACTTCAAGGATATTTCTGGCATCTTTAATCCAATCTCTAGCAATATTCATGGGTTGTCCCTTGAGAAGAGTCATATATTTGACGGTCTGTTCTAAATTTCCTCTATCAAGTGAGAATCGAGCAAGATTCATTATGTCATGGGTATCAAGTTGATCTAAATTTATTTCTTCCGTATATGCCATTACTGAATTTTGAGAACGAATGAATTTGCTTTGAAGGAATGAGAGGAAATATAGGAAGGGAGAGGCTCCTTCCGAACCAATCATAGCTGTTTGATTAGCAAGTTGCTCCACTTTTAAGAAACGATGACGCATTTCCTCATCACTTGGAACCCCAGAGTCAATGGAATTAGAATCCAGAGACTTTAAAACTGTGATAATGAATTTTCTATCTTCATCGGAAGAGACGTATCTTTTTAATTCCTCTAATCCTGACTTTAATGGAATACCACCTAAATTTATTTCAATAAAAAAAAAAAAAAAAATAGAAAGTTACAATGTTAATACATTTTAAAAATGAATCTTACCCTTGACTACATTATGATACAAGTTAGTTGCAGCAAGCCAGAGGTTTTGTGCGTTGAGAATGTTTTCATCCGCATTACCTCTCTTTTCCAATGCAGTCACTAAGCCTTCATACGCTCCAGTCATTTCGGCCATTTTAGCTTTTTGGGTATTGGACTCTTTCAAAAGGGTTTCGTGTAGCTCACGCTCGTATTTCCGAGAAATTTCCTTTTCTTGAATGGCCCGAGTATCATTTAAATGATCGAAATGTGCAGCAGCCTGACGCTTCAACTGAGTACGGAGTTCCGCCTCCATTTCCTCACGAACACTTTGTTTAGCGCGAACAATATCCTTCTCAAACTCAATTCTTTGAGAATCAAGGGCAGATTGGACAGTGTTATGAGCCTCCAAATTTTTTTCGACCTAAGGAAATTTGTGGAGCCTTAGGGTAAAAGAAAATATTGTATTTGAGTCTTACGCGTAGATCTTCAACAACTTGGCTTAATTTCTGTTGCTCCAGGGTCTTTTGTTTTGCAAGTTCCTGTTGAAGAGAAAGAATTTTCTGATAGGCATGTTGAATAAAAAGATCAAAGTCCTCCTTTGATTCTGGACCTCCAGGAGGAATGATAGAGGCAATCTCCTGTTGTATAGCTTTTTTCCCCTTCTCAACCAAATCTCGAAAGTGATCAACAATTTTAGCATCCTTTTGAACCTGAACCATTTGGTCACTTAGACTCTGAAGATCATCGACCGCCTTTTGAAGTTCCTCCTCTGCTTTTGACAAAATCCCCTTTTCCTCAAGTTCCTAAACAGAAAATATTCGGCACATTACCCTCAAATCTCTCTTCCAAAAATATTTCAGTCTCTATCTCTCTCTCCATACACACCTTTTTACCCTTCTCCACCACATCAATGAGCTCCTTAATAGCACTGTTTGACTTTTCCATAAACTCTCCAGCCTTTTTTGTTGTTTCCCTTTTCAAGCTAGCGGCATTAAAAACTTTATTCCATGTGTTATCATCCCGCTCATTTGGATGCTCCATGGCCTATGGAAAGAGTTAGGAATAATACATCTAGTTATTTGAAATAACTAGCTTTACTTGTTGAAGTAGGGTCATGTGAGACACAGTGGCTTCATTGGACTCAGACGTGGCTCTGGAAGTGTCCTTCATGAGATCCATAAGAGATGCAATCTTTTGAGCAAAAACCTTTTCATATTGATATATCGGCTCATTCAATGTGGCAGGGGCATCATTTGAAGACTTCAGGGGTGGAGATGGGGTAGGGGGTGAGGGTGCCTTTTCAGTTACTTTTTTTGTTAGCAAAGGCGCTACTTTAGGAGGCTCAATGACTTCAGGCTCAGGGACTCGCGTTATCTTAAGCTTTGGTGGTGGAGCAACTTCCTTTTGTGGAGCCTCATTTGATCCCAAAATAGCTGAAAATACTTCAGAGGCTCCAGGTATATTACTTTCAACAGATTTACGGAAACCAGGGTCGAAAAATGCATAGCCCATGATACCTCCTATTCCAATGCTCGAAATTGCTGCCACTGTAGGGCCCACAGGATTTGTTTTAACACCACCAGAAGAAGAGGAATTCCTGGAATAGTGCTCAGCACGACGAACAGCAGTGCGGGTAATAATTCGTGAGGCCGATACGGAACGTCGAAGCATTTTCGCTATTTAGACACGAATCTATATACACACATATATATGTATATATCAATATAAATAATATTTATACAGTATATTATACAATACACTCAAGTTGGAAGTCCACTGACGTCATAGACACTTCATAACATCATAATCAACAATATATTAATATGAAAGCAATTCCATAAAAGAGGTAACGAATTTTGTCTATTGTCACTCAAAATCATTGAGTATCCACTTTCTAGCTATCATCTATTTGTATTCATTGGGTCGCATATTAATTATATTATACACATATAATATATCTAATTGAAAGTTAGCTCATAAATTATTACAATTTTTCTCTCAAAAAAATAATTTCTTAGTCAGGTCTCTTCAGCTGTTGACGTTATTATATATATATATATATGCATGCAGCAGCTGTTCAGCTCTTTCTCTCTATAGTTCAATATTTACATTCCAAATCAGCTGTTTAGTTTAAAACATTTTTACGAAAAATAAATAAATTGTGTACTAGTTTTTAGAAAGACTTATTTTTATAGCTTTCACGCAACCTTCTAATTACGTTTTAAATAAATTGTTTAAATAATTGTTCTGAGCAGAGGAATCACTAATCAGTATCACTAAGTAGCTTTAATAAAGTTATTACTAGTAAACCAATAGTAGTAATAGTATAGAACCATAATATTCCTATTGGGAAAAAAACTGAGTGCTTGAAATCCTTGTGACACTCCTGATTCAGAGTAAACTATTGTCTTTAAAGTTAATAATTTCATATCTAGATTAAGTCAATTTACATGTAAATTACTCCTGCTATAACGTATATATTTTTTTTGTATAGTGTGGAAAATAAATGATACTCAACAGTTGATATTAATGCATATAATGTTAAATGGCATTTAATTCTGATCAAAAATAGGTTTGGTAAAGTTTTCTGGTTACATTTGTATGCAATAAATCTGTGTAATGTTTCTGTCTTTATGTATGTATATAAATATAATTATGATTTATGAGAAAATCTGTGTGTAGTTAGGGAATTAGGGATATGATATATATGAATCAATTAAATTAAAATTGGACTCCAATGATTCATTGAAGGATGGTTATTAATCATTATTCTCTATTGAATATACAAGATGTATAAAAACGATGCCCTTTTGAGCTGACGTCAAATGTCTTTCGATTAACCAATTAAAAATATCCCTTGATAATTTTAAGCCAATGAGAGAGCCTTTTTGGAATGTCTTTGACATTTCATAATCACTGCTTCTATTTCTCTAGTAGTGAAATAAAATACTACTTCGGAATTTTGGATCTATAGGATCTTACACATTCAAACATAAGCTATTCAGTTTGCATGATCAGAAGAGATTGAAGAGGGATATCATCAATGGAGGTCGACGCTCCCCAAAGTACGGAGGTTTCCAATCGATGGAGCCACGTCAAAAAACTTTTAGAGAGAAGAGGCCCTTTTTGCCATGCCAATTTCGAGCCTTCCCCAGAGATCCTCAATTTCCTTCAGAGTTCCTGCCGACTTCTTGTGATTGGAGCCGGTGGATTGGGCTGTGAGCTCCTTAAGAATGTAGCTTTAATGGGCTTCAAGTCCATCAATGTAATTGACATGGACACTATTGACGTTTCCAACTTGAACCGTCAATTTTTGTTTCGTGGCGCGGACGTGGGGAAATTCAAGGCAGAGGCAGCTGCGGAGTTTATCAATAAAAGGATCAAAGGGGTTCAAGTCATTCCTCACAACAAGAGAATCCAGGACTTTGATGAATCCTTTTATCGACGGTTTCATATCATTGTCTGTGGTCTGGACAGTATCGTAGCAAGGAGATGGATCAACGGAATGGTGTTGTCACTCCTTGAATATGACGACGATGGCTCTGTTATTCAAAGCTCTGTCATTCCCATCATTGACGGGGGAACGGAGGGCTTTAAAGGGAACGCTCGAGTGATACTTCCGGGACTCACTGCCTGTGTTGAATGCACCCTGGATCTCTTTCCTCCACAGCTCAATTTCCCACTTTGCACAATTGCTCACACACCTCGCCTCCCCGAACATTGTGTAGAGTATGTTAAAGTGCTTCTTTGGCCAAAAGAAAATCCCTTTGACGCCCTTATAGATGGGGATGATCCCGCTCATATCTCATGGATACATGAAAAAGCAATGGAGAGAGCCTCCCAATACAACATCCAAGGTCTAACTTACAGGTAGTTTACTCTAGGTCTTAAATACTAAAGAGAACCTCTTCTCATTTCTCTCATAGATTAACGCAAGGCGTTGTTAAACGTATTATCCCTGCAGTGGCCTCCACCAACGCCGTCATTGCTGCAGTTTGTGCTCTTGAAACCTTCAAACTAGCCACTTCCTGCTGTAATCCTCTTCAAAATTATCTACTGTTTAGTGATTCTTATGGAATTTACACTTATGCTTATGAACAAACCAAGAATGAGAACTGCTTAGCTTGTTCACAGCGAACTCAAAAGATAACCATCAACTCCGATGTCAAACTTCAAGTTCTCCTGGACAAGTTAGTCCAAGACTACCGAATGAAAAGCCCAGGGGTAACAACCATGACTAGAGAGGGTAAAAATAAGACCCTATACATGCCAAATGTAACAAGCATTGAAGAAGCAACTCGATCTAACTTAAAAAAGAGTCTTTCAGAGCTTGGAATGAATTCCGAGTGTGAAATCGTCGTTGCAGATCCAACATCGCCTAATTCAATGATATTTCAAGTTATATTTGAGCAATAAAATATCTATATTATATTTATTAAGTCTGTTAGAAAATTTGATTAAAAATAAATGTTTTTTTAAAAATAAACTTAGTTAAAATTTAGTCCGTGTATGAACATATAAAAGTATGTATTCGTGGAATCATTTTGATTTAGTCTTATGAAATTATACTTGTAAAATCTCATTTTTATTTCCCCTTTTCCTCACGGATAAGCTCTGCAAGTCTTTTGAATGCAGTGTTAAATTCATCTGCAGAGGCCATTGAAAATGCAGCTCTTGCATACGAGCATGGTCTTGAAGGATCCACCATAAATGCTCTTCCAGGTAAAAGCATGACATTCTTTGCCATGGCTCTCTCCATAATCATATCCCATGAATCAGCTATACCATGGACCCTAGGACATAAATAAAAGTAACTCGGTTAGCACACTCCTAACTTCGATTTTTAAAATCGATTTTATAATATCCATATACTTTATCCAAAGAAACATACCACCTCTAGGTATGGACCATTCACAGAGACCACTTAAATGCTTGTTAGCAGCTGCGATCATCAAGTCCCGTTTGTTTTCATAAAAATGTTCAATTTCATCCACATGATTCAAGAATCCATCAAGTCCCCATTCATTAAATAGTTCATTTACCAAGACTTGTGACAGAGACGATGCATGGAGAACAGAAGCTTGCATATGAAGAACAATTCGTTCAATCAAGGCCTTAGGACCAGTCACAAATCCTAGGCGGAGGCCAGAACTCAAAACCTTTGAGAAACTATCAAATCTTAGTACTCGTCCCTCAATATCCATAGAAAAAAAACTAGGAACCCTTTCTTCAGTAAATTGGAGGTAATAGTAGGGGTCATCTTCTAAAATGAGTATATCTTTTTCACAGCAAATTTCATAAATACGAGCTCGTCGTTTATAGGGTAAAACAGTTCCTGTAGGATTCATTCCTGTTGGATTGATATACAATACCTTGGCGTTGGATGATTCTTTAAGACAAGACTCAAGATTCTTAGGAATCATACCATCACCGTCTGAAGCCACTATTGTGTAATTTGGAGCATATGGATTAGTAATGGCTAACGTACCCGAATAAACAAATTCCTCCATAATGAGCTCACAAGAGTTTTCACTCGACAGCAACATCTCAAAAGATTTACAAAGTCCATCCTGTGACCCTGACGTAATAACAATATCTGAATTTTCCCAATTTGGGGGATTGTGAACCTTTAACTGTAGTTTTTTTATGGTCTCCACCAATTCTGGAAGTCCCTGTGTTGGCAAATATTGAAGTGCTTTGTTCATTTTGGCACCTTCACGTATGTAAAATAACATAAAAATTTGATTATCTTTATCCAAAAACAGAGACAACCTTCGATTGTAAGTGTGGTATTTCGTTCATCCTTGAGTTTGATCTTTGCTTCCATAAAAGGAAATAGCTCTGCGTTCGGCATTCCAGCTGATAATGGAATCATTTCCTTCGGAGCGGAAGCAAGTTTTTTTGTCAATTCGCGAATTAAAGACGGCTTACGTCTCGAAGAAATACTACCAATAAATTTATTGTAGTTTGGCATGATGATAGCGATGTGGGTGATAACTAGAAAATGATTTGAGAGAGAGAGAGAGAGGTTGCCGACTTGAAAACTTGCCAGTTGGAATGTGACATCCACCAAAATCAAATTCAAAAAGTTGACCAAAGGTCGTGCAAGCTATTATAAAATGAGAGGAATTATGTTTCTAGGAAATATACACGCTGTTAACTTTCTATCAAGGAAGTAAATAAGAATTTGCGGGTGTGCAATTCAATTTCAATTCGCACCTAGCAACTGAAACGATACGACTCAATTGTAGTGGTAAGCTATTTACATAAAAAAGACAGGATATGCTCTGAGTAAATAAATATATATTATTATATTTTTAAAATAATGTATTATATATCCTTTTTAGTCTATGAAATCTTGGGGATTATTATAAAAAATATTCTATTAAGTCAGTTATTAATCATCATGATTGATCATCCAAGTCCTCTGGAACGACTTTTGCTATTTTACGAAACTCCTTATTAAAAGTCTTTGGACATTGCATTTTAGTCCAGGATATTGGGACTAATTTGGCAGTTTTATCAAAGGAGGAGTTAGCAATGACCACACCAAGTTCATTCTCTGCTGTACTGAGTAAATAACCTGAGGAAGCCTCTCCAATTGATATGACACGACACAAGACAATATCCCCGGCTCGGAAGGATTTGTACATTTCAACCTTATCCTTTTCTGTAGCACGGACATCTTCTTTACGAATAAGCCCTCGGAAGGGTTCACTCAACGCGGAATCACGTACACAAATTATTTGTACTTTGGTATGCCTACACAAACATAATATATACAATGTGAACAGAACGTACTTTATGAAACAAAGTACATTTGAAAATAAGGAAAACTACCTGGGATTAACAGCCACGACTTTGGCGGTCACAATATCACCGAGCGAGGGTATTTCTGTGACAACAGAGGAAGGTGGAACGACGGTGATCCGTACTTCTGAGGCAGACTTGGAATCCTCCTTCTTACTACGAACCAATTTGAGAGAGCCGGCTAAAGATGAGTAAATGTATCCATTTTGGGAATAAGTCCCAGGGCCGGATACATTATTCTCATCTGCAACACATAGTCGCATACCCGGTACAACGAGGTTATCCTGCGACATTGTCCTTGCAACGATGTTATGTAAATAATAATAAACTTTGAGAGACTCGATAGTTGTGGCCGGCGTACGCATATGAACGCACATAAATCGCCAGCAGTCTACATCAAAATAATCAGAGGTTGCGTGAACTCTAAATTAATAGCAGTAGTTGCTATTAGTATATATATATATATATATAGTCGAATAATATTAGAACTGATTTTAGTGATTAAGTTCACTAAAAGAACAATCCTTCGATCACTCTCCCATCAATGGCATTATTTGGACATCACTAGTAATTGCTATAGAGTACTGCACTATAATTTATAACTTAAAGCAAAAATGGAAAACAAAATGATAATGAAAGTAAGCAACCTATAGCGTGCCCAAAACGCATTATAATTTGACACGAAACTTATTTTTTTGTTTGTTACGACTATTTTATTTGATTATTCGGTAAAAAATATGTCATAAAACATAGAGAGTAATAATATAAATAATAATAACGTAGCAGTATAAATAGTTTGTGCAATAAAAGAAAGAAAGAAAGAAGTACATCACAAGGAGTGTCGTAGTTCTCATCAATCATTGACGAGAGACATATCATTCATTTAATAACAATTTTGAATAGGCAGCTAAGGCCCTTCTTCTGTTTGCACCGTAATTAACTTTTTTTTATTTGCATGCTTTAAATCAAAACCTACAAAAAAGAAATTTTTTTAAAAAAGAAGTTGCAATAAATAATAATAATCATAATAATAAAGAAGAGTTCATTCAGTCAAGAGAAGGCGGTTTCTTGTATAAAAAATATAAAATATCTGTTGAGCACTGCATTGTTCTTCATGAAACAACAACAACAACAACACAATCAATCATAATTATAATAATAATATTGGTTATACTGACATATTACTATTACTCGTTAGTACTACACCAATAGTTGTTCCTCGAGTTGGATTTTCTGCGCTGTCATCGTATCTAAGCATAGGTATTAAAGTGTACATACATGTTATTATTATTATGATAAATATATCACAAGTTGTGTGTATTTGAAATAAGTTAAGGAACCATAGAACCAAACAACAACAACAACAACAACAACTCTGAGGTCAATTTCTTTTTTGTTTTGTTTGGTCATTTACCCACTGTCTGACTTTGTTGATGATTGCTCATACGTACATACATAAACATGACATGATCTTGCTGAGCCTTGTTCATCATCTTGGTATGGTTTTAATGGGACCCCATCCATGAAAACATCGCGTAAACCTCTTGGACTCTTTCCCCATTATAGTAAGGAATAATTTTCTCACTCTATCTGGATATTTGGCACGCAAATTTTGAATATACACTTGGGCAGATTTATAGCTAAGCTTCACTTCTACTTCTGAGCATCGGGGCCCCATCCACAAAAACACTTGATCCCCTGTATCCAGAATCATAATGTCGTCTTGTGCCAAATCATCCTGACAAAAATCGGAGCACTTTTCACTGACCGTGAAATAACCTTTTTCATTTGAACAACGAAAGAGTCTCGCAAGGTCCATGAAATCCGCTTCCTTATCATAGCTCTTTTTACCGTTTAAGCCAACCCAAAAGAAATTCTCTGGCTCTTCCCCCTCGTTGAGTATCTGACATGAATACTTTTCTGGATCCCAGAGAGTAGACGCTATATTTTGAGCTACATTTGCTTCATCAGAATCTGATTTAGAACCGATCCAAACATAAATAATTCCGGAATCACCTTTAGGATCAAAGGGCACTTTGAGCACATAGCAAAAACAGGAATTTAGTAAGGAAGCATCAGGTTTAACTTGCACACAACGGCGACAGAGAGAGCTTCCATTAGAACGGATATGATAAAGCTCTGCTGAGGAAACATAATCAGGCTTCTTAAAAGCATTTCGGGATCCTTGTCTGATAATTAAGCCATTCTTAAAATGGGACATGAACTTAAGCGTCTCTTGTTGTTGATGCATGCGAAGAACCTCAAGTTTCTCTCCAAAAAGAGATTCAAATTTCTTTTGAAGACTAAAAGTAAAGGTGAGCCAGCCCATGTTACTCGAGTCTCTTCCCTAAAAGACAAAATAAATGGATAGACTGATGATGAATTATTTGATTTAAATAGACACTCACCTGCCAAAAGTAGACAACAACACCTTGGTAGTCCTCTTCGACATCATCTTCCTCATCTACATTTTCATCCTCTTTATCCTGCTCATCCGCTGGAACCCAATATCTACATAAATAAACGTAGGAATCTGCACTATGAAAAATCCCCCTTTCTTCTTCAGGAAGTTTGACAAATTTCTTCCCTTCCAGCACGAACGCCTCCATTTTCTCCAAGTCCTCGTTCCACTCCTCAGAGAGTTGTTGAGCCTCTTCTTTAGACATAGGGGATTGACGGGGTGTAAAAAGAGCAGACAAATCAACTTTGGTGTCCTGGGCTTTAGCCCATTTTACCAAATCAGCTCCTGTACGCTGAACACTCTGTGCTGTTCTAGTGAAATCCACACCGATAACGTCATCCCAACCTACAAAGGAAATGAAGTGAAAATAAATAACAGTCGAACCACTCGTTCAAATCAACATTGAACTACCATAGAATTTTGTTTTAAATATCTGAGACTCTGTTCCTTCAGAAACTCTATGAACCATGGCATAATCTGGTCTTTTGAGCATAGAAAATAGCTCAGAAGAGAGTTTTAGAGCAGCCGCCCTCACTAGTTTCGTTGATTTCTTTCCTATCCAAACGAATAAATCACAAAAACAATCCAAAATATATACATTTTTTGTTTCCAGAAGATCTTGCTTTAATTTAAGTTCGGGTAGTTCCACTTGCGGAAGTTCCAAATATCCCATTCCAAGACCCACGATATAGAGACGGGGAATAACAGGCTTGAAGTCCTTGGGAACATGGTCCACAATTGGTTCTTTTGGAGTCTTGAAATTACTACAACTACTTTCATTTTCTTCATTGAGTTCACCATCTGAAGAGGCTCTCTCATCATCAAGGTTATCGTCCTCTTCATCGAATAGTGTCCTCCAAAACTCTGGAGGTTCATCCTCTTGAGAAAATATTGAAATGGAAGCTTTGTTTTTTCGTTCTTGTTTACTAATTTTTTCTGCGAGAAGCCTAGCTTTTGATTTAAGTACAGTTTTGCAGCTTTTACCAGACCAAACGAATAACTCTAAGCCTGCATCAACTAGAAAAACAAATCTAGAATCAAGCATAGCATACTCAGTTTTAACAGGCTCTAAATGTATTGCATTCGTTGAATCAGTATGTATCCGATAGCTTCGAGTTGTGTATTCAATTTCTTCCACAGTATAAAATCCTGACGCGGTGTGAGCACCCTGAATGTAATCAATATGTCCACCAAAGAGCTGCAGAAACTCTTCAGATTCATCTCCTTGTTCCTCTCGAACTGTTCTTCCATTAGCCCCCAAGTAATTGCGCAAATTAACACTATGAATTGCGGAACAAGTTCGTTTATCCAAAGATGCTTTTTCACCAATTAGAAAATAAATTTTCCAATCCAATGAACCACTGTCATCTACGAAGGAATGTAAAACAATGTAGCAATCCCCTTCATAAAAGTTTCCGTAAGCTTCCTCTTCGATTTGTTTTGGGTAAAAATTTTCAATTTCCCAAATTGAGATTCCGGGAAATTGCCCTACATCAGAATCAAAGAATTCAGAATAGTCCAAGGGAGGTTTTTCAAGAGCTTCATCCCACCTCTTAGCCTTGATGGATTCATTTTCATCAATTTGATCTTTATCCCCATTTTTATTGGCTTTAGCTATATCTTTCATGCCCTTAAGAACCTTTGCCTGATCCTCGTCTGGATCCCCGGAATTGTACCAATGACGGCGCCTCAGACGCATTTTTCTTGCCATAGGATCTGATTTATTATTTTGCTGCTCTGCTATACTTTTGGGAACAGAGGCTCCTGCAAGTCGAAGTTGATGCTGAAGGGAAAAATCAACATTGTAAAATTCAATACCAGCCCCATGAGATAATTGCATGGGTTTGGGGGGCATGACGAGATCCACATTCCCTTTCAAATCGAGGATCTCCAGTTCTGTTAAGTGAATCGCATCAGGCAGTGTTATGAGTCTATTTCGTGCCAATATGAGTTTCTTTAGGGAATTACATCGACAAAGGCCTTCAGGTATCATCTCTAATTTATTATCGGCAGCAGAAAATGTGACTAATTCTATTAATTTCGCAACTCCCTTTGGAATGCCTTCAAAGTCCAACTCATTTTCATTTAAATATAGTTTTTTAAGTTTGGCCAACTTGCAGAGAGAGGTGGGTAGAGCCTTAATTTTATTACGACTCAAAATAAACGTCTCAAGGGATCCTTGCCATCTTTCAATGTCCGTAGAGACTTCACAAATTTCATTATCTCCCAGATTGAGTCTTCTAATATTGGGAACCGTCAAAAGTCCTTCAGGGATTTTTGTCAAGTTATTTTCTGACAAATCTACATCTGAGAGATGAACTAAAGCCTCAAGATTTCCAGGTATGTTAAAATTCGTTCGTTGTGTGCTCTTCATGCTCAAAACCTTAAGCTCTGTTAATGAAGGAAGTGGACGAATTTGAAAATGCGATAAGGGATTAAAACTTAGATCCAGTGTCTGAAGATTTGCAAGTCTTCTTAACTGCGGAGGAAGTGTGTCTAAATCGTTGTGTGAAACATCAAAATAAAGAAGATCTGTCAGGGACATAAGGACAGAGGACGGGATGCTCTCAAGTTGATTGTGACTCATATTGAGGACAAGGAGGGATTTACAGTTGGAAATGCCTTCAGGGACGGAATTGAGTTTGTTGTGCGATATATCCAAAGTCGTGAGTTCCTCATTGTCAAAAAGTTGAGGGTGAACTCCAGAGCTTGGAATTGCATTACGGCTTAAGTTAAGGGTTCTGAAAATCATTTAAAAATCAGGGATAACATGATGATGATGACGAGTAGAATAAAGCTGAATGATTCATTAGGGCTAATTAATTTAATTATTTAATTGTAAATCGACATCATCATCATATTATTATTATGATTATTGGAGTTTGAATGTTTGCCTTAGGCTCGTGAGTTCCGTAATTCCCGGATGAATCTCTTCCACTTGATTCCTTTTGAGAGTCAAATGTTCCAGCGTAGTTAATTTGACTAATTGATCTGGAATGGATTTCAGCTTAGTGTCCGTAAGTTTGAGCCATCGAAGTGAGGACATATATTCAAGGGCCTCGCCCGGAAATTTGTCATCCTCCAAGTCATTTTTTGTTAGATCCAATCCTCGAATAAAAGAAAGAACTCCCGGTCCCACTGCCATGATTTTCCTTGGATTTGTTATTCTACGGAGTCAACCTCATTTGGACGAGAGCCAGGCGAAATTTCTTATCTAAAAAAACAATATATATCTCAATGTAATGTAGATATATAATAATAAAATAAAAAAAGCCTTAAAAATATTGAATAATGAGCAGCGACAGTCAATCAGCTGTCATTATTCATCTATCTGAATGAGAGGTTGGGAGAGATAGTGAAGTTCAAACCCTTTTTACTGCTCCTCTCCTCTTTAAATTCTGAAGTTCTTTTCTAGCTAACTAGCTATGTGTGTTCGACGTCGCCTCGATCTTTCTTTCTTTCTTTCTCTCTCTCTCTCTCTCTCTCTAGCTGATCTCTCTTTAACTCTCTGTAGCTAGGTCTGCTATTCCTTTATACTATCATTTAAACCTAGTTATTTGTAGCGAGAGAACTAGCCATGGTCGAGGAGCATAAGCTACCATCAAAATAGCAGCGGCAGCTTATTATATTAACTTCAATTTTTTTTCTTTCTCTCTTTCTGGCCATTAACTACATTATTACATATTAGATTTTTTCCGTGAACGTTGAAAGGACAGTATGGTTAGGAATGTAAATCATATGCAATTCGGGCGTGTGATAAAAAAGTGGAGTTGGCTCTTCAAACAAGTCTTTTTATTTTCCGAAGCTGTTATCATTTTTCCTTTATTTCTGAGGGGAGAACATCTATCTGATAGTAAAGATGTCGCATGAAGGGCTACATGCATTAAGGTCAATAAAGCAAATAAATTGTAAACAAAAAGGGCTCAAGTCCTCGTAATATTATTATTAGTTAAAAATATATAATTTCCTGACATTAATTTCAGTTAATTTTCTTCCTCTCATCTATGTTATTATTTATTGTTGTATATATAATGGAGAATAGCAGCTTGTAGCTCAGTAAAACGTCATGACAGCTCAAGCTGCTTTCCCCCTCGACATTCATTAAATTGTCAGGGTTGCCAGGTTGATTTTCTCTTTCTTTTTTTATAACACGCCCGAATTGCATATGATTTACATTCCTAAGTATGGTATGAATTATAACTTGCCCATAGGCCATAGCCCATGCCCATACCATACTTTTCCACTCACGCCTACTTTACTAAAAGGGTTAATAACTAAAAGTCATATTAATATAATATAAAAAAATAATGGTAAACTGTCTCTAAGATATTCGATATACATGCAGTACAAATTCACTTTCTGTCTGAAAAAAGGTTAACTCATTCTTCAAACTGAGTTCTTCAAGAAACTCTATCAGTTTCTCTCCTTAACAATACCCTTAATTTTTCCTGGGAGACATATAATTCAAAATATATTAATTATAATAATGTAACTCATATTTAATGGAATTTAATAAAAGGAATTCAGTAATAAGTGGATCTATTTATGAAACATAGATATACAAAATTGCTGAGGTTAGCTTATGATGACTGTTTAGGCCAGGGAATTGGTATATTTCCTTGGATGTATCGTAGATATCATTTGATGAGAAAAAATTAGAGGACCAAATATTTGTTTTTTCTTTTGTAATTAATAATGATGATATAATAAACGAACGATTAAGGAATAAGAGATTGTCAGATGTTCAGGAGATGGACAGGAAAATCCATTAATAATAATATTTTTTTTATTATTATAAACTTATGGAGTAATGATGCGACCAATTTCTCGCATTCAATTGATTCTCATCAATCTCATGTAGTAACTCATTCATAACTATATTGTAATTTATACATATTATGTATAAATAATGCATAACGCCGATTCGATCAAACGACAAAATATAAAGAGTCCAAGTGGTTTAACAATAGTATTGAATTCTTGTAATTTGAAATATAAAATAGCCCCTGCATGAATAAACCTTGAGCAGTGGTGGGTAAATACTGCATTATACCTACATAATGTAAGCATGAACAATGCTTAATATATACCTATGTAAGTATTTTAGAAGAAGAAGGTATGTATATACTAAGTAACACAGTCTAAGCAAAAAATGATGCAATGAAGTGATGAAATTTCGTTTGCTCTAAAGGCTGCCTGAGAGAGACTTTTTTTTAAGATGATGAAGGGACGGTTTAGTTAACGTATTATTACGTACATGTAACATGCGTATTGATTGTGTAGGGTTATATATGGAGAGCAAACTGAGAGACGTACTTTTCATTCACTAGTTTATGTAAAAGGGAATTTTTAGCAGAAAGAAAGCTCCGAAGTTTGATGATGATAACATAGCCGCCCTTCAAGAAGGTCACCATAATCGTAGGAATAGTTCGTACAAATTTCTTTTTTCCTCCTCCTTTTCTTTCATTTAAAAGGAACAAAAATTTCATTCGGGTGGATTTCAATCGCACGGAAAGATGATGGGTAATGCAGATAAAGTTCCGATTAGAACTCAACATACATTGAGCCGTGTTGCGGAACAAGGATCTCATCGTGGTAAGGGGATCGCTGTTTACACATCCGGAGGTGATTCTCAGGGAATGAATGCGGCTGTCCGTGCCGTTGTTCGTTTTGGTCTATACCTGGGGTGTGATGTCTATTTCATCAAGGAAGGCTATCAGGGCATGGTGGATGGAGGGGATAACATTGTGAGGTATGTAGGCCTTTTATGGTGCAATCTCCCCTTGACTTGACTTAACTTGTACTTTTCTTTTTTTCATTGAGCATGACATTTTTATACAATTTATACCCATGCAGAAGATATACACTAAGCATATGCACTTTTTTCTTAAAGGGCACACTGGTCTTCGGTCTCTGGAATCATTCATTTGGGAGGAACTGTCATTGGCTCTGCAAGATGCATGGACTTTAAAGAAAGATGGGGACGTCTCAAAGCAGCAGAAAATCTAATAAATAAAGGTATTTCCAATTTAGTTTGCATTGGTGGAGACGGTTCTCTTACTGGAGCCAACAAGTTCAGAGAGGAATGGCCTGGTCTACTTCAAGAACTTATGGAAGAAAAGCGTATCTCAGATGAGCAAAAAGTTCAATTTGCCCATTTAAACATTGTTGGCATGGTTGGTTCCATTGATAATGACTTTTGTGGTACGGACATGACCATTGGTACGGATTCTGCTCTCCATCGCATCGTTGAAGCAGTGGATGCCATCATTCCTACTGCTACTTCTCATCAAAGAACCTTCATTATGGAGGTCATGGGTAGACATTGTGGATATTTAGCCCTAGTCACTGCTATTGTTACTGAAGCTGACTATGTTTTTATTCCTGAATGGCCACCAGAGACCAATTGGTCTGAACAGCTCTGTCGTAAATTAACCCAAGCAAGAGACTCTGGATCACGTCTCAATATCATTATCGTAGCAGAAGGTGCGATAGATCGAGAAGGAAGGCCTATAACACCTGTTGATGTAAAAAAGGTCGTCGTAGACAACTTAAAACAAGATACTCGTATAACTGTTTTGGGACATGTTCAACGTGGTGGTGCGCCTTCAGCATTTGATCGTATTCTTGGATCTCGTATGGGAGCCGAAGCTGTTTTAGCTCTTATGGAAGCTGGTCCTGAAACTGAACCTTGTGTAGTTTCATTGAAAGGGAATATTGCGGTCAGAGTTCCACTCATGGCTTGTGTTCATAAAACTCAAGCAGTTGCTCATGCCATGGCAGAAAAAAATTGGGAAAAGGCTGTGGAACTCCGAGGAAAAAGTTTTAAAGGAAACTTGGAAACTTATTTAAATTTGTCCAAGTATAAACCTAAAAATGTTTCAATTGATGGAAAAGGTAGACACATTGGAGTAATTCATATTGGAGCTCCTGCCTGTGGTCTAAATGCTGCTGTAAGATCCTTTGTAAGAAACTGTATTGCTGATGGAAACATACCCTTCGGAATACATAATGGTATTGAAGGTTTCATTGAAGGTGAAATAGAGGAAATGCATTGGGCAGATGTTACTGGATGGGTTGTTAAAGGAGGTGCCTTGCTTGGCACGAAGAGAACATTGCCTGAGAAAAATTTCAAAAAAATTGCAGAAAATATTAAAAAATATGAACTTTCAGGCTTGTTACTCATTGGTGGGTTTGAGGCGTATCATGCAGCTTTACAATTTGCTCAGAATAGAGAAACATTCTCTGAATTTAAAATCCCAATGGTCGTCCTTCCTGCTACTATTTCGAACAATGTTCCTGGGAGTGATTTCTCATTGGGAGCTGATACTTCTCTCAATGAAATTACCGAAATTTGTGATCGTATTCGTCAATCTGCATCTGGAACTAAAAGAAGAGTTTTTATAGTCGAAACTATGGGTGGATACTGTGGCTATCTTGCAACAATGGCTGGTTTAGCTGGAGGATGTGATGAGGCCTATATTCATGAAGAAAAATTCACTGTTCATGATCTAATCAGAGATTTAGAAACGATGGCTTCCAAAATGGAAAAAGGAAAAATTGAGCGTGGTCTTATTTTGAGAAATGAAAATGCTAGCAAAAATTACTCAACCGATTTTATTTTTAGGTAAGAATATGTTTTATTGATATGACTTTTCCGTTTAACCAATTCTCACGTTCCAGGCTCTATTCTGAAGAAGGCAGAGACTCTTTTTCAGCTAGAATGAATGTTTTGGGACATATGCAACAAGGTGGATATCCAACTCCTTACGATCGTAGCTTCGGTACTAAAATGTCTGCTAAGGCCTACTTTTGGATCGCTGATAAAGTAAATGATACTCCTACGAAAAGCCCTGAATCCATCGTTCTCTTGGGACTTCGTGATCAGTCCTATAAGTTCCAGCCTGTTCTAGAGTTGGTTGAAGAAACTAAATTTGATACACGCACATGGTTCCGTCAATGGTGGATGAGACCACGGGCCATCATGAAAATTCTAGCTAGGCATCAATCAACCTATGAAGTCGAAGGCTTAGATGTAGATATTACAGAGGGGGAAAATGAGCTTTAACTCAAAAATAGTATTACTCAGGTCAATAAAATTTAATTCAATTCTCTAATTTTGATTTACTACATGCATATTTATTAATTAATTCATGTTTCATACATTCATTGTTCTATTTGTTATGTAAATCACTCATATATATATACATATATTCAATATTGTACTCAATTCTTTGATTAAAATTTGAATTCAATAATGATTCCAATTAAATAATAAGTTAATATTCAAAGGGTAAAAAAATCAACCAAAATATATGTTGTGCACGAGTGTACGATATTATGTACTTGTGATGGAAATGGTGTAATGATTGAAATCCCAGGATGTTAAATATAACATCATGGATGTAGTTTTTACCTTTTTAAAATTAAAATTACTAAATGATATGTATTCTCTGGCATATTATAAAGTATATAAAGTGTCCACAGGTTTATTAATAATCAAAATGAAACGATAACATAATGTAACAGATAGTTTTTTTATCATATGCCTAATGTAATCAAATGTCATATTGAGACGTTCATCTAGCAACTTGTACAATTAACTTATAATAATAAAAGTTACAACTTGTACAAAATCCTAACTCGTACACATAGAATATAATTGTAACATTATAATATAATGCAAAGAACTTAACAGGTATATTGTATTTCTACATAAAGCGCCCCCTTTGAACTCCCGCTCCTACTGTTGCTGGGCTTTGCTGCTTATGAATTTCAAAATGGCGTACTATAAAGCCGCATATCGTGAAACCTCGCAACTTAAATTGCATAGAATACTCATTTTGGATCAATCTGGACTTATGTCACTTGATGAAACGAATATAATTGTCAAAAAATTGGAATCCACTCTTTTACTAGGTTTGTCCACTAATTAATTATTGCTAAAGTATCTTAATTTTGATAAATTAATTGTGCATATTGATTAGCTACTGGGCTGAAAGGCCCTTCAAGGATTGAGTCTTTTACTCTTGGGATTTATCGACCTTCAAATGAGTTTCATTTGGTTCTTCAACAAACACAATTACGTCTGGGTAGGTATACAAATATATTCCTGATCATAAGTACTGTCATAGATGCATAATAATGAAAGAATAAATAGTACTAATTTCCCTTCATTAAAAAAACAGGGGCCTACAGTGTCATTAAAAATGCTTTGCATGGGGCTGACTTGTCTCGATGTTCTAAATCTAGACCAAAGCGGAATAAATGGTTTGGTATTTTTTCTGAGCTGTATTCAGTAATGATTGAAACAGATCTCTATCATTTAACTATAATATCCGAGGATGATTACTCACTCATGTTTCTTGAATTTTCAAAAATATGGAAATCTAAACAATTTACTGGGATAGCTGTTCTTCGTACACCCGGTTCTGCTAGTCTAGATACAAAAAATAACTTTGAGTGTGAAATATGGGATGAGATTTTCATACAACGCTATGAAGAATTAGATAATGTCTTTAAAGCATGGCTTTTAGATCCTTCACCTGTTCAAGATGTAATATTTAAATATAGTAAAACTACGTGAACAAATAATTATTAAGTATTCATATTTTACTTTAGGAACAAGTTCGAATCCGATTACCCTCATCTATTTTTAATAAAGATGGTGACTTAGTTATTTTATGTGATGTATACACTCGATACATCAATCCTCTAAAATTTCCGACACAAATATCCTCCTCCCTTCTTTTGCAAGCTGAATCCACGACTTTTTCCATGGGATCAATGCCAAGAGTCAATAAGATACCCATTTACAACATTAAAATAGTTCGGAGAATACCGATTCAAGGTCTCTGTCAAAGCCTAGTTTTTGACATATCAGGAGCTACTTTAAAACCAACAAGTTCATTTAAGCTCGAGGGCATCGCACAAAACATAGAGCGTTTTAAATGTTTGGCAAAGTTGGCACGTAACAAAAATGAAGTCTATATGGCTGAGAGTGACAAAGATGGAATTTTTGTTTTAATTCCAGGACCGGAAGATGAGACTTTTTTGATTAAATCCCTTGTAACAAGGGCTCTACTTTTGCCCATTCCATTAATATCTCTTTCCATGGATGAAAGTGTAGATACAAGCGAAGTTGAGATAGAGATAGAAGCCTCTTTTGACCAAATAAAACGAAGTGAATACTATGACCCCTATGAGGAAAATACAAATCTAATGGAGTCACTAGAATGTTATTTATTGAAAAAGAAATAGATACAAATCAAATTGCAAAACAAGATCTATTTAGAAGAACCTCTTCGTTCATATATTTGAATATATGCTTCAGATAAAGGCAAAATCTCTGGGAGAATTTTATCCACATGAAGATCTTGCATTTCAAACCATTTTCCAGAACCTTTAAACAAAAAAATATATATACATAAAAAAACGACAAATGCATATATTAATACGATTCACTAGCACCAAGCATGCCTTTACCTTTATGAAGAATATGGACCTTATAAGTTCCATCCTTGGGATCTCCATCATGAACAATATTTGCTAAAAGATCATAGGTTCCATCTCCTACAGAGATTTTTTCCTTGAGTTCTGGGGCCAATAAGTCACCAAACTCTATTGACTTTATGGGGAAATTAACAATGGTATGATTTTTTTCGACATAGAATGTGTTTTTTGTAAATCTCTTGATATAGAGTATCACAAATGGAGGAAGTCGAGTGATTTCAAACTTTTTCAAAAAATTATCTTTGTAGGTTTTGTACTCCATTTCTCGTTCACCATTGAACTTGGTGAGGATATTATAGAGTGATACTTGTGGAATAATATTTTCATAGTTTTCATCTCGAAATAGGGGCATTGGAGGTAGTTCTGTAGTCAAATATAAAAATGGGGACTCCACAGTCTTCCATTGATACTCAGAGTCGTCTTCATTCTCATCTGAGTAAGTACTCATACCCTCTGGCTTTCCAGAGTCCGCTGCTTTTATTTTACGAGTATGAATTCTCATTCCCCCAAGAAATGTGTTATATATGATTGAAGAATTGGGCTTTTTAGTTCCACCCAGGGCCATGTGGAGTGCATTTAAGAGCCAAGAAATAAATGATATGGAGTCCCCTTGCTCTGTAAACTGAAAAGTCTTTTTAGAAGCTAAACTCACAGCCTGGAGCATTTCATGAGGAGACACATGAGCTTTGAAATTCTTAGGATTCCATAATTTGCGAATGAGCTCTCCAAACCTTTGAACAAGAATGAAACTAATGTCACCTGGAGGCCTACGTATGTTTTTGTAATTATTTTCCTCGAGGAAATAGTTTCGAATGGGAGTTACATGACTCAGAGCTTGAATGACGACATTACAGAAATCATTTGCTTTCATATTATTCAAACCTGCAAGTATACAAGATATGACAACCAGGTGCATTTTTGTATGAAAAGAAAACCCATACCAACGATTCCCGGGATATACATGGATCCACAATATGCTCTAACTTCTTTGGAAGAAGTTTCAAGCCTCTTAATTAATTCTGGGCTAAAAATAGGATTCAGAACGTAAATGATATCTGCAAGACTGGAATCAATGATCTCATAATTGTCCGGTAGACAATAAAACTTCTTCGTTTCGAGATTTAAATAGACTCGATGTCTTCCATCGGAGACACTATGGACATAAGCATGAGTATTTCGACCCCTTCCTAAGTAAAAAGATACATGAGTAGTAAAGAGTTCAAATACCAAAATTGTTAATGAAACAAAAAACTCTTGCCTTGAAAGTATTTTCCACAAACAAGACACGCATACACATTAATACGACTCAAGCTCACGGAGCAAAGCTTCTCAAAGTCAAAATCCAATACATGTCGATCAATGGTATCCAAATATGGACATTCTCGTGAGGGCTTGACTCCACTCTCAATTTTAATCCGTTTAGTGTCAACTTCTTCCTTTATTCTAATCGATAGGGAATCTTGGAGAGAGCCCTTATTCTCATCAGGATGGTTCAATTCTCTTTTTACTCCATTTTCCATCATGATCATCAGCTATCCACCAGAACAAATCCACAAGAGCCGTATATATATTAATAATTTATAAACAATAATAATGATATAAATATTTAAGATAATAATGTAAACAAAAGAATTGTGACGTCATATTTTTTAGCCGCATTCATATACCTATGACGAGTTAACGCATATCATATATACATGTATATATTATATAAATTTGATAGTAATAGAATTTATTCATAGTCAGGCCATTCATGTCATGATTTTTTCTTCATACTTGGGTTAATTGACCGACATATGATATATCTTGGCCTATTTAATCGGCTAACCATATAATATATTAGATTAGAATTTTGATTTAATTCTAAATTCAGCCATTGAAAAGTCGATATGGTCACCCTGCAATTTTTCAAAGTTGATTTATGAGTTATGACCCTAAATAGTATTCTTTCAGTCAATCGATCAATGTACATAATTTTTATCATTTTTAAAAAAACTAATGACAGTTATCAATTTATTGGCTAAGGACTAGAAATTTGCATGAAATCCTAGTGCCATGAATACATAAAATAGATCAATCAACAAATTAAAAATTACATGCGGTATGCAATGACGTTGTATTTTATTTTGAATCCCTTCCCTTGAAATCAGAGTGGCAAAACATAAGTATTGCTACTTAATATTGATAATCGTAGGCATTAATTACTGCGATTATTAATATTTAGGAAAACTGGAATTATTAACTTATTTTAAGAACAATAGGGCTTGAAGTTGATACTGAGTCCCTTCCGATCTCAAAACCAAGAAAACGATATTTTACATTTACATACAATTTTCTAATGTTTTTTTTTTTTTTTTTTTGTCAGAAATACTGTCCTGGCTTAAAAGTTCACTTTAAGAATAATCATTTACTGCCTTTTGTGTATTATATGTAGATGATTCATCTACATATAATCATACATTGATATTATTTTTGGAAAGTACTGTCATGGTCTTTATTTTGTAAAATTTTACATTAAATATGATTAATTATTTCATCAATCTGAGACCTTTATTGGATCACACAGATTTCATACAGCACATACTATGTTAGAACTATCCTTCACTCTTATCATTTCGCTCCACTCTAATGAGGCTTACAGGCAATGTACAGACTCTGTATTGTGTATTTTTGTTGCAACTTTTCAATCACTCTTTCAACGTGGACTCTCAGTAAATTAGGTAGTCCCGTAAAAAATTTCATTTTTCTGTCATAAAATTGAGAAGGATCGAGACTACAATGTCTTCTATCACTTTCTAACTTTTTAATCCTATCTCTCAGTGATTGACGCTCAACATTTAAAATGTTTATGTAACTTGTGCATTTCATCCGTTTATACCTCAGTGCCTGTGCGATCAGTGATTCATCAGCTCTTTGATGAGGATCATATCATCGACAACTCTAGTATTATAGATACTTCACATAAGTACAATTTTCTATATCATATGACATGATATGGAATATCTTTGATTCGTTGGCTTTTTCAATGTGAATTCGCTAGGTATTTTATCTCTATAGATTAAAGATGAAGAAAAGTCAATATCTACTCTATGGATGAGAACTTTCTGTCTTCTACCACAGGATACTCAAGCTTCTAACATTCTATGCTTCTACATACAAAATATATTATATTTTTATCATGATAAATTATATGTAGGGTGGCCCATCATGGAGATAAAGGAACATATTCATAGACATGAACTAATATTAACTGATTTTAAACTTCTTGTGAATTCTAAATAAGTGGGATTAGACTGTTAGACTGTACAACATCATACAGAATTTAATTAAAGAGTAGGAGATAAAAATTATATTATGAAGGTATTAAGTTTAAGTTATAATTAGTACGAACACAATGTCCTCAATATAGTAATAATTAATTAACAATAGTACTAGTGAGTATTGTCGATAAGAGAACCCTATTCTTTAATTATAACTTAATTATTAATAATAATATTTACTAGAGTGTACATATTATTCAAAATAGTAACGAATTGAGTCGATTTATTACTATTAACATAATATAAAAATTCTATTTTATATAGTCCTAATCGGGCGAGCGGCTAAATTTTTTTGACGATCTGAAGAAAAAAAGAAAAGAAAAACAGCCGTATATATATAAAAGATATGACGAATACGGACATTTGTATAATAACATTATTTCGGATGCTTCCTTGGCCATCCATGCTCTTTATTCCACGACTCACGTCAAGATCATGAAGATTTGTAATCACCTAAATGAGGATCGTATCATCGACAACTCTAGTATTATAGATACTTCACATAAGTACAATTTTCTATATCATATGACATGATATGGAATATCTTTGATTCGTTGGCTTTTTCAATGTGAATTCGCTAGGAATGAGCCTACATCTTTAATTCGTGAGTTTCTAATTAAAATTTACAGTCGCTCTTTTTCACTTATTTATTTCTTACAACTCTTAATGGTTCCATCTATTCTATATTATTATTATACCTATGTTGTATTATTTTCTAAACCCTTAACAAAATTAATACGTTTAAGAAAATGATTACTCAAACCTGGATCGTCCCTTTGTTTGTAATAATCTCCTAACTAATTGTATTTTTCCACTCATCTTATTCCAGGGATGTATAAGGGTATGTCGTTTTGAAGAATCTCCACTCTGTGGGTCAAATTCCATAGGCTTTTGGATATGGAAAGACGTACTAAGGTATCGAATAATTATATTATGCTATACTTTTAAATGAAACTGCTCTAATGGTTTCACTAGGAAGGAAGCAGAGTCGTACATTCTTTAACACAATAGCTTAAAAATTCTTGCTTGTATAAGAATTAAAGGAAAGGACCAAGTGGCATTATATGAGGACATCAGGATTTGCTTTACAACAAATGATATTATTCTGCATCACTCAAACAAGTGAACGGGCTTTACGATTTTTTTTTGCTATAATAGCAGTTCAAAGTGTTTTCATCTGTAAAAGTAGACACTTACGTCTTCTAAAATTGAAAACTGCATTTTAATGTTTACATTTTCTGCATTTTCCACCTTTTATTTGAAAAAGATGTTTTTACTCATTCTTTTATAAGTGAAACGGAATCTATAGTTAATTAGTTCATCTTTTCCAATCGTGACAAGTTTGGAAGTGGTGGGCCTATATAAGTAAGTATTGTAACTTGTTGGATGTACTGGAGCTGCTGTGGTGCTGCCAAGATTTATTGGAGGAGTTGCTGATTTAAAATTGAGCGGAAATAGTGTAGATGTCGCTACTTTGAATGAATCAATAATTCAAAATGGCGTCCTCTGTATGTACTTCCGGTGTGATTATGACGCACATAGGAGAAAGAAAGAGCAATTAAAAGGCGAAAATAAAGGGGGGAAAATGGATTACCGGATGGGCGATGCTGTGGAGGTGGTCGACGGTGAGGCGTGTTGGAGTGCCAAGGTCCTTGAGATTCAGGATAAGTCTGCTCTCGTCCATTTTCTTAAATTTAATGCCCGCCATGACGAGTGGATTCCTTTGGAACGGATACGACGGAAAGAGGAGTATCCAACGGGATCATCGGAGCAAAAAGAATTTAAAGTCGGTGAACGAGTCATGGCGCCTTGGAAATATGGTCGTAAATACCCTGGTGTCGTTATTGAGCGTCAAACCAATGGATACAAAGTGAAGTTTTATGACGGAGTCACGGTGTCCGTCAAACCTTCTACCATGAGGTATCTTCGGAAGGAGGAAATCCCGTCTGAGGAAGAGGACGATGATGAAGAGGAGTCCCACACACCCTCTTCAGGTCGAAGAGAGAGGAAAACTAAATTCAATATTAAGGATCTTCTTAGTGTGCGACGTCGTCGCTCTCGTAAATCCTCGGGTGTGAACGATGAATCTTTTGCAGGTGATGAGGGAGATTCTTCTCTTCTTGATGAGGATAACGTTGACGACGAAATTTCCTTCAAAATAAAAAGTAAACCATTGGTCAAAAAAGGCGCCAAAGAGCCAGAAGAAACTAAGTCTGCCAATGTTAATAATTTTAAGTCTTCAAAAGAGACTCTGTCGGAAGAGCAAAAAGTAAAGAAACCTCCTAAAAAGGTAGAGTCCTGTGAGGAGAAACATAAAAAATTGGACTCAAAAGCATTTAATAAACTCTCAAGAAAATCCCTCAAATCTTTCAATAAATCTTCTAAATTCCTCAAGAAACAAGCAGTGCCTAGTTCTGTCAAAAAAGAAACCAAAAACACAACTCATTCTTCGTCGACATCATCATCTAAAAATAACAAGTCTCCCTCTTCCTCCTCACTGTCTTCTAAATCTAAAGAAGATTTAATCTCCTCCAAAAACACAAGGAAGAACTTACGTAAACCCGAAAATTCTCTTAGGTCGTCCAAATCATCTGAGAACCCTAAAAAAGATTATGTGCCTAAAAGAAATAGTAAACTGAGCCTACGGAAAAATGACGATAAATCCCACAAGGGTAGTGCTAAGACTTCTTCGTTCACAAAGAAGGTCAACGACTCTGAAAAAGAAAATTCAAAGAACTCACAGTGTAAAAAAAATGAGTCTAAAACTTCTTCAGGATCAAGCAAGGACTCCACCTTCAATTCATCTATACAAGTAGTAAAAAAAGATAATAAAAATGTGAAAGAGGAATCGGAGAGTAAAAAGGGCTGTAAAAGAGATGGAATGCCAGCCTCGGAGTTAAAAGACAAAGGCATTAGTAATAATGATTCGACTAAAGATGAATATCCACCTGATGAAAAAAATCGGAGTATTAAAGATAAACAAGAGAAAAATTTGGAAAAAGTTTCTGATTCAAATCAAAAAGACAATACTGAGATCATTTGCTCTGTTAAAAATTCTACCGGAAAAGAGTCAAAAATGCTTGATAATTCGAAAAAAACACCTATAGAGGACTCTAAAAATGTTGAATCAAAAAGCTTAGATAAAAAAGAAGGAAACAAAAAAATAAATGGTAGTACGCCCGTTATAAAAGCAAGAATCACAGAGCCACTTCTCAAAGAAGGGCCACCTATTGCTTTAGTGACTGGTAAAAGAGAGAGAAAGCGAAAAAAGTTTTGGGACGAAGAGGACGAATCCCTTTCTTACGCACCTCCATCCAAGTCATCTAAAAAATCAGGAGAAATATCTAATCGTCGCTTGTCTTCGTCCTACAACCCTTCTGTAGGTGTTACAGAAAATGAAACTGGAAAAAATGTGAATAAATCCAGTTCAAGTAGTCGAGCTATTAAAGGAAAGTTCAAGACTGAAGCGGATGTGAGGGGAGGAAATGGGAAAAAGCTGGAGTACCTTTTATTCGATATGAATCTAGAACCCAATTTAATCGCAAAACAGATGATAGAAGGCTACAATATCCCCGGTCCTGGTGAACCTATACCAGTGGATTCTTCTAATCTGCCTGATGGTTGGGAGAAAAGAGTTATACAGAGAGGACTAGGTGTGACAAGAGGAAAGTGGGATGTATTCATACAGAATGCCGCTGGAAAATCCTTTCGTTCCAAGACTGAGTTACAAAAACATTTCGACGAAAATCATCTTAATTACTCCATCGATTCTTTCGACTTTTCTCTTGATGACAACCTGAAACGCTTACGTCAAATTTGGAAACAGTACGTCATAAAACCAAATTTAAAGCCTGGTGAAAAACTGTCCTCGCCCGTTCCAGCTAAATTTAGCCGAAAAGCATTAAATGCAAAGCATTTAAAGGATTCGTCTGTACTTTCTTCTTTAAATGCAGCTAATCTACCTTCTTACTTACCGAGAGTTCAAAGTTCATCTACAAACAGCAAAATCAAAGACAATGATGAACTGTCAAATATAAATAGTCGTATTCCTAGTCCGTCTTGTCATGACTCCGTGCACCAGAATTCCCTCATGGATACTTCTTTGTCTCCTGGAGTCATGTCCGAAACAGGACAAGGACTGCGTTGCAAAATTAATAACTGCGGAAAACTATTTCGAAACGATAAACTCCTTCTTATGCACGTCAAACACTACCACCCTGAGTTTAGGGATAGCTTCCCCCCCATTTCGTGTGTACCGTCTACCGATGGAATCGACGAGGATGAAGCATTTTCTCCTGCGCTTGGAGGTAAACGTAAGTCAGATGCTTCTTCTTTTCCTGTTTCCGCTCCTCCTGAAAAGAAACTAAAAACGCTTTTGCCCGAAGTGGATAGAAGAAAAACTTTATCTTCTAACCATGATTCGATTAATTTGAGTTCCGGTCGAAAACGAAATGATAGTTCCTTGTCTGTAGGCAGCGGATGCACAACTGATGGTGAAAGAGCAGTCTCTCCCTCTCAACCAAAATATAAATCTAATCAACGAAAACAATTTCAGCTCCTCAACAACAAGAAGTGCACATTTTCAACAGAAGAAGATGGAAGATGCCAAGATGATTCAAATTCTGAGATGGATGCCTCAACCACGTCAGCGGACCATTTGACAAGCGAAGAAGTTGTTAATTGCTCATGTCGCCGATTGGAAGAAGATGGACTAATGATTCAGTGTGATTTGTGTCTTTGTTGGCAGCATGGTGCATGCTTGGGTATTTTTGATGAGGATCAAGTACCTGAGAAACATGTTTGTTCTATTTGTAAAAACCCTCCTGGGAGTCGTCATCCCGCCTCTCGAACTCAAATTGATCAAGATTTACTTAAAGAAGGCAAATTTGCTAGCATCCCTACAACATCTTCATCTCTACCATCTAACGACGAGTCAAGATGTTTAACTTCTAAACAAGATGCATTTCGTAAACTATCTGACTTGATGGCAGATCTGATAGGCTTAAGTAAAATCCTGCATTCCCTCCGCATCAAAATATCTGTTGCCAGTCAGAAAAATAGTAGCAAGGTTTTCATGTGGAGTTCGACATGGATTCGACCACATCAACCACCCTCTAAATCTCAAAAGGAGGAGAAGGAGATACAGAAAAACAAATCTGGTGAAATGGTTGAAGATTCGAGTTCTAATCAAGAGAATATGATAATAGTGGAGGAGTCCTTTAGGCATCCCAACGCCATTGTGAATGATAGTGATTCACTTGTAATAGGTGAGAGTGAGCTTAATGGATTTAAGGAAGAATTAGGTGATGCTATAGATCCCTCTATGATCCCGTCGGTCAGTGAAGTTCAGGAATTGCTACCAAGTATCATCGAAGCTGAAGGATTACTTCAGGGCTCTCAAGAAGTTGATTTTGTAACTGATCAACCACCTCCTATTATGCCTACCATTATACCAGAACCTAAACGTATAGATAAGGACGAGTCTCGGATTAACTTAATTCAGCACATCGACGATGTGCAATGTGAAGTAGAAGAGCGGTTGAATATCTTGGAACAGAATTTGGTTCGACTAGAAAAAGATGATGAAAACTCAGAGTCCACTATCGATGATGCAGTTAACGCAGATTGTGCGAAAACAAAGGCCATAATTCAGATGCTGCTTTTGGATTTATCCACGGGTAAAACTATGCTAGGCTCTATTTAAAACAACAACTTCATTTATATTTGGAGGGGGATCGTTCTTGCACTTTTTATTATCGCGGGAGTGAAGCGAATTAATAAAAAGTAATCACCATCTACTGAAACACAACTATGTCGTCAGATATTCTAATTATTATAATTACTACTGTTATCGTCATTGTATTGTATACATTTACTATCGTTTCACATAATACACCTGTTTTAAAAACCAATTTTACTTCTACAATCGTGTTTTATTCGAAAATAAGCTTTTGTTTAGTCAATTCAATTTACTTCATTCAGGACGACTAATGCTCACTCATGGATAATTAATTTATGTTGCTCTTGATTCGATTTTGTAATCCTTCTCTGTATGCATCGTCATTGATGTGAATCAAGGGTACGCACGGTCCTTAAGCGCCACTTACTGTCTTTATTACAAATAACATAAATAATTTCAAAAAGATGAATTCAGTTTCAGTTTAGTCAGCTCTAGCTCTCCTTTTTCATTTTTCTTAGTAAATCCATTATCTAAAAAGAATTCCCTCTTGACTTGAGCAAAGAGAACATCCGTCACAAGGAATATTTGTGCCGTTCCAAATACAAGATTGATAGCAAAGAAGTAGTTGGCATTTGCAGATCCATTGTAGATCCAGAGTTGGAATAGAATGGGACCAAGGACTGTTGTGACCAAAAGCATATTGGTGACAAAGAATGTTTGTTTCATGAAAGGAACCAAATGTAGGGAGGCTGAGAGGAGTGAAAGATAGAATCCCACGTCACCATAGGAGGGATATGACTTGAAAATACTGATGAGAGATAGGAGGGTAAGGCTTAAGAGATAGGGCTCCTTTCTCAGCTTAATAGAGAGAGGTATCAAGTAAATAAATACATTGACTTGGAACGTACAAATGAAGAATAGCCGAAAATGTTCAAACATCTCTGTGAAGAAATACCAAAAGAGACCCATGTTTGGCGTCAGCTCTGGAACTGTTAGAATAAAACCATATACAGAATGAATGAAATTGGGCCCTGAGACATGGTAGGACCAAAGGAGTAAGCCTGTTAGAAAGCAGAGAAAAGTGATGCCGGTTTTGATGAATTCTTTGAGAGTCGATGCAGATGACGATGACAGACTAAAAACAAAAGGAACAAGGAGCATGATGGTGTAGAGGTTTAAGTAGGTAGATATAGCAAGGAAGAAAGTCCCAATGAGTCTTTGTTTTTTGGACATGGAGAGAAGAACAATGGAGAGGATGAGGTTGTGAAATGTCGTTGTCGTTTTGGCAACACAGTTGGCTATGATATAAGGGTTGCAAAGAAATCCCATCACCGTGTATCTATAAGAGGAATACAATAATTAATTATGTTAGTAAATGCCCATAGCTTCGCTACTTGCTTTGGAACATGCTGAAGATAAGAGGGACTGATGGCAATTTCCTTTGCTTCTTCATGGATCTTTTTGGACCTCTCACAATTTAAAAGATCAGTAACTACGGCTTTCGCATTAACTTGCAGAATGAGTGCCGTTCCAACGTCCATCAAAATGTACAACAACTCCAAATACTTTGGGGCTCTCTCTTGAAGAAACAAATAGGAGCGTAATATCAGGGGAGTCTCATGAACGATGACACCAGAGTAGGGATCATAGCCCATTTTACTCATCATCACCCCTTCAACAAGTCTTTTATGAGAGTTGAGGGGTGTAGAGAGCTCGACACGATCACTTAGATCTGGACCCAAGAACCAAAGACCCACTCTGAGCAATACTCCGAGAACATACAAGGGAACGAGTCTTATAAAGGAATCACCTTGACCACTCATTTTATTTTTGGATTTTAATTTGACTGTTGATATATATATATATATCGATATGAGATACCAATGATACTTAATAATAGAGTAATTATTAATTTACACCATGAATATGAGACTGAGCTGGGATTATGGGCTAAACTAATATGTATATATATATATATGAGCGACGGGAATGCGATAATAAATAAGAACTAGCTAACAAATCAAAGAACTCACGCAACTTCATACTCACTCACCCAACCAATTAATTATATTATTATTTATTAGTCTGCAGGTAACACAGTAAAATATAAATAATATTTTTAATATTATCTAAAAACCTTCTACTATAAACTATTATATTCTTTTTCTTTCTGCATAACGCCAATTAATAATAATTAATTAATTATTAATATCCATGACGTTTCATATCATTTTATTTAAAAAATAGCATAACTTTAAAATATATGTAAATAATACTGATACAAAAATTGTACTCAATAAAAACTAATAATACAAATTACATAATTACTAGTTGACATCCTCACAGTCATCATTAAAAATATTTTTAAGATCTTTTATAGTAATCAAATTTTCCTCTGTGGAATGGCTTCCCTGTTCAGCTTCATTTCGTTGATAGGAACTGAAAAAATCAAATGAATATAATTTAACTTTATTTAATAGAGGGATCCTTACCCTAATATTTTATACATTCGTTCTTCAACAGTACTGCGTATGAGGAAACGATGAACAACGGTTGGCTTAGTTTGTCCGATACGATGAACTCTACCAATGGCTTGTAGCTCCTGAGCAGGGTTAAGAATGGGTTCGACTAAAAATACATGGCTTGCCTCAATTAAATTGAGGCCATTCGCGCCACTGGAAATGGGTAGTAAAAGAACTTTGACGTCCTCCCTATTCTGCAAAAAATATTGATTAATCAAGGATGATTTAGTATATGTACATACAATTAAAGTAACATATAAAATAATAATCATAACTAGAGAACGTCTTTACTTTTTTTGTGCTAAAATAACCCTTGCTCCCCCCAAAACTAAATTAAAACTTTGAGTTTAATAATAATTCCATGAGTCTCATCTCTAATTGTAAGTAAGTTATATCATCATTAATTCCATTAACATGAATTATTAATATTCAAATTTATATTTAATGTACATATTTTTATCAATGATGATACAAAAAGTAAATCCTACTTTAAATTTGAGTAAATTCCGCTTAAATTTTCCATGTGAATGCAGAGCTGCATACGTAATTTCATTCTCAAGAAGTGCAACACCAATAATATCCAATAAATCCTTCCATGTAGAAAAAATAAGGGTTTTGGCATCCGGATCATTCTTTTGAATGACAAGAAGGGTTTTAACAATGGATTCAATTTTTGTGGATAGACTACCCTTTATGTTTTCTACAGCTTTTTGATCCATATTATTAAACTCTGAGGATTCCTCCTTTCTGCAAAATAAGCATAAATAATTAATAATATGAGAATAAGAGAGACTTACACTGTGTTGACATAGGATATTTCGGAATGAAAAGTCATGCTTCTACACATGGGACACTGTAGGGATCGACGGTTTAAACAGGAATATTCACTCATCAAAGTTCGAATACATTCCACACAATAACTATGCCCACACTAGTAGGAATATTAAAGAGTAAGGGAAAAGATGCGTAATAAATACAATACAAAGAACAACTCACTTGCAAAACACTCCATTGTCGTCCCAATTCTTTTTGACAAATGGGACAAGGATCCGGGTTTTCTCCGTCATTTTCTTTAAAATCAGTCTTTTTAAGATTTTCCAAATACAATAACTGTCCATACTTTTTTTTAAACTCATTTATAGCGATTGTTTTCTCAGAGGTAAGCTTCAGCTTTTGCAAAGGGATTTCATGCTTCTCAATTATGTAAATCGTTTCAAATTTATCTTTTTCCCTCGTTGACAAATCTGTTGAGGGATTGGATGAGTTTGAAAGCTTCCCTTTTAATGAAAGACTGGGGATAATATCTGGCTCATCATCGTATCTAATGAAATAAAAAAACACAATAATGAACCTCTTGATTAAAACAAAACAAAAGGTTAATTACTTCAAACGGAGACGCATGACACACATGTTAAGCTCATCTATGGCTGCAACCATATCATGCACTTGTCTCCATAGAATACGAATCAGTTTAAATTCCTTCTTTGTTGCCTCAATGAGAGAAAGATGTTTACTACCTTCTTCATTAGATATAGAAACAGGGGATTTATTCGTTCTCAAGTACTTTAATATAGCTCGAATCAAGTGCTCAGTTTCTGATTCTGCCCAATTTCCAATTCTCTGTTTATCTAGCAAATATACTCCAGCTTCTTCTAATTTCTTACTATCTTCCAGTGATAGAGATGAACGATTCACTTGCTTAGTCTTTAAATCTCCTTTCACAAAATGAAAAATCGATTTTTCATAAGCTTCAATATCATCATGAATTGAACACAGCTCACATTTGTTCTTATTTTTACGATTAAGAGCTGAAGTTCGTAAGTGACAATCCACTGCATTATTTACAAAAGATTCGAGTGGGGAATCTTTGAGCAACTTCATTCCTTTGAGTACTTGTTTTCTACAATTGTCTGAATCCGTGATCCCACTTGCAACTTTATACATTATGATACGTGAATTCGAGTATTTTTCAGATATCTCCTTAAATTCTCTGTCATTAACAACATCATAAAACTGTGCCATTTCATCCTTTACTAATTTTAAAAGAGAGTTTTCTTCTGAGGTTGAGGAAATGGAGTTGATAACTCTTACGTACCAAGGCTCAGATGAAGAAAAGGATGTTTCACTAAGTAAATTCTCAACTACAAATAATTTCAATTATATTACATAGAAACTGATAGTCCACAAAAACATGTACATAATATAAATGAACAATTTTTTAAGCAGATACCTTTAATAGATGCAGGTGAGAGAGCTCCTTCAGCTACTGATACAGCGTTGATGTATTTCGATAAATACTTATTTTTTAGTTTTTTGGACTCGTCCATCAGTGAATCATCTCTTAGTGTTGGTGGAATTCCATCATGTTTTGCATCTAGTATCTCTGATAAATTTGAAACTGTGTGAAGTAATTGAAGAGTATCAGTTTTGATTTTCTCCTCATATTCAACAACAAGACTATCAAAGCACATATTAAGAATTAAATCATTTTCATAATGTTTAGAGGCAAAATATATTACCGAAGTACTTCTCTATACACCTCCACTGCCTCTTTCCATTCCTCATTAATAATATGAAGACCTGCAAGACCATTAAGGGAGGAAATATGAGCTCTATGACTTTCCTCACACTCGACTGTGTTTTTTTTAAGCATTTGGTTCAAGAGTTCCTCCATTGTTATCGAAGACTTTTGAAGAGAAAGAAATTCACCCTTGACTACTTGTGGATGACAGCAACTCTGTCTCAGCTTAAGCATGGGCCTAAGCATTGAACCTATAGTGTTGCGATCTAACTCTGAAAGCTTCAAATTGTGATTTGGTAGACGACGAATCTTGGATACAATTTCTTTAGATGAATCAACATGCTGTCGTCTGAAAAGTCAAGTAGTTATTAATTACATATATACATATATATATATAAACAAAAAACTAAATAATATCCTTTTTTTTTACCGATAAAAGTGCTCCTCAATCGGTGAAAAACTGAGCCAATGAATTTGTTCAGTTTGAGAGGGAATACTAATTTGATTTAAAATATCTCTTTTTGCAGTTCTCCACATAACTAAACCAAGAAGATTTTCTAGTTTTTTAATATCCCTTTTGCAGAATGGATCATAAACCAGTGTTTTCCACCAAAAATTGACGGAATAAGGATCATAGTTCAAAAACAAAAATAGTCCATACAAATCATTTACTGATTTCCCTACAAATATTTCATTAAATGTACACATAATATGTTAATATATAATGTAGGAGATCCTCCTAATAGATTGCTCCATACCTATGGGTGTTCCAGTCACACACCACTTATTAACTGAAGTTAATCTAAGAGCCATTTGTGCTGTTTTAGTAATCGTTGTTCCTTCAATCATTTGAGCTTCATCTAAACATACTCTCCACCAGTCCACAGCTGTTAATGGAGCTGGAATGGCCATAAAGCGCTTTGGATTTCTAAATTTTCTTCCATCAGATGAATTTGAATGAGGAAGATCAACATGATCAGTCTCTGAGTTGAGAACAGAATATGTTGTCACGACAACATCATAACTACCCAATTCTCGGGGTTGAATATATCCTGATGCCTTCGTACCTTTGTAGTAGAGAATTTTCAAACCTTTTTCAGTCACATGTTTTTGAATTTCTTCAATCCATTGATAGGAAATGGAGTCCGGACTCACAATCAAAGTTGCCTTACTTGGTACAGGCTTGGATTCTGCCCAACAGTGGGGACATTTGTACTCACCCCTATATGGATTTCTTAGATTATACTTGACACATTCTGCATGTTGGCGAATAGTACAAATCGAGCATTGAACACGAGTGAGATCATCTTCATCTTCATCTGCACCGCAAATACACTCAAAAAAATCCTTTTGATGTACTTTTGTGTCAAAGTAAGAGCCCTTCCAACGCTTCTTGGCAACTTTACAGGATTCATCCTCGACCATGCTCATTTCTTTTTTTTTTTTTTACGAAGTAGAAAATATAAATAAATAAATAATTATAATAGAGCATTTATAAAATCGCTTACCCTTCAACTGCAGCTCATACATAGCTTTGAGTTTATTATAAACTGTGGATTGCTTAGTTGATTTCAACTTTATTTGCGTCGAGTCCTCTCCACGAACATTAAAACAAAAGGAGCCACTAGCACCTCCATTTGTAGAGAGAAGTGTTCCATTTTTTACAAAGTCCGTTAATATCTTATTGATTTTTTTATTTATGGCGGCTCCACACTTGTTGTAATCTTGTTCCATGGTTTTTTTAATGACACGTCCACTGACGAGAGAATCATAGTCTCCTTTTGACAGTTTGATCAAACATGATAGTATGAGATCAGAGAGAGATGATTTGTTTGTTACTTTTTTTGATTTAATAAGCTTTAAAGGATCAAAATCAAGGGGCGTGCTCTTGATTGTCTTTCGAGACTCTTTTACCGTTGTGGTAGAAGTAGATGCTTTTGGAATGTAAACCTCGTCCTCATCCTCAGTACCATGGGGCTTAAAGTCTTCATCATCTGATTCAAAGTCAGATGGATGATATGAGAAATCAGATGAGTCGTCATCATACATACCATCCATTTGAGGAATGGTATTTTCTTTTATTTCAAATTCAACTGGAGAGACATCTCTTTTTCTTCTGGAGCGCCGCTTTTTAGACTCTTTGATTTTCAGGATGGGCTCTAAATACGGTGGACTCTCCACTCCAATCCTGGGATGGCATAAAATGAGCGAAATAATTTCAACCGTTTTACCCAGTCCCATTTCATCTGCCAATATACCCCCAGGTGGTCTACTGATGTCTTTAGGAAACTCCCTTATGAGGAAACCACCATGTTTGTTCAAATAATACTTTGAGTTCATGACAGGAACATACAAAGAGTGAAGATTCTCCTTTGGCAAAACATTACTCTCATTCCTTTCTTGATGAACCAACCAAATAATGGCATTTTTTTGGTAGAGTCGCAGACTTGGTTTAAGACTTGGATGTTGCGGATCAATAGGAGAGTCTTTAATGAGAGGAAGGCTTTGCTTTGCATGATAATTCTTAAGGGCATCATATATGGAATCGATATCTGGTTTTGTAACACCAGAGGAACTTTCTTCTTCTTCTCCTTCTTCCTCAAGATTTTCTTCCAAAAATTCTCCAAGGAAATAACGGATGGTTAGAGCCTTAGATGCGAGTGAAATATTGATAGGAACTTGTGACGGATGCTCTATGGAGAAAGGGGTAGAAACATAAATTATGTAATAAAGAAATATTTGTATCATCAATGGAGTGGGACGAAGTTATTACCTAAGGGCTTCAATAGCCGTGAGCAGAATAAAATCTTTAATTCGAAAGGATCCCACTCAAAGAATGTTAGCACAAGACCAGACTTGTTGTGAAACAACCCTTCAAAGGTTTTAATATGCAATTTTATTGAGTCCTCAGTCAAAAGATGATATTTTTTGTGCGGAAATAAAATGAAGGACTGAGAAGGAGTTTCAACATTCACATAGAGCTTCAGATCCCCAGAAATCAAAGGTTTCTCCACATTTTCTCGTAATTGAAGCTGTAAGGACTCCAAAATGGGATCAGAGTGATTCTCATGACCTGTGGATACGATTTTAATGTGAAAATTAGAAGATTCCTTCAGAGACTGAAGGAGTGCATCATCCTGATGTCTTCCCTTTCCGTTCAAACGTTCATTTGGAACGGGATTCTCTTGATCCAGAGCTCGCTTTTGGGGTCGTTTTTTAGCACGGGGCATTGTAATTCAAGATTCCATAATAATTTTAATTCAATGATATAATATAGGATTAATAATATATATATATTAACTAAAATATATATCAAATTATTATTTATCAATAAATAATAAAGTGCTCAAATTAATTATTTAAACATCTTCACGGATGAGCTGCTAAAATTGTCTGATATACTAATAACAACTCAACTCAATTTTTTTGTTTATAAATAATATGACGTCATACAATACCCTTGTTTATACAAATAAACAACATTTAATGACCCAACTGTCGGCCGGACGTAGAAAAAAATCATGTAGCTATCTAGCGATGCTATTTTACCCATTAATTAATGGATATAGCTTGTTTTGTATTGGTAATATATGTCAAGGACTACTCTAGTAATACTTGTATATACACCCAAAAATTCAGTAAATGTATTATTAATAATATTATATATCTAATCCATGGCATGGGCAATGGCCAATGGCTATAAATTATAATATAATTATTTAAAACTTTGGCTGAGAATTTTTTTTTATGAATGATACAACGGGCAGTTGCTCTAGTCCGAACTACGACACAATGTTTAACAGACTCATACGTCTCCGCTGTCCGTCCCTGAGACCTAATTTCTTTCGCTATATTTCCGACTATTACGAAATCCTAGGTATTCCTCGAAACGCTTCCTCAAAAGACATTAAAAAAGCCTACTACGCAAAGGCTAAAAAGTATCACCCAGACGTTGCTGGAGACGATCCAAAAGCCGCTGAGCTTTTTAAAGCCATTTCTGAAGCATACGAAGTTCTAAATGATTCAGAAACTCGACAAAATTATGATGGTTCCTCTTTGAGACATCAAAAGCCCTCTCAGAGACCGTCAGGACCTGGATCGGAATACGATTGGGAGTTCAGGGTAATATTTTTAAATTATTTAACTTGACAACTTGTATCTTTTAATTAATTAATTTTTTTATAGTCAAACATCAATCCGGAAGACTTGTTTCGTACTGTTTTTGGTGAATTTTCTCGGAATTTTGGAGGACGAAGTGAAAGTATATTTGAGGATTTTTCTCCATTTGGCTTTGGGACAAATGCGTCTGAGATTTCTATATCTATTCCTTTCATAGAAGCCGTTAAAGGAGTATCCAAGGATATTGAGGTTGTAGAAACTTCTGTATCTTACCCTCAACGAATTCCCAAATTGATTAAACGAACATTAACGGTTAACATTCCACCAGGGATAGAGGATGGCCAAACTCTACGCATGAGTATCGGAGGAAATAAAGAAGTTTTTGTAACTGTTAGAGTGGAAGAGTCGTTACATTTTCGACGTTCTCAATGTGATATTCATACAGATGCTTCCATATCTATTGGTCAGGCTCTTTTAGGCGGGATTCTACGAGTTAAAGGACTATATGGTGATTTAAATGTTCGTATACCTTCAGGCACAAGTTCTCATTCAACTCTGAGGTTGGAAGGAAAGGGTATCAAAAAGTTGGATGCATATGGTGGGTATGGAACCCATTTCGTTCATTTAAAGATTGATGTTCCTCAAAGTATTTCTCAAGAGCAGAAAGATCTTATTTATCGTTTTGCAACTCTAGATAAAAATACACCTGAATGGTCTGTTGCTGGACTCAAGGATTTTAAGTTCAAAAAGCAAGAGGATAGTTGTATTGATATAAAAGAAACGGATGAGGATAGCCCGGGTTTCTTTGCTAAATTAAAGAAGAAATTACTAGGATAATGCTCGCTTACTTTAGGCTTGCTCCAAGGGGAATACTTCCTTTATTGCAAAAAACGTGTAGACTTAGTAATTCTCGCAACTTTAGATGCAAAAAGGAAGAAGACTTCCTACCAGACTATTATTATATATTAGGAATTAATCGTACTTCATCCACCAAAGAAATTAAAAAGGCATACTTTGACCTAGCCAAAAAGTACCACCCAGACAACAATCAAACATGGGAGGGACGACACATGTTTTTACTTGTGGCTGAAGCTTATGAAATTCTTACTGATGAACTCAAACGAATTCAGTATGACGAATACGGAACTCGATCTACCGTAAAAGGGGGTGAAACTTCCCAAGGACCTCACCGCGCCTCTTCTGACGCAACGTATGACTCTGAAGAGCTCTATGAAAAGATTTATGGAAAGAAGGCCAGAGGAAAAGACTTTGACATCAATCAGGATTACAATCCCTCGTATGAACTCAAATATTTGGATTCCACTTATGAATATAAAGCAGATATTAGTTTTGAAGAAGCTGTGCTCGGAACTGAATTTCCGATTGAGCTAAGATTTAAGGGAATTTGCCCTTACTGCCAGGGTAGTAAATCAGCTCGTGGATATGCAGGAAATATCTGCCCTTTTTGCGAAGGAACGGGAACTGAGACAGAAAGAATTGGGCACACAGCCACAAGAAAAGCCTGTTCGTATTGTAATGGATCCCGAATTTATATCAAATATAAATGCACTCAATGTTATGGCACGGGTGTATACCTCTGGGTTACTAAACACAATGTTACAATCCCTCCTGGTAGTGAAAGCGGTCAGGTTCTCAAAATACCTGTTCACGAACTTATAATAGAGCATTCAGTGTCTGCTGTGCGAAATTTTTACGTTTATGTAACAGTTAAATCATCTACATATTTCACTCGTGATGGTCTTGACCTTCACTCTAAAGCTCCCATTTCTATTCCTCAAGTCCTTTTAGGAGGCAAGATAAGAGTGAAGGGAATACATAGGGAAGAGGAAGAGGTTATATTTGAGCCTGGTCAAAGGCGTGTCATTCTTCCAAATGCTGGTGTTCGTCGTTCTGATGGAAGGTATGGCTCCCACGTAGTGGATTTGATCCTTGATTTGTCTCAAACTCAATTGTCAGAGTCACAAGAAGACCTCATCAAAAAATTTAGTACTCTGTCTCCTCAAAATTGCAATGGAACAATAAATGGTATAGACTCATTGGCATCTCACAAATATGAGCTGGGTATTGTTGAGCCAAGCGAAATAGTTAAGGAATTTTGTTTCACAATTGAACAAACTAATAAAGAGGTAGAGAAACAAGCACAGGGGCTCATTAAATCCTTCGTCAATGCGTTTAAACTTTAGATATGTACCTACGTAATTTGTTGGGGAAAAAGAGAGATGCTGTTATAATATGTATATGTGTACATTGATCAGTCAAAGAAGTCGATTAACATATGTTTTTAATTCATGGAATATATTTATATTTTTTATCGGCAATACTATTTAGTATTCTGTAAATTTTTACATAAACGAGTCATTATGCCTCATAATTGTGGGAGGATGAAAGATGTTGATCCCTCAAATTTTCTGATCATTAAATCCTTTAAATCAACTATCATTCCTATTAATAGATCCATTAAACTCCCTCCACTCTCCTCATCTAACTCCTGAATCGGATCCAAAATTATCATCGCTCTAATTCCTTTTATTTTTCATTACCTTTCCTTTTTCCAATATCCAGTCCACATATTCAGTAACCTTAGTGTAAATGCCCGCGAAACCGATTCTTCCGCATCCCACTCCCCTCGAAATAACTCCAATGATTGTACATTTACCATTCACTTGAACTATCAAAGGGCCACCACTATCCCCTTGACATGCATCCACCTCCTCACCATAGGCACAGAGATAGTTTTTAGGAGCCATTCCGAGAGCTCCGTTAGTACAATTAACGCTAGTATTTGGAATAACATTAACCTTTGCATATTTAAGGATATTACTATTCGTGCTAATATTATCCTTGACGTTGCCCCATCCGCTTACTATGATTAATATCATTTATCAATATTAATTTTATGAGATAAAATATTTAAAAATTAATTAATTAGTCAAATGAGGAAATCATTACTTGTTGCTGTTATTCCATCTAAGGATGGCATGATCTTATCCGGAAGACAAATGCTTTGGACTCCTCTATTGAATTTAATCTTAACTGGGACATGAACAAGGGCTATATCATTCATAAGGGTAAAAGGATCGTAGTTATCATGTATGACATATTTCGAGGATCTATAATGCCGTGTATATCGTGTGAATAATCTTATATCTAAAAGTGCTACACTAACTTTAACATTCCGAATATTGGGGATATTAAAACAATGAGCAGCGGTTATCACATCTTTTTTATTGATAATGGATCCGCTACATCCTGTACAAGCTGTTAGATTGCAAATACTGAGAAAAACTTGCCATGGGAACTCAAATTTACGAGCATTTCTTCCTCCAAGTATCCTACTAGTTATTGTTCCTCCACAGGACTCTGAGATATACTTGGACACTCCACACTGGTCTATTAAAAATATGTTGTGAATAAATTACTCTGATGTAATGATGATTTCTCTATACCTTCTAAAGAGGATCCAAGGGCTGCTCTTGGTCCCAGAATATAAGGAACAATTACAAATAACCAAAAAATCCATGTTTTGAAATTGATCATTATTCTCCTACACATAATTAATAAATTGAACAACTGATTCAATCTATGATTTTAAAAGTATTTTATAGGTAGTTCTTAAAATCAGGTTCAAATGGAGATAATTATTCATTCATCAACTATTTAAATAATTTTCAAATGATCCATTGATAGCTATCGTTAATCATTGAGGAGACTCAATCAAAGATGACACATTGAAATATCTTAATTGCACTCTCAACAGTTGTAGTCATAGACTTCATATCCTACGTAATAATATATACATTAATTATAGTTAAACAGAGATTTAATAATTTATATTTAAAGCATGGTGAATTAGAAATAAATTTGTATACATACATAAATATAGTCGATTTGAAGAAAAATTACACAGGTCTACAAATTTGAACTTTCAAAAATCTTTTGGGGTATAAGTATAATAAAAGTTATTCAGTTTTGCTCACTGATTTCAAATCTGTAATTCTTTTTTTTCGAGAGTCCGACGGTTTTTGAGAAATCGGTCCCTACTTTTTTAGCTTTTTTGGCCCATTTTCCAACTTCAATTTAAGCCTAGAAAAATACACATTTTGGGCGTTAAAAAATAATGATTGGCTAGTGTTTTTTATGTAGATTTCATTTCTAGTCTTTGTTTTGACCTAAAAGGACTCCTTGGGGCGTAGGGTGCCGGAGTAGGTCCAAAAGTCGATGAAACCCTTTGTACTTGAATAACTCCTTGAATATTGCATGAAATGGATGAATAAGGAATGCATTAAAGAGATTAGATCCACAGCTTTTAAACAAGATGTCAAGCGCCCGATAAGAGCCTCTAACTTTGAAGAAATCGTCCATCAAAGTGTGTAAATTTTCATCCAATTTTGAGCAAAAATGCGCTAGAAATCTAAGACTCACGGTAGATCTAATAAAAAACAAGTGCTATAGACTGTAGTAGTAGCGCGCAGAAGAAGAAGGCCACTGAAGTCAACTGAAGATAACCAAATTCAAAAACATGGATCTCTTATTCAATTACAAGGCAACCCCGAGGAAAGAGTGTGATTGCAGGGCCATGGATATCCAATGAAAGGAATAGTGTTCCTTGATGAGTCATGTCTCAGTGCCCTTCATCTTCATCATCATGGATATGAACGAAACTGCTTTGAGGAATGCTGGATCAGTCGCCTTAATTTGAAGAAGACGGAATCGGAGTTTCGATGTGTTGTAAAATTAGAGATTCATCTTCATGAGAAAGTATTTGTCATTTGGATCATCTTTGAGTACACTAAGAACAATTCCCTTTTCAGATTAACAATAAACATCGCTGTTAAGTCAAGAATGGGGAAAGAAATGAAGACTCTATTGAGGAGTCAATGTTTGTATGGAAGAAACTAATCTCCACATTCATCTCAAAATTTAAACCGATGTTATTGCTCATATCGCTACGACGGCTCTTGTATACACTGGACTCGTGCATCGTGGCCGTTTCTAGTCTACTAACACACATCCTCATTCGAATGGACAACTTTTTTACACTCATGTACCGATGACGTTACTGAAAGTCCCTTAGTTTACTTTATGTCTAAAGTGGAGAACAAGGAATAATCATGAAGTGTCTTTGATAACGTCAATCGTATTCTGAACAAACTCATTTATTTTTTATACCATTTCTAATGAATGATCTCAAATACAAAATATATCAAAAACATAACATAATTGACATAATTTTTTACAAGTATAATTCAATGATCAATGTTTGACAGAGAGTTATTTGATTCAGATGGTAGTTTCAATGCTGATACCATAATATGATTTTGAGTGCTCAGATGTGATCTCTTTCTTTTCTTATAAACTTTATAACTTAAAAATGTGTAATTAGGACGATCATGATAGTTTTTATATATATTAAGGCGGGTTTAATCCACGAAAATATCTTGAATGGAGCATTAGATATATTTGCTGAAAGGTTTATAATTGAATTTATAGTATTATCTGTGTCGAACTTTGACAGTATTTTTATTTTTTGGGCAATTTGAAATTTATTCCAAGCAATTTTATTTGAAACTCCAATGGTTTCAGATATTTTTCTAGATTTATTCTTTAAGAATTGATGAATGAATTCAATGTCTATTTTTGGATGTTTGGTTACACTTTCAAATGTAGAACTTTTACCTTCATAACCTGCTGGGCACATTCCATCTGAATGAAATGTACAGTTTTCATTTAAATTAATTTGCTGATTACCAATATAAGTGCTACTAAAAGACGATCTATTTCTGCAAGCTATAACGTTCGTTTGTTTAGTGGCGGAAAAATGAATAAATTCTGTATCTGAAACCTGTATTGCTGCTTCCGTGATAATTCTAGGAAAATGGCACAGTTTATAAACATTTTTTGTGTCTTGGCTCCAAATGCTCAATTTAGGAGCTCTCAGTGACGAGCAGGGAGAACGTTTTCATCAAGATATTAAAAAAATGGAAGCAAGATATAAAGGGTTTTGAAGTTCAAGCATGATGAGAGATTATTGTTGGATAATTTTAATTAATATATTATTTATTTATCTGATACTTTTCAGTGAGTTTTGTATAATCACTAATAATAATCCTTGAATTACTGAAACTTGCACCTTACTAGCATGTGAACAAACTCTGGGTCTACATATAGGAGAGGAGAAAATAAATATAGAAACGTTGAAATTTACATGTTTAATACAAATCAACTATTTGTGCTCTAATACACTGAAATTTAAATAATTTTATTTCCTACTAAAAAATCCATGTACCTTTAACGCCAGTCTAAAGTAAATAAAAAAACTCATTTTTATTTTTTTAAATGTTTTTATTAAAAATTGAAGTCATCAAAGCATTCTAAGCAAGTTAGTTGATCACATAATAATATTTCATTTTCTTTTGTTTCTACAATTGCTATCATTTTTAACCTTTTCCCTCCCTTCCTCCCTTATTTCATTATTAATTACTTTTTATTAAATAATTACAATATGAATATGCAGTTTCTAAAAATGTATCTCATTGTTACAAACTTTAGAAATAATTATTATCGTTCCAATCCCATTGGCAAAGCTGTACTTTAAACTTTGGGCAAGAAATTTATTTTTTTGTAATTATATTATTATATTGTTGTAGAAGACTTGCATTATGGCAGATGGCGGAAGACAAGGGAGTAACAAAATCCCCTCTGTTAATTTGGTTTTTAAAAATTTCTTTCTCTTTGAATATTCAAAACGCCTCTTTGTAATATCACTGTTTATTTTTCCAAACAAAATACAATTCAAGCCTTTCATATTCTAGGAATATTTCTCTCAGAGCTGCAGTTCTATGAATGGTACAAAAGAATGTCTCTTTGGATAAGCTTTTTGATTTGATTTTCAAGTCTTTCCATGAACTTTATGTTTTCACTGTCCAATGATTTCACTTGTTTCCTTGAATTTGATATTTTTGATATTGAAGAAGCATGTTCTTTTGGTTTTCAAGAATGAAGCAGGTTTCTTGTTTTAAAAAAAAAAAAATGTTGATTCATGAAATAGAGATTCAGCAACTTTTTGATTCAACTTGTATGCATATTTAAGACCTTTTCCAGGGTTGCTCCTTATCACGTAGCACTGGAGATTTTTTTGTACCTTTATTGGTCTATGCTCTTAATTCTTTTCCATCAGCATTTACAATTCTCTTTATAAAATTTACTTTATCCACTATCAGACAAATCATTGCCTCTCTTTCTGCCAAGCAAGTAATTCTTGCCTTTAGATACTTTTTGGATCCTTTATTTAATCCAATGACCATTGGGATGCTTGAGAAAAGGCTCATGGAGAGCAGATGGATGAAGTTATAGACCATGAAATGTCTGTAGCACTAAGGAAAAGAGAGTATTCTATTGCTTTACTTCTTTGTTTGTGAATTTGCTTTGATGACAAATCCACTTGATCCCTTTCAAATTTGTTTTGCATCTGGATTTAACAATTGATTTTGTTCAATTGCTTTTCTTTGTCTGCTGCATTTCAAATGAATAGAATGAGGCTCATCAGCTCTGAAAATAGAGTTATACCATCCTTATACATATAATTATGGACTTGAAGGAGGTTACTTTTACAACTATGGACCTCCATTGGAAAACGTCTTTCACAACACTTGACTTGGGGAAATCTGAGTTTATTCCTTCATCTTGATACACTGACCTCTTCTTTCGTGATGGATGAACAAGAAGGTTGTGAAATGGGGATGGCCCTTTTATAAACTAACAAAGGGGCCTCTTTAGACCTTGTCTTTTTTCCATCACTTTCAAGGCAATGGCGACTACTCCAATCTTTGATGGCTATGACGATGTATTACTCGTATCCATTTTAGGTAGATATCGGGGGATTTCGGGAAAGTATGAAGTGTGACGTTGTTGATTTTGTGATCTTTGTACCCACTCTTGCATCCTACTCCTGCACACTTGTCGACCATCTGCGAAATGGAAAATGTAAAAAATTATTTCAATTTCAGAAATGGACTTTAATGCAATAACTTTTATGTTTATGGCAATTCCCTCAATGATGCTAATGGATTGGGGTTTTACCTTGATCCTTGTATTTTCAAGGGAGTGTTTATACATTACTAGCAACTATTCCAATTTTAAAACATACTTTTTAATGCACTCAATCCAATATTACAGACAGTAAACATTAACATGGAAACCAATAAGGCTAACATCATGAAAAACAGAAAACAGAATCTCTTGACTCTCCTGACGTTTTTGGTTAATGAATAATGAATGATCAGCTAATCATTCATTATTCATTAATGAGTGCAACTATAATATTATAGTTGCACTCAATGAAGAAGAAGAAGAAGAAGAAGAAGAAGAAGAGAAACTCCTACTCGTTTGAGTTTCTATACTAATTTATTAATTCCATTCCTGGCTACAATGCATTACATTTACAGGATAGGCTTAAGGCTGTAGGCTGCATATCGTGATCTAGTTCAAATAGCCGAGCTGTAGCCAGGTATAAAATGTTCCACGTTGTTGATTCATTTTCAGTTAGGGTGCGTTGTAAATTGGGAGTTGAAGTGACTTGAGCATTAATTCAAGAACATGTCGCACAAGAATTCATCGACACAATCCAGGGTCTTGAGTCGGATTCAACATCTACTGGAGTCGGGGCTTTTGTCTGATGTTACTTTTCTGGTTGGGAGGAACGAAGAAGAGTCTCCTGAGAGGATCGCGGCCCATAAATGCATTCTTGGATCCGCCAGTCCTGTATTTGAACGGATGTTTACAGGAGACTTTAAGGAAGGAAGGAAGGAAGGCAATAATGAGCTTGTGATCGAGGTTCCGGATGTGACTCCCTCTGGATTCAGAGAATTCTTGAGATGGATTTATACGGATGAGGTAACGTTGAGCCTTGAAAATGTGGCTCCTCTTCTCTACTCTGCTGAGAAGTACGATTTATCTACCCTCAAGGAAGAGTGCATTTCATTCATGGGGAATGTCTCTGATGAAGATCGTTGCTCCCTCTTTTATCAATGTAAATTACAAGGAGTACTCCATTTGGTTCCTTGGATTAAGGATGATATTTTACGCTTTCCATCTTCATCACTCACCTTTGACTCTGTCCTTGGAATCAAAGACAACGCTGCGTTGAATGACCTTTTGTCCCCTGATTTGCTTGATATGAAAGAGATAAATGTTTTTAGAACTGCTCTCCATTGGGCGTCATCCATGAGGAACGAGAAGGAGGAAGACTTGAGAGAGATCCTTGGACCGGTTTTCCACTCCATTCGGTTCCCTCTTTTATCTCCGCATGAATTCGTGAATGAAGTAATTCCATCCGGACTACTCAATGATGAAGAGGCGATGGATGTCTTTAAATTCATTTCCAAGATCAAATCCAATGTCTCGACTGGTTTTTCGATTAATCCCAGAGAATTGTTGTGGGTTGAAAGATTTGTACGTTGGGAAGTTAAACCTCTGGAGACTCTGAGTCACTCCATTAGATTTAGAGTGGATAAACCCATCAACATCCAGGGCTTAGCAATTTTATATCCTTGTCTCAGAGGTCCAACAGTAACTGGGACCATGCGCCTGGAGAGGGTTGATCCCATTCTAAAGGAGGAGGAAAAGTCCTTAGCTTCCGCAACATTTGGTCCAACATACGACCAGAGCACATTTGATGCAAGAAACTGGTATAAGTACTTTGATAAGCCTATTGCAATAGATCCAAAGACCCTTTATAGAGTCTGTCTTTCATATGACAAATCTCCATTCAATCGGAGAGTTGAGAATGGAGCAGAAGGACGAAAGAGGGTGATGAAGGATGGAATTCAATTTGAGTTCGAGAATGATTCCGATGGCAATGACAATGGCTCAAGTGTTGATGAGGGTCAAATTCCAGGGATTTTCTTTAGTCGACTCGGTCCAGTGAAACAGAGTTGAAGATAATTGTGACGAATAATTAATTAATTAATGGATTATATTCAATTGTATGATTATGACGTCACCCGTTCATCTATGACGTCATGACTCACAACCCTAGAAAATGATGGCCTCGAATTCCTTTTACTTGAATCGATCCTGAGTCGAGGTCGGGTAACTTATTCAAGGTGCAGTTCTGGGAAGTCTAAAGAAGATTACAGATTCCAAGAAAACCCTCTTGGGCTGGGTAGGCCCCAAGGTCCATCTACTGCCTCATTTCCGTTCATTCCGTGGACAAAACTTCCTATACTCAAAAAGAAACAAACCATTAATTAGTTAATTATGTCATTTCTATTTATTTTTATTATTTCAGAGTTCCTTCCAATTTTTCATTCTTGACTTTTTTTATTTCTGTGGAAGCTTTTAATTAGTAACATAGTCCAAAGATATATCATGAATACAATTTGTTGTTAATAAAATCTTTATTTTTAAACATCAATGCGTTTTTGTATTCGAGTCTACTTTATCACAAATTTAGAAATTATAAGTAAATGTGCCAAAAACCATAAGGCCTATGTTTATAAACAGAGTGAACTGCATGGGTACAGTTACATATATCCACAAAAGTGGGTCAATCTCACTAAAGAGTGACAGAATATCTAGAGTTTGTTCAACAAAAATAGTTTTTTCAATAGTCATTTTTGTGTCCTAATTTTATATCCTTTCAGTAAAATCGGAAAGAAAGGTGGTCAATGTCAATCTTATACCTTTCAATATAATGGTTTTGGAGTATTTTTAAACAATCAATTCCTGGACGAGGGTTACTAGCCTTAAAAGATTCAATAGAAACAGATAGGTCTGTAATAATATCTCCAACGACTTTGTAATGCTCCACCATCATACTGACGATGAACACGTCTCCCAAGAGGGAAAAAAAGTTCCTGAATTACATCATCAAATTTATATTTTTGGACATCTTTAGATACTCTTTGAAAGAAATCATTGGATCTCAAGTTCGAGTACTGCAGAATAAGAAAAATAAAAACTTTTAGCCCGAAAAACACTCTAAACTTCTTCCTTTAGAGCTTAGAGTCCAGGATCTTCTTTGGAGGCTTTGGCGTTTCCATGATTCCTAATAATTTCTTCCGAGGTATCAAACACAGTTTTATAATTATCCAAAAGTATTTAAATTGCTCTTGTTCTTACTGTCCAGTGAGTTGGGCTGAGACGTTTGAATCTATAATTATTGATTTGAAGAGAGTGTGACTCCATCAATGACAGCAAATAAAGCAAGCCTCTTTGACAATTTCTTAATGAGCTCATCAATATCATAAACGAAATTAATGGTTTCCCGAATCATACTCACTTTAGATGCAGAATGAGATTCAAGCTTTGGTTGGTGCAGTGCATTGAAATGGCTTTAGAATTGATCATTGGTCCAAACATATGTTTCCCCCTTAATATTTTGGATACAATAAATTTCCAATGAATTGAATAGTCACTAAACAGTAATTTTCTCCATGACTCTCAGGAGATGGGTAGATTCCAGTAATCGAAAATTTGGTGGCACATATATTTTCCATCAATAAAGTTTTTTCAGGGATGAGTTTTTTTTTCAGCCATGAGCTCCACTAACCTGCAGAAATTATTTTCCTTACCCATATGATGACCTCTGATTACTAAACCCTGTCATGTAAGAAATTGCAACCTACAGATTCGATGCATATGTTTATACTGTCGTCTTTTTGAATGCAGTCATTAATTTACTCTTGATTGTCAGGTTGACTGAAAATACTTGACTTTATTTGGCCTAATAAACAAGTCCTTGTGGAATTTTGAATATTCATAGATATCAAGAATATTTAGAGAACTTTTTCCAATTATAGGTGCTTGTTTTTGAAAAAAAATATTTTTTACATTTTGTGAATACAGGTTCAACAGATACAAATAGACAAACTTTACAAAATGAAATATTATTATGTGATCAACTAACTTGCTTAGAATGCTTTGATGACTCCAATTTTTAATAAAAACATTTTAAAAAATAAAAATGAGTTTTTTTATTTACTTTAGACTGGCGTTAAAGGTACATGGATTCTTTAGTAGGAAATAAAATTATTTAAATTTCAGAGTATTAGAGCACAAATAATTGATTTGTATTAAACATGTAAATTTCAACGTTTCTATATTTATTTTCTCCTCTCCTATATGTAGACCCAGAGTTTGTTCACATGCTAGTAAGGTGCAAGTTTCAGTAATTCAAGGATTATTATTAGTGATTATAAAAAACTCACTGAAAGGTATCAGATAAATAAATAATATATTAATTAAAATTATCCAACAATAATCTCTCATCATGCTTAAACTTCAAAACCCTTTATATCTTGCTTCCATTTTTTTAATATCTTGATGAAAACGTTCTCCCTGCTCGTCACTGAGAGCTCCTAAATTGAGCATTTGGAGCCAAGACACAAAAAATGTTTATAAACTGTGCCATTTTCCTAGAATTATCACGGAAGCAGCAATACAGGTTTCAGATACAGAATTTATTCATTTTTCCGCCACTAAACAAACGAACGTTATAGCTTGCAGAAATAGATCGTCTTTTAGTAGTACTTATATTGGTAATCAGCAAATTAATTTAAATGAAAACTGTACATTTTATTCAGATGGAATGCGCCCAGCAGGTTATAAAGGTAAAAGTTCTACATTTGAAAGTGTAACCAAACATCCAAAAATAGACATTGAATTCATTCATCAATTCTTAAAGAATAAATCTAGAAAAATATCTGAAACCATTGGAGTTTCGAATAAAATTGTTTGGAATAAATTTCAAATTGCCCAAAAAATAAAAATACTGTCAAAGTTCGACACAGATAATACTATAAATTCAATTATAAACCTTTCAGCAAATATAACTAATGCTCCATTCAAGATATTTTCGTGGATTAAACCCGCCTTAATATGTATATCAACTATCATGATCGTCCTAATTACACATTTTTAAGTTATAAAGTTTATAAGAAAAGAAAGAGATCACATCTGAGCATTCAAAATCATATTATGGTATCAGCATTGAAACTACCATCTGAATCAAATAACTCTCTGTCAAACATTGATCATTGAATTATACTTGTAAAAAATTATGTCAATTATGTTATGTTTTTGACATATTTTGTATTTGAGATCATTCATTAGAAATGGTATAAAAAATAAATGAGTTTGTTCAGAATACGATTGACGTTATCAAAGACACTTCATGATTATTCCTTGTTCTCCACTTTAGACAAAAAGTAAACTAAGGGACTTTCAGTAACGTCATCGGTACATGAGTGTAAAAAAGTTGTCCATTCGAATGAGGATGTGTGTTAGTAGACTAGAAACGGCCACGATGCACGAGTCCAGTGTATACAAGAGCCGTCGTAGCGATATGAGCAATAACATCGGTTTAAATTTTGAGATGAATGTGGAGATTAGTTTCTTCCATACAAACATTGACTCCTCAATAGAGTCTTCATTTCTTTCCCCATTCTTGACTTAACAGCGATGTTTATTGTTAATCTGAAAAGGGAATTGTTCTTAGTGTACTCAAAGATGATCCAAATGACAAATACTTTCTCATGAAGATGAATCTCTAATTTTACAACACGTCGAAACTCCGATTCCGTCTTCTTCAAATTAAGGCGACTGATCCAGCATTCCTCAAAGCAGTTTCGTTCATATCCATGATGATGAAGATGAAGGGCACTGAGACATGACTCATCAAGGAACACTATTCCTTTCATTGGATATCCATGGCCCTGCAATCACACTCTTTCCTCGGGGTTGCCTTGTAATTGAATAAGAGATCCATGTTTTTGAATTGGGTTATCTTCAGTTGACTTCAGTGGCCTTCTTCTTCTGCGCGCTACTACTACAGTCTATAGCACTTGTTTTTTATTAGATCTACCGTGAGTCTTAGATTTCTAGCGCATTTTTGCTCAAAATTGGATGAAAATTTACACACTTTGATGGACGATTTCTTCAAAGTTAGAGGCTCTTATCGGGCGCTTGACATCTTGTTTAAAAGCTGTGGATCTAATCTCTTTAATGCATTCCTTATTCATCCATTTTATGCAATATTCAAGGAGTTATTCAAGTACAAAGGGTTTCATCGACTTTTGGACCTACTCCGGCACCCTACGCCCCTAGGAGTCCTTTTAGGTCAAAACAAAGACTAGAAATGAAATCTACATAAAAAACACTAGCCAATCATTATTTTTTAACGCCCAAAATGTGTATTTGTCTAGGCTTAAATTGAAGTTGGAAAATGGGCCAAAAAAGCTAAAAAAGTAGGGACCGATTTCTCAAAAACCGTCGGACTCTCGAAAAAAAAGAATTACAGATTTGAAATCAGTGAGCAAAACTGAATAACTTTTATTATACTTATACCCCAAAAGATTTTTGAGAGTTCAAATTTGTAGACCTGTGTTATATAATTCAATTAACAATGCATGAACGTTAGTGCAACTTTATGTTGCTATAAATATTGTCATAGGCCCATGATTCATCAATCGTCAAAGTATTTGAGCTTATAAAATAGGCAGTAATTATATTCGGTCATATTCATAAAGAATGGATCTAATGATTAAATCAATTTCATTCCAATATCATTTAAAAGATTACAAATGATTTAAATTATATGTTATAAATGAATTTAGTAAGTCATTTGACCTTAGGAGTAGCAATGAAATTTCCTTCAAATTAATTAAATTTAGTTTTTCATTATGATTGAATTGAAATCAACCCTTAATTGATGCAGTTAAAAAAAAGAATAAAATTGAAATTTGAGATAAATATAATGAATATAAGGAATTAGATATGAAGTAGCTTTATACATCTCCAACTATGATATACCTATTAATAATAATTAATTATAGGTGCCGTTAATAGACATTGCACGTAGTTGGACACACCTGATAGAGTACTAACTGATAGGGTTTATTTTATGTTGATAGCTTAAATTTTATCAATTGGCATTGTTCGCATTAATCTGGCCATTGCCATACAAAACTATAGAAGTTAGAAGTTGTCTATTGCCGGCCACTGCAATTGGTGGCAGAAGGAATACGGAGTACGGAATAAATAAGCTATAAAGTGCGAGCAAGCCGGGAGCTTTTTGTCGTTTATTATTTATTCCCGTCTTGGAAACAAAGTAAGTATAGCCAGGAATCTTTTCCATAAGTTTCTGCTTGCTCTTTTTTTTCTTTTTGTTAGTGTCTATTGTTAATTTTATAGGGTTCACAGTGAATCATATTCTTTTAAGTAACAAAAGCTAAAATGGATAGCAGCAGTGGTTCAACTCCAGATACGAAGCCCGGTATTGGACGGACACTTAAACGATCGGGTGTTAAATTATATTCGAAATGTTCAAACCACAAGCATTTATATATGGTTTTGGCGCAACTGAAGGATGTGGTCGGGGATTCAAATAAACTGTCTGGTAGCTATGCGACATCTCTCAAGGATATGGAGAAATGGGCTTCAAAAGAAGAGTATGTAGCTCTTGGGGATGTATTCTCGAATATAGTGGAAATTGCTGCTCTGCAGGTTGAGGTTCAAAGGTATTCTAGTTCTGGATCCTATCATGAGTTTCTTATTCTAATTCCTCTTACTTTATTATAGAGAGCAAATGGAGATGTGGTCTGAGTTCCGAAAAGTATTTGAAAGCATCCTTGATGGCGAACGTAATATAGAAGAAAGGCGAGAAAAGTTGGCGGAGGTTGAGGCGAAGGAGCACAAAATTAAAAAGGAACTTAAGAAGAAGTCTGGAAGTAAGAAAACCTCTTCCTCAGACATAACAGACCTATCTAAAAAGCTCAAGGTTCAGGAAACAGAAACAGAAGTAGTAAAGAAATCTGTGGCTACTCTTGCTAAAGAGAATGAAGCCGTCAAGTTAATGATTACTAAAAAAGGATTGGTTCGACTTTTTGAGGGACTTATTGAGTCCAATGAAAAATCGCAAATCATTTTAGCTTCCCAAAAACAGCTCGCAGAAGCACTTCCCGATGTTCCTGATGGTACAGAGAATCTTCATGAATTACCTTATGAAGGCTCTGTTCATACAACACGAATTGTTTTGGATGCTAAAGAGCGCATGAAAAACTATCGGCGAGGTGATTCTCCTCCTGTTTATAGTTCCAATCCTCCTCCTCCCTTTAATCCTTACTATGGCCCTCCTCATGAAAATGGTAATCCTGTATATCCTCCATTGTCTATGAATCAGGTGGAATCGGCATTTCAAAAACTTGGTGTATCCGCATATAACTAGAAAAAAAAAAATTTGAATCTATTATTCCTACTTTTAAAGTAAAATTTTATCCATTGAATACTCATATTAAGTATTGTTGTATACCTTTTTATTGACTTATATATTGTATAGATAAATTATATTTCAGATTTCTCTACAAAATTCTTCCTGTATCAAGCCTACATTTCCGTATATTTTTCTAGAAAATATAATGTTACCATTCTGTCATTTGATTTTGTCAAAAACTTAGGTCTATTCTTTATTTTAATACCATGAAGGGTTCTTCAATGTCAGTGATATGGGAAGAAACTGGATTCTTGTCTTTTATTTGAGTGTCTCCTGTAATCAAACAAGTTTGTTTTTCATTATTCTCTGGGTTCAGCCAAAGCCGTCATCACCCTTGTTTACTTCAGTCTTCCTAAAAGAAATAAAGATATTGAGAGGATTGCACGTGAAGTTCCTGATTCAGAGCCTAAAATGTGGTTGAAATACTTTCTCAGACACATTGGACGAAGTACTCTGACCGCAGTTATAATTTCTATATTACTCCATGGTTTTAAAATATCGTTTTCTCTTCATAATGTGCCCATTCACTGTGGACATGAGGATCCGGACAAAGACTTCTACCCTTACTACCTATGCGAACATTCAAGAAGTTCAACGAGACTCCTTCATTTCATCGCTACCTTTAACTTTTTGAGCTCGATTCTAATAGTAATGCGGGACTATAGGATAATCAAATACTCCTTAAAATATATTTTGTGTGGAATCGTCGTCCAAGGATATTTCTTTGCCTGGTTAGGTCATTTTGGATTCGAGAAGAATAAACCAGCCACGTTTAAATATCCTGTAGAGAGTTTCATTAGTGATTTTATGCTATTTAAAGATTTGATATTGTGTAGATATCCCATGTGGTAGCTTTTCCGCTCTCATTTTTTAGTTTTCAATAATTATTTTATCAAACTTAGAAATTGTTTTTCTAAATTTTGAATTCGTTAAAATAAAATACGATATAGTTGAATTGAATATCTGGCTATATTTTGTCAAAATTGTTAATAAATACTACTGTTAGTGGTTAGTTTTCTAAGGAGAAAGAAATATTTCTTTTTTTCCTATATTTAATATACGTACATATTGTATAATAAACTATAAAACTTAATATTTATGAGACTATAGAATCTGAATGATTAATGAATGATAATACGCGTATTTTTGGAGGCAATTTTTGTTTACACAAATGAAGTTAGTCCCTAGCTAGTACTCTTATGGCTGGGGATCCTACATGCATGACGGCAATAATATTTAATGTTAGCTAGCTCACAATCAAAGAGAAAAAAGGCACAACAGCAGTTACTATGTAACAAAATATTATTGCCGGCCCTTCACAATCTATAGAATGTATGAAGATGAGTACCCAACTCACGCAACTTCTTCTTTGTTGAAATAAATTATTCGACATTCAGGAGGGAAGGAGTACGTATATTTAAATGTTAGTAATGACATGAATTAGGTAACATTAGGAAATATGCTTGGTTGAGATGTCCAGGTAAGTGGATCCGTAATATGAGGTGCGTATCTATATAGATAGATTGATAAGAGGTTGCGTGGTTTGTTACGACCTATTCCAGTTAGAGTGAATGTATTGAGAAAATAAAGCCCAAGAGACAAAAGGAAAAAGAGAAGTTGGAATCGGGGCCGGATTGGATGAAAGTGACTGATCTAGTTGGGAGTAAAACTTTCTCTCCATTTCGAAATGGGTAAGAACAAACATAAAAAGCATCACAGACGTGACGGGGAAGGAGGAATGGACTGTTCAGAGATTCGTGGTGGAAAGGGGCTGAAGCTGATTCTCAAGGTCGGAGGATCTACTCCAGAGACCCTGGAAACCATTCCGCATAAGAAGAAAAAGAAGAAGAAGGACAAGAAGCGTCGACATCATCATCGAGAAAAGAGGAGTAAGCGCGAGGATTCAGAGTCCATTGCTCCCGAAGACGTGGAAATGGAGGAGGAAGAGTCTGAGGTATCTGACGAACCTCCTATCAAAAGGCTTCTCGACTACTTATTACCTCTTTTACAAAAGCGGGATGTGGACAATTTCTTTTCCATGCCTGTCACGGATGCATTCGCTCCAGGATACTCCACCATTATCAAAGAGCCAATGGACTTTTCCTCCATGCGCTCCAAACTAGACAACGGAGACTATCGCACTCTGGAGGCATTCAAAAATGACTTCGAACTCATGTGCAACAATGCAATGGTTTATAATACTCAAGGAACCGTTTACTACAAAGCAGCTAAGAAACTCCTCGCTCTAGGACAACGCGTCTTTACACCCGAGAAACTTCGACCCTTGCGTGAACATTTGTCTTTCATAAATGAGCTTGGAGAAAAGGAGCTGGGTTTTGATTTGGATGGTGGAATGGATACAAATCCTGACTCTGTTGCTTCCAATGATGAAGTTCAAATAGCCATTCAAGATATCCGCGAAAAAGTGAAGAAACCCATCGGAAGATTCGAAGCCATCCCCGATGACCTCTCTCCTGAAGAGATCCTTGCCTTCGCAAAAGAGAAAGCGGATGAAGTCGCAGATAAAGTGAAGAAGAAGAAAACAGAGTTAGGGTTCTTAAGACAAAATCCTGATGGAACCACTTCATTGAGCTTCCTTACTGGAGGGGATGGCGTCATTCCTGGTACAAATAATGAGAGGCCTGTGTTGCTCGGTTCCCTCATTGGTAAAGTAAAACAGGGCACAGGTTCTATTCAGGGATTCAAAGAAGATCGTAATAATGCTGCAAAGGCTGTTTACCCCCTCTACTACGGTGCATTTAGTTCTCATGGTCCTAGCTATGATTCAACTTTCGCTAACTTGACTCAGGATGAAACTGAGTTGGTATATTCAACATATGGGGACGATGTTGGGGTCAAATATGCCGAGAGTATTATGAACTTTGGTCGTGATTGCGATTATGCCATGTTCATTGTTGATCATTTGCTGGACATTCTTACAGGGAATGAACATAGAAAAACCTCAAAATACATTGAAGAACAAAAAAATCTTCGTAAGGAAGAGGAACTTCTTAATAAAGTATTCGCAAAAGTGGATCCCAACTTTGATTTAGAGTCCCTTCAATCCTTGGAAAAGGAAGGTGGCATGGACAAGGATTTCCTGGATAGCCTAAAAAAAGAATATGAAGTTAAAGGAGAGGAAGGGGCTCCATGTGATTCCAATAACCAGGAGGATGAGGAAGACAAAGAAGAAAATCCAGTGGACATATTGCGTAAAAACGCAGACCTCATTAAAGAACTCACTGAGACTCAGCATCAAAGGTTGAGCTCTAATCCACCACCACACTATGGACAAATGCCAAAGCCCTCAGAGAAAGAAGAACTTTTGGCATCCAAAATAAGAAGTAATTTAGCTCTGATGGCCAAGGCAGTGCTACCAGGGGATGTTGTACCTGAACTAGGTGTCAAAAAATTATTGGGACTCCCCATGAATACGAGCTCCTCATCCACGACTCCTTGTGTTGACATTGACTGAAGCTTCTCTTTGTAGTATACATATAAATATTTATTTATTTAACTTGTTAAAATCAATTTTCTCATATAATAATTGTGTGTGAGTGCTCTTGGACATTTTTTTTTTTTAAATATAATATGTACATTATAATTTTCGTTCGGAATATTAAATGTTGGAAATTAATCCATCTTGATTTGTTTCTTGACACATTACTACATTTTTAGGATGATGTATAAGTAACTAAAAAAATGAGTATTCTACGTATCAATCGGGAATGAGTATTGAAAGAGGCTTTGATACTATGAAGCATTTGTTTTCAATTGTTCTTCCTACGTGTTTTTAATTCTGCAGAAAAGATACATGTGCATATGAAACTGTAAAATTTGAACCAATCTAAAAGTTAATGTATCCGAAGATTGATGATCCCTGGCCATGAGCCACAAAAGGAGGATGTTGTCGAGACGACTACAAAAAAAGTGCTATACGTAGCCCATTTTCAATGTTGATCTGACAAATGACAAGTGGAAACTGTTCTATAAAATATTTAAAAAAAATTGTCAATAAAGCTCTTATGAGAAATTAATACTACGTGGAGGCCAAAATAAGTATTAAATTTGTCCTTTACAATGAATAAAAAAAAATCAACAATTATTCAATGAAACATACTTTTTCATTATAGCTATTGACATGTTCTAAATGGGCGCATAAATCCGTGACTATTGTTATCTGTCTATGAAATCTACAATTTTCCTGGTAGAGAGCCTTTTTTTTCTATTTTTAAGACCTTTCAATTTTCTAAAAGTTTTTTTATTTTCTTCTTCAAGAGTCATTGTGTGAAGCCTTGCCCTTTTATTGTCTTCACCCAAAAGCTCCAATATATGTATTTGGTATTGAATAAGAATGTACCAAAAGTATATTTGAAGCTGGATCAATGCCACCAATTTCTCCATTATTTTTTGTAGGAACAGATCGATTCAACACTCGATGATTGGACTCAATTCAAATCAAATGCTCAGGAAAGTCAAGGATAGTTGGTAAATCACCATCAAAAATACTACATCTAATATTGGGTTTAATGATTTAGGACTCCATGAAATGCTTAGACCATTTAGATGGCTTCCAATTTTGTCGACGACAGTTTCATACACAGAGTTTACGAAGCTCTTGATTATTTGAAAGTCTAATAGTAAATATGGACATCTAATTAATTATGAATCGAATCAAGTTTCAAATATATAATACATAGTATGTAATTATTATACTTAGGAGGTCTAAATGATTCCTATTAAGAATATACATACTTGCGGAAAAAAAATAATATTTTTTCACCATTGGTGCACTCATTCCTATCATGGGACGGTGTTGATCCTCATTATTAGGGGATTTTAAATACGTAGACCTTCTGAAAATACATTTATACGCAACACAGCTAGTCCTTTTGATCCTAGAAATAGTGAATGTTATTAATGTGATATGGAATAGAATGACTTACCAACAATGACTGTTTAAAGGAGTGAAATCTGAAAGTATAGTCTTAGTCGTATTAACTATAATTTCAATGATACATAGGAATGTAAATAATATGCAAATCGGGCTTGTAATAAAAAAGTGGAGTTGGCTCTTCTAACAGGTCTTTTTGTTTTCCGAAGCTGTTATCATTTTTCCTTTATTACTGAGGGGAGAATATCTACCTGATAGTAAAGATGACGCATGAAGGAATACATGCATTAAGTTTAATAAAGCAAATAAAATGTAAACAAAAAGGGCTCAAGTCCTCGTATAATTATTATTAGTTAAAAATATATAATTTCCTGACATTAATTTCAGTTAATTTTCTTCCTCTCATCTATGTTATTATTTATTGTTGTATATATAATGGAGAATAGCAGCTTGTAGCTCAGTAAAACGTCATGACAGCTCAAGCTGCTTCACTCTCAACATTCATCAAATTGTCAGAGTTACCAGGTTGATAATTTTCTCTTTTTTTTTTTTTATTACAAACCCGATTTGCATATTATTTACATTCCTAATGATACATTTCTAATAGAGCCGTACAATCAACTATATTTATTTGGTCAACTAGATTTTAATTTTCTCGACAGATGACTCGCTTGAAAGATATTTACTTGAACTACATCAACCTTCTGTGTATTTTATCACTAGCTACGCTCTTCTTCCAAACGTTTTCAAATTGTCAGCGTTACCAAGTAGATTTTTGTCATTAAAAAAAAGTCAAATACCGACAGAGCTTAGGATTTACAGCTCTAGATATAATGACAATAACTTGTGCAAATATATGTATTAGATTGTTGCATTTTAACTGGTTCCTTCATTGAGAGATGTGAAAAATGTTGAAATCTCTGCAAACATAAATTTATCAAAAAACATATTGAATTGATAGAATTCTCATTTCAATGATTTAGTCAGTTTGACTACCTCAACAAGACAGTCAATTATTATTAATCAAATAATGCAGGTAATTTTAGAAAATATTCCTTTTCATTGTGGAAAGTTATTTCAAAAAGTTGTATAACCACAACAAAGCTTAAATTAAATTAATTTTGTAATTATAATATTAGTGTATTAACGTTTTTCCATTATTCTACATGGAAATTTCAATCACAATTTTTGAATACAGGCAAATTATGCAGGATATTCAAACGTTTTTAAGATTATGTGAATGTTCAACATAGTTCAACTTATGAGATTAAACGGAATGAAGACTTACAGCCAATATCCAAAAATCCTCAAAATCAACGTGCATTTTTGATATTCATAGTTATTTTTATAAATGACTCGAAGATTGGGAGAACATTTCTAATAACATATCAGGATTGCCAAGGGAAACCTTTTTTGCTGCTGCCAAAGAAACATCCATTGGTTTTTATTACAAAATTCTATTAGGAAATTAAATTTTGTTCGCTTGAGAAAAATTAATTCTGACTCAATAGAGAGAAAATTCGGTTACCACAGACAGCAGAGTGGTGGAAATAATTTCATTAAGTTATCATCAGTTTTTAGAAGCTGAATAAGGGATAAGAGTGAATCCCTTTGATTAAATCTAATATATCTTCCATATATTTCATCAAAGGGATTCACTTTTAATGAAAATGATAGAAAATATCCCTACATTGACATCTTGTTTAAAATTTTTTGAATTGACTGGGACCAATTTAGATGGCTTCCGAATATATTATTTTTTGTTAGTATATGAAACAAGTAAGTTATCAATCAATGCCCCGTGGAATTGCTGATATTCAATGATGAATTGGTTAAATAACATGGATCAATATAGAAACATGAAGTTAACGGAGATGAAGTTTCAAAGCCAAGTGAGGTAATGCATATCATAATTGGGGATTTGTATCAGATTATATGTTAGGCACTCTACTAGTTGATGGGTCCCATGATTTTGAATAAAAATAGGTACGGCTTTTCATGGAGCACTCGGAGAATAAGACAGAAGGAGAAACTAGAAAGAGAATCATCCCTCGAGGGCAGAAGAGAAAATAAGTCTTGGGATTCACATCCATTCTTCTGACTCCGTCACAGGAAGAAATAAAATGTAACTGGTGCCGTGAGATAATGCAATCAATCCCATGGATTCCTTCAATATCGGATTCACGATCCTGAGATCCTCTCTCCAGATTCTAACCCAAACCAAGTGATCTTTCGGAGTCTCTCCGAGTCCAAGCGGCTCCATCTCTTCGTGTTTGGGAATCCTTAACTATCCAAAGATGTCCTATAATTCTCTAGTTTATCATATCATATTATATGTGGACATTTGTATCAAATTATAAGTTATATATTTCTTGATAAGGATATTGCTCAGATTCAATTCGCTTAGGTTAATTTAAAAAAAAAATTATTCATGAGCCATGTATTGAAAAGGCAGAAGCCATTTCTTAGATAATTGGATGTAAAGGTTACAAAAAGTCATTGTTTTACAAAATTTATTGATGAAATTGTACAGAAGTTGTTAATTATTATTATTATTATTATTTTTTTTTGTAAAAACTTTAAAAGTGATGTTAATAGCAACATGCATTCAAATAAAAAATTCCTTTCAATCCTCTCAGCTTCTATCAGTTCTATCGAGTATTATTTAATATTGTCAAAATTCAATCAGCCAATAAAATAACAGAGGAACCAGATAGTACTACATGCACACTCTCTCACCTCAACAAAATGCCTACGACGTCCTTAGTAATTGGTAATCTATGCGAAATATTTTTTAATTTCCAAATATGTAGTCATTGTTCCTACATTCTTGAGGAGAAAACATGTAGCACTAATCACATAAAATGGAGTAATACACACCACACCGTCCACAAATAATATAATCAATTAATAAAATACATAAAGGAGTACATAAATATTGATAGAATATTTTTTTTCGTAGGTATGAATTTGGTTTATTTCCTTCCTTCCCCTCTCAAAGACTCTGAATGCCTTCCCTTGTAAAAGGATAAGAGAATAGCTGGTACAGTAAAACGTCAAAACTGTTGACACATCCATCCTTTCAAACCAGTATTTCCGTTAGCCGAAATTTAACAGACTTTGGGAGGTAAAATCTGCTGATGTACAATATTTCGTCACCCTTCCGAGTGTCAGAGTGTCCAGTGAAAATATCCCTCTTAGCACAATTTGAATTGCATTAAAATAAGCAATTTCCATGTGCCTATTAACCCATCAGAGGCGATAGGTTAATACATATATTAACCACCCTCAAAAAGTACAGAGAAAAACCTATCATGAGTGGGTTTAACTGGCTAAAAAAGCTTGTGTGATCCCCGTCTCCAGTGGTTCAGCAGAGATACACTGTTACACAGTCACCTCGGAGAGAACAATGAAATATGACTGATGCACATTGCAGGTTGCACAGAAACACTCACCACCTTCGATTTTAAATCAGCTGTTGGAGATTTCACTGCAGCAAAAATGCGTAGAAATCAGGCCAAACATTATACTGTACATTTACATTCCTTGATATCATTTTAAGCTTATTTAATTCAGATAATAATTGACCAGGATTTCAAAAATTTGTCCAGTAAATTGAAAACCTACTGGTCACGTTATCCAGTACCAATTTTTTCTAACGGAAACCCTGTTCCAATCATTTATTAAATTTTCCAATGTTACCAGGTCAATTTTCGCTTTCTTTTTATTTAACATACCGGCAGAGTTTAGGATTTACAGCTCTAAAAAATATAATTTTCAAAGTTTGTATCTCCTTGACTTATTTTGGAAGCAATACTTCTCAATTTGTCGTAACCAACGTTCTTTTTTCAAAATTCCCTTTAATCTACTTCGAAACGGTTCCATTCTAAAGTCAACGCATAAATTTTCCACTCGTAAGAAGTGGTATTCTTTGCTCCAATGCTTTTATCGTCTTAGGAATACAATTAAAATTGGCATTAATGGTATTCAATTCCGAAACCCTGGCATCATTTTTAAACAACTCCTTCAGGTTTCCCACAGTGGAACTAATCTCATGAATGTTGAAATGTTCAACGTAGTAAGCTACTGCTTCTAACCAAGTTCCCGAACGTGTAGTAATGGGTGCAGGTGGTAAGGGAATTTTGCAAGAAGTAGTGAAGCTTCGCTTCCTAGCACCAGACTTCAAAAAGAGTTTTTTAATATCTGATATAAGAAGATTGGTGTTCTGAAATTGTTGCAATGCATGTAATGTTAATCAATAACGGAAATCTACATTTAGGTTTCGCAGCCGCCTTAATGCAATTATATGCTCCATCGGTGATAAATAGCTTTAACCTATTCTTATCCAAATTAGACACGAAAGTGTCATTAAGACTGTTGATAGCAACCTCTTCAATCGCCAAACTATTGGTATTGACAACGTGATACAAATTGATGAGGTAAGGTCGAATTGTAATCATAGCACGATCCATGGAGTCTTTGGTCTCGTCCATAGCCAGGAATATATCCTTTCTGTTTATTTCCTTCTTTACCATAGAGAGAACGACTTTACTTTCCAACTCCAGTGACTTGGTCATAAAATAGCGAGAAGGAACGTGTTTTCATGTGTATTTCTCCAAGAACTTGACAAAATTCGGATTTTCAACAGTGCTCAATGGGATATTGCAAGAAACAAATATTTTAACGAGATTTGTAGTGAATTCCGATTCACTGAATGCCTCTTGTTGATCACCTCCATTTTTCGTATATGACATCGGTGTTTCGTATTCCTAAGCATATGGTACATATGAGCCATACTTTTTTATACTGACATAGGCGGCAGGTCAATACTTTGGTTTCGTTGTTGCAGCTTCAGACAGGCTCTTCGCCGTGGATGGCAATCCAGGACATTAATTTACTCTCACTAAACATTCTCGTATAACTTAATAAGTCCAAATGGCGCGAATACTGTTTAAGTATTTGTTGTAATAACTAGGAATGTAAAAAATATGCAAATGGGGTGTGTAAAATAAAAAGAAAGAGAAAATTAACCTGGTAACTCTGACAATTTGATGAATGTTGAAAGGGAAGCAGCTTGAGCTGTCATGACGTTCACTGAGCTATAAGCTGCTATTCTCCATTATATATACAAATGAATACATCAATAATAAATAACATTATGTATACCATAGATGAGAGGCAGAAAATTAACTCAAATTAATGTCAGAAAATTATACATCTTTATCTTACAAGTCGTAAACTAACAATTATTACGTAAACAGGAGCTGTTTTTTAACATTGTTTTGCTATTGTAGATGTTCTTCCCTCAGTAATAAAGGAAAAATGATAACAGCTTTGAAAAACAAAAAGGTGAGTTAAAAGTGCCAACTCCATTCTAAATATGCATTTTGCATATTTTTTGCATTCCTAGTAATAACTATAAGAAGTAATCAAAGAATTACGAAGGAAGAAAATAACAAGCTCTTTTGTCCAATTGCCATCTTGAATCACAAAAGGGAAAGGAAAAATTTGGAAAAACAATTGGTAGCAACCCTTCCGTAATTTCCTTGTTGCCAACTTTTTAATATTGGGCAGGGTTACAATTTAGATATACTAAGCATTCATAAATTCTATCAATACACAAATCAATCGTTAATAATTGTATATCAAAAATTCAAAAAAAGGGCGCGCAATTTAATATATCTTTTATATATCAAAATCATAAATAATAATAATACCCTTTACGAGTTCATAACACGTAGAGTCAGTTGCTTTAAGTCAAAAGAGTCAAATGATGAAAATCAACGGAAGGGAGAAAACAGTGTGTTTTTGTTATTCCCAAAAAGCTCGTCGTGACATAAAGTAGTGTATTTAAAATTGATAATAATAATATTTAATTAATCAATCAATATTGATCATCAAGGGACTAATTGTAAAGAACAATGAGAAGGGAAGAGTGAGGTGTATTAGGGCCTGTGGTTCTCTTGAATTAAGAATCTTGTTAATATCAGCTGCTTGTTGAATAATGATTCTTGTTTTGGAGGGGAGCATCGGTCCAGGGAGGAGAATCTTCCACATTTAAAATAGCATGAGTGCTAATAGTACTCATATCGTTAGGGATGGGCATTTTGTTGAGGTGAGAAAGCGTGCTCACAATTATTATCTGGTACCTTTGCATTTTATGGGCCTGATTGCTATCTCGCAATACTTAGTAATACTCTATAACTGAGAGGACTGGAGGGAATTTCAATTGTCAGAAATCCAGGAGAATGAATTACGCACATTCTTCGCAATGAAGTTCTTGCTTCAACCATACAGAGAATAGTGAATTCAAATTAATTATTATTATTATTATTACCAAGGAAGTGGAAGTCTTTCCTTCCTTAGAAACTCAATGTTATATCAACATTTTTCCCATGTCTACTAATTTGTCTCTACAAAAGTTCCATCCTTTAATGAATTGGAATTTATTCAAATTGAGGTTTGTTGGTATATGTACTATTCGGCTAAATATTTTAGCAAATTTATTGCTTGTAGGTCATAGGATTTATTTATTATTAGGTTATTTTTTGCCTAAAATGTTTTTTTTTATTTGTTTCTTGTTGCTCGCACCTATGTATGTAGAGCGCTAAGCTTTTGGGATTGTTTATTACTTTTATGTAATTAAATGCGATTTTCTTGTACAATTATATGATAATTTAATAAAATGATAGAATTATTATTATTTTCTGAAGGAGGTAAAACTATTCGATATGAATTTGTATCTAATTCTGACATGTAAAAAAAAAAAAAAAATGAAAATGAAAAAGACAAGAAGAAAATATGTTATCAATTATGGCCTAGGATTGTACGAGTATGTACAAGGAACGTATGCTATTAATGTACAATTTGAGGATAGAAAATTGAACTAGGAAGGGTTTTTTTTGATTGCTTATCTGAAGGTACAATTGTAAATATATAATGTATGTATAAATATGACTTTGAGAGGTGTACTTAGACAGTATATAAGTAGAAAAAAGTGTGTATAACTTAAACACACCTGTTTGACTGAGGTAAAGAAGGTAATTAGAATGATAATAACCAGACACTCACTGATAGTACAAAAAAAAAAAAAAAATGGCAACAGTATGGACAAGGGTTGAGTGTGAAAAAAATGGTGGTCATCAAGAATGGTACATAACACATAAAAGCATGATTTAGAGTATTAAATAACGTCCATAATTTCTCTTCCGTCTTTAAAAGTCTGTTCCACAATTGTTTTCATAGAGTTAAAGTCCTGATCATTGAGAACGTTGAGAGTATCATCAAGGGGATTCGCTGGATTTGAATTGAGACAGTCTGGAAGGCCTAGATCAATATCTGCTAAAGTGTCTTCATTGTTGTTTATATAGTAGTAGGAATTAGAGTAAAAACTAGAGTTGTTGCTCAGTCCACTATCAGATCCTGTCGGACTTGATGGCTCTTCTTTGATACTGGGCTTCCGGGACTCGGAGCCCTCACTTCCACTCCCAAATATACCATAGTCAAAGTCTATAAAATCTTCGAGAGAGGTGTTGTTATTGTTGACGCTTGAAATAGGCAATGACTCCTCAGAGCTAATTGTTGTATTCGGTTCCACCTTGATATCACAACCTTTTTGAGCCAAAAGAGAGCTTCTGGACTGACTCTTTTGTAGGACTTCATTTGGATCCACAGCAAATATTTCTCTATATGACAGCAGTCCAACAGATGAGTTTTTAAGAGCTCCAGATACTTCCGACTCAGACACAGAGAGAGGGACTTCAGGAGGTGCTGTCTGGATATGAGGTATATTGATGATAGCTGGGAGAAGGAGCTGATGACTCAGTTGTTGTTGCTGTTGCTGAGTTGGAGCGGGTTCAATGGAAGTATTGTAGTGATGAGTAACTTTAACAAGGGCTCCTGTGGGAAGCGTTGCAGCCCAGGAACAAATTTCAGAGGAAGGTAAACCAGTTGCTGCACTTAATTCGTTTATAGTATTTGGAGGGAGGATACCATTATGTGCAATGACGGTGCTGCTTGTCGTGGTTGTTGTCATGGAGGATGCACAAGAGGGATGTGCCTTGGTTGTAATGGTTTGTGTGGGGAGAGTACAGGTGGTGGAGACAAGACAATTGGATCCATCATCCAGCAAAGCCAAATTAAAGGAATTGCCAGCCTCTCTATAAGCCTACATAGTATATAAAAAACATCATATTATTGATCAAAGAACCAGTTATTTACATATAAGTGCGTATTTACTTACTATGGGATCCGAGATACTTTCAGTGTCCGTTCCAATGATGTCTTCCACTTGCATTTGAGTATCTATTATGGGAGATCCCCTATTCCCGGGTGGTGGTGTGGGATCCGGAAGGATTATTTCGGGAGTCATTCTTGAGCTATTATATTTGTGAGAGGTCGTTGTGAGGGCATTGGTGGAAGAGGGAGCAACATTGGGAGTATTACTATTCCGTCGTAGAACCTCCATGATTTTCTGATCCAGAGCATCTTTATTTCCTTTTGTGGCGGATATTACATTATTTACAGCCTCTGCAACAGCCACTGACATTTGAAGATTGAGTACGGGCGTCACCGTAAGAGAAGGAGGAGAGGAATGTTGGAGTGAGGAGGAAGTGACTGCTGCTGCGGGGTTTGCACTATTACTTTTATGATGAGGATGACCTCCTAATTTATTATTGCTATTCCCGTTATTCACAACCCGAGAGCGCTTCTTAATGATGGTTTCCCCATCAGCAGTAATGATTTTCTTGGGGCATCTGTTGAGTTTTGTGTGCTTGATGAGTCCATTACGATAGGTGAAGCGTGTTCCACAGAGAGCACAGCAGTAGGCCTTTTCTCCCTGTTTGAAAAAAGGAATTGCGTGATGGATGGATGAATGGATTGATTGATTGATTATAATTAATGATTGATAATAATTGAGAAGGCTGTCGAAGAACTTCATCAACTCTGGTTCTTACAAAAAGATATTCGACTTCATTTAATTTTCACACCTTGTTAACAAGAGATAATTTGAGCTCAACCAATCAACACTGTTCAGAACACTATATAGTAGTAAACCTGAATTATCCCATTAGACACCCTAATGGACAAATATTAATTTCTAAGAACACTTCATACATACTTAGTATTAGGATCTTCAAATCCCAAGAATTTTGAAGTGAGAAAAACGTTTTTTTATTTTTTTGAAATATGAATCGAAAATTCTTGTGATAGACTTTTTTAAAATAAATATTGGAAGAAAGTCAATTCGTATTGAGGAGATCAATCATAACAAGGAGATTTCTTAGAAATGAATTGTCTGTTTTATTTGATATATTATTGTGACGGTCGAGACACGTTAAAGTTTACATTAAATTTTTATATTGGGCTGATTATAGCTATAAAACAAAGTACAGAAACGCAGAGAGATAATATTTCCTTGTCTATCAGACTTGATTTTTTTTCGTAAGATGTCGCTTTCGTAAGATGTACATATATATTTATGCATACCTATCTTCCCTTTGCAAAACTTTCATTGTTTTAATTGAAGTAGTACCAGAAGGAGGTTCTGCAGCGCACATGTTAGAGAGTCAAATCAACTCTTGGATAAGTGAAGTTGTACAAAAATGGATCACGTGGTCGTCGTTTACTCACTTTGTATCATTTCTCATAGCTTTTTTGAGAGTAATATGTACAATTAATGTCCGGACTAGCTAGGAAGAGTGGCTCATTCTCATTTGTCTAAATACATCAATGATGTAATCAAGATGACGTCATGCTGGATGAGATTGGGGAAAAGAGAAGCTAGGAGGAGGAGGAGGAGGAAGCTCAGGTCGTCCATCGCATTACACATACTACACTACAAAATCTTGGACTCGCATCAAGAACTTGTATGAACTGCATGTCTGTCAATCATTCTAAAAAAGAGTTAAATACTCTTCTTTTGATTCAGATCTTTTGTTCCCTTAGGATTAGAAGAAATTTGTATCTTCCCTTTAATATTCTTTTGTATTAAAAAAATAAAGAAAATAATCAAGAGTATATATGTAAACTATACATACAGAGAGAGTTAAAATCACAGTTCATCATTCGAAAAACAAGCTTTCTTCTTTTTCTTCATGTATGTATGTATGTATGTATGTATGCATATACATACATATATTTTCACTTTCCATTCTACATACTCAAAAGAAATAAAACTTGTCTATTTTTCTTATCATTGAGGAGAGAAAAATGAGAATAATTTTTTTTTTCCCCACGAGTCAAAAGACTCATTAATTTATCTCATATTTCCTTCAGAGAAACAATTGTATAAAAATCCTCTGTTTCAATCTATAAGTAGATATTATTATTATTTATTATATAAATTTGCTATCCAAGGTTGTTGTTTTTCTTTCTTTTGATCGGTTTTTATTTTGCCATAAGTCTATTATTCTCATCATAATTCCGTACTCTAGAATCATTTGATTCTGATTCATTCGGATTAAAGGAAATGTGTGTAAGTAGGGAGGCCAATTTGGCTTTTTATACCTATAGTAAACAAATTAAAATTTGTCAACATACACTAAACCGAAAGGAATAGTCATTACTCTCTCTCTCTCTCTCTCTTGAGTTTCTTTTTGTGTATCAGCTCTTTATCCCTTGAATGTATACCCCTCAATGAACCATTGAGTAAGAAACAGTTAAGTTTCAGCTTTTTAGTTTTTTGTGAGGAGGAGGAGGAAATATATGGATACATAAAGAGATGCAAAGCTATGAGAAGAAGGTCTGTTCCCACACCGAGTAAGGCTTTTTCTCCTACTGGGTAGTGCTTGAAATATTGATTGATGGTTTGAGCTTCTCAAGCTCTAAGTAATTCCAAACTACACTTCCCTCCTTCTCTTTTTGCAGTATGAAAGGTTGCGAGAGTAAATACAAATCACATCCTGCAAAAAGCGGATATATTGAACTACTATCGTCATCGTAAATAATAATAATAATAAGCTGTCAATGTGTCTACTACACGTCTTGCTTGCCCTATTAATGCTCTGAATGTTTGTTGATGGGTTGAACTTGAATTAATTCTTGCAAAGTAGTGTATCTAAGTATGAGGATAATTCCAGTTGTGGTGGATTTTGAAGTGCCTAGTATCCCAACAACTAACAACTAACAATTTGAGGTCCTTTTTTTGTTTTATAAAAAAGCAATTAAAATTTGTCATAGTAAAATAATTTACTATAAATTAAAAAGAAATTGACTGACTCATTGATAAAAAGGATAGAATGAGCTTGACTTGACTTTTGACACAATGGGCATTATATAGAATGCATAAGAATACGAGTTACGCCACGAAAAGTAGGGAAAAATACAAAAGATATTATTGGAATTTCAAGGACAGTCTATAATTTTTTTTTCTCATAATATATGTAATTAATTAATTATAGGAAATGAAGCAATAACATTTAAAAAAAAAAAAACACACACACACACACAAAAAAACAGGTAATGTCGATTTTTTTTTTTCTCAGAGCATCCTTCATATTTTCACATTGCTAATGAATAAGCATTTATAAATATATATATATATAAGAAAGTAATTCGTGATGGAGAGAAGGGATATAAAAGAGCTCAAACAAACTTACACATCACTATTGCTACCCTATTTTTTTTAAAGCAAAAAATGAATTTACAAATGTACATATTTATTTATTTTTTGCAATTTCTTGTATGATGCTAGAAAATCGTTTGCACTCTCTCTCTCTCTCTCTCTCTCTCTCTCTCTCGAAGGTAAGTCATCATTCTGACATTTTGGGTGTCTTACCCCTCCATTGAATGCTTATTATTATACCTCAGATAAAATGCATGCAAAATGAAGCCAGGTAGAAAGATTATGATTTGAGCTCTACTTACGGAGTGCTTCCTTCGATGTTCGTTCAGCTGTTGCTTTGTTTTACACGTAAAAGAACATTCTGGACAGGGATACGGCCTCTCTCCTCCATGATCCATCTGATGCTGCTTCAATTGCCATTTTGTGCGAAAAACCTTTTGACAAACGAGGCATCGCTCTGGATATTCTGCATTATGGATTTTCAAATGAAGACGAAGGGTTCGAAGTTCCTTGAAGCCTTTTTCACATTGTGGGCATTGGAAAACGCGCTCCATTTTTAAGTTTTTTTTATGTGTGTGTGTGTGTGTGACCTCGGCTCTTTTCCCTTTTCCAATCAGCCTCTAGAACTTATATGGAGAAATAACAATAATTATAGTAATAATGATACACATAATTAATTAATTCATTCATGATGCACCATCATATTCTAAAACTGAAGGGAATTTTTTAAAGATATGTTAAGATTTAATTAATTATTTAATGTATGTACTTAATTCCATTTCATGTGTGTGTTATATTCACTACTCTCCGTTCCTCCTTCATTTCTTCTTTTTTGAATATTTATTGTTAATTATTTGCTTTCAAAAAGTGTCAGTGAATTCGAAAATGACATTTAATGCTTTGATTTCATTTAAAAGTTTAAAATTCCTCTGACCGCTCTCTGCACGCTCAATACATACATTGTACATTTATTTATCTCTTACTACTCTATAGACCCTCTCTCCCCAACTAACAAAGTATTTAGGTCGAAAAAAAATGTCTTCTTGATTTTTCACTTCATTATGTATTTCTACCAAATAAATCTTTAAATTATAATTTATTTACTTTCTATGTATACGTACAGGGTAGGTAGATACAAAAAGTTAGGGAATACAAGTACCTAACTGCAGGGCAAAATTCTAAAATAAATAAATAAATCCTCTGAGTGAGTGATTAAACCATACTTTAAATGACGTCAGGAAAAAGTAGGCTAATCTTGACACTTCGAGTCATGATTTGTTGGGGATTGCTGTTTTGTTAAAATTTCCTGTTCTATTTCAGAATAGCTTTTATTATATTTAATGTGCATTACAGGACATTGCCACGAAAAGTCCTGTTTCCCTTCGAGGAAAGTAGTATTTTTAAAGTGGAGGAAGAGATTTTGAACTCCTTTGTATTGTTCATATCAAAACTTTATCTTTGATTTTTAATATGAAGATATTGTGTCCACTAGGATAATAATAATTATGAAAGAACATGAGTGCTTTTAAATACAAAAATCAATTTATATAACAGCTTGACAACAGAGAGTTTGATCTTTGAAGTGAGAGACCCTTGCTGAGTGGGCTCCTTATTCACAACTCTAATTAATATTATAACTGATTCGTCTCTTTTCCGCTTTATTTCTCCCTCTTTTAAAATAAATAAATATTCCCGCTCTCATTCCTTTTCTATCTCAAATACAGAACTACCAGTGGTTCTATGTACGGACATACAAATACAATAGCCGGCTTCTTATAAATATATACACAAGGGCTCCTCTCCCTAGCTCCTGGATTTTTAGACCTTGAATAACTCTCCACTAAATTTCGCAGTTCAATATTTCTTTATTATATTCATTAAATACAAAGTAGAAATCATTTAGATGATTGATTCACTCGAGATACAGTTTTAACCCGATGGCTGTTGTGCCAAACTAAAAAGGAAGCTCAAGGAAGCATCCAAAGGTTTCGAATTCTGGATTACAAACTTAATGTTTAAAAAAACATAATTTATGTTACTGAGGCTGTATCAAAAGTTTACTCTTCCTGAAATGAGTTCTATTTGAAAAACCTTAGGTTTAATGGTTGAGTCTTTGAGCAAATACATATATTTCCCAAGAAGTGAGTTTTGTTTTCATCTTCCACAAATGTGCAAGGGGGGTACAAACATTTGTTTGGGAATTAATGTTTTCTTCTCCCAATAGTGAATTAATTATCCTTTATTTTCAGAGTATTTATTATTTTCTATTTATTCCTGGAATTTCCCGGGAATTTGCTAAAAAACATTCATTTTCCCGGGAAATGAGCAAGCATTGTCGGAACAGTACTACTACATATGTAAATAAAGTCATTAAGAAGCTAATAGTAAGTGGCATTGGATTAGATGATGAATTTATTGTTTCTTTTAGCCTCATATAGAAATAACAAATAAGTAAATATTTACTTACTTATTTTTCACAAATTCCTATGGCCCATTTTTGTTTTTTTGTTTTTTTGCTCTAATATTTGTTATTTTCTGTGTTTTATATCTGTATATATTTATTTCCCTCAACCCCCCCCCCCCCCCGTTCCTCCCCTCACCCATAAAATCCGGTCTCTACATAGGTCGGTAACTAAAAATCTACAAAAAACAACAAAAGTATACAGATGTCACCCCTCCTAAACACTATTCATTCAAATCTTTAATCCCTGAAAAAAATAATTATACATATATATTTCTATAATTTATTATTTGCATTCTTATTGTTTTTCTTATTATTATTATTATTTGTCTAACCTTGAAATAGCTTTTGAGAGTCTGAAAAGTATACATATATATATATATATATATATATCATATAAAAAGCAATGACTTTTTTATTTTATTATTATTTCAAGTATCAAAGGAATGAGTGAAACAGTACTTCAAGTATTGGATTTGGAGTGAAGAGGGAGATCATGACAAAAGATGTGAATAAAGTGAAAAAAACTTACAAATTTAGGACTAAGAATGTTGAAGAAGAAGAAGAAGAGGTTGCGAGAGTTCAAGAGCACATGTATGAATCACTTGAATAAAAGTTGAGAGTCTTGTTGGTTTTCTTTTCTTTTATTAATTTGGCTAACCTGGTTGTCCTTAAACAAGGTATGGAAATGGTACATGGAGAATTGAAATAAGTGTCAATGATATGTATGTGTGTGTGTGTGTGTGTGTGTGTCAATAATCAGATGGGTGGACGGATATGAGGCTGACCGCGTCTATAAGACGAGTAACTGAATTAACAAATTCAAACTATTGCGATCGCTCCTCTTCTTCTTCCCAATTTTTTTTTTTTTTTTTGCCTTCCCCATCATTTTTGTGTGTCCGGCTTGTGTCTTGTATATATATATATATATATTATAAAGAAAGTCACCGTCCAAACGACTGCTTTAAAAAAAAATACGATCTCATTTAAAGAAAAAAAAAAGAAAACAATGGGTAGTCTTTTTTCTTTTATTAGACACACAGTTTTTGACCGGTATGGTGAAGAAGGAAGGGGGCATCCCCCCTCCTTCCTTTCCTTCAACTCCCCCCCCCCCTCCTCCTACTTATTTCCCCATCCTTCTTTAATATGCGGGAAACGTGCCTCCTTCCTCCAGCAGATTTTTTCCCCTTTCCACTTAAATATGCGGGAAACGTGATTTCCGCCTGCAGTAAAACTTTTCATATCTTTTACTAGGTGGTAGGAATAGCCACGTGCCTATCCTATCATAGCTATAATAATAATCAAACTAATGATTCAGTTAACAGCTATAATTGATGTTATTGATCTCATTTTGTTCTTTTTTATTATCAATGTACTCTTTTGTAGCCTTTTGTCTGATAAGAAACTTAACTTAAAAGTTAGGTACTTATCTACACACACCTACCTGAGACTGTAATTACTATATATATATATATATATATATATATATATATATATATATATACATATATCTAATTTATAGTAAATGTCCAGTCAAATAAAATAATAAGAAAAATATCTACAAAAAATTTGTAAGAAATTTCATATTTGACCTTTTTTTTTCTATTTCTTTTTGTTTTTGTTTTGTTATTTTCGTTGTTGAAATGTAAACCCCATTGAATTAAGACATTGTCAGTATACATATGTAGAGTGATTATGCAATGGAATTTGAGTAGTACTTTTGTGCATTTAAGAGAGAGAGAGAGAGAGAGAGAGAGAGAGAGAGAGGGCTGGAAAGTTAATTCTTCACTTTTATCAATCTTTTATAATTGACTCTCTCATCAATCTTTCTTCTCCCCATGAGTGAATAAAGGCCCAAAAAGTTCTTCTTTTTGTTACTTTAAACATCAAATTTTCAATACAACACAAACATATACATATATATATTATCTAAAGCTTTCTTCTCTTTTTTTATTTTTATTTTTTTGTTTTTGTTTTTGTCAGTTGCCATTGAATTTAAAGGCTTTGACCCTCTAAGTGATTTAAGGGGAGCTTATCCATCATCTAATATCCTAATTGTGACCTCTACACTGTGATTAATATGTAGGCTATGCAGTGTCTAAATAGTTTAATAAAAACCTTTATCTGTCCTTTTCATCCAAGTTAGGGTCTACATACATATAGTTTAGACTAGGGATTTTCAAAGGGGGGGGGGAGGAGGATAGTTGAGGGATATATCCTAAAGGATAAAATCCAACCTCATATTGATAGCAGGGTTTAATCGTAGAATAAATACTACAACCACAGGATACAAAGTCTTTCTTTGTGTTAAGTTGTTGTTTTTATCCATTGCTCTAAAATATAAAATTATGGAGTCCTTAATTTCAAACTTCCGGAACAAGGCCTCATAACAATATCTTCAATGCCTCATCCCCTTAAAAAAAAACCAGCACTGGACTTTAATCTTCATAATAATTCTTTGAAACTCTGCATATTTATTGGATTTCCTGAATGTTTTATATCTTAAGCTTTTTGAAAGTTTCCTTTTAAATGTTATTCTTATGATGATGATTTGTAGACTCTTTTTGAGGGATATGAAATTAAGAAATATGTGTCAAAATATAAGTACATATTAGTCTACTGAGTCTTTGTTTGAAATTCACATTCGTTCTTTTCACGATCAAACAAGTTTCCAAGGAGTATGTTGCTAAAATTAAAAGGATTTAATGCCAAATGCCAAATTCCACCTCCCCCCCTTTTCTAAAAGTCACCTAGAATGTACATATTTGTATTTGAGAGCTCCTAGAATGAATATATTGGAGAGACAGAAGGAATTTCAACTCAATTTTACATTGATATTTGGAGTATTTTATGGCTTTCAATAGTTTCATTTGAAGCTACCTTCAAAATTCAGATTTATTCATCCCTAGAAATGTACAAAGTGTGTGGGATTTTTTTAGATAAAGAAGTGATGTAGGGTAATGAGTCCAAGACAATAAATATACCTTTCTACAAAATAAATAAATAATAATAATAATAATAACAATAATGTTCAGAAGTACTCAACCTGAGGTCAATTGTTGCTATTTCGGAGGATAAATGTTGGTATACCTAGACAAATCTACAAATGAATTTAACTTTTTAATTATACTTGAAGTTCTTAGTTGCTTCTGTTGATAGACTCATTTTATGGAAAAGGGTAAATCTGGAAGGGTGGAACGGTCCAAAATGTAAACTATACAAGAAGGGTTAAAAAACCACTATTCCATGTGTTAGATATTTGCATACATGAACAACATCGATGTCGAACGGGCCTACTTCACAGTAGACCCTTCTGCAAAATTATATATTAATTTCTTTCAGGGCTTTCCAATATGTCCTACAGTAGTGAGTTCAAACCTTTATACTAACATCTCCCCCCCCCCCCTCCTGCATTTAAAACCATTTTTTGGCCGATTAGTTAACTGCTCGACTTGGAAGTCATACAAGTATTCTTTTCTTTAGTGATGGAATTCATAAAATAAAAGACAAAAACCAAATTGAGAAGACATCTCTTTAAACTCAGTGTACATTTTAGTTTATTTTCTAAAATTTATTTTGAGTCTCTCTCAGAGGGAGCAACTCTCAGTTTGGGAACCATTCTCCCAAAAGAAAAGAAGACTTGAAGAGTAAAAAAACACAAATCTTTTGACATAATGTTTTGAATTTCTTTTGAAGCAAGATAATCGATAGCTTTGTCAGTAAAAGATTGGCTGTTAGGGACAAGCTAGGATCAGGAATACAGGTGAAAATACAACCCAAGGTAGTCGAGGAGGTGTTTGAGATCAAACCCCTCAATAAAATGTTGGAGCTCTTCTACGAGAGCTATTCCATGGAAGCCATACAGAGTGTTCAAGGAAGTAAAAAAGGCAGGAGGTGTGTGTTTGGGAAGGATAGAGAGGCAGGCCCCTTTTGACCCCTTTAGCTCTGTTTAGATAGTTGTAGAGTATGCTACTTGTGAGAGTCTTGGTGATGATTTTAATTTCGAGGTTGGAGAATTTAAAATGATGACTCTGGTGGAGAGTATGTTCACTTAAAAACTTGAATATTCTCTTTAGAGTTTAATAATAATAATAATAATAACAGGTATGTATGTAGATAATATGGAGATGTTACAGCACAGCACAGCACAGCACAGAAAAACACAAGACAAGACAACATTATCATTATTATTTAAAAAGTAGGGCAAATGAAGTTGTTGTTGAAAATTTAAGAAAAGGGGAAACAGACCTCTTTTACAAATATATATGTAAATATATAGGTACATTCATATAATAGGGGGTAGAGGAGTAATTATCAGAGTTGCACCCATTGCTTTATCTTTTTTAAATTTTTACAATGATACACATTTTTATGTCATCTTCAAAGGGTCATAGTTTAAAAAAAAAATCACCGCTTTTCTGATGAACTAAACCCTTGTTTTTTTGTTTTACACTAGAGAATAAAGGTAATTTTATACGATAAATTTTATACTCCTAACTAATATAGTCTAAGATGATGATGATGTCGACGACGACGACAACATTTGATTCTCTCAACCTTTCCTCCTCCTAATAGAAGAATTAAAAAAGACACTCAAAATCAAATTTGAGAGTAGTGAGTCACTTCTTTTCTACATACATTGAAACAATGCATTTGATACTTCATTTGGGTATCCTAGGAAATTACTCATAGCTTGTGTTTGTGTTACACACATCAAGGGTTTTCAGAGAAGACCCAAATTATGTAATAGAGAGTAAGTAAATGTGTATATAGTAGATAAATCAACAGCTGACAAAAATATAGATGGTTGTATGTTTAGGAAAAGAACGAGTGTTCTCTAATGACTCTCGCAACATTTCTTCAAGTGAATTAAGACAAAAAATAAACTAAAATAAAATAGCGCAAAAGTAGCTTTCATAGCTTTGGCCAGCTTCTGCCTCGCTATTCTTACAAATAGCCTTTTAACTATTCTTCATTTAAGCGTGAAATTTTTACGTTGTTGGTATAAGGGACAGAATGTTTTTTCATGAGGACTCTGAATGTGACACTAGCTCAAGGTATCGTTCAAATATAAAAGAGAAAACATGTTAAGTATAGGCGGGGATGGAGGTTTTGTTGAGGTGAAAGAGCGTGTCCGCAATTACCTTTAAGTACCTCTGAGTTAAAAGACCTGATTGTTATTTGACGATATGAATTAACACTCACTCAATAGCTGATAGAGATAAGTGAGAGGATTGAAGGGAATTTGAATATTCATAAATGCCGTCGTACCAACTGATGTTTTTCTCCTTCCTTCCTTCCTTCCTTCCTTAAACTCAACAATTTCTCATCGTCAATCTATATCTACCTGAATTAAGAAGGAAAGAAAGAAAAAAGATTCGTCTTATATATGACAACATCGAAGCTAATAATGACTAATAATAATTTTATTCATTTATAAGAGTCACGAAAGAGTCCCAACAAGGGCACAAAAACAAAGAATACATTCATTCTCGTTCTCATATTACATAATATATTTGTTTTGTGTTACGAGGTTGAGAGTCTTTATTTCTATTTTCTTCAAAATCCAAATGTTTTTTTTTTGTGAATAGAACATTTTTATATTACACAATAAGTTATAACAGTATAACAGATTAAGGCATTATCTGTCCGGGCCCTTATTTTCATCTCTGAATGTGCAAATTATAAAGTTGAAAATATTTTTTTTTTTTTTTTTTGCAATTTCTTTTAATTTTATATATCCATTAGTGCAAAAGCATACTCATCATATTTTATATTTTTAACATGCACAAGAAAAGTTTGCAAATTTATTTAAGTATCATTTTTTTTTCCTTTTTGCACTTTGAACATATAAATAATACATATGTATTATGCAGAACAAATTTAGTTTACATGTTTTTTTGTGTGTGTCAGCTGTGTAATTTTTTAAATTAGTGTTCTGAGCATCATTGTATTGTCAAATGGGGCCCTTTCTTCACTTCTTTGAGTAAATTGTTCATAGTTACGTAAATAATCGTTTCCTCCCCCCCCCCCCCTCCTCCTCTTAAAAAATAACAAAAAAAAAAGGGGGAGAAAAAGTTATTTGCAAATAATTTTAATTTTTTTTTGTTAAAAGTAAGAAGTCAAAAGTTGTTACATTTAAGCTAATTGTTTTTTACACTTAATACGCCTCATTGCCGCTCTCTCTCTCTCTCTCTTTACGTTCCATGTGTTTGTTTGATATATGTACATTGAAGAAGGAATGAAAAAGGTACCCTTGCTTCTATCTAGTCATTGACACACACGCATTGTATATAGTACTTAAAACTATGACAAATATGTTGAATATTTGAAGCTATGTACGTCTTGAAATCCACCTTAAATTACAGAAACAAACACAAATAATTATACAAAAGTATGTACTTTCTACTTTTAGAAACATATACATATATTTTGTGCATAAAAAAGAGAGAGAGAGAAAGAGATCGCACGGTACTTTCACTGAATGCAGAGACTGACTCTACTCTTCGAGGCCATTCCTGGACAACAAAAAATGCGATGGAGAGAAGGAAAGGAATAAAATAAAATAAGTAAAATGGGGAAATGACTCATTTTTTTGTCATTTTGAAATACAAAATAATCAAATTATACATACGATGAAGGTCCACCACACTTTGGACACACTTCACCTCTTCTACATATACCAAAATAAAAAAGAAAGAACACAATGACATCTTATTTGACTCTCTCAACCTTTCATTCTCCAAAAAGAGAGGGGGGGAGGAGGAGGAGAAGAAAAAGGACTCCAAAATCCCCATCCTTCCCAATTACTACCATTGTACCGTCATTTAAATGTCATTTAGTACATTTTTTGTTTGCTATTGAGTCCATTTTTTTTATTTATAAAAGATGTTCCTAACAACACTGTATATTTTTCTTTTGTTCCCTTGCATATTTATTTATAATTCATGGCGCCCCTAGCGTAGAAAAAGTCAATTTGTGGCCCGGAAAATGTTTCATCAGGTTGATCATTACATTTCTTTTAATCATAGCTTTGCTAGGGAAATACCAAGAGCCTAAACAAAAGGCTCTTTATAAAGTATTTTAAAACATCAAAACTCTTTTACAATTATTTAATCAGTTGTAAATTTTAGTCTGGATTTTGTTTTATCTTTATCCTATTGGTAGGTGGGAGGGGGTTTCAAGATCCACTAAGAACTCTTGCTCTGGAGAAAGTAGCAATAAACAAATCAGTGCAAAAAAAAAAAAAAAGAAGTTTTTCACCTTTGCTTGAAATACTTTGATGCCCTTTGATTACTATCATTAGTCTGAATCATGTTTATTTCATTTTGTTATCCATGTTGCTTTCAGGTTGATTTACTTGATTGGAGTACTTGTGATTTTTTTAAAATTATCTTTTCTGTTGCTTTGTCATCTCTCTTTCCCCCCCCCCCCCAAAAAAAAAAAAAAATCATTTCTTTTTGTTCGTGTTGTACAAATCTAAAGAAACCAATTTGTATCCAGAGGACCAGATCGATGGAATAATCAAAGGCTCATAAGAAAATATACAGTAAATGTGTATAGTGTGATAATATGGACAGGACAGAGATGGGACTTTTGCACAGAGACAATACAGTTTATTGATTAGAAAAGGAAAGACTCTCTTTTTCTAAGTGATGTTCATTCACCTGTATTAGACCCTTGAAGGTGAAGAAGCATCAACGTATCGATTAAAGAAGAAATACAAAGTTAATTAGTTGTAGATTTTATTATAAATATATGATAATTTATTATATATGTTAAATATACTTGTGATGATGCTCTTCCTTAAAAAATAAGGCAAATCAAATGTTTTTTGGTTTTTTTTTTAAAAAAACTCACTGGAGTGTATTTTTCCCTCAGAATTTCAATGATGCTCATGTTATGTACATAATTACTCTTAAAATCAAACAGAGTAATTCCATTTTTTCTGAGAAATGTAGGACATCACCTTATCTGAGCTATAAAAACACAACTATTCTAGGGGACACTTTCCTTGTTTCAACTGCATTTCTTAACTTATGACTGAAATCAAATCCAAGCCAGTTAACCTCATGAGAGAGCAGAATCTCTCACAAAAATTAAATCAAATGAAAGCTGAAATGTTAATAAAAGTAACCATTTACTTGAAAAAAGTGACCACGATCTGGTTTGAGAATGTTCGTAGAGTAATCAAAGACCAAACTTTTCAAAATTAAAATAAGCTATAAAAACAGGAGATAAAAAATCAGTAGATATAAATCAAAAATTGTCACAGGCAGAGCTTTAAAAGCCGTAGATCGTCTTTTATAATACATGTACATATATCCGGATAACTCTCTAGTCCTTCACACACACACCATTCCTTACAAGTCAAAAATGTGACCCCTTTCCCGGATAAACATTTTGACTATTTTTACGACATGATCAAATGTCTGCATTAAAGACTGTATTGGAATCAAACTAAACCAATATGTACTGAAAATATTGATATGTAATGACAAGTCATTTACAATTTATTTTGGTCTGGATGGAAATGGGACCAGCCAAGTAATAGCTAATTGTTTGGCTGCATTATTTAAAAAATTAAAGTTTTTTTATTTGTTGATCCTTTTGTGACGTCATTCAAATGTGCAGGAATGGATTCAAATTTTTCCTTAATTCCAAAGACACATGGGTTTTATTCTTTACTCTACATAGTTGTATTCTACTGCCTCTTTTATGATGATCAATTTTCATAGTCGTCACGTCACGTGAAAACGCTTAACAAATTAAAATGGCTGGTGTTTTATAATTAAATAATACATTATAAGATGCACATGCTGCTTTTTATCGTTTACCACGATTATATTTTCATTTTAAAGGTAGCAGTTTTTCATGCTACATACTTAATTCTACCCATATAAGTATGTATATTTTGGCCTTAAAGTTTTTCAAAAACTCTTTTTTTAACCATGGGTCTTAAATATTTGAAGAAAAAAAGTAGAAAAAAAACAACAACAATGGCTATAAAATAACCTAGGGGTAGATGTATGGGCGTTTCCAATTCATCCTAGTCATGATTGCATGTATGTACCCTTTACCTTGAACCCATTTCATGCCAAGGCATTGAGTACAAATATCTAAAGCCATAGGCAAATGTATGTATGTATTTATTTAACCAAGTTATTTGCCTTGGTCAAGAGTATAATTAGAAGTCATTACTTGTACTGTGAAGTGCCATGGAGTGAGTTGTAAGCATTCATCGGGGAAAAAAAAACAAAAAACTAACTAACAAAGAATAGAAAAATAAATAGACAACGCAATGAAAATCATTCAGAGGAGTGGAGTGCATATGTTGGATACACTCGTTCTGATTTGAACTACCAGAATGATGAATTAACATAAGTTGAAAGGAACATAAAACCCGACTCAAACGTTTTTACTCGCTAAAAGCATTTCCTCATTACTCAGCTCCTTTTCCTGCTCTTATGCTCATATCTCTCTCCGAACAAACTTTTGTAGGAGTAAATACAGAAAGAAAGGCTTTTAATCTTCCTCGCATATTAAGAAATTTCGTTCGAAAGAGAATCGTCTGTACTTACTTACCTGGGGGGCTATCATACACATAGAGGAAAAATGAGACAGATTTTTTGAAAACAGTTAAATTTTCAAGGGTATTAAAATCAATTTTTTTATATTGAGTTTATTGGAGAGGAAAAAAAAAGTCTCGTCTTCTAAGATAATGGAACAGGGTTCATGCAACACTTCTTTAAAATTTACAAAAAAATTTGAAATTAGATAACATTAGTTCACCACCATGAATATGTTTTTTTTGTATCTCCATGGGCTAATCAATAAGTTGCTTTCTAGTTATAGACCACCCCAGTTTCCAAAGCGGTGCCCCCAAGGAATCAAAATCCTTTGAAGAGCATTCATTTTCTATACTTTGAATGATTTTTTTTTTTTGCAAAAACTTGTAATATCCATTTAATTAAGAAGCAGAAAAAGTTCAACAAGTCAGCTTGAATATTTATTGCTCAATGATTTAATTTAATTGACATGAGTCATATCTTATTCAAATAATATATTATTTAACTTCTAATTATTAGTTTATTATACATTTTCCACACTTGAACCATTCTTAATAAGGTAACATAGACCTTATTTCATCTTTGTCCAATGAGTGATTACATAGTAAATATTATTTAGTTACACTCTTGATCAAAAAAGGAGTGCAATTATCTCTTTATATTCTCATTATAGAGTTGTCCAATTATAATATCGTGACATGATGGTGGAATATCCTTTCCCTTAAACTTATTTTTTAATCTTGGACAACACTTCTTTACTTTCAAATGCCGTAGTATGAAGGAGTGGATTTTTCAGTATAGAACATGAAAATGACAAAAACGATGTTGAGTTGGACATTGTTAGTGATGAAGTTAAAAATGTCAGAATTGCCTTTGAATAAATCTCTATATTTATCTAGTTATTACGACTTTGAACGTGTTTTATAACAAGTAGTAGTACTATAAATGCTAACACTGATCAACAGCCAAAAATCCTAAGGGGTATCAGTTTTGCACACTAATTTCAAATCTGTAATTCTTTTTTTCAAGAGTCCAACGGTTTTCGAGAAATAGGTCCTTACTTCTTTAGCCTTTTTGGCCCATTTTCCAACTTCAACTTCAATTCTAATGAATACCCTTTTTAGCTGAATTCATACGTTCTATGACCAGAAATAATACATTTGTTCGGAAAAAAAAATTCAGTTTTACGATTAGAAAAGGAAAATGCTGGGTACTTTTGCTCTTTTTAAAAATTATATTCATTATGGATACTGGTCTGGGGATCGGTCTCAAGATCAATTTTTGGTGGTTTTTGTTGTGTCTCAGTCTCGTTCCTATAAAGTCTAAGTCTTGGTCTTCATACCTCTATTTTTGTTCTAGGCCCTTAAATTTTTTGATCAGATCGTTGAAGAAGAAGCAACGATCTTTAAAGGAAAAATTAAGGGATTCTTGTCGACAATAATTGTAAATTTTATTAAAAATATATTATATAAATAATATTACAGTATTCTTCCTGAAATAATATTGTTGTAAATATTCAAGTTTCTTCTCATTGTTGCAGTAATATGAATAATATATTCCTAAAATAATGTAAACAAGCAGCCAACATTGACATAGTAAATATTACTATGTGATGTAGATTATTAAGATGTAAAAAAAGAGCCAGTGCAGCGTGCCCGCAAAGGACAATAGTTGGCAATCTAGAAACATTTTTCTTTTCAAGCTGCTTCAATTCTTCTTCTTTTCATAGTCATTTGTCTTAAATTCACTAACAACAAGCGCCATTTTTAATTACTTTTAAAAATGCCTGAGGATTTGATTCAAGGTCTTGGATCGCCGTCAATGGTGGTGTTAATGTTTGAAAATTTGACGAGGATACAAGTGTGATAACGTGCTGGCTATGGTCTTTTTCGACTTTTATAATAAATATATTTCCGACCATGTGGCATATTCAGTAAACATAATACCATTAAAGATTCAAGTACATCTGATTTCAAGTTTCTCCTAACTAAACTGCTTGTTTTATGTAATATCTCACTTTGAGTTGGAGGACTGGAATTGTTTATTTATAAGAAATGCAAAATAATGTTGAGGGACTGAAGAAGAAGACTCTCAAGTTATTGTCCGTATAGGATATATGGTCTATAAAAATGAAACATGCTTGGGGTATGGTACCCAAGCATTTAGCCCCTCTAGATATGATTATTATGATTATTTATCAATCACATTATTGAAATAATATGTAGAGTCTATTGGTTCGTTTCTTTCTTTTTCTTTTTTTGTTATGATTTTAAAAAAATCAGCTCACAACTTGAGTCTAATCAAAAACTTTTCAAGTCGTCACAACACTAATTCTCACTTCCCTTCGTGATTTGTCTACTCAGAGTGTACATACTGCTCAAATTCTGGTCAAATGTGGAGTAACTCATTCTTTAAATGATTACAAGCCTATTTATGTTCCTCCCATAGCATTCATCCCCTTTAAAGATTTTCAGATACATGGAGACTCCTCAAATTGGTAGTTTATGTTTTGACCTTCTTATGATGATGATGATGGTATGTGGAAGCGAATGAAATATTCTTACAACTCCCATCCCCTCTCGACACATATGTATGTATGTATGTTCAATATCATGTATGTATGTAGAATCCATTAATAAATAATAAAAATAGCATCCGGCAAAAGGGATGATGTCACATTTGCTTTTAAATAGCACTTAGTTGGTTATTCCAATTTGAATAATGGATGTGATTACTCACAATTCTGACTGACTTACATATACGGCTCATGTAGAACTCATCGAGAATAGAAGTGTGAGAAAAAGTTAGATAAAGGATTGGATAAAATAAAGGATACGGAATGGATGAGGAGTTCTAAAACCATTGTCAAAAGGTGAACGTTGTTAAAAATTAACAAGGGATCGCTGAATAGAGACTGGGTGAGTAACTGTTTTCAAAAACAAATATAGGAATGTAAAGGTGAAAGGGTTCGACACTTTCTCCATTTCGAGTCTCTTCACCATCACATCTTGAATGAGTGTTATCTGCAATAGAGACATCAGCTTGTCTCATGTACAATTGTAGAAAAGTAAAGCCCATGATTGAAACATGCTCGCAATTTTTTTGAAAAGGAACTAAAATAAGATTGAGTAAAATGATAGCAAGGATAATCTCAAATCAGATTATTTCTTGATTAAGTAATTTTATAAATTATAAATTATATTCAAATAATAATGGACAAAAAAAAAGTCATATTATAAATGTATAATGGTATTGAAATGGTTCTTAAATACATTATGAATCAATAGTTAATTAATTATAAATAAGTTATAAATACTTGTTTTTTAAAAAAAAAAAAATTGAACACAAAAACTTGATATAACTTTCGAAGTTTTATATTTACTTTGGATAAAATCATGCAAAGATTTGTTTCAAATGAGTTCAGACTTTAATTTTATACTGAATTGATTCCCAAGTCATCCCATTTAACAATTATTTGCATCTATAACCTATTAAAAAATCTCTAAAAAAGCATTATTTCAAAAATTTAAAGACCCATAAGGTAGGTAGTGTCTTTGAAAGCTTCAAACCCCATAAAATGGTTACCTATTAATTAATTATTATTATTATCACTCTTTATATCCAAAACCCTTTAAAAAGTGCAAAAAGATGAAACTCACGCCAGACATTGCATTTCTCACGCATTATTAAAAAATGGTAAAATATGTTTTTAATTTTCTATTTTAAGTAACATTGAGTTTGAAGCATAAATCCTATAAAAGCCTCAAAACAAATCATCAGTTTTATCCGAAGTCAATAAATATTTTTGTTCGCAATTATAATTCTTCATTGGGCAGAAATTTTTATAGCTTTGGGCAGGATATAGTCAAAAACCTGAAAATCCAGTTAAATAACATAACACGTTCGACTCTATCACGTTGGATAAATTTCAAATGATTAAGAGTCTCACAGATAGTTAATGAGTTAGTGAGTCAGGTATGGTTTTGAGTGCGAATGGAAGTTTATAAGATTTAAAAACAGGACTCATCAATGATGTTTCATGTTTAGATGGATGGAACATAGAAGAGTTTCTTTAGGAATTTTTTTAGCCATGTTTTTGGACGAATGTCGTGCAACATTTAATTAAATTTTCACAAAAATGCAGTTTATATAAACAGCTAAGTTAAATGAATGTAAAGAAGATCAAAACAGATGTTAGTGTAGATTAATTACACAAGCCAACTAATTTGAAATGTCGTCAAAAATCCTAAGGAGTATAAGAATAATAAAAGTTATTTAGTTTTTCACACTGATTTTCAAATCTGTGTTATTTTTTTTTGGGAGTCTGACGGTTTTCGAGAAATTCAACTACAATTTAAGCGTATAAGGATACCCGTTTTGTGCATTAAAAAATGATGATCCGCTAGTGCTTTGAATCCAGAGACCATTTCTATTCTTCCATTAGCAATCACATTGTCCATTATAATAATATATACAAATTAACTTAAACTAAAATAATCTGATTTAAATAGAAACAAAAATCACCAACCCTCGTTCTAAGAGATTTGAAAATTTGATCAAAAGACAAACACTGTATGATGGCTCCCTTTCTGTGACACTACATTACATCCCAGTTTGATGTGACAAAAAAAAAAAAAAAAAATCCTAAAGAATAGATTAAATCTCATTTCAATTTGATGTATCGTCCTTATAGTAAGTAATAAGGAGTTTTTTTCTTAGAAATATGAAATTTATTCATCAACGTATTCCAACTATTTAGAGCAAATCATCAAAGGAGTAACAAAAAAAAAATTGATGAATTCGAAAGATTTTTTACTTATTTATTTGTCTTGGTTACATTAAAATAATAAAAAAAGAACAGCTGCTACAATGACCAGTTGGATTCACTGTTGTCTTTCCTTTCTCCTGGGCCTTTTCAGTGGTAGATACCAGAGAGGTGATGTCCACCATAGGAGGGATAACTGTTATAAGAGACATGGCTGTGTCCATAGGGTCTCTGAACATAGCCAACATAGGATCCATGTCCATGACCGTAGGCTCCATATCCGTAGCTGGGCTCAGCCTCGGCAGATCTCTTGTGGTATCCATGTCCGTAAGAGGAGTAGGGAGTATGTCCATAAGAACCAGCACCGTAGCCATATTGACCGAGAGAAGCTTGTCCGTCGCTATAAGAGGGGTAACCGTAGCCATAAATGGACTTAGATCTCTTGTGGAGGTAGTTGCTTCCATAGCCGTGATATTCATGACCGTATCCAGCACCATATCCATAACTTTCATGTCCATAGACAGGGTATCCAACGGTGTGGGTTGCATAGCCGTATCCATGTCTATAAGAGGGTTCAGCAGTGGCAAGGGTGGCCAAGGTAGCAACAACGAGAGCCTATAAAAAACATGTAGAAATGAGGAGTCTACGTGAGGAGAAGAGATCTTACAATGCACTTCATATTTCTTGGTGATGAATGATAGACTACTTTGCTTCAATCTGATGACTCTACTCAAATTCCAACTCCCTTTATATAGGAATTCCTAAGCAGGCCCAAAGGAGAGCTAAACACCCCCAACAACAGACTCATTCCTATTCCGTGTATGTACACTAATCATATACCAAGTCAGTACGTCAATAGATTTCCACGAAATCCAGTCCGTGTTTTGAGAAATTACCATATATGTATATGTAAATATATTTATGTACTACTTCTCTTCAAATTTTATGATCTTTTTTCAAATGTCAATGGAGTTCTGGTCATTGTAATATATATACTTGAGAAGTGATCTATTAGGTGCATAATTACTTCTTTGAACCATTCTTTTGTTAAACTACATACAGACTTTCCTACAAAGACCCTTTCACCTCAAAGTAGGGGAAAAGATATCGGAATCAAAGTTACATACTCTATGGTTGTACAAACATTTTTTAAATATAAAGGTGAATAAAGTAATTAATAGGAAGGTTGAGTAAAGATTCATGATCTGCGAGTATACTCGTGCTGGAAAAACAAAAAAATTATTAACAAATTTTGTTTGTGGATTCGAGTGGTTCTAAGTGTTCTAAGTGTTACGTAATGTTTATCTATGCTTGGATAGGTATGAGTGATGCATCAAGTACTCAAATTATCCTCATTTTAAAGTGTTCACATTCACAAATTTAATATTTCAATCTGCAAATTTCAAATGTGGATAATATTCCAAATTCCTCGTTAAAGTCCATATATTTTTTGAGATACTTCATACCTCACGAAAGTCCTAAATATTGTTAACAGTAACAACAACAACAACAACAACAAAAAACACTTAATTTTTCCGAGACACTCCACAACTTAGAAATATTTGGATAACCACCCTCATATTCCCATTTCTAGATACTCGCTACAACCCATGATTCCTTTTGAACGAGAGAGGAAAAAGGGGATTCATTTCGAGCTCCTTATGCCCATGTTGAAGGTCCATAATCTCGTAAGAACCAAGATTATTATTATTATTATTATTATTTTGGTAACAGATATGTAGCTGACTTCAAAGAATCCTTTTTAAGAAAATGATACTACAATGAAAATGCAATGAAAATCATTCAGAGTAGTGGAGTGCATATGTTAGACACACTCGTTCTGATTTGAATGATGAATTAACATAAGTTGAAAGGAACATAAAACCCGACTCAAACGTTTTTACTCGCTAAAAGCATTTCCTCATTACTCAGCTCCTTTTCCTGCTCTTATGCTCATATCTCTCTCCGAACAAACTTTTGTAGGAGTAAATACAGAAAGAAAGGCTTTTAATCTTCCTCGCATATTAAGAAATTTCGTTCGAAAGAGACTCGTCTGTACTTACTTACCTGGGGGGCTATATTTATAGGAGTAAATACAGAAAGGCTTTTTAATATTACTCATATACATATAAGTAAATTTCATTAGATTCAACCTCGTTAGAAAGAAAAATCAACCGTCAAATTTGAATGTGAATTCGAATATCTAAATATTTGAAATTTGCAAAAGCAAGTTTAGATGGGAATATCAATATTTAGAAATTTATGGATACGAATATATCTAAAATGTAGATTATTCGAGGAGATTCAAATACTATGCATCACTACATTGTATATTTGAAGATTTCGTATTCTTCAAATGAAGAATATATTTTGTTGTTATCAGTAACACAAAATGAATTGCATTTCATAAGATGACCAATATATTAAGGAAGTATTTTTTATTACTTTTCTAATAATGAAAATGACTAATGTTTAAGTATTCCTTGAGTGATCTTTAAAAAAAATCTGGACAAATAGTGCTCCCTAGGCATCCACCATGTTTTGTTTTGTTTTCTTTTTGACAAAAAAAATACTTTTTACACAATGTGACTATGATCCAAAAACATTTAGAGGTAAATCATCGATCCTAATGTATGTACACATATTGACTCCTATTTTTCCTTCTAAATCTCAGAAATACATGCATAATGATATAGCACTTTTGATGAAATAAATATTTCAGAAGAGTGTTTGATCCTTAAAAAATATTATAATATCTATCCCTCTAAATCAATAAATCAATCACTATTAAAAAGACATAATAAGTTATAGGGACGTTTTTTAGGTATTGCGTGCTTATTTTATAATAATAAAACTTTCAACTAATGTATGCAATATCCTTTTAATTCTTATTTTATGTAGTGGTTGATGCTTCACCTTCAACGATAGAACAAAGAATCAATATTATTTCTTTTTTAAGTAAGTGAGATAACTTACTTTTTTTGATTTTCTTACGTCACAAAACTGTATTTTATCTGAGCAAAAGATCCATATTATCTTTGATACATCACAAGTAGGAGTGTAAAAATGTTGCACTTTCGGCCTGTAAAAAAAAAAAAAAAGAGAAAGAGAAAATCAACCTGGCTACTCTGACAAGTTGATGAATGGTAAGAGGGAAGCAGCTTAAGCTGTCATGACGTTTTACTGAGCTAATAGCTGCTATTCTCCTTTATACATATATACAAATGAAGACATCAATAATAGATAATAACATTATGTATGTATACCATAGATGAGAGGCAGAAAATTAAATATTTTTAACTAATAAGTCGTGAACTAATGGTTAATTATGAGGGGAAATTGGACTTGAGCCCTTTTTTGTTAACATTGTATTTGCTTTATTAACATAAAACATGTATTTTTTTTGAGTGCGAGCCTTAAGAATGGAGAGTACATATGAGCCCTCCTCCTCCGGCGAAGTAGCTAAATTTGACTCTAAAATTGTCCCAGTATGCATAAGCGTATTAAATCAATATATAATTTTTATTCAGTACTAGATAGAAACAATATAATAGAATGTGATTAGGAAATAGGTTTTTCTTTTAATGAATTCGAAACTAAATATATGATTAAATTATATATATATATATATATATATATATATATATATATATATATATAAACTCAAATTAGCACAAAATAATTTCAACTCAAATTAAAATCAATTCTCAAATGTATAGCAAACCGTGTTTGATATAATTCCATGAGTGTAGGAAAAATCATATATGTATTTACATATATATATATACATAAAGCTGAGATCCACAGCTTTCAAACGAAATGTCAAGCGACCGATAAGAACCCTTAACTAAGAAGAAATTGTCCATCTAAATGTGTAAATTTTCATTCAATTTCGAGCAAAAATTCGCTAGAAATCCAAGACTCACGGTAGAGCCACTAAAAAAACAACTGTAATGGATAGGAATGTAAATAATATACAAATCGGGCTTGTAATAAAAAAAGAAAGAGAAAATCAACCTGGTAACTCTGACAATTTGATGAATGTTGAGGGGGGAAGCAGCTTGAGCTGTCATGACGTTTTATTGAGCTACAAGCTGCTATTCTCCATTATATATACAACAATAAATAATAACATAGATGAGAGGCAGAAAATTAACTGAAATTAATGTCAGGAAATTATATATTTTTAACTAATAATAATTATACGAGGACTTGAGCCCTTTTTGTTTACATTTTATTTGCTTTATTAAACTTAATGCATGTATTCCTTCATGCGACATCTTTACTATCAGGTAGATGTTCTCTCCTCAGTAATAAAGGAAAAATGATAACAGCTTCGGAAAACAAAAAGACCTGTTTGAAGAGCCAACTCCACTTTTTTATCACACGCCCGAATTGCATATGATTTACATTCCTAGTAATGGACTGTAGTAGTAGCGTGCAGAAGGATTGCAGCCGATTTCGTAATCCTTCTGCGCGTTACTACTTTTGAATGCCTTCTGTAATTTCCTTGTTGTTAAATTTCTAATATTGAACAAAGTTAATATCTAGATAAACTAGGCATTGATCAATTATACCCTCATACAAATCAATCGTTGTTAAAACTTGTATAACATTCAAAAAGGGCGTGCAATCCTTTTGATATTATATATATATATATATATATAAATCCTAAATAATAATACCCTCTTTGAGTTCATAACACGTAGAGTTAGCTACTTTAAATGACAGGAGTCAATGATAAAAAATAGCTGAAGGGAGAATACAGTGTATTTTTGTTTATCGCAAAAAGCTCACGTGGTCACCACAAAACTATGTAAATATAAATATAAAATGACTTAAAATTTTTCAATTTCATATCTTCCTTAGCGTTGAATTTTAATTAAATCTCTCGAGTCAATACATAAAATACTAAATTTTCCAAAAAGTATCAAAAAATTTATCTTCATCATCCTAACCAAGAACTTTTGTGTCCACTCCCTCTAAACTTCAAAATGATAGTTTTATCGAGAATAGAACTCAGAATATTTCTTACCTGAAAAGATAAGGCTTGGACCTTGAAGATCGTTGAAATGTAGGAAAATATTCCGAATAATTAAACTCCGTAGTTGTACTTGTACATATTTTGGACAATTACCAAAACAAAAAATCTCGAGTAGCAAACATAAAATGTTTTTTAGCTACGTGTAGCAAATTGTTTTGGTCTCCCTTTACGTTTTTTAAAATACATACTGTGTGTATTGGCTCGATTTGAAAACGGACAAAATAAACATCAACTTGGATTAATTTGCAACAATTTAAATCAATGAATCCTTACTTTTGTTGTTCAGTCTCTCCACTGCGCTCCAGACAAAAAAGTCAATTGGGTTTGAGTCTGGGGAGTTTGGAGGCCATTCATTTGGAAAAGTGAAATCAAAGAAGTTATCTAAAAGCCATTTTTTATTTTATTTTATGTATGTGTGGCAGGGTGCCAAGTCCTGCCGCCACACATATGGCCTCCCATTTATTACAGACTTGATCCATTGAGGCAATCCAAAAAATCAAAAAAAAAAAAAAATCATCTGGAGAAGCGAAATCAAAGGAGTTTTCTGAAATCCATTTTTTTATTATCTGGACCAACTGACCAACAAAACTCCAGGCAAAAGTAAAGATGAGTTGATTGGAAGAATCAAGAAAGAATTTGGCCAACTCTTAAGTGACGTCATTGTTAAGACATGCTCCAGGTTCAAGCCCTATGTGGAGGGTAGATTCATTGAATAAATTTGTTTCAAATCGATCAAAGGTAATGCCTGTTTTGTCCGTTTTCAAATTAAGCTAACAGTGTTCTTAGGAAAATCTCATTTTACTGTAAATCTATTCAGCAGGTTAAAAACTGAAGCTAAAATGTGATTTGAAGAATAAGGCTGTCGAATTTGAGTTTGCCTATGAAGTCGAATATTGTAGGAAATGTTCAATTTAAGGACTACAGGTGAGATTGGATGATTTCCATGAGATCATTTGGGATGGCAGAAATCTGATTGATATACTTGGTTAAACAAGCAAACAAACGAAGCAAGGGACTCACTCTATAACGTTAATACATAGTTAATAAATCGTTCAAGTAAAAGGTGGTTTAAGAATTTATTTATAAATTTAAAATATATCCCCTCTCTTGAGGATTTTTCTACATATGTTACATTATGTTTTTATAGCAAGGAATTACGTAGATTTTATTTACAAACCAGATTATTCTAGAGAGAATTGGATGAATAATATTTAGCTTATGTAAATAATTAATCAAATGATGAGGAGTGTTACCTTGGTAATTGTGATTATGTACTTTTATACATATAAATCAATTGAAAATGTAAATAATTATAAGATACATATAGTTCTTTAATAGGAATTGTTATTCTTGTTTTCGTCATGGTTATTCTCTTTCCAAATGTCACTTAAGAGAAATACACTTTAATCTTTGAGAGTGCCTATGTATAAATTATGCAATAATGCAAATACTTGGAGTAAGAATAAAGTACAAAAGAATTCAAGATATTTCAAGGAATTGAAGTGAATAAATACATTTATTCTATAGATAACTAATATGTAAGAATGTAAATAATATGCAAATGGAGTGTGTAAAATAAAAAGAAAGAGAAAATCAATCATGGGTACAGCTGACAATAAAAAACAGCCCGGAACACTAGGCACGCAAGGATTGCCTGTAATAGGAATCAAAGGTCCTTATGTCGGCACTGTAATTCCTTGGAAACTCAGACAACCCAACGCCAAAGCCTCAGCGTTTATTGTCTAAGATACATGATAATTACAGTAGAATATTTTGAGAAAGTGGTAATGAATTAAATTAAACATTAGTAAATAAGAATTGACATTAATTAATTCGACATAAAATAACAATTGTAATACAATAAAGTTTGGAATAAGTTACAATTTATCATTAAATGTCATCAATAGGTAATAGGCATAAACAATGAAATAAACAAACAGTTGTGACATAACGGAAGGAATGTTCATAGCAGTGTGAATTAGTATGATGCTAGGTCAAGAATGTTCCTAAACATCCAATGAGAGGATGTTAGCACACGTAGTTGTATGTAACTGATGAACAATAGAAACATATTACAACTCTTCATAAGTGCATTCATGGATGTCATTGTAACTATCCCTCGCCAGTTAAAGCCAGAGGTTCGCTATTTGCCACATTCATATCCGTTCGAAGTAGAAATTGGAAATTCTGATTTCCCTGGGAAGAACTGGCAAGGACCTTGGTGTCTACTTTATTGTAAAGATCATTAGAATATAATAAGTTTAAGTCCTCTTTTTTTTTTTTTTTTTTTTTTTACAAACTAGTCCCCTTATGGTAATTTGCTTGCATTGGAATGCCTGGGGGTTTAATTTGATGATTGCTTGTATAACTTTGTCTTCACTTTTAATTAGTGAAACTACACGACTGTTGAAGGCAAAAAGGGATCTAACAGCTAGTTCAGGATAGCCTAGGCCTTCAGAGGAAACTTTTGTATAAAAGAATTCGATGGGGGTGTCATGGAATATGCTACCCCATCTTCTTAATGTCTTCCTAATGAGGAGGTCTGATTTGTTAATTGAGGATCTAGATGGTTTGCCTCTTGTTATATTATGGATAATGGAGGGCAGACCATGATCCGAAAGTGCTATGAATTTCTGATGATTTGTTAAGGGAGATTTATCCAACCCCCATTTAATTAAGTGGAAGGAATTTCTTGAAACTGATTCTGTTCCTGAAACAAAAACCTTTGAATAATCTAATTTTGGTCCTATCGACCTCATTATAGACCCTGTAACGGAACAAGATATGATATCTGCCAAACCTAAGGCCACTGCAGGATTAGACCCTCTACGCTTTAGTGGGCGTGACTTTAATATTCTTCCCCATGATGAACTTTTATCATACTTAAACTTCTTCCTTGCTGAAGGAAGCCTTCCCCCTGAACTATTAAGAGGTCGCACTTCGTTTATCCCCAAGGTGCCCAATCCATCATTACTAAGAGCAGCCTTGATAGTGCGGCTAAAACCTTTTCTTGATTGTATTTTAAATTCCGAATTAGTGAGCTTATTTTTAGGTAATTGGTTTTGTTCTTTGAGTTTAGGGGTTAGAACTTTAACGACAATAGTGACAATTTCCTTGATAACATCGTTAAAAGTGGGGTTGTTAATACTAGTCAGTGTTTTAATCAGTCTAGACGACTCAAACACTTTATTATGCAAGAGTCCATTTGCTTAGCCTTTCAAAGTTTTTACTCTACAATTACTTGTATATGAGTTAAAATTGAATAAGTGATGGGTAGCTCTAATAAGCTCAGAGGCTAGCAAGGAGTGAGATTTCTTAGATATGATTTCCTGTATAAAGTTACTAATTCTTATGCGTGCATGTGGCAATAAATGACATTTGTCAGGGAGGGCTAGAATTTCAATGTAAGGATTGATGATGTTTTCCTGTGATTTTTTCAGATTCTCTTTATGTTGTTCAGAGAGTTGAACGGAATTGATGTTTGATGGACGGTTATCCCTTGTAGGTCTATTTGGTGTATGGTTTTTAATAAAGGTTCTGAACGTTTCACAATTTATATTAGCTCCGGCAACATGATAGAGCAGGGGAATTTGTTCTGTAGGGAGTGGTTCATTATTGTTAATCAAGGGAGGATGTGGATGTACTAGCTAATGGGAGAGGGAGTACTTCTGTAGGAGCAGATGTAATATCCACAGTGATTGATTGTCTCAGGTTCACTGGGTATTTGAGGATTAGTCATTAGTGGTCTATTGCATGGAGGAGTTTTCCTATTTTTAACGCCCCAATAGGCAAAGGGGTCATTAATGAAATTATTTAATGTAGAGATACAAGTCCTAGTTGTCTCTGGTAGATTGGTATTAGTGAGTTCAACACTAGGTACCTCCGTTGGGGCACTGTCTGGTAATTCATTAATTGGTAGAATGTCTGTAGTGCAATGACTACCAATGTCTCCTATGGTTGTTGTTTGAGACTGTGTATTCATAAAAGGGTTAAGTGTTTCAGAAGTTACATCATTAAGGGATAAAGCTTTGTTAGATCTTTTACTAGTGATACACGTTTAGCAGACTTACTTTTAGGTATAAACACCGACTCACATGATGAGTCACCGTCAGAATTAGATGCCAGCAACGCAAATCGATTAGGGGAAACAGGATCAAAGGTTACTTGTTTTCGTGTTATTGGAGATTTAGGAATGGGACTTCTTTGGACATCATTTGTTGAAGAGTTCACAACAGCTAGAGAAGGAAGTGATGAAGAATATTTAGAGGAGACCAGAAATAGTTGCCATCACCCCGGTTCTTCCCTGTTATCAGCGGGGCCGGAATGGATTCGTAAATTGGGCGATCACATTCTATAATTATAACGTCTCAGGTTTATTTATGAGTAAAAATGTAAAAACCGTGCATTTTAAAGCGTGCGAGTAGTTTTCAAAATGCATGTTAGTTGAAACCCTATATCAAACTTATTTCACATCGTGGGTCACATACTACCTCTAGGTAGACATCGTGGGCCGGAGCATTAAAATTATAGCATACTTAGCTATTATAAATAACCAAAATATCATGTCTTCCCTTTGTTTTGATTTGAAGAAGAACAAGGACATTGCTAAATTTAACTAAAAATTTATTGAACAGCATTTTTTTCAAAAAATTTCACAAAATTGCACAAACTTTGAGTAACTAGAAAATCGAAAATTATTGTAAAGAACTTTACATGAGACTTATAAAGAAAGACTAACGTGCGCCCCTAGCGGATAATTCATGAATTTCATTTAATTAAAAAATTTAATCCATATCTTTTAAGTATTTTTTCCACTTTCAAATTATCATGCGGGCCTGATTGAACCTCCTTGTGGGCCAGGTCCAGCTCGTGGGCCGTATATTTGACACCTCTGCCCTCAATAATATTTTTCACCATTCATAAATCATCAAGCTGTTTTCTTTTTACTTTTGACATTGTATTTCTTATTGGCGTGCATACAGTTGAATAATGTTCGTTTGTCAATCTAATTAGTTGATTAAAGTTGATATTTAATATTTATCAATTCAATAGAAATATAATGTCTCGGGAAGGAATAAAACGTAACCGGTGCAATGAGATGTCATTGATTTCACGGATTCCTCTAATATTTGATTTACCCTATGGCCTATAGTTGAGTATTATAGTATTCTTAGTTATTGATAGTTTATCTCTACGAATTCTATTTTTAGTCCAGGGATCGTAAGGATTCTTTACAAAGGCACTTCATACCATCATGTTGGGATGCTATGATATTTCTATAGATGTGCTACAAATTTTATGTTGTCTTCTGATATGTAATTTTAATTCATTTTTTATGGGATTGGACTAATTTCTCGGAATTGTTTTCATTTGGACACAGAATGGGATGAACTTTGTTAATTTTGAACAGCGTTTTATATCATTTTAATTATGAGTATTACGGATGTTTCTAATTTAAGTTCGTGATCCTCCACAGGATTGATAAAATTCAGCAAATATGGATAATAAACAATAAAATTCAATATAATACATATATTTATCTCTTATGCAAACAATTATCAAGTTAAATATTTATTAAAAACCCAAATTTTTTGAATTTTTGATTAATGTTTTTATTTTATGATATGTCAGAAATGTTAATTTTGATGATGTTTGCTGTTTTTGTCCCTAAAAATAAAAAAATAATAATATCTATTTTTTAAACTTCATTGCTGTATAAATGATTTAAACTACGATTCTAGAGATACATTAGTTCTGTGATTTAATGACTTACAGAACAGACTCTAGAATCGGTACATGTGGAATTGAATACAAAATTATTGTGGCTCATTTTATTTCAAGAAATAGCAAGTTATAATTGTCAAAAATAATTTATCAAAGTTTATACAATTTCAATTTTAAATTATTTAAGGATGAATATTATCCTTTTTTATTGATGTTTTCATTATGTTTCACTGGAACAAATATGTCTACTGCAATTGTTATTCCTATTTAAATGTATCAAATATTCGCTTTTTACAAAATCAAGTTATATTGTACAGAACAAATCTCAAAATATTTTATCAGAAATATATAGTTCACAATTGTTTTTAAAGTGATATAAGTTTATTTCTATTTTCCATTCCATAAAAATGTTAAAAATAATTGAAAACAGTATTTCCTTCAGTTTGTATTGGATACAACTTTCTAATTGCTGTTATAATAAAAAATGGTTTTGTCACGTTTTATGAGTTTTCGTACAAACCATGTTGTTGTTATTTTATTGCTTGCATAACTCATGGAATCATCATTTTGCTCAATCTCATCACCATTTAAAATGTAAAAAGTTCGCGGATATATAACATTGGTATCCTTAAAGCTTCCAACACAATTATTAAAGTAACACACTTAGATTTTTCATAATTTTTGCATTTTGAGGTGAATTAAATTAGTAAAAAAAACTATTTCTAAAAAAAATAAAATAATGAAAAGATCTAATCAAAGAAATTTTAAAGAGGAGTTGGAAATTTTCAAAAAGTTCAGATGCCAGTTCCATAACTTGGTGGCAAAATATTGGACAATTTAGCTTTCCAATGTTATCCAAATTATATCTATCTTTATGTGTCATTCGAGGATCTTCTGTTCCCTCTGAAATAGTATTTTCGACTGCAGGAAATATCATATGTGATAGGAGGAATCTTCTCTCAAATGATATGGCAGAAATGTTGATAATTTTAAATGCAAATTATAACTGAATCCATATTTATTGTTTTTTCCAATGCATTTATATTTTAATTCCATGTTTTTATACAATATAACAATAAGTTTCAAAAAATTAAATATTAAAATTATTTCTAATCTAAATCCAACGTATTTGTATAAAGATCCAATTTAAAAATCAAAGAATCGAACATACTGACAATAGTTTTTAATAAATAAGGTTAATTTTGAGTTTCTATTTATTTATTCGTATTCTTTGTTTTTATTGTATTCTTCAGGTCTGACAAACACAACAAGCTTTTTGGGATAAACAAAAACACACTGTATTCTCTGTTCTGCTGATTTTCATTATTTGACTCTTTTGATTTAAAGCGGCTGACTCTAAGTGTTATGAGTTCAAAAAGGGTATTATTATTATTTATGATTTTGATGTATAAAACATATATTAAATCAAGGATTGCGTCCCTTTTTTTGAACTTTGAACATATTACAAGTATTAACGGTTTGTGATTGGTAAAATTTATAAATATATAGTATATATAAATAATAAATTCTGCCAAATATTAACAAGTTGGCAACAAGGAAAATACAGAAGGGTAGCTACCAGTTGTTTTTCCAAATTTTTCCTTCCCCTTTTGTCAATCGAGCTTTTTTGTTCACATACAACGTTGTAAGTGAACAAAAAAGCTCGACGTGTAAGGAACACAGTCCTAGGACTGATCCAACACTATCCATAGACCATAAGAATAGACCTGCGTATGTTTTAGGAGAGAATAAAGACAGAAATAAATGGGATCTATGGAATTGGCAGAGATAAAGTAAAGCAAATAATTATACAAGTTATACCTACTTATTATTAATAACTAATAAGTATTTTTATAGGAGTTAAACGTAACATAGATCGATCACTCCTCATCTTTAATTAAAGTAATAGATTAGATCTTCTGTGTGATGGGGACAGGAAACTTGGTCATAAGGGATAACTGATATAACTGAAAAAGGAAAGGGATTTGAGAAAATTAAAAAGTAAGGCTCCTTCAGAATTCAGTGCTTGTGACTACTGGAGATGAGTTGCCCTCCATACCAAATAAATAAAAACCTTTTCGAGAGGGCTCTCTGTTTGTAGCTAGTACTGCAGAGACCCAATCAGACAATAAAGTAAAGTAAAGTCTGAGTAAAGTCATACTTTAAGAACACCCTCGACGAGAAGGTAGAAAATCATCTCAAAGGAATTTGGGAATACCAAAGTTCACCCTGCAGATTGTAATTTTTCAGTCTGCGTAGGTATGTACGAGGTAAAGGCATATTTTATTATGCATGCACCTAGAGAAACATAGATCTCATCTCAGTTTTTGTGAATTCAAAGGTTAAAAAATTGAATTTATTCATTACCATACATAGAGAGTTTGGTATGTGTACTCAGAGCTTGGACTCGAATCGCACTTAATTGTCATTAGACTAGGACTTCAAATTCCACGCTAAAAGAATTAGAATTAGACTCAACGATTCTGATTTAGTACCTATTAGCATCCTTTAATTAAATTAATTAATTAATTATTACTATTAGTTAAGCACCATTTAATATGGATTGAATTGTAATACTCATGATAACTGAATGAAGAGTTTTATGAGTCTCAATAATATAATTTAGGAATTTGCAAACGCTAAATTCAGGAAATACGAGAGTAAAGTGGATCCAAGAACCAGTCCTAACTAAGGGTCATTGAACTTTTTTCAGAGTGGGTAGCTGATCATTAAAATAGGTTCGAGTAGCCAGATTATTATTCAGCTTAAACGTTTGTAAATAGGTATACTATTTCGTCTAAGACAATTTGACGATACATCTCACCAAGTTTTAAGAGAATATTGGTTGGAGTCAGAGGAATATTTCATGCATGTTGTTTAATAATAATTGCAACTTGTTCAAGAAGATGGCAAGAAAAAATTGGATTTAAAATGAGAATATATATTTGTTGTGATGAGAATAATTCAATGATTTAAAGTTCCATCAAATGTTCGATAAGTTAATCAAGTAAATTTTGACTTACAATATAAGAAATGATAAGAAAACTCAGGGTGTTCACAGTTCTGTCCCTTGTAATTTTGTTGTTGTTGCAATTTCATCCAAATTTATATGTATTTATTTCCCCTCATTTATTTAATAGATAATCCCGACAGGTACATCACATAATAACCATTTTTGAAACATATAGTTTTGTGACCTTAAAAATTATTAATAATAAAATAAGACACAAAAATGTTTTCCTTTGACATCCTATTGAAACGTGAGATCCTCATCTAACGTACTTTGGGATCAAACTTATATTCATAATTCAATGCTTTTTGTCTCCGTTTCTTTTTTTGTTTGAATCAGACATCAAGACATGGAAGTGATCAACAACTAAATTCAAATCATGTAATGCTCTATTTATTCTCGAGCTTAAGGACGAAATTGGTTTGATTTCCATGGGGAATAGATTTAGTGAAAAATATGTGGAACGAAACAAGGAAAGGAAAAAGACATTTCGAGAATTGAATGTCTTTTCTTGAAAGTCTTTTCAACTCAAATGGCTCAAGACCTAGTCAGTCAGTTATGTCTCTAGTCCATCAACAAAATATAGAGAAATGACTTCATATCGATTTATTTTCGTAACCATTTACACAATACCTATTGATGGAACAATTGTAGGCATTTCAAAACACTTCCGAGACACACTGAACATTCAATTTTCGCTAAAAAATCATTTATATTCTACTATTGTCTTAAAATGCGCTCCATATTCCATATATCTGGCTTTATGTTGCTCGTTCGTTATATAGGTATATAATATGTATATTTAACTTCATCTATTATGTTGAGATAAAAGGCAGGTGGTTAGCTTCTCTCATGAACTTGCGTACCTGACTTCTGTAGCACCCAAGATCATTTTCTTTTATAAAACGGAAATCATTTTTTAAAATTTTATTTAAAGACATATTCGATTAGTCTCAAGATTCTTGGGCGTTTAGAGTCTCAAATGCTCAATCAATCAAATTTTAAATGGCCCATAAACTTTTCTGGATCAATAGACTTTTTATGAAATGGTCCATTGTGATTCAGCTCTCGATTTCGGCATTGATGCGAGATATGTAGATATACATATAGAATAATTAAATAATCACTTATATATATATCATTAAAAAATATGCGTAGTTATAAGCTATATTATATAAATCAGCCCAGATATTCCTGTTTCCAAGAAAGGGCTAAGAATCAATGCTATTTTCTTTTATATATATATATAAAATATATGTACTTGTAAATAAAGAAGATGAAGTAGAAATAAAAAATGCAAAATTTGTTCTCAAATACATACTAAAAAAAGTTTCAGGGAAATTAAATCTATTTCATTTGTTGAGAGGACTCCACTGATTTGATCCATTCCTCTTTATCTTGCACCCATTTGGAAATTCGATGTATTGGTTTTGGATCTAAATCTATCACAGATATCATAACACGATATGTTTGATCCTTTAAGTGTATTATATTTGAGTAGGGGCTCTTGGAATTGTCTACAAAGGATGAGGCTTTCATTTCTTGAAATTGGTTTTCTTCATCCATGTCTTGTATCTTGCGAAAGGTAAGAAATATTGATACATCCCGGGCAGTGATGGACATCAAATACTTTTGAAGCTGTTCCACATCATGTACAAAGCTCGTTTTTGGTGCATGTCGGTAACACTCTGGATTGAATAAATGAACAAATTTGTTGATTTTATCGAAATCATCTGTAGTGCAAAGGAATTTATCTGATATATATTTGGCTTTTCTATCCGATAGTAATGGATATTTCTGAATATTGAGAAGTGCATTAAGAATTGAGCCTTCGGGGAGAGGAACATGACTATCATCGCACTTTAGCTTATATGAGCGCTCCCATGGAATAAGGTTGATGAATTCATCGCATGAGTCATAGCCTAATAAAGAGGAAATCAAGAGGGAGCATAGTGTGTTCCTCACATCCTTCTCAGATCTTTCATGACCAAAAAACTCCTTTAGCTCCTCCTCCATAATTTCTGAACTTTTAGAATCCTCATTATAGAGAACCTTGCCATTCTTGAATACCTTAAAGCGTCCATGGGAATAATCATATAGATCGTATAAGGCTCGTTTTGATCGACCTGGAATTCCAGAAAAGAGATCCAAGGGACAGTAGGGAGATACGTTGGAAATTTCATTTTTATTCGTTTTAGCATGATATTTGAGGCAACGATGACATAGATCTGAGGAATAGAATATTTTGGTTGAATTCCAGCCTTCTTTGGGCTTAATTTCGACAGATAATGTATCCCCTATTGTGTTTCTTTCATATTTGGGAGTCAAATAAGTGCAATCAGGGCTTACAATGACAATTGTACCCTTTATATCCTTTTTTATCCTTTTGAGAGGTCGAAACGGCTGAATCCGTGTTTTCACTTCCTCAACATCCTATAAGAAAATATCAAACTAGTAACATTAATAACCATACATAGACGAGCAGTGCCATGCCTCACCTCTTTCGATAAGTATGCAACGCATAAGGATCTGACAAATCGATCCCCAAGGAGAGGTCGCATGATTTTATTGACATACTGGGTGATTTCGAGTGTGTCTGAGTCGTGATCTTTGTCGTCATATTTGCTCTTTGTAAACCGGAGAACAGTGCGGCTAGATACAAGCGATATGACCAAATTCGCATTACCTTCGCCTCTGTAATACCATCCGTCAGGAGGAAGTACAATTCGAGGTAGACATGGAACATGCAGAGATTGCATGGAGAACCAGCAAAATGGAGAAGAACCACTTCTACGGGGTACTTGGAGGTTGTGTGACTTATTGCAGTATATTTAATTTACTCATTTTCTCTCTCTCTCTCTCTCTCTCCCTCCCTCTCTCTCTCTCTGATATTGATATTAATATGATTCATTATTTATGAAAAACTGTGGAAAATTCTGAGTATGACTAGTTCTAATAGAAAATGCATATTCAGACTCTTTCGTGCTACATATTCTAAGTATATTCAAAAGATAACTCAAGTGTTAGTAATTAGAATTAAAAAATATAACGGGATACAATTGACATAAACTGATGAATAGTGTATAGAATCTATTACTAGAAAAAATTTCGAGCAAAACGAACTATTCCTTTTACCCAAAGGGGTACAATTCTATCAGGCAGTTGGAATGTAGTTTTTGTGACAGGGTTTGATGGTGAAAAAATATTTTCCTTTTCTTCTTGTAAGTCTTTTCTTAGCTTAGAGTGAGTTGTAAGAATGGCTAGTTGAGCTTCGATGTCACGATGAACAGATCGGTACCCAAAATTCGGAGATCCTATAAGAGTAAAGATGGGATCCTCATTTTTTGAGGGGGAATACCATAGACCCTTTCCATGAAAAGTCCAATTGGGTCTTTGATACTCGAACATTTTTATTCGATTGATATCTCCATTGGAAAGTATGCGATCGTGGAATTGAGCCGCTATAAGCGTGTAAGCCTACAATGAGTTTAATAAATATAATTTCGCTCCCTACTATTAATATATTAATTTATAATCATAATTCATTAGCCTTACACTAGGAATTCCACCGGCAGGACCTTTTGCTTTGTAGAAGCCATTCGCTTTGGGATGTGCCATGAGTATGTCAAACGTTGTTTTTCCTGAATGATTCAATATAATATTCATGTAAGCTTCTGTTAAATTGAAGTAACCAGTTCCAAAGTTCATGCAACCTGTATCTGAACCACTCCTAAGGATATCTGAGGTGAAATTGCTATCATCGAAAATTCCAATATTCCCTAACTGAATTGAGGGGTAAATATACGTATCGAACTCCTCATTAGAGATCCTTTTCACGGATAAAAAATTATTCACTCGCTCTTTGAACTCAGACATGTATAAATCTTGATTTTCCTCTATATGTGTCGTCGCTCTTCCCTTCCATTCCAAACTATCCTTACTCTTCAACTCATAGGAAAAATCCGCAATTATATCAATCAACTCTTCAAAAAAGTCTGCCAATTCCTCACAGTCATCTATGATAATGTATCTATCCTGTCTATTTGTAAAATAATCATCACTAAGATTTGCTCCACTAATAATCACAGAATTGTCAAAAACATAGGCCTTAATATGCTGTAGTCCAATGATTTCATTGTAGCGCTGAGGTGATAGTTGTTTGAGGAATCCCCGAAGTAAAGGAGTTTGATATAAGCTGACCCTTGCGTCAGAGGAATGTTCCAAGAGCGGACTCAGAAAACTGCACGATGAGAAACTATCAGAGTTGACCCTTGTTCCTCGAAAGAAATCGAGAAGAATTTTTGTTCGAGGTTTAAATGGATTATTGAGAAATGAGCAAAGGAGTTCACGCTCTTTCTCACCAGTGCCTAAATAGAGAGCACTCAACACAATCCTTGATTTGGCTATTTCAGATCGAGTTTTGAGAGCATTGAAAAATTCAGAGGGATCCCTAAGCACGGTGATTTGTGAGCCTTGAATTCCGAAGCGTATATTCCTTGTTTTGAGTGCATTAACCAAACGAGCCTCCGATTTCAATAAAAGGGAATTCATCGTCTGTGTGAATATAAATTTTGTGAGAAACATTTGATTATAATTAATATTGTGAGTATTAGATTGAGTGTTGCGATATGCACCAGAAATTTTATTAAAAAAGGAAAAAACAAATACATTGCTTATGAGGCCTAATACTACCAATGGACTCGAATGGTATCACCATTTATAACTCCAAAATAAGAGATCTCTCTCATATCATCATCTAAAGGAACACTAACATCTTTACTCTTCTCAGTCGTGTAAGAGAGTTCCATATCCTTCAGACTTGGAGCTTTAAAAACTTTTTTGGATAATATTTTCAACGCTTTTACAGTCATGGTTTTAGGGACTTTTTTACTCAGAATTTCCTCGTTTCTTTTAAGCTTAAGATTCACAAACATGTCGTCCATGGTTGAGTCCTTTCCTCTAAGCTCTGACTCATCAGGCTCGCCACACATTGATACAATCTCCATGTAACGAGGAGGAATGTTTGAAAAACTTGAGTCCTTTTTCTTAGCTTCAATGTAATCCAAACCAAACATTTTCCAATAGTCGATCTCTGCACCCATACGCTCCTGGCGATCAATTTCTGTGCCATTGAGGATTTTAATCCTGCCTAACATGGCAATAGTGGTTTGACGAGGAGAGAGTCGACGATTCATGGGTTGAACGCAGGGGAAAATATTCTGTAGTTCATTTCCTTTTAACCTTAGTTCCTTAAGAGAAGGTAGACTATTCAAATGACCAAGGGTTTTCCAATTCTTAAAATCATTACAGTTTAATTCAATTTTGCTCAAAAGTTGGAAACCCTCGTCAATTTCCTCAACCTCTGTTAATTTACAGTCATTTAGCATTAACGATTCCAGATGTTGACATTTAGAAAACTTAGAGACGTGCTTCCATTTCACGAGAGGGTTTAAATTAAGATCTAATTCTCTCAAGTTAGGTAGGGTGGCAGCAATTTCACAAGGAGTATGGTCAATTGATGTTATAGCATTTCCATGAATTTGTAAATTTTCCAGTGACGGAATGTGTTTAATAATGGAATATATTTCACTCCATTTGTAGTTCATACGGCCCAAAACCAAGTGCTTCAATGGAGGAATGAAGGGCAATGACTTTTGTGGAGTAGAAAGTCGATTTTCACTCACACAAAGATGTTGCAAATGAGATAAATCTGTAATGAAGCAATCACAATACTTTGATCAGTAAAAAGGATTAGTACTAACAATACCTTTAATAATGCAGAATACTTCGTCCCAAGAGTGTAGTAAGTTCTCAGCCAGATCTAAACTCATAACATTTGGAATAAAATCCTTGAGATCCCCGTCGATAAACTGAACACACATATTTCTAAGTGATATCACATTTAATTTCCCATAATTCCTTTGAGCTTGACGAACTTTATCCATACCAACAACCTCAAAGAGTGAGGCCTTCATTCCTCTTTGAATTTCCAAGATATCCTCAGGAAGGAATTCTTGATCCGCAGATTTGGAGCCATATCTATCCTCCACAGCTTCTCTAATACCTTTACCAGACTTGAGCTTGGATGCACGAACAAAAGAAGCTCCTAAAGGTGCCGCCTGAAAGTAATGAACTCCTTCATGCGTTCCATTGTGCTTCCCACGAGTAGCATCATCCCACTCGATTCCGAGCCACTCCCTTTGAGTAGACCCTACGGACCCAATATAGCGAATGGTTCCTCTAAATCCTTTGAGATCTTCAACACGAGTACCAAGAGTCATTGTCTGAGTCATTTCAATATCCATCTTGCCTTGGAGTTGCTCTTCAATGGAGGAGGGACACGTTGCTGACGTTGTAGGTCATAGAGAGTGAAGAGCTTCCTCCTTGAATGTCAACTTCCAATGGAGACCGAGTGACTCTCTCCTTTTCCTTTATTTTGTGATCCGGGGCGGGGGAGGAGAGGAGAGGCGAGGAGAGGCGAGGAGAGGAGAGGCGAGGGTCCTGAAATGACGTCACGTACTTGTTCAAAGGTCGGAACTCTGAACCATGAAGACTCAAGTCATTGGATTCATCGGACTCCACATTCTTTTCTTCTTCTCCATCTTTGACATTTACTTTAAATCCCCCGTCGTTTCCGTTACAAAACGCTTTGCTCCTTTGGAGCCACCTTGCCGACGGGTCTTCGTGTTCGTTGCAGATGGAATGAGAGCGAGGACTTTCTATGAGCATTGGGAAAAAAAGGCTCCCTTCATTAAAAAGATGGCCGATCTTAATGGAATGGCAGGCATATCACACACCCGTGTTCCAACAGAGTCCCGTCCAGGTCATGTCGCTTTATTTGCTGGAATGTACGAAGATCCTTCAGCCATAACTAAAGGCTGGAAAGAAAATCCAGTGGACTTTGATACTGTTTTCAATCAATCCTCTCTAAGTTATGCGTGGGGAAGTCCTGACATACTGCCCATGTTTTCAAGAGGAATTCCCCATATGAAATCATGGACCTATGCTCCAGAGTTTGAGGATTTCTCCGCTAATGATCTGAGTAAATTAGACACTTGGGTATTTGAACGGGTGATTAAACTGTTTGAGCGAGCTTCTGATCGTGATGAGCATGATTATGACTTACAAATGAATCTTAGGAAGGAAGGCCTTATATTTTTCCTACATTTACTTGGCTCAGACACGAATGGGCATGCCCATAGGCCCAAAAGTGACAAATACATTGATAATATCCGTGTTCTGAACGAGGGGATCGAAAAAGTTTATATGACCATTCAGAAGTATTGGAGAAGAGATAGCCGAACAGCATTTATATTTACGTCGGATCACGGCATGACGGATTGGGGATCACATGGCTCAGGATCAGACGATGAAACTCAAACTCCAATGGTGCTATGGGGAGCAGGGATAAGAAATGTAAGTAGTTCATTGTTACTTTAATTAAACACATTCGTTCCGTGACACTTTATTAAATTATATTTAAATAGTCGACAGATCTTTTTAGTATACAACAAGCCGATGTAACTCCCCTTGTCTCATCCCTACTTGGAATCCATATTCCTGGCAACTCCGAAGGACGAATCCCTTCTAAACTCCTCAATAGTCATCCTATCCATATAATTGAAGGAGAGATAGCCAATTCTAGACAAATCTACGAACAATTAAGTTCATTCCGTCGAATGTACTCTCAATCTCTATTTCATTATGAGAAGCATAATGTGTTAAACGATGAAAACTTTGAAAGATTGATTGCTCTTGTTAGAGATCATCTTTCCAAGGGTCAAATGCGATCTGCACATAAAATATCCTCTGATTTATTTAATCAAGCCTTTAATGGCTTAAAATACTATCAAAGATATCATCGCGGATGGCTTTACATTGCCATCACATTTTCTTACATTTCTTTTATGGCTTATATCGTCTTAAAAATACTCAAAGGTTATACCTTTGTGTTTATGGAGAATCAGAAAATGGAGTCTCAGAAGAGCAGGACTCTGACTTTTGCGTTAGGATCCTTTGGAGCGGCATTTATTTTTACTTGGCTCTCATGTCAACCCTGGTACACTTTCCTGTATTTTGGATCACCATTATTCATACTTAGCATGCTTCTAAGAGAGACCCTTAACTTAAAATCATCTCCTGGACTTAGTCTTAAAACCATTTGCGGCAGAAATTTGTTTAAATCCATATTCATCATAGCTAGTATATGTGTCATTGTGCAAGGAATCTTTTTTACTTTCTACGATCGAAGGATTTTGTGTGTTTCTGGCACTCTCGTGACCCTTGTACAAGCTCTGTACTTCCATGACTTCAAGCATACAAGAACATATTTTGGAAAGTTGAGCCTTGTCATGTGGATAGTTATGAACTTTTGCATCTCTGCTTTTGCCTTTCAACCCACGATTGGGAAGGAAAGTTCACCAACTCTGGTTTGCTTAAGCAGTGCTTTGACGTGGGTATTGTATCTCTTTGGCATTCAATCGGTAGAGCAAGAAAGGAAAGTAAGGATTCATTTGACACTTTTTTCCTTGATACTTCCTACTTCTGGTGCTTGCGTATTTATTTCTTCTACAAATATTGGAATGCGTTCTATTGTTTATCCGATATCCTGGATAATTGGACTGGGTGCAACTCCCATGAGTATACTGTTAACACCTAGAAAAATAATGATACGACTATTATCTGTGACTATGAGCCTGAGTGCATTCTATACACTTCTATCCCTTAGCCATGAAGTGCTTTTTCTACTCTGTTTGAATGGTGCCCTCCTCAGTTGGCTATGGATGGAGCACATGGACAGTTACTCTCAAAAATCCATCTATCACGAGGATTTGTCCCATAAAATTAGAAATACTATCGAGCTTAAAGACATATTTCGGGCATCTGCATTTATTTACTTTTGCATTGCATCCTTTTTCGGAACAGGGAATATTGCAAGCATCAACTCCTTTGATCCAAAGTCAATTCAGACTTTTCTTACGGTTTTTTCTCCTTTTGTCATGGGGTTCCTTCTTTTACTCAAAATACTCATTCCCATAATCAATGTTGGCCTTTACCTCGTATGCATTCGCTCACTAACTCGTCTCAACTCTCTTTGTCTACTCTCTTGTGTGCTCCTCATATCAGATGTGCTAGGACTGCAATTTTACTTTCAAGTGAGCGATGTTGGATCCTGGTTGGAAATTGGATCGTCTCTGTCCAATTTTGTGATTGCACAAGCCATAGTTATACTCATGCAATGTCTCCAAGTCTTGGACGTACTTTTTAAAATTTAAATGATCATAGTACATCTGTGTATCTATATGTATAAAAATAAATAAACCATAATCATTCAATATAATTATTATTATTAATTAATATTTAAATTTTAAACATACTCAAAGGCCACAGTCGTAGGCAGTTGTATGTTGCAAGGATATAAAAAAATTCAAATCAAAGACTAAAATTTAGTGTGTCACTCCATCAGAATTTCAATGATATTGATTATCTTCAACTGTAATTACTTAGGATATTATTAATATACAAAACAGTGTCTATCTAGGTGGTGCCTCTCTAATTTTCAAAACCTTTTTCATATTATTTATGAAATATGTACTAGCTAAAATATTAAGGAAAACTGAAGATTTTGGACAATGCGGCTTGGCTATATATAACATAGATTAATTAATTATTATTAAGCAAAAATGTTGAACAGGCAAGTCAAAGTAAGAAGAGGTATGATTCATGAATATTATTAGACGTAACTATTTTAGCTTTTATCCATGGATCGGCCTCTCGTATTCTCACCGTGCAGAAATTGTAAATAGTATTGAGTATCCCCCCCCCCCTCCGCCCCTTATAACATATTCGAAGCACCGGCCTAGAGGACCGTGCCTGCGACAAAACTGCATGATTGATAACACATGTCAACAGCCAAAAATCTTTTGGGGTATAAGTATAATAAAAGTTATTCAGTTTTGCTCACTGATTTCAAATCTGTAATTCTTTTTTTCGAGAGTCCGATGGTTTTCGAGAAATCGGTCCCTACTTTTTTAGCTTTTTTGGCCCATTTTCCAACTTCAACTTCAATTTAAGCCTAGAAGGATACACATTTTGAGCGCTAAAAAATAATGATTGGCTAGTATTTTTTATGGAGATTTCATTTCTAGTCTTTGTTTTGACCTAAAAGGACTCCTAGGGGCGTAGGGTGCCGGAGTAGGTCCAAAAGTCGATGAAATCCTTTGTACTTAAATAACTCCTTGAATATTGCATGAAATGGATTAATAAGGAATGCATTATAGAGATTAGACCCAAAGCTTTAAAACAAGATGTCAAGCGCCCGATAAGAGCCTTTAATTTTGAAGAAATCGTCAATCAAAGTGTGTAAATTTTCATCCAATTTTGGGCAAAAATTCGCTAGAAATCTAAGACTCACGGTAGATCTAATAAAAAACAAGTGCTATAGACTGTAGTAGTAGAGCGCAGAAGAAGACTCTGACATCAGCTGAAGATAACCAAATTCAAAAACATGGATCTCTTATTTAATTACAAGGCAACTCCGAGGAAAGAGTGGGATTGCAGGGCCATGGATATCCAATGAAAGGAATAGTGTTCCTTGATGAGTCATGTCTCAGTACCCTTCATCTTCATCATCATGGATATGAACGAAACTGCTTTGAGGAATGCTGGATCAGTCGCCTTAATTTGAAGAAGACGGGATTGGAGTTTCGACGTGCTATAAAATTAGAGATTCATCTTCATGAGAAAGTATTTATCATTTGGATCATCTTTGAGTACACTAAGAACAATTCCCTCTTCAGATTAACAATAAACATCGCTGTTAAGTCAAGAATGGGGGAAAGAAATGAAGACTCCATTGAGGAGTCAATGTTTGTATGGAAGAAACTAATCTCCACATTCATCTCAAAATTTAAGCCGATGTTATCGCTTATATCGCTACGACGGCTCTTGTATACACTGGACTCTCGCTTCATGGCTGTTTCTAGTCTACTAACACACATCTTCATTTGAATGGACACTTTTTTACACTCATGTACCGATCACATTACTGAAAGTCCCTTAGTTAACCGTTTATGTCTCTCAGTACTGGGTCCCCTTCTTCATGTCTAAAGTGGAGAACAAGGAATAATCATGAAGTGTCTTTGATAATGTTAATCGTATTATGCACAAACTCATTTATTTTTTATACCATTTCTAATTAGGAATTTTATGTTTTCCATGAATTTGTTATATTGAAGAGATTAAATATTTTAATTTATCAACATATATAACATATTGTACATAAATATTTTAAGATTTAAAATATAATTTCAAAGAGATCATAGATGTTTGGTACTAGATTTACGCTAGAACTTCTTTTCAGACTCATTACATGCTTGAATTTCAAAACCCTTTATATTTTGTTTCCATTTTTTTAATATCTTGATGAAAACGATCTCCCTGCTCGTCACTAACAGCTCCTAAATTGAGCATTTGGAGCAAATATTCATAAACTGTGCCATCCTAGAATTATCACAGAAGCAGCAATACAGGTTTCAGATACACAATTTATTCATTTTTCCCCCACTAAACAAACGATAGTTATAGCTTGCAGAAATAGATCGTCTTTTAGTAGCACATATATTGGTAATCAGATAATTAATTTAGATGAAAACTGTACATTTCATCCAGATAGAATGCTCCCTGCAGGCTATAAAGGTATAAGTTCTACATTTGAAAGTGTAACCGAAGATCCAAAAATAGACATTTAATTCATTCATCAAATCTTAAAGAATAAATCTAGAAAAATATCTGAAACCATCGGAGTTTCGAATAAAATTGCTTGGAATATATTTCAAATTGCCCAAAAAATAAAAATACTGTCAAAGTTCGACACAGATAATACTATAGATTCAATTATAAACCTTTCAGCAAATATAATTAATACTCCATTCAAGGTATTTTCGAAGATTAAACCCGCCTTAATATGTATATCAACTATCATGATCGTCCTTCTAATTACATATTTTTTAGTTATGAGGTTTATAAGAAAAAGAAGAAATCACATCTAAGCATTCAAAATCAAAATCATATTATGTTATCAGCATTGTAACTACCATCTGAATCAAATAACTCCTTGTCAAACATTGATGATTGAATTATACTTGTAAAGAATTATATAAATTATGTTATGTTTTTGATATATTTTGTATTTGAGATAATTCATTAGAAATGGTATAAAAAATAAATGAGTTTGTGCATAATACGATTAACATTATCAAAGACACTTCATGATTATTCCTTGTTCTCCACTTTAGACATGAAGAAGGGGACCCAGTACTGAGAGACATAAACGGTTAACTAAGGGACTTTCAGTAATGTGATCGGTACATGAGTGTAAAAAAGTGTCCATTCAAATGAAGATGTGTGTTAGTAGACTAGAAACAGCCATGAAGCGAGAGTCCAGTGTATACAAGAGCCGTCGTAGCGATATAAGCGATAACATCGGCTTAAATTTTGAGATGAATGTGGAGATTAGTTTCTTCCATACAAACATTGACTCCTCAATGGAGTCTTCATTTCTTTCCCCCATTCTTGACTTAACAGCGATGTTTATTGTTAATCTGAAGAGGGAATTGTTCTTAGTGTACTCAAAGATGATCCAAATGATAAATACTTTCTCATGAAGATGAATCTCTAATTTTATAGCACGTCGAAACTCCAATCCCGTCTTCTTCAAATTAAGGCGACTGATCCAGCATTCCTCAAAGCAGTTTCGTTCATATCCATGATGATGAAGATGAAGGGTACTGAGACATGACTCATCAAGGAACACTATTCCTTTCATTGGATATCCATGGCCCTGCAATCCCACTCTTTCCTCGGAGTTGCCTTGTAATTAAATAAGAGATCCATGTTTTTGAATTTGGTTATCTTCAGCTGATGTCAGAGTCTTCTTCTGCGCTCTACTACTACAGTCTATAGCACTTGTTTTTTATTAGATCTACCGTGAGTCTTAGATTTCTAGCGAATTTTTGCCCAAAATTGGATGAAAATTTACACACTTTGATTGACGATTTCTTCAAAATTAAAGGCTCTTATCGGGCGCTTGACATCTTGTTTTAAAGCTTTGGGTCTAATCTCTATAATGCATTCCTTATTAATCCATTTCATGCAATATTCAAGGAGTTATTTAAGTACAAAGGATTTCATCGACTTTTGGACCTACTCCGGCACCCTACGCCCCTAGGAGTCCTTTTAGGTCAAAACAAAGACTAGAAATGAAATCTCCATAAAAAATACTAGCCAATCATTATTTTTTAGCGCTCAAAATGTGTATCCTTCTAGGCTTAAATTGAAGTTGAAGTTGGAAAATGGGCCAAAAAAGCTAAAAAAGTAGGGACCGATTTCTCGAAAACCATCGGACTCTCGAAAAAAAGAATTACAGATTTGAAATCAGTGAGCAAAACTGAATAACTTTTATTATACTTATACCCCAAAAGATTTTTGAAAGTTCAAATTTGTAGACCTGTGTTATTAATTATGTATTTTTTTATGACGTAACATGGTTTATAAATAATAAACAAAAGCCGGTGATGACGTCAAATATCCACGTCAGTCTTACGCGTACATACAATATTCAGCTCTTTTGGTTGTCTCTCTCTCTCTCTCTTTATCTCCTAGCTATCAGCTCTCATCTCGAATTATTCCGAGTTTGTACGTCGTGTATAATTTTCTAACCATGACTGCGAAAAAGGTACACTATCTCAATCGAAAGGGGCTCCTTTCCGTATTAATAAGAATTTTCTTGTTCCGTTCTAGTCCACTGATCACGTAAAAATCTGCAAATGGGATGGAATTGCTGTGAAGAATGCCCTTGATGACGGTGTTCGTGAAGTACTTACTTCCAAATTACCTTATTCAGAAGACTTTTCCCTATTGGATGGACGTCTTATCATTTGTGCAACGGCAGTGGCTGTTGCTATGTTTGCTCTTCTCTGGGATTTTCTCTATCCTTTTCCATTGTCAAGGTTCATAGGATTTTCATTTCCTTGGTTGGTTATTTATTAAATTATCTTGACCTTTCTCCTCCTCATAGGCCCGTTCTTATTTTCTGTGTTGGAACATACTTTTTTCTCATGATTGTATTCACCCTCTATACCACGTATAAGATCAAGGGTATTTTCGTCGCTGTTATCCAAAAGGATCCCGCAGGACTTGATCCCGATTGTCGATGGGAAGCATCTTCCAATATGAAAAAGTATGATTGTCCTTTTTTTAAAACTGTTTATTCCATTTGAGCTCTATTTATCTTTGTCCCTTTGCAGATTCGATGATATGTATGAGCTCACCTTGGCTTTTATTGATGGAAACAAAAAGAAAAATGAGTCTTCTATCAACACATCAGTTGCAAATTTCTTTGACGAAAATGGTGTCCTTTGTATGGATCTTTTAGAGGATGCCGTGCTCAAGCTTCACGGCTCCATTGAGAGTGAAAAAAAGGATTTATGAAAAGGTTGTTTTTTTTCTGCCAGTATTCATACACATTATCCATCTTTTTTTGTGGGTTATTGAATCATTCATTATTGTATTTAATTTTATTCATTTAAATATAAATATTTAGTGTTGCCTATTGCAATGATTTTATTATATTATATTTTGAGTCTAAATGGTGAACCATCATTATTTGTTTAAAAGTCAATCACCCTCGTTGTAGTATTATAAGTTTATAAAAGGTGTAATCAGATTAAACTATTACCAATGGAGTGGTCAATGATCATAAATATCATTTCCTTGACAAAAAGAATGAAATTTATAATTTTTTAAATATAGGGTCACGGATGGGACCAAGTGTCCTCTTTTTCGGTAGTCAAAATACAATCACACTAATATATGCGTTGAAACAAGGGATGACGAGGACTGATCACCCTCACTTTTTGAAAAGCAATAACAGCACAAATTGTAGGATTAATTAATCACCAACATGTGACATCATTTTTATAAAACTTCTCCTTGCTCCAACTTGTGAGTTGTTTCTGGTGGCCCTGTGTATTAAAAAGATTGTGAATACATTCAAACCGAAAAGTTAGATGAACAAGATGTTCTGACTCATCTTTTATATGGATGTTTTAGAGCATCAAGAAAATCTGATATTTATCAGACTTTGACTTTGAGTGTATGCACGGAGTGACAGGCTAACTCCCCTTCACAATTTTTATTTTTTTTTGTCAAATTTAAAAATGTGTATTCAAGAACTCAAGCCTTGTTTTCAATTCGTGAAAAAAGCAGGAATGAAACTTGTCTTTTATAAGAATAAATAAGTTTTTAAATTGACAATTAAAAAGTATTAAAAAAATTTGAAACCATATCTGTTCATAATAGCAAACACCAGAACACACAAACTATCTGTATTCTCAGATACAAAAAGAACTATATTAACATATAAAAAAATCCCTACTCCTTTTTGCTACCTCTGTAGTATGTACAAACATTTAAAGCAGTGTGAAAGTGGAGAATTTCTCCTACAATAATCCTCTTTAGGAACTACTTAAACAAAATATTTGATTTGTCAAGTATCATTCAAATATTTAAATGTGTATTTCAAAAAAATTATGTATGGATCTGAAGAGTAAAATTGACGGAACAAAAAGGAGGCTTACTCAAGGGTTCTCATTCAGTTTTTGTTAAATTACATTTAACTCGAATAATAAGTCATTAATTACTAAGTGACAAATTAAAATCTTAGTTTGTCGTGTTTTTTTATTTTTGGATAGCTATTTCATGTTTATTATTTATAGAGTTCTTAGTATTTATAATAAATAATTGATTTCTGATATTATGTTAATATCTTTTTCTAATTATAAAAATATAATTAATCATCTAGCTCCCTTAATTAAAATATATATATATATATCTCGAAAAATACTCATAATTCACAATGACTTGGATATAAAAGATCCAATAAAAATCTTTCATAAGAGCAATTATATATTTACTATATGTGATGTACTAAAATATTTAGTAATTCGACAAGAGTATGGGTGCAAATTTCTTTATAAAAAATAATAATGTACGTATCATCAAATAATAATAATAATAAATTAATTATTAATCAATGAAAAAAAATATATTTCTTTGAAGAATGTATATAAGACCCGTTCCAATATAAATAATGGAGTAGACTATAATTTTGGAATTGACGTTTTAAGAAGATGTAGGAACTTTTTCATTTTATTTAAATGAATTTTGTTGTGAGCATCTTCTGCTCTAAGATTTCTCAAGGTCTAGGTCTAAAAAAAGAAAGCCCATAGAAAAAAATGAAAGAACACAACCAAATTGAAAGTGATGGTAGGGTAAGATATCTGTACTGTGCCCCAAAGTATACTGTCAACGTAGACAAGTGGCTAAGGACCATGTGAAGAGATACAAAGGACTGGGCACTAAAAGCAAAGTGAAGACTATAGAGTCCAAAGTTTCACTGTGACTGACATCCTTCATTCCTGTATCTGTCGATGAAGTCTGTAATAAAGAATTTCTTCAGTTCATAATTGTAGTACACTGTAATCATATGCATAATGTATCGAGATTGTTTGGTCTCACTTTGCTTGAAAATATTAAATTTGTGTTTTGATAACGAGAAGATTGCATCCTTTTCTCAAAATTTAGTACCGTCAATTAAAATCAATTGAAAGATTGAATGTGCTTGTAGATAATTCACTGCTTCATAATTCAACTATTCATGTATTAATTCATTTCGCAGCTCAAAATCCTGAATGAAAAAAACTGCAGAGTTCCTTGCAATAAACAAAATTTTTAGTAAATTTGTGGGATCTTTAATGAACGTAGAAAAGTAGAAAACATACTTCATGAGTGAACATTTGATTAAAGTTAAAGTCTTGGGTGCAGAAATTAGAGTAGAAAAACCTTTTTTGCTCTAAAAATTACTCTCAAGCTATTTAAGTTATTCTTAAAAGCTTTGGAGTGTGCTCTTCCTGAAAAAATATGCTCAGATCAAATAAATAAACGTTTTTGTGGTATTGATCCAGCAAAAAGAGAAACTTTTATTTCAACAAACAGTTTTTCGAAGATGAAATTGAGATCCTTTGTCAAAATTAATATCTTGGCTTGACCAAACATATGTACATGAAATCAGGTCACCTTTCCCTGAAAGTAAATCAATGATTACAAAAATTAAAGGTCTCTTGAGATCATCATCGAGTCATCCTGGAAACATAAAAATATCGAGGATTTTCAACATCAGCAAGGAATCATATTTAATATTGTGGAATATATCATAAAGGTTACCATGTCAAAACAACACATCTCCATTGATAAATATGCATATCCTGAGTTCTATAATTATATGTATCTTAATAATGCCTTTTTATGAGCTTTCCGATTAACCATATATGAAGTGATACATCAGAAAATTTGATTTTTATTATAAGAGCAAACCTGTGTTATCTTACAAATTTAGCTCATCTTGCTTGCATGTGTAGTTCAAAGCTTCAAAATGAAATTTTTGGAACAAATATTCCCTTGACTTTTTTCTACATAATATATGTATATACATATATAGTGCACGAAAATCGTAAGTTTTTCTAGAATAAGTAATTGTATTTTCTTATGTGAAACAATTTTAATAACTTTGCAGTAAATTTGTGATGAATGTCGCATTGTACACAAATGATAAAGTGAGGAATAAAACCTATTATTATACGTTAGGGAACTTGGATAAAAGCAGACTTTATGTTTTGTAGTAGTTCTACTATTTCAAAGGTGAAGAAAAATTTAAATAATTTGACCGTATTCATTGAATTATTGTTGATTCGTCAATTTTTTTAATCAATACAAGTCTTTGAAGAAAGGATGCCTCTACTTATTAGTGTGACAAAAGTGGAAATTGTATTCCACTTGAACCATTCAAAAGTAGATAATTAAGAAGAATATTACTGCCGCTGAGATAAGCATTGACTACAAGAATTTTTGTATTTATTAAAATGCTCTCCTCATTGTGTTTCTAAGTGGTGTTTATTAGCATGGTAAGGATGTACTTTTGTCAATTGTCTAAAATAAAGTTGTGAACTTTTCATGTATATTGATTTTGACAAACTTTATTATTTCATTTCTTCTAAGGCTTGTATAGGAATGTAAATCATATGCAATTCGGGCGTGTTATAAAAAAAGAAAGAGAAAATCAACCTGGCAACCCTGACAATTTAATGAATGTCAAGGGGGAAAGCAGCTTGAGCTGTCATGACGTTTTACTGAGCTACAAGCTGCTATTTTCCTTTATATATGTATACAAATGAAAACATCAAACCACAAACATTACAATACGTTACTCCAGATTCATTATTATATTCACAAATATCATTCTCCTCAATGAATGATATCCATTTTTTAATTTTTCCTTTCTTCCTCACCATGATATAATCTTTGCAGACTGTTCTTTTCTTGTAAAACATTATGTTGAGGTAAAGTTGATGTTACCTTCTTAAGGGGAAAAAAAAAAAATGATAACAGCTTCGGAAAACAAAAAGACCTGTTTGAAGAGCCAACTCCACTTTTTTATCACACGCCCGAATTGCATATGATTTTCATTCCTAGGCTTGTATAACTACAAAACAACGGCAATGGATTGAAGTAGTGGCAGCTAGAAGGGTTGCAGCTGATTTCGTAATCCTTCTGCGCGTTACTACTTTAGTAGCTCTACCGTAAATCTTTGACTTTTAGCGAATTTTTTCTCGAAATGGAATGAAAATTTACACATATAGATGGACAATTTTTCCTTGGTTAAGGATTCTTATCGAGCGCAGTTTGAAAGCTGTGGGTCTCAGCTCTTTAATGAATTCCTTACTAATCCATTTCATGTAATATTCAAGGAGTTATTAAAGTACAAAGGATTTGACCGACTTTTTGGTCTTTTTAAATAGATTCATTTTTATGCAATATCTTTTAATTTATTAGTTTTATGATGTTTCTGCTTTTTAGAATACATATAGTTGACTCAATGAATCGCTATTGTAGTCACTATATCGCTTTCAATGTAGCTAATTCCCTAACAAATTTATAAAAAAATTATATTTAAAATATTTAAAATTATCATAATAACCATTGCAACGTTCATTTTCATTTGAAAGCACATTCATAGTCCCAATCAATGTTTAGTTTTTCCGATGTAACTATAATTATAATTGAGATAATCATAAAGGAATACAATTATGTTATTTTTTTTTCATGGAAAAGTTTAAATGGTTATTGAATTAGTGAATATGTTGAACTAAAAGAAGTAAATGCTGGGATAAGTTGATGGTTAAATAAAATTATTTTATTTATGTATTTCTATAATGCACAAAATTAATTTTTATATTTCTCTTAAAAATCTATTTAATTTCTCAGATGTTTAAAATTTCATATAAATCAATCCGTAGAGTTGGGTTTGACAGCTAGACATATTAAGGTTAATTCTCTGTTTTGATTAGACGGAACAGCATTCAAATTCGAATCTTGTCAGTCAAATTCGAGTCTATGGAAAAATGACTCTGGTCTCATGCTTTGGCATTTGTTGCCACAGATTCATGGTTGTGTTCTAAACAAATTTTTATTGCTACTAAATTATTATTAAGAATAAATTATAATTTGAGCTCGTTCGTTTGTTCTTAAATCGTTTAGAAGCTTGTTTGAAGAGCCAGTGAAAAAGAAAATGAGTTTAATTTTGATTTCAATGAAAACCATTTCGACTCTGTTTGCTTCGAGAGCTACCGAAGGGATTATAAACCTAAATATAAAGCATAATAAATATTATTGGATTGGAAGGAGACACCCAGGACAATTTACGAAATTTGTCTATTTGTTGTTGTAGAACAAATACCTGTTTTCATAAAATGTGGAGAAGAAATTTTGACAAGAACAGGCACGAATAATTGAAAAAATTTCTCTAAACATTCTTGATATCTAAGAATATTCTAAATTCTACGAGGATTTGTTTATGAGGCCAAATAAAGTGAAGTATTTTCAGTCCACCTGACCATCAAGAGTAAATTAATGACTGCATTCGACTAGACGGTATGATGTATCGACTCTGTAGGTTGCAATTTCTTACAAGAAAGGGTTTAGCAATCAGAGGTCATCATATGGGTAAGGAAAATAATTTCTGCAAGTTAATGGAGTTTATGGCTGAAAAATGCTGTCATTGATGGAGTCACACTCTCTTCAAATCAATAATGGGTAGGAATGTAAATAATATTCAAAATGCCGCGTGCGACACTTTGTGGAGTTAGCTCTTCGAACATTACTTTTTGTTTTCCAAAGCATTTTTCCTTTATTACTGAGGGAAGAACATCTACCCGATAGTAAAGATCTAGCATGAAGGAATACATGCATTAAAGATAATAAAGCAAATAAAATGTAAACATAAAAAGGGATCAAGTCCTTATTAGTTAAAAATATATAATTTCCTTACATTAATTTCAGTTAATTTTCTGACTCTCATCTATGGTTAGCAATGTAAATCATATGCAATTCGGGCGTGTGATAAAAAAGTGGAGTTGGCCCTTCAAACAGGTCTTTTGGTTTTCCGAAGCTGTTATCATTTTTTTTTTCCCTTAAGAAGGTAACATCAACTTTACCTCAACATAATGTTTTACAAGAAAAGAACAGTCTGCAAAGATTATATCATGGAGAGAGAGGAACAAAGGAAAAATTAAAAAATGGTTATCATTCATTGAGGAGAATGGAGTTAATGATATTTGTGAATATAATAATGAATCTGGAGTAACGTATTGTAATGTTTGTGGTTTGATGTTTTCATTTGTATACATATATAAAGTAAAATAGCAGCTTGTAGCTCAGTAAAACGTCATGACAGCTCAAACTGCTTCCCCCCTCAACATTCATTAAACTGTCAGGGTTGCCAGGTTGATTTTCTCTTTCTTTTTTATTACAAGCCCGAATTGCATATGATTTACATTCCTATCTATGGTATACATACATAATGTTATTATTTATTATTGATGTCTTCATTTGTATATATAAAGGAGAATAGCAGCTTGTAGCTCAGTAAAACGTCATGGCAGCTCAAGCTGCTTCCCTCTCAACATTCATCAAATTGTCAGAGTTACCAAGTTGATTTTCCTTTTCTTTTTATTTCACACACCCCATTTGCATATTTTTACATTCCTATAAATTATAATCTTATCTATTATCAAAGTTGCGGTAATATAGCACAACCTTTCCCTCAAGGCTCAAATTACGATTGAGTTAAATAACTCGAGTAAATTTGCAAATTAAAAAAAAATGCAAATATATAAAAACCTAAAGCTTTTAGAAAAAGACATTTGAAATTAACTATCAAAATGCATTATAATCTCTAAGAAAAATCCTCCTGCAGGACAAAGTTTGGTCGGTATAATTAATTCCTACCGGTTTGACTTATTAAAAAAAACCAATGTGTATATAGTGATAATCAATTAATATCCTAGATTACCGTTCATGGAGGTTAATCATGATGCCGAAAGAGTGTTTAGTCTTAAAAGGAACTCTCTAAAAAGACATAAATTGACATTTTTCATATCAAAGATATTCTTGATATGAAATGGAGTCATGAGCTAATACAAATTTAATTCTTCAAAGGTTGATATTTCATTTATTAAACATTTTTGTTGAGGATATTTTTTCTCATTTTCCTTATCTTCATTTTACTAAAGACTGCATAAACATTATTATCAAACTAAAGACTTGAAGATATTTATGTATATATTCAGAACAGAGTTTAGTATTTATTTACTTTAAGCCTCAGAAAAGCTGTCATGATCCTGAAGCTAGGCTATCACAGCAAGTAAGCTGACTTCCATATAATATACCATATTATTTTTAAGGTCATCAAGGAGATAAGCTTACACGCCGAATGCACTTAAATTATACTTATTATAATTAGAATTACTGCCCAAGAAAGATGATCCTCTAAATATAATTAAAAGTAGCATTAACTGTTTGGAGAAAATTATAATTATATATATTTTATATCCTTAATATATGTATATGTTACTTCTAACAAATGTGTGTGTGTGGGGGGGGGGGGAGGATCCATTCAATCTTCTTTGTTTTCATCAGGAATTTTTTTTCTCAACGTTCCCATAAATGTTTGTTGCAGCGAGGGCCATAGTGCCCCTAGATACCGTTATGTAATATCAGGAGAATCAGAAGCTTAGAAAAAGAAGAGAAAACATTTAAAATCACATTTTGACCTTAAAAAGAGTATACGTTAGCGTTCATGTGTAGAGAATTCGTCGAAAAATATAGTATATAAATGATATATGTATGTATATTTTAAAGCCTAAAGATATTGGTGGGAGGCTTATAATAATGATATTGATTATTAAATAATACATAGGTGCATATAATTTTTCCTACTATCCTAAAGATCGACCCCCTTCGCCTATGTCCTATTAGATATTTGACACTTATTTCATTAAGATGATACCCAATGAACAAGACGATAATATGTAATTATTCTTCCTTCAAGCTTATCAGGTAGAAATATTGTGTAAAGTCCACACGATGAGACATAATCATGTATGTATAATGTGTAGTTATATTACATAAATAGATGATTTTACTTCATTGCAACATATCACAACAAACTAAATACTTTTATGTACCTTATTTTCATTAGAAGCATACACATATTTGTAGTATAGCTTAGGAATTCAAATTGCACGAGCCATTTATTCCTCCTTCCTCATAAATCACTCTAAAGTCTTTTTTATTTAAAAACACACGCACATTCTGTTTGGTATATCAATATCAATATTCATACAATTAGCAGCATCGAACGTGAAAGTTTCAACTACCTGTGCAACCCCCATCACCTTGCTTCCAAAAATGCTTCCTAAAGTGTGACAAAGAGAGACATCAAATAGGAATATTGTGAGGAAGCGACATGCTATGCTTATGATTATTTATCGAACATGAATGCGACGTTACTCCACTCCGAACATAAATATAACATGTTACATTTGGTTGTTGCCCAGCAATTTGTCGTCTTCTTTTCCTTCAGGCAGTGTTCTGAGCATCGTACATTGATTGAAACTGTGAACACGTTATCTTTATTGACTCTCGCAACCTTGTTGGTAGTCCAATAATAATTATTACTCACTTAATAGTAGCAAGAGTATATTAAAGATATCAGATCAACAAAAGATATATAAATTGGTAGCTGATTCAAAAATACAGAGTAAATGTTTTTGGGATAAAGCCGTGTGAAAGGGAAGAATAGTCCATGACTTGAGATTGAGAGAGTTGATTAGGATCATTTTGAGCAAAATGGATTGGTTAAACCCAAAGTAGCTCTAGTTAAACTAAGAAAAATTCCTTACTATTAAATAGAACCGGTCTCTAGATTTCAGTAAGGGTGACGTAATTGACTAACATTGTAGCAGTTAATTTCGGGCATTTTTGTACTTTCTCTCTCCTTAGCAGAAAGGTTGAGAGATGCAATGTTTATTGATGGCCATGTTTGAGCTCTTTCATTCATTAATGATTATTATTAGTACATCAATTAATTAATTAACTATTATACATAACGTCACTTTCAAATAAACCTAATTTTTTTAGAGCATACATATCTGTATATAAATTTATTCAATCATTTGTATAAATATTAAATAATAATAAAGATTATATCTAAAACAGTTTTTATAATATATATATATTTTTTATATATGAATATAAAAATAAATGCACTTCATATTCAACGTCTTTTATGTATAATATAACAAATATGGCGTCGAGGTTTACTGCTGTAGATGATGTCTCCTTTAAATAAAGAAGAAGGAAAAAAAAAAAAAAAAAAGGAAGGAGTGAAGAAGAAAGAAAAAGGAAAGAGGAGTGGGAATTCCTTTTTTATATTATAAGTCCTAAAATACTATGTAGTTGTAGTAATAAATTCTCTTATACAGTAGTTTGTTCACCGCCTATTGATAATTTAACGTGCTTTGCACTACCCTCAGAGGTCACTGAGCCCATTTCTCGTCCGTGGGGCCTATGTAGGATAGACCTAAGAGGGCCATGACTGCTTCCTGAAACATATATAGATATAATGTATTAGCAAGTTATTAGATATTTCTCAACTCTTGATTGGTTAAGCGTGTAAAGAAAAAGAAATTCAAATCTTTGAAGAGGGAAACTCAATTTATCTAGTTGGTTATATAAGCAATAAAAAAAAAAAAGAGTAAGAGAGAGACTACAAATAGTAGGCAATAAATCAGCAATGAAAACATGTGAATTGTTCATGTTGGCATTTAAGCTGCTTCCTATAATTATTTGGCAATGGATTTCGTCTTACCTGTTGATGCAGTGGATCCTAAACTGAGAGTTAAACTCTGCGTGGAATTTAAACTCTCCATACTTCCAACCCCGGGGGGATTCCCCATTTTCACAAATTTCGTACTACCACCAGGTGTGAAACTAACTCCTGGTCCACGATAATCGTTCAAGCCCAGACTATTTGAGGAGTTATAGTATCCTGGAAGGGATGAAGGAGTCTTTGGAGCAGGTTGAATAGTCCGAAGGGGTTGAGGAACACTAAGAGTGGCAGGCTCGAATCCTCCTCCAGATGCATTGATGCTATTGTTTGTGTAATGAGTAGGCATCCGGGGATGACCGTGAGGATATGGACTCCCAGATGCATTTGTGACGGAGATCCCTCCTCCCCCTCCTCCTCCAGTGCCGACTCTGCAAGGAAATAAACATTGAATATAACTTGATATACATGTACAACAACAGTAGTCCATGAGTGGATAGATAGAAAAGCTGTTTGAGAGAATATATTTTGTTTGTACATAGACAAAAGAGAGAAAGAAAGGCAATAGACGGATGAAGTGATGAGAGGATATTTAAAAACATATTTTCATCATCATTTGATTTCCCAAAAAATAAGTGCTTTTTTTGCTACCTATAGGCAAGATACAAAGTGCTACTCTCAACTAACTTCTCTTGTATTTTTCTCTCTCTCTCTCTCTCTTTCCCACTCTCTGGAGTACTGTTGAGGCACTCACTCATCATAGTCATGCTCTCAGTGAAGCAAACACAACAACAAAATATGATATTTAAAAAAACAATAATATGTTTTCATCACTTTTATATGAATAATAATTATAATTAATTAATTAATCATAAGAAACCCAGAACGAAGGAAGGAACAAATGAAAAGGACAGAGCCCAAGCTGAAATGGAGAGAGGCATAAGGTACGATCACAAAGTAATTGAGTTCTAAAATAAACCCCATAGAAAATGCAAAAGTAGGTATAACTAAGACATCAAGACACATAATCACTGACACTCCTCCTTCAGATATTTAATTAGAACCTAACTCAGAGTCCAGCATGCCTCATCGGAAGCGGAGGTAAAATATCGTTTTCGAAATAGTAGTTCCTTGAATCTCTGCGAAATCTCCTTGATAATAATAGACTGGATGTATATATGGGGGAAAAGAATATGAAAAAAAAAAAAAAACTAACTGTAATCTTTAAGACACTTACTCGTAAGGATATCCAGGATTCCCTGAGGTTTGAGCAAGGGGGAACTCGGAGTCTCCTTTGCGATACGTCATGAATGAAAGCGCAACAAGAAGGATATTTAGTATGATTAAAACTATCTGGAAATAGAGAGAGAGAGAGAGAGTTTGTATGACTTATGATGAATAAGAGACTGATATCAGAGTCCTTACTTGGAAATAATAACAGATGCCGTACTGGACATAGGTAGTGTTTTTACGTTTTGCTATTTCAAACTCCCAGGAGCTGAGTCCTATTGCTACAACACATCCTATCACTATAATGAAAGGGGAACAAATAATAATTAAGTATGTATTTAATTTAATATTGTAGTAACGAGAGGTGTATTTAAGTGAGTAAAGGTCACGTCACCTGCTACGGAAGAAGAAACAAGCTTTATGAACAGAGCCGTCCGAATATCTTTGAGCCAAATACTTTTCCTTTGAAGTTGCATTGCTACGTGGAGAATAGAAAAGAGAACAAATACTCCAATGGCCAAGACTGTAAGGATCGCTACGATCCCAGCCGCAAAAATCCAGGCTACAAGAGAGTACGAGTATAAGAAAGAACATAATATAATATAAGCTGACTCACTGCTGGAGCGAAATGCCGTTTGTCCATGACAGTCTGAAATCCCTCCAATGTAATAACGGCATGTTTGAAATGGACCAAAATGACCCGAGTAATCTGTAACAAACAAGAGTTTGAAATAAACGGTTTCACACTTCATGCACTCATACCGTTGTAGGACTGTGCTCCAAGGAAGTAGGATCCCCAATGTGGAACAGCCACTGAGATAATGGCTAAAATAAGAGAAAGAACGCCGATGGATGCAGTTGAGCCACTAATTGTGGCATTGGTTCCTCCGCCAGAGGAGGAGGTTGAAACCTCATTATCATTCGCTTCTTGATGGGATCCCATCATAATAGCCTCAGAGTGCCACTTTGTCGTTCCATTGTAAAAACCAATGTCAGGAAAATGAATTCAGAACTTTAATAACTATTTTTTTTGTTCAGGAATACTAATGAAGAAGTATTTGAGAGAGATAACAAATGTATGTATATAGAAATAAAATCAAACGCCACTTGCCACACGTAACCTCCCTCACTGACTGTTGATCATGTTCAATGATTTACTACTACATACAATACATACTCCGTATGTATACAACCTCATAGTTGAAAATAAAAAGTCCCAAACGGCCTGTTTGGCTTACCTGCCTTACATAATGATATTATGCGTTAAGGTATGCGCTTACCTGGTGGAGTGGGACCTTCTTCCTCCTTCTTTTTTTTTCCTCCTTACAACGTTTTTACAATCTATTGTATGTTACTTATATCATATACATATATACATATATATATATATTTATGTAACATACAATAGGTCTCTTAATTGTGTTTATGATAATGTATGTTCATGTATTGCATATTCACTAATATATGTATAATTATAGCCTTTATAGATTTAGTACATAGTTTTGACTGTTGGCCAAACATTGATTAAATAAGTTAGAAAGAATTTCCTTCCCATATTTTTGATCACATTCATTTTCATTTTCAACGTCTAGCTCCTGATTTGAATATATATTTAATATAAGTTATAAGTAACATACCCAATATATGAACAATAATGAATTAACGGTTCATCATTCTCCTCTCTTCCAAAAAAGGAGGGAAAAAAGTGAACTCTTCTCATTAATACAAATATTGATAGTGATGCAGTACTGATGAATGATAATAATAATTATAATTATGTATAATCAAAAAAGCTATGAAACAACGACCGTAATATCATTTTTTAAATTTCAGTTGTTAAAGAGTTGACTTTTTTGTTCGCTAGGGGAGCACAATAACTCTATAACAAACTAAACAACCTTCATGAATCCACCTTGTTACTGTATTTTAAATAAAGTACATATATTCTGCGAAGGAAAAGTACTTCAAAAAGTGACACCTTGTGGGGGGAAATCAAGTCTCATAGACAAGGAAATATCTTCTAGCTAAGAGGCATGTTTCACTACTTTATTCTATATATATAATAATAATACTATGTCCGTACGTACAGAGAAAGGACAAACCTCTCGAGTACGAACAAACAGTGACTAATAATTCCTTCTTCATTCATGACTCTTAGTGAGTGACAAGTGCTACTTACATATATATATATATATAAGTATATAATTCAAATGACTCATTTTTGTATTGGAATTTTTTTCATGATTTGTAAAGGTCAAACAATGAAGGTCTTTCTTTTATTATTACAGATGGATGGATGTATAAAATATAAATAGACTTTGTCACAATGGTACCTACATACATTAACCCTCTCAACCTTTCTTCCTTACAAAAAGAGACAGACAAAGACCCACTGCTGGAATAGTAGATAATTGCTCAGAGCTTAGCAAGAGAAAATTTGAATTTAAACAATGGATCTTAAGAACAATAGCCATGAGAAATCTTGGTAGCTGATCAATGAAAACATTATAAGTTTGTAAGTTAGCTGGATAATCTTTATTCACTCTCCTATCTCGAAAATATCAATCTTCCATCCATTGTAGGAAGCTCTTGTTAACAAGCAGTAAACAGTTATTTTCTATGATTAAATTAAGAATTGTACAGTAGTCGGATAAATTATAGCGTCATCGGCACAGAACCAAGTTCTTGTCGGGCCTTTAAAAAAAAAAAAAAAAAAAAGGAGAAGGAAAGGTTGAGTGAGTGAGTGATGCAATTAAGAGGAATTTGTGAGTAAGGCATGAGTCAAATCCCTAATGAGGGGTAAGAAATATTTGCAATTTCTGCGTGATGAAAGTATGTGGGGGTCCATTGATTTCTTGAATAGTTGAGTCTAATAATACCCATGAGTCATGTCTTTCTTCTTACTTTAACTTGTCTTGGTTAGACTTTTTATTTAGTGATTAATTAATTAATTAATGTTGCATATAGCAAAGCCGTGTAGTTTAAAATCTTCAGTTTTCCTTAATGTTTCAGCCAGCTCCTTTTCAGCTAGTACATACATATTCATATCACAAAATATGCATTCTCTCATACAAATTGCATATGAAAAAATTATTGAAAATTAGAAGACCACCATCTAGACACTTTTTTGTACATAGTCATAATCCCCTAAGTCCAGTGATGATGACGTCATACATTTCTCGAAAAAAAAAAAAAAAGAAGAAGAATTTCTCCGTTCATTTTCAATAAAATAATATGTAAGACATATGCCGGGCGGGATTGAAATTCTGAGGGGAAACCAAACAAAATTAATATATTTTTTAGTCTTTGATTTGAATTTTTTATTTTTTATTTTTATTTTGATATCCTTGCTAAAAAAATTTTGTTCTTAATTAATTATTTTCTCCAAGTCTGTGAAGAATGTTTTTATTTTTCCTTCTTTTTCTTCTTCTTTTTTTTGTATTGAGAGTCATATTTCAATTCAGATAGTATCGTCACTAAGTTACATATTACATTATATTATTATAACGTGGTGACTACATAATTGAGCGACTCTCATACTCTTGATCTCTATCCAATATTCCATGAGTAAATAAAGTTCTTTCCGTGGCCCTCCCCTTGATCCTACTTTTCTCAAAGACCAAATCCTTGTTTAAAAATAATAATAACAACATAAAATGTTGGTGAAATGAATCAACACCTTTCTTGTATTATATATTAAGTACAGAACCCTCCTTGATAACCACTCTATGTACTTGTTTGTACCATTTGTACCTCTGGTCAATCCGCATTTTAAAAAAATATTTGCAACTGCTTCGGTAATATCCAGATCAACACGGATACTGAGAGTAATTATCCCCTACGCATTTGCATCTAATTGAAAATCTAGATATCTTTTCATTCTATTAGATTTAACATTGAACTAGGGCATCATTCCATAAGGAGAGGCAGAGGGGAGTGAGAGAGTCGCCACCTACTTAAATCCCTCATGTCCTGAACTGCTGAAACCACTTGATTACCTATATAGAATATTCACACCCACGAATTACTCATAGTTAGTTAATACCCGTATAAACGCATTTGTGCCAATTTGTAGGATTCATATAGTCTTATTTAATTATAACACTAGCCATTTTAATTACCAACTAGGTATAGGCCACCCCCAAGCCAAATCAATCACCCATCTGACGACACCATTTTTCATTTTTAAAAACCTAAAAATCCAAAATTTCAGCTTTCTTCGATCTCCGGTTTACAGGTCTTTAAACTTTCGGCCTCCCTGTGGGCATCCCTATTTTTAAATTGCCGTATCTCTTATGTTTATTAAGGTATTAATCTACTTTAAACACTATTAGACGATAATTAATTAGTTGTAAATCATTTTATTTTCTATTCTAATCTATAGAGACCCATAAAATGATAAGATCGCGAGATGTCAAGAGATTAATCTAAAAAAACAATCCATTTTGGTTCAAATTTTTAATTTTTAATATTATGAACGCATTCAATAAGTTTGAGAGGTACACTCAATTCAAACTTATTGCTACATATTTAAATCTGTGCCTAGATAGAGCAAATTTTTTGAATTTCTGTAATTTATGAGGGGAAAGATGGAAAAATATCCAAATGTATTACCAAAATTCACATTCGGTCAAGGCAACTTTAAGAGAAAAATAATTTTCAGTGACGAAGCTCATTTTTGGCTCCATGGGTTTGTTAATAAGCAAAATATGCGCTATTGGTCGGGCAAAGACACGCATGTGCTTCATATTACACCATTGCATCCCTAAAACTTACTTTTTTGTTGATAATATGTATAATCGATATCGAACCATGATAACAGATTATTTTTGGCCCAAATTGAATGGTATGGGCTTAAATGGCATGTGGTTTCAACAAAAAGCAAACAATACAATCGATTTATTGAAGAGCAAATTCGGTGAACGTATTATTTCCAGAAATGGACCAGTCAATTGGTCATCTCCCTCATGCGATTTGACGCCTTTTGACTATTTTCTAATGGGCCAAGGAGAGTCATTGGTCTACACCAACAAGCCAGTATAACTAAAGGAGAGCAAAGCAAATATTGAAGACAAAATTCCTCCAATTTAAGTCGGTTACTATAAAAAAGTGGTAGAAAACTGGGATTAAGGATTAGACTTCTGCAAACGTGCCCGTGGTGGTCATGCAAAAGAAATTGAAACTTAATTGTAATTGAATGTACTTCAACACTAAAAAAATAAATTTGTTTATATCTCAAACCCTTTTGATTTTATTTAAAAAAGAAAATGCGTCGACCTTATTGAAAAACCCTCTACATACCAAATTTTTAAAAAAATTGAAGATGGTGCCGTTAAGTATAGTCTTTTATTTTATATTGATTTCATCTTGAATGAAATACTAATTAATTAATTTGTATTATTATCCTTTCATTTTGTTCTAGTCAAATGATTCATTAACTACTGATTTACGGATCATCCAACTCTGGTCAATTATATTATATAATGAGCCACAGAATATTTATCAACTAATCATTTTAATATCCCAAAAAGCCAAAAAAAAAAAAAAAAAAAATCACCCTTCATATATTGAAAGTCTCGTGAAATTTCAATCTGTTTATACGAGTTATAACTTGTACAGTACATCTAAATAATATTGAAAATTTCTTGGTAAATATAATAATAATTGTTAAACATATTATATCAAATATTGACATAATGAATCTCAATATAATTAATTATTTATAAAGTCATTAAGAATTTATTTTCTTAGCACCTGTCTCCTTTTTTTTTTTTTCTTTTTTTTTTGTATTATTGTTATTATTGTTGTTTTTCATTGATCCCACTTTTGAAGAGCAGCAACGATAATAACAATAACAAAAATACCTTTGTTTTTATACAAGCACTTGATATAAATTGATGGCGACACTCCCATTTAACGATCAAAATTTGTCTTGCAAAAAACAAGGTTTGTTTTATAATGGATTCATATCAAAGATCAAGTGCTGCTATTGATCGAGAAAGGGCTCAAATAGTTGGAAATAGATATAGAAATATCACGGAAGTCATTAACCTATGACGTCACTCTTTTAGGAGAATTATGAATAATTATAATTAATATCATTTTTGTATGTCCCGCTGTATTTCGGGTCAGCTATCGATCTGCCTACTGTTTACTCTTGTCCTTTATTGTTAGTGTTTTAACCATCGAATTTTCATTGTTTGTTTAAAAACTGCGAACGATTTCCTACTATTACTAAATAAATAATGGTCTAGCAGCTGGAGGTAATGTATAGGAATGTAAAAATATGCAAATGGGGTGTGTAAAATAATGAAAAAGAGAAAATCAACCTGGTAACTCTGACAATTTGATGAATGTCGAGGGGGGAAGCAGCTTGAGCTGTCATGACGTTCACTGAGCTATAACCTGCTATTCTCCTTTATATATACAAATGAAGACATCAATACGTAATAAATAATAACAATATGTATACCATAGATGAGAGGCCGAATATTAACTCAAATTAATGTCAGGAAATTATATATTTTTAACTAATAATAATTATAAAAGGACTTGAGCCCTTTTTGTTTACATTTTATTTGCTTCATTAACCTTAATGCAAGTATTCCTTCATGCGAAATCTTTACTGTCAGGTAGATGTTTTCCCCTCAGTAATAAAGGAAAAATGACAACAGCATTGGAAAACAAAAAGGTCTTTTAAAAGTGCCAACTCCACAAAATCTCGCACACGGCGTTTTGCATATTTTTTACATTCCTAGTAATGAAGTTAATTTGGGTCTTTTTTTCTTTCTCTTTTTTTTAAGAAACAAGGTTGGGAGAGACAATAACTTCAATATATTATCGCGCTTGATCAGTATTATTATTATTATTATATATATATACCTAATTTATCCAGCGTTATGCGAATTTCCTATTCTATTTATTAAACGGAATGAATGCCTACTTGAACGCTTGATAACTTTTGTATGGACATGGAGTTTTCTCGAAATTTCTAAATATAACTTCTATTTATTTATCTACACTCTAGATACTTTAAATTCTTTGATCCTACTATGTAATGGATATCTTCCTCTTTTTTTTAATCATCTTAAAAATCAAGCATAAACCTGTATATTTTACGCAAAAAAATAAAGATACATACATTGATTCATTTCTTAAGAGAGGTATGAATTTCCTTCGAAAACGTGTTTCGCCTCCCTTCTATACATGTATCAATGAATTAGCAAGGGATAGGTACTAACTCCATAGTTTTTGCATCATGCTAATGGATTTAATCGTTGTGAGTGTGCTACTTGCATTTTTTCTGTTCCTATTTGGACTCTACCTATGCTTAACTCCAAGAGTTATAATTCCACGTGAATATTTCTTTAGTATTCGTGCATCAAGGATCAAGGAAAGGATCCAAGAGGAAAAGAGGGTCAATTTATCGGAAAAGAAACAGAAAACAAGTATTGTACACTTTGTTTGAAGTCCGTTTCATTCATTCATTCATTCGACTCTAAAGCAACATTGTCGTTTGAGGAGTTTACGTACATACATACATGTATTATTATAGTAGTTTAAATAATATAACAAGTGATTTATGGAAAGAAATTGTCTCTTTAATTCCTTTGAATGAGGAAAGGAATTCATCCAAAGGCAGGCACAAAAAATTGATAGAATAAGGTATTGTTCTAACATTGATCCTCGATACAAAGGTCATCATTTTTTGGACAAAAATCCGGCAGAGTGTCTCGAATCTCCAGTATATTTCTTGACTCCTCCAACATATAATTTAATTCTCTCTCTAGATCGCGAACTTGAATAGCCTTAAATAAAATATATGTATATAAAAAAAAGTTTTAAAAACTCTGTTCCATAAAACTGCATAAAAATACCCAACACCGCATCAAACCATCACCCACATGATTAAATAATGTACAACCCCAACTTAATGTACTTACTAACAAATTTATCAAACATCATAGTATCGGATTGTAATTAAGTTTTTTTTTTTTTTTTTTTTAAAGAAAAACATTTTCCTAGGGCTCAAGTCTAATTTTATTCCAGCAAGTGTTGGGTAGAGCCCTTCGGATCTCTTCGATACTTCCTAATTTCATTTTGATTACATTGAGTGAGCTCATGAAATAACGTATCCGCTCTGCCTATGAAGGAATTTTAAAAGGATTTTAATGGTTTTTTCCCCCTCCATTGCTTGTTGTTTTAGGTAAGGGGAAATTTTGTCTCGTGTTTTGGTACAATTATCCATTTATTTACATTCATGGAGTTGTCAATTATGAAATGCGTAAAAATATACCTGTCTTTGCTTTGCCTCTTCCAATTCCTTAAGTCGTAATTCTAAATCCGCAGCTTTATACTTTTCTTCAGCCATTTGAACACGAACCTCCAGTCTCTTGAGTAGACCTGGCTCAGGTTCTTGTACATTTGAGAGTATGACAGCAATATTATCCAATTCATTTTTAGCATTATTGACCTTCTCAACGGCATCTCGTGCCTTGATCTGAGCCTCATTAGCTTTAGCCAAAGCCTATTTCATGCATAAATATGTGTTTTTATTAACATTATGTAACATTTGAGAATGAATGTACCGTTTTTGCTAGTTGTCCGTCTTGTTCAGCTACACGCTCTTTTTCTTCTATAATCCCCTTCGTTTCTTCCATCTTATCTTCAAGGGAAGCCACAGAAGACGAGAGCTCCTTTGCTTGCTTCCATGTAACTGCAGATTCATTCACAATTTTATCAGCATTGACAGATGCTTCTTCTGCAATATCCTTGGCATGTTTAGCCACACTCAATGAGAGATTTGCATACGTATCTGCTCCGCTCAAAGACTCTCTTGCCTCATTTGTTTTAGCCTCAGAGTCCCGGATTATGTCTTCAATGTAGTCCACATTTTTCATTGCTTCCTTTGCAGATGCACGATTTTCATCAACATGACCTCCAAATGCTATGGTTTCGTAGTGATGAAATGATTAGGTGAAAACAAAACAAAAAACATGAATACCTTGCAATGTTTCCAAAGTAGCCTGAGCATCCTTCAAAACATCATTCCCAGATTTGACAGCATTGATGGCTCTATTCCTAAACTCATCCATATCAGCCAACTGTCGATCAACCTCTTGTTGTTGAACATTGGCTCTATTGAGTAACTCCTCGAGCATGGCACGTTTATCCTGAGTTTGTTGAAGGAGCTCCATGTTATCTTGTATCAGTCTCTCTGCTTCACCTTGTATACGCTTAGCATCGGCTTCAACTTGGGAAGCTTTTTCACTCACTTCATCAGAGTTGACTTGAGGTATTTCAAGTCCCTTAGCCTGACGAAGAATAATTAATGCCTGCTGATATGCTTCGTTTGCTTCCCGTAGAGCCACGTCTGCAAGACTTTGTACGGATCTAAGCTTTTCACCCATTTCATCAACTTGATGGTTGAGGATATCGATTTTATTGGCTTCAATGTGCTGTTCCTCTAGAGCTTCACGAGTCATTTCATAAGCTTGAGAAGAAGTGTTTGAGGCCTGACGAGCAATGCTCGTGATTTCAGAGGCATCTTCCACTAGTCTAATATAATAAATGAATGTAATTGATGAAATCATGAAAATATGGAAAATTAAGCTTACTTTTCTGCTAGATTTCCCGCCTCTCGTGCAATGGCAGACATTTTGTCACTTTCACGTCCAAATTTTTTAGATTTTTCTTGAGCTTTCATAAGAGCATCTCTTCCTTGAGTTTCAAGTTGTCGTTGGGCAACCTGTTTGGGGTTTAATTAGAAAATATTAGAAAATAGAAATTGTGAGAGGACCGGTACCTTCAAAGATTCTTTGGCTCCTTCAATCACTTCTTTGGCGTTTCTCACTTTGTCATCTGCTTCTACACCATGCTGTTTGGCTGTTTCAATTTGTCTATTGGCTTCCATGACCTGACTGATGACCTCTTCTAATTTTAAGCGAAGTTCCTCTAATCTTCCTCTGAGAGTATTTCCTTCTTCGTTTTGTGAACTAATCCTTGCATCAACAAGTGTTTGAGCAACTCTAACTCTCAAACCTCGCAATTGATACTCGAAGTCATCGCCAACTGGTTCAGGATTTTCTGCTATTTGTTGCAACAAATTTTCCAATGTCTCCAAGTTACTCCTATGTCGATTAGCTGAGTCCAGGACTAAATTATAACAATCATCACAAGGTTCACAAATTTTTTCTCCTCCATAAGGACCTATTTGTTGGGACTTGGTGTTCTCCATACAACGGTCGCATTTACGTCCCTCAACCTTGTCACGACAAGGACATTGTCCTGTTACTAAATCACACTGAAGATCAGTGGATCCAGAGGGATCACAGTCACAAGGTTTACATCCATCTTGGGAGAAACCATAGTGGAAAGCCATACAAGTGTCGCATCTCTGACCCGTGACTCCTTCATTACAATTACACTGTCCAGTTTCAACGTGGCAAGTTTCATTTTTGGACCCTGTTGAGTCACAATTGCATGGTTCACAGCCCTAATTAATTATCAAAGAATATATTAAAAGCATAAACTCTCACAGAACTAAATGATATTTGTAATTTTTAAAGATCTCTCCTACCTCACCACTATCAATGTTAAAATAACCATTAGCACATTTTTCACAATTCCGACCTACGACATGGGGCTTACAACTACAATCTCCCGTAAAACCATTGCAAATGGGAAGAAATGTTTCAGTATCTAAGTTCGTTCCCACAGGGTAACATTGGCAATGTTGACAATTTGGAGGATCTCCGGGTTTTTTAATAGCAAGGGCATCCCCAAAGAAACCGGATTTACATTGTTGACAATTGAATCCATCTGTATTGTCAATACATCGCAAACATTCTCCAGTAACTCGATCACAATTACCAATGGCATTAGGATCCACATTATCATTGCATTCACATCTTTGGCATGGTCTAACCTCTCCATTTTGACCCATAGGATCTCCAAAATATCCATCTTTACAGAGCTCACAGCGAGGTCCAGTTCTACCATCTGGACACTCAATACAAATTGGGGATTCTGGATTACCAGCAATTTCTAAACAAGCTCCTCCTTTAGGACAAGGACAGGGCTGGCAGTCATTTGGACTACCATTTAAAGAATTTCCATAGTACCCTCGTGCACACTTTTCACAATTTTGGCCATCTGTATTATCCTTACACTCACATTTACCTACGGAAGTGAATTTAATTTTATTATGAAGAAATTACAAAAATTGAGAGCTACTAACCAGACTCAGTGTCACAAATATCAGCATGTCCATTACAACTGCAGGGAATACATCTAGCAAAAGGACCTCCATTGTTTTTATGATAGTAGCCTGGCATACAGAACTGACAATATTGTCCTTGATATCCTTCAGGACAATTGCATCTTTCAATCCATGTTGCTTGAGGTCCTGCAACTCCTCTACGGGCAGTACCAAGTTTTACTTCATCCAGAAATCCCATTCCTTGTGGGACATATGTTCCTCTAATTTTAATAGCAGATACATTTGCAAGTATTGACATAAAATCCTTGGAGCTAAGGGTAGGACTCCACCCAAATTCTGGGTTTTCATGAAGTCGGAACTTATAGTCTTGCATCTCGTAATTGGGCATAGGATTATTTTGCTTGGTTATGGGAAGAGAAATCATCGTTTCTTTCACGCCACCTCCTTGAATAATGATGTCATACCTATCAGGTCGTGGACCTGCATCATTTATTCGAAGTCTAAAGCTTAGCTCTTGATTGTAGCTTGCTCTCAGATCCCCCAAAAAGGCAGCTAACATGAAATAGATGTAATCACTTTTAAAGTACCTAGATATTACATATATTTTAAATTAACATACGAGGAGCAAAAAAGTAAGCGCCTCCGGATTGACTTCCTGGAATTGGAAGAGATTGAACACCGATTAGTTTATTGATACCATCATATCTGAGAGGCAAAGACTCTTCTTGTTCAAAAGAGGTCCAGTCCTCGCTACTTCTGGAGAAATCGCTAAGAATAGAAACTATTTGAAAAATAAGAACAAAAAATATTAATATGATCATAGATTGGAGGGCAAATCAAATTACATTTGGTGTAGCCCCCACTCAGTTCACACTCGGAGGTATGTCCATAGCAAAAACAAGGTGTACAACCAAATTCATTTTCTGGATCAATATGAAAGTGTCCAGCCATACAACGATCGCACCTCTGTCCTTCAACATTTTGTTTGCAGTGACAGTATCCTGTTTTGGTATCGCAGGATGCCTTGTTTCCAATGCAACCCTCTGGTAAGCATCCACACTCCTTACAACCAAGCGTACCAAAATTCCAAAAATCTGCTTTACATTGATTGCACTTTTCCCCTGTTACACCAGGCTTACAGTCACAAACTCCATTATCAGCACATTGGAGTGTTTTAGAGCCTATTCAGATGCATAGGAAAATAAAAAAATCACTTATACTCTTCTCACTCGTCTCAACAACGACGACAAACCTGTGGGATCACAATTGCAGGCCTCACAAGGAATCCTGTCATCCGCATCAGGGACAGGGGAAAAGTAATGATTTGGCTTACAAACCTCACAGTGAGCACCACCTCTATTCCCCTCACAATCCATGCACTCTCCACCATGACCGCTCTCCATATACAGTTGTTCATTGAAGCGACATCTCATGGACCATCCATTGCATTCACAAGCTGATAATCATAAGATTTAAAATAAAAGGACATGCCAGGATTGAGTGTCTTTTTGTGTATATTTTATAATTAAAGGACTGTAATTGATAAGGAATTAAAAGACATGGTATGTAACTAATAACTTGAATAAGTAATAATGACACAATTAAAAAGAGAGGGAGGGCTCTAGAATAACAATGTAATATCAAGTATGTATATGCAGTTAGTTGCCAGGTATTATGTAAGTAGTCCCTAATCAAGGACAAATCTAAGGAAAAGGTTGTTCAAGTATCTATAATAGAAGTAATAGAAGAGAGATTCATTTTTTAAATAGATAAACAAGACACATCATACATATGTACATTAAGTTACTCATAATGTAAAATTTAACGGTAGTATAAAAGAAATAAAGAAAATGCTATTGCTATGGTCGGTCAGGACATAATCATAGCAAACGGAACCGAATAATATATATCCTTTTCTTGTTTTTGTTTTAAATAAAAAGATTAAGGGCAAATTTGAATAGGAGATCTGCACAGCAGCGTTTTGTTTTGTTTTTTCTTCTTCTTTTTCATATTATTACTTATAAGTTAAGGAGAAGTGGAGTATTGCTGATGAGTAGTAGATCGGGACGAGGAAATGCAAATTTCAATGAAGGGAAGAGCACAGTATCTCCGATACATCATTGCTATGCTATTTTTTAAATAGAAATATCTCAATATACATATAATAAAGCTAACAGAGTATAGCTACATGAGGTACAATTAGATGGGGTAGGCCATTATGAAAGGGATTCATTCTGAGCTGAGTCTGTATGGATCAATTTTGCGTCGTATAAATGTAATACTTGGAGGAACATCTTTCTCAAGAGTTCATTCTTTATTTAAGAAAGGGGGAATAGCTTATTTGATTTCCTGAGGTTTCTATACGTGGAATAGGGGGCGGTTCGCTACCACATTGTGTTTGCTTCAATTCCCATGTCTTGAGGGCTGACTTGTATCTCTGGAATTCATGACACCAATCAGAGTAAATCTTTTGATAGTCTGCTGTTTTATTTGGAGCAGAGCAACGATGAGAATCCACTGCAATATGGTAAGAATTGACGGTGTCCTTTTCATTCAAGACGCAATCATATTTTCCACCGTCATTCTCATTAATCCCAATGACTACTAAGCCATTGTCATTCGTAATGACATATTTGTCAAAAGATTGATGAACGGGATAACGCTTCCCTCGTCGATTATCAAAGCGATACCAAGATACGCCTTCTCCCTCGTTGTCTTGTCTCAATTGGCACGGAAGATGCACACTCTGCCCAAAATTGGCAATGAGCTTCTGAGTAGGAGTAGAAGCCTTACAAAGACCATGCTCTGCCTCAGATGGATCTTGTAACAATCCTAAATGGTAAGGACGACACTTTCCAGCCTCACGATCCCATCCACAGTATGGATCTCTCAAACACTTGACACAGGAATCGTATCGAGATGAACATAGATGTAAATCTACTTGCTTAATTGTTTTATCAGAAGAAACAAAAAGACTCTTTCTTTGTTTGGTCCCAATAGCCATGGCACGCACAGGCTCTTCATCTTCAAAAACAGTTAGAATATCCAAGAGCCTTGATCGATACTCTCCCTTAGAATCCTTCCAACGAGACACTTTATATATTTTCCCGTTATCTGTTCCAGCATAATAGATGGTATACTCCTTTTCTTGGCCATATCTTCCCGCATGAACCTTATCCACAGCAATTCGAGTGAAAAATATGTCTTTTCTATAGAAAATAGGAGCTCGAGAGTCGTGAGGAACATCAGCATCCATGAGAGGATGCTTCCTAATAAAGTTGAGTACGGAGTCTGGTAGATTTCTGGTATCCTTTACACAAGTTCCTGGTCGAGGTTGTGGAACTGAGGACTTTCCTACTGGGAGCCAGACTGAAGTAGTTGTAGCTTGTTCTTTAAATTTCCCGTGGAAAACTTTTTCGACATCTTCCAAACGGAATGAACAAATAGCAGAGCCTCTCAATCCATTATTAGATGTTGTGAAAACAGCGTGAAAGGTATTATCGTCCTCAGATTTAAATACATGTTGAATTTCATTAAAGAAGAAAGGAAATTCTCCAGGTATAGAGCAATTGAGTCTAGCTTTAAGATAAGTGACCCAATTAAGATGAAGAATGTTCTTCCCCCCAACGTCGGATTTACAAACCCGTGCGACACGAGAATAAATAATCTTTCCACAATTGATATACTCAATAGCAATTTCTCTGAAGAAGAAGAAAACATATTCTCCAACTTCAAAGGAAGCCACGAAATCCGGTTTGTCCAACATATACGAATCGTACTTAATAGTACGCTTATAGATATACTCTCTTCGATTGCTAACTGGATCAAAAATATCCCCTCGAAAAATAACGGTATCAGCTTTAGTAAATTCGGCATTCGTGGCTGAATAAATGGCTGGAAGATCTCCTGGATTCCCTGACGTGACCCAAATAGCAGTAGAATTATCATCTGGATCAAATGGGCATTTGGCAATACCGTCTCCAATCCCAGGGTAGAACTCGTGTCTCCCAAGTCGAGTGAGATTCGCATAGAGGACTTCATCTAAGGGATGGTGAGCATTTGTACCGCAGATGTAGATCCGTTGATCATCAATGGGCTGAATAACGCGAATGTGATTACGGCACTGGAAATCGGGAGACTTGCCGCGCTTTACACAGGACTCGACTTTATCAGGTTCCATGCGAAGGACATCCGTGGAGCAGGAAGTGAGACTAATGTTATTGGCATTTCCTCGAATGAGAACATCCATTCCACCAACATAGAGAACTCCACTCTTCTCATCCAAATGAAGCGTTCGATAATAGCCATCATCTTCGAAGCATCGGAGTTCCTCTACATAAGGAGATCCAAGACCACAGACAGAATTCACGAACAGAGTCCAAAGGAAAAACAAAGCTCCGTTTCTTCCTCCAGAACTCATCCTACCTTTCATGAGCTTCCTTCCTTCACCTTTACAATCACAGGCAATCACGAATAAATAATAAATGAAAGAAAGAAAAGAAGAAAGAGAGAAAGAAAGAAAGAGAAAAAAAGAGACAGTTTTTCTTTATGTCTTCTGAACAAGGAGAGTAGCCAGAATATGCCCGTACCGCCTTACTACAACCCTTCTCCGCCTTTATATGTATTTTAAAAAAAAATATTGTATATTTTTTTTTTTTTTTTTTGCTACCCAATATTTCCACCTTAGCCCTAACAGCAGCTCGCTCGTTCCTTAATTATCCACTCTCTTGACAGATGTGAGATCTTGCTTCGCTCATTGTAGCTCATCTAAAGGACAAGGTTATTAACTAATAACTTTTTAAATAATCATCAGTCATAACTACAACTATTCTTTATTTATTTTATCTTAATACTCTCGTTGTCATCCATTTATGAGTCCTTTCAAAATATCATGTGGTGTGTGGAAATGCATGAACATTTTAAAGCATCCAGAAAATCGATAACCAATTGGAGTTGTGGTTATCGTGTGTTAATCAAAGTGCTACCTGCCCTAAATTAATAAATCCCGAATCGAAATCTTCTAGCATAACGCCATAAATTCTTTACTAAATGACTCAAAATCCCATGATTATACAAAACAATATAACTATTTTCTACTACTCACAAGAGCCGGTAAACCAAGGGCCTCCGTATCGCTCCTCCGTTTCTTTTAAGTATTGTTTGCCAGAGCCTCTATCTCCCGTGGATAAGACTCCATTGGATACAACACAAAGGAGAAACAGTCCCGAAATCATTTCACTTGTCACTATGTCTCATAGTCACTCTTGTTATTATGTATTATATGAATTCTCTTCTTGTTCCAATGACCTGTTCCTTACCTTGAGCACCCATCAAGGTATAATTCTCTTTTATTTAACATTTTCTTTTCTTTTTTCCCTGACTTGACACTACATGAGCCCTCAATTTCTAGTATAGGGGGGGGGGGGATAATTATACTTACGCTTGCATTCATTGGCATTATCCGATGTAGCTCTTCTCCAGGGTCGATCCCAATGATCTGGAAGACAGGATTCACAATTTGGCCCTTCTGTTTGATGCTGGCAAAGGCAAACTGTGGGACTTTGGGGATCATTCTCAATGGTGTTAATACAATGGGTTGCATGACCGTTGCACTGACATCTCCCTCCCACAGTGAAATCCATAACAGCATAGTAGTAAGATCTTAGAACCTTAGGATCTTGAAATACCTCATCACCAAATGTATTTAACCTCTGAAAAGATATCCTAATATCAGTTGCTGAGACCCAATCTTGTAGTTCTGGACTGTATTCGTAGTTGTAGGCTGAGGGCCGACCTTCTAGAGTAGAGAAGGCAACGTTACCTCCGGTCAAAGGTGTCATGTCTGAAAACTCTGATGTACATAATGCACGGTCCTCATTGATCTTTAGAAAAAGAGAGAAAATTGACAAATGTTTTCGGTCATCAATCTGATTAAAATATTAAATCACCTCACCTTCATGACTCCGTCCCTGGGTTGAATAATTGAGGTAGAGTCTGTTAATTTGTAGGTGTCGCGACAAGTATTTGAATAGTATTGCCATGGTATCCATCCCTCATTTGGGTCAGGATCGTCCAAATCCGGTTGTACTCGGTTTTTCTTATAAATACTGAAACTATCAGGACGTAGGGATTTGAACTTTAATCGAACGTAGGTGATGTCATAAGCCTTTCCTATTGGACACAATAATAATAAATAATGGCCCATTGAGGCACATCCGATATACAAAAATAAAAGAAGTTAATTTTCCCTTCTCAAAATAAAGAGCCCTACGGATCTATCCGGATCCTTACTCTTCAACTAATAGTCTTTTTATTATAGACCTTTTTCGAATAACAATCTACTCTAGGCTCCGAATATTAGGGTTAATGATAACTATTCATCATGAAAACATCCCAACAAATAAATAAATTGAGCTAATATATATTTTACTCATTCTTACATTTAAAGCCAAATTGATTACTAGAAAGTGCATCAAATTAGTAATTACAGGATTCAAACTAAAGTGCAGATGTCTATTTATTATGTGTATGCATGATAATTGTTGGTTTGAAATTCGTAGAGCTCAATTTTGTATTTCAATATTCCTCTGGTTTCTTACGAGGGTTAAAAAGGCCAAATTAATTTGAGACCAATATATGTATGTAGAGGTGAGCTACATAGGAGGGGGACTTCTAATTTATTTCCTTAATAAATGTTTGTATCCGTATGTAACATATATGGTATGTAAGTATGTACATCAAAGGAGGAAATGTAATGCATAAATTAGTTACATAATTTCTTCGAAAGCCAGATTTACTTCATTCATAAGTATTTTTCAATGTTTTTTTTTTTTAAATTGGGGGATCAGCCTCATTGCGTGAATATTCCTCTCATAAATAAAAACTCATGAAAACATAAAATAGCCATCCAAAAATAAAAAACACGACAAACTAAGATTTTAATTTGTCACTTAGTAATTAATGACTTATTATTTGAGTTAAATGTAATTTAACAAAAACTGAATGAGAACCCTTGAGTAAGCCTCCTTTTTGTCCCGTCAATTTTACTCTTCAGATCCATACATAATTTTTTTGGAATACACATTTAAATATTTGAATGATACTTGACAAATCAAATATTTTGTTTAAGTAGTTCCTAAAGAGGATTATTGTAGGAGAAATTCTCCACTTTCACACTGTACATACTACAGAGGTAGCAAAAAGGAGTAGGGATTTTTGTTAATGTTAATGTTGTTTTTATGTTAATATAGTTCTGTTTGTATCTGAGAATACAGATAGTTTGTGTGTTTTGGTATTTGCTAGTATGAACAGACATGGTTTTAAAATTACTGTTATACTTCCCCCTTTATGTACGAAAGTCCCAGATTTAACACGACAGTATCTTCAAATCAAGAACAACTCCATTTTTTTTTTTTTTTTTTTTTTGGTGAGTTTTGAACTTTCTACTACTCACGCTCTCGTCCTAAATATTTAGTATTTTGATTTCAAAACGTTAATTGGTTGCACTCAAATTAGTTGTTGTTAAGCCACAAACAATTTATTACTTTTAAATGAGGAAAAGACCTACAGTTGGGAAGAATGGGCTACTACCAAGGGATATTGAGTCTATATAACTTCCTTTATGTTTGTTACTCACACAATATATAAATATATCGTAAATTACCCAAATTGACGGTGAGATTAACATCAGCCATGTGTACGTCCTCCAACATGGTCACGGACTGCCACCAAGTTCGATTAAAATCTGTATCCACATCTGTCAAAAATTGCGGCGGATGCCTATTGGAGGGAATATTGTTGTCACAAAAATCACATTCACGATCTATTCCATGAGTTTGGATACAATATTCGATGACACGACCTTGACCACACGTTATATACTCAGGAGAAACATGAACTTTCTTACGGAGAACCACATTTTCAAATGCTGGCATGCATTTCTATCAAAAAGATAAAACGATGAGTAGTTTGAACGACCCCTTGCCACCGCTTGATGGACAGACATGCAATATTTTATACATATCTAGTTCAAGGTAATTGCAATTCTCATATTTACAAATACATAGTAATGAAATACTCGAGATCAAAAAAAAAAAAAAAGAAGAGAGATCCAACCTTAATACCGAAGTCTTGGTCCTCGTTGTGAAGACACTCAATTAAAATTTTCCTTTTCTAAAATATTAATCAATGACACTCAATGGTCAAATTTTAGAAAAGGAAATTTGACTTTGAGGGATCGAGATAAAGTCAAGAGCGAGTCTCTCTCTCCTCAAAGTCGTAGTCTCGGTATTGATCAAGTGAACAAAGAGGAATCGTTCCGTAGACAGAGTTTTGAAATCTGTTCTGGGGAGATATTTACGCACAGGTTAGGATTATACATTGACTCTTGAGGATCAAAAGGAGAAGGCTCGCCCCCTCCACCAATGAAACATGAGTAGCAATATTTACCTATTTCCCAGACTTACAATTTATGTTCCTAAAAACTCCCAGAATCCCCAATTTTTGAGTGAATGTATGCAGATGGCATCTCAATAGTGCCCATAGAGTAAAAGCAAATGTCACAAATTTAAAAGATGGATCTACATACATACGTCCCTAAAATGTTTACAACAAGTGCGAATGATCACACATCTTACAATATGTATTTAGAAGGAAGAGACTAAAGTTCAAAAATACATATTTTATAATTGATAGTACATGGAACGTAGAGCAAACTTACTTGTGGTTTAGAAAAATCTCCATTCTCGTAACAGGGTGATCCTGTCCCATCCGTCTTTACATAGCCCACAAGGATACAAGAGAGGAACAATGAAGATCTCCAAAGTGTTTTACTCAACCTCATTATTGCAAATGTCTGACCACCAAGGAATAATTATTTCGTTAATGTAGGAATGAATTCAAAGTATTTCCCCCCCTTTTTCACAAACACATTTTTCTTAATAATATGTAAATATATATATATATATTGAGAGTCTAGTACGGAGTTCAGAACCAAAGATGCGATCAGTTCGTTGAGTCTACTCGGAATGGGGGGAAAAAGAAGAGAAGGGGGAATGGAATTATTGTTATTATTTTACTTTGGGAACATGTGTTTACCCCAGATTTGTTCACCCATATATATAAATAAATAAGAGAGACTTTGAATGATAACCGGCTTCTCATTTTCTGCTTCTTATTTGTAAGGAATGAGGAGCGTACAGACAGATGCACCCTTCATTCTACTCTTTAAAGGCATGAGAATGGCAAAGTCTTTTGAGGATTGAGTTTTTCATCAATTACTTCATGAGTAATGTGTATACACAATCCATGACTTTTCATCTTATGAGACTCACAATTCAAAGTCATAAAGAGTTGATTTTTTCATTTTTATTTTTGAAATCGCCTGCGATGATACTTAACTAAATAAATAAAATAAAAAAGTATATAATTTAATGCGTTGTGGTCTTTATTGACTCTTGCAACCTCTTCTCCAAAAAAAAAAAAAAAGTTGAAATGTACTTTAACTTCAAATTAACAAGTTTATAACCCTATCAAGTACTGATAATACATGTGTAATGTCAATTTGAAATGAGCATGGAAAGGATTTTGTCAAAAAAAAAGTTAATAACACACTACTATTCTTCGTTATCTGCTTTATAATTTCTATTACTAATTTTTTTCCATTAATCCTCTGTAAAATACGGAAATTAAGGTTTAATATTATAAAATATCCTACTAAATTATATTTAAGATATGGTAGTTGGCATTCCTGCATTTACTGGGAAGCGCTTCCTTAAACATGAAGAATAATTTTAAAACTCTTTTTTGACTTGAGTTTAATGAGGGACTATTGAAAATCTCCAAATCCACCAAATAAAGAATCCATTCTTGGATTTCTTGAATTCGTTTCCTTGTAGTTTTATTTAGGATGAATATAATATCTAATAAACATATTCTGTCCTCCACTGGGAGTATGACTATTTATTCTATTCTAAAATTTGTATCAATGTGGGAGATTTTTAAATATATCTGCTCATCACTTTTCTTCTAGTCTCTTATGATTATGGATAAAAAGAATGCCCTCTACTCCTAAAAATTTCCTCATGTAAACCATACATTTTTTTTCTTCACTCAACTGTTTTTTTGACAATTTTTAATTTATTATTCTTCCGTTTTTATAATATATTTTAATTTTGAAAAGTTTGGTCTTTGATTACTCTACGAACATTGTCAAATCAAGTTGTGGTCACTACTATTAAGTAAATGGTTACTTTTCTTAACATTTCAGCTTTCATTTGATTTAAATTTTGTAAGAGATTCTGCTCTCCCATGAGATTAACTGACTTGGATTTGATTTCAGTCATAAAATAAGGAATGCTAATTGAAGCAAGGAATGCATTTCCTACAACAGTTTTTCTTTTACAGCTCAGATAAGGTGATGTCTTACATTTTTCATAAAAATAGGAATTACTCTGTTTGATTTTAAGAGTAACTATGTACATAACATGAGCATCATTGAAATACACTCAATTTAACATTTATTTTTAGCCTCTTTTTCGAAATTTTTGAAATCTTTGCCAGATACCAAAGTTATATTACTAAGGAGTAAAAGTAGTAATACAACTTTATTGCTCATTGATTAGTAATAGAGTGAATGATGGATACATTAAAAATTGCGTAGATGAATTTCCTTCATTTTTAATTACAAATATCCCTTTTTTTGACAAAATTATGTTTATTTCCAGAATTTCCATTTGAATACATATTCAACAACATATTATGTACATCTGGTTTTAAATTCTCAGCTCATCCAAAGATTTGTAATTTGATATTCTCATTTTATGTATTTAAAGACATACAGTCATACACAATATATTGCTCTTAGTATGTCCTCTTCAAGGAAAATTTTGAACTCACTCGAGAAAAAAAAAAGGTGTTTTGTTACCATTGAGCCCCATAAGTGTCCATTTCCTCTTTAAAATATGATAACAGACACATTACTTTTGGTGTTAAATGATACATTTTTTGATCAATCATTTTTTTAGATTCAACCTGAAGTCATTGACAACAAAACATAATCGTAATAAGCGTAATTATTAGTGTATGCATAATAAGGCACGCATTCAAAAGCTAAGGGTCTCAGCTCTTTAATGCACTCCTTATTAACCCATTTTATATAACATTCAAGGAGTTATTTAAGTACGAAGAATTTGACCGACTTTTGAGCCTACTCCTGGCTCCAACGCCCCCACTAATCAATTAAAATTAGCCAATCATCAATTTTTAATACACAAAATGAGTTTTCTTCTGGGCTTAAATTGATGTTAAAGTTGGAAAATGGGCCAAATTAGCTTAAAAAGTAGGGTCCGATTTCTCGAAAAAAAAATTACAGATTTGAAAAAGCGTGCGAAACTGAATAACTTTTATTATACTTATACCCCTTAGGATTTTTGAAAGTTCAAATTTGTTAACCAGTGTAATTAATTAATTAAATTCTTATTATATATTATTCAAACAAATTTATATTTATATTAGCCTTAAAATAGATGCATGTGGCCATTTTAATGTTTGCTCCAGCAGAGTGCTTCAGCCCATATTTTGTTTCTTCGAGTCAGAAAATTTCATTGAAATTCGAATTAGTAGTAACATCAAAATAGTCTCCATTGGTCTCGGAGGCCAGCACTACATGATTTATGTCCATTAATGGTTCAAGTTACCCTGACCCATAGTCCTCCTGACTGACCTTGATGCGCGTTCAAACAAACGAACAAACAAAGGGATTCGTGGTTTATATTAATAGATTTAAGTATCTTGGATTTGACCATTGGCATAAGTAAAATTGATTGTGATGAATGATCATTAAATAATAAGAAAAATTAATAGAAATAAAAATTATGAATATGCAAAATTTCAAACATGGTCAACATGGTTCCTCATCAATATAGAAAAGTAAAGCCTCATGAGTCAGGATGTTCATCAATTATATTATAAAGTTTCTAAAGTATCCTTATTTTCCCATGGTCATTATGCCACAGTCCCTCTTTTTCTGTCCTTCAAGCCAAACTAATATATTATTGACAATATTTCACAGAGCTGTGGAACTCGAATTCGGACTTGCCTCTCATTTCGGAATTAAGTTGAACTTGATACCGAGTATGTGACCTGGAACTTGTACTCATAAGGACTCATACTCATCTCTGGATAGCCAGTCATTTGAATTCAGAATTCCTGAGGCTGTATAGGGATTTTGTTCTCATTCAGACTCTTAATCGCACATATGTAAATGTAGATGATAAGGGAATCCACCTCAGTATTTCCAAAATTACCTTTTTGATCAACTCTCAAGAGATGCAAAAGTGACTCGACATTTTATTATGAAGAGCATAAGAAAGTGCTCGCGTACCACCTTGTCGATAATTTTTTTTAAGCTAAAAATCTTTCTTGACAAAAACAGAATGAGTTATCTAATACGGGTTTTGTTTGTTGTCATCATCATGTTTGGGGTTTTATGAAAGGTTTGAACTTTTTTTACATGAAATGATCAATAATTTTAGAAAAATCATGAAAACTACGACATTTACAAGTGATGTCTTAAATTACATTGTTATAATTAAAAAGTTAATCATTATTAAGGGTATAAATCTAAGAAAGGAAACTTTCAAAAATGACCGCTTCGTTCAAATCTCGCTTTACAAGGATTAAATGATTTAAAAACTTTTGAGTTCATTTTTTTAAAAAGAAAATATGTAAGTATTGATTTGTCTTTTAGTAATAAAATATCGGTTATATTGGGTAACTTTGGCCGTTTACCAATTTTATTATCAATCTGCCTTTTTACTACATGGGCCAAAAATTTAGGGAATTTGTTTATAAATCAAAAATTCTTTATTTTATCATCAAAATTCATTTCATCCCACTCAAAGTAGTTCCCTCTCCCGATGTAATGCATTGCATGTGTGTCAACCCTTTTTCTAATTTTCAAAAAAGTCTGGATATTTTCAAATCCTTTCGGTGGTTAATAGCTAGTTAGAACTAATGTGGTATCTGGTTGTCTTCGAATCTCTAACCAGGATCCACCGAATGGATTTGAAAACTTTTGTTTTTTCAATATTAGTCAGTGACATAATAATTACAACTTTTATTTCAATGAATTTTTGCTAGGCTTAATATTTGCAATTTTTAATCAGAAATTAAAGAAAAACAAAAAAATTTGATTTTAGTTGTTCAGAAAGGGACGACGTAATTCTCAAACACACATAAATATTTTGACGTGTAATTTGGCCCAAATGTGAGTAATAAGCGTGGCAACTTAAAACAAAGCCCCTTTTTACCTATCGGAATCCCCTCTCCAAAAAATTCAAATTTCCCGGTATTTTTTACTCATTGTAGTAGGTATTCTGTCTATCCCATACTCTTTCCAAATAATATGTTTAAGTGATTCCAGCAAAATTGTTATTCATAATGATCCACTTTCAAGAAATGCAGAGAAAAGATTTTAAAGGCATACAAAATCTACTGACGGCATGATTCTCATTAGTACATTAGTAATGATGACACTCTGTGCCAAAAGACTTCATGCTCCCAATTTTAAACATGAATAGTTATAATTAGAGGGACGTTTATAAATATAAGCTGTAATATTTAAACAATAGGTTATAAGGATCAACCATAATACAGATATCCTGGACAATTAGCCGTAAGATATTGTCCGCAAGAATATTTCCTCAAAAAATGCTTAGTAAACAAATAATCTACATTTAATTATAATTCATGGAGTCAAAGTCAACCATCTAATGAAAAATGATTATGAAGTACCACATGAACTAATTAATTATTTATTATACGTCAAATCTTTAATAAATTAAATCCAAATATTATTTTACTTTTTAAACGGTTTATTCCATGACAAAATAGATGTAATACAAATTAAATTATAAACATTGCTGAATGGAAAGAAAGGAATGATTGCATTCACCAAGAGAATAATATAAAGAATTTAAATAATATGCATTTATTCATCTTATGAAAACACGAATCAGGAATGACTATCCATTAATTTTAATTCTTAGTAAATCCCTAAAATATTACTTTTCCTTTCTTTTCATGTTTTAGTTTGTTTATTTGTAGATTCTATCAATGAATTCTATGGTCAAAGATCACTGATATTAATACTATAGATAGATATTTTCAATCATCTTAATATATTCTATGTATCTTAATAGATGTAGCTACAGCATAGAGGACATTACTAACATTCAAATGTATGTTCATCAATTTTATCTCTGAATGCTCCATCAAGTCGAAGGCCACATGGAATAGCCCTTCTCTACATATAAGTTTGAATGACAAGTGCAAATTCATCTTTAATATGCCACGGATTCTAAGCTCCAGTGACGTACATATTAATATTATGTATATATGCTTCCCTAAACTCCTTAACAATAAGACCCTTGAATGAACGTTTATTTGTACAGAAAAATCCAAACATACAATTATTATTATTTGTTTGGTGTGAGACTCTTAGCTAGAGCTACGAGGGAAACGAAAGGCCGGATAAGTGACTATTTGCTTCAGGGATATTTTATTTATTCTGAAATATGTAATATTTCTTTTCTCTCTCTCAAGGACTGATGACTCCTTCTACTGGAGTTCAGAATAAAAATATATTAAATATTTGAAAAGATTTATTTTAATGTTTCAATGATTCCCTTGAGGTTACAAGATAAAATCCCTTGCTTTATTAGAGTAGGAGAGTCGAAGCAACTGAATTTCACGCTAACAAAATATGTCAAATCCAAAACGGTAAACAAAAGTGTCCTTGAGTCAGGTTTTTATTGTATATTATAAATAGCCGCAATTCAGGTACAGATACATCATTTCTTTGCCATCCAACAGACTCTCTCTAGACCAGTGCTGCTCAATTATTTTCTGGTATGCCCCCCCTAGCAAGAATTCGCGCCCCCCCCCCCCACTCTTCGCGGCGACTATAAATAATATCATTTGTCTATAAAATTGTTATGAATACACCTCTGCATAACATTGTAATTGGTCTGCGTTTTGTGATCGGCTGCTATTACACTATTAAAACTGTGTCTGTGTTAAAATAGAAGCACCTGTCAAAAAAAAAGCATGTTCCCCAGGGTCACACGCCCCCCCCAGGGGGGCGGCCCCCCCACTATTTGAGAAGCACTGCTTTAGACCAAAAGTTTGAAGGAAACATTTTTTTATCAAATAGATATGTGAAATTGTAATATAGGAATTGAATGTACTGGGGTCCCTCCCTCCTGTCATTGTAAGTAAATTTGTGTTCAAAAATACAAAATTGTGTTGATTGAAGGTAGTTGTATCTGTTTTGTGTTGTACGTCATACGATTGCGGTGCTCTTTATGTTAAAAATGTTTACTACCTAATTATATTAATATTGAGTATATCAATTTACTACAAATACTGAATTAGAATGATTCCATGATTAATTAACAATCAATTTATATTTCTTTCAGCTCAAATTCATAGGCTACAATCTTGGTTATTTTCATAAGCATTTTGGCATATACACAGATAGATTGGCTTCTTCTATTTTCTTTTTCTTTTTTTCATAATAAACTTTAATTTATACATACAAATAATATTAGACAATATTAAAATAAGGATAAAGGACTTTTATGTAGAAGGAAGTCGAGTAAAATAAATATGAGGAATTTGCCCTTTTTGAGCAGTAGTGTCAATGTCATGTCTATCAGAACAATCTTCAAACTCAAACCGTACTCCATCCACTGTCCTTTCCTTTCTTCCTCCTTCTCCACACCAACAATCTACGTCTATCGATGACTTATCATATTCAAGATAGACTCGATAAAGAGTCTTTGCGTCTATTACTATGGACTCGTCAAAGTCGATCCTTGTAGTTGTGTAATTTTTGGCATATTCTACATAAAATTTTCCTGAAAATAGACACTTTTCTTCTTCCTTTGGAATGGGGTCCACTTTTTCCAAACGCATACTTCCAGACGCATATAAACCTTCTTTAGAGGGAATGTAAACTCCATAACCATATATCTGGACTGGACAATCCACACTAAACCCAATCGAGTAGCTCAGTGAGTTTAAACACTGATTAGTAATTGATTCAAATATATAAAAGCAACGTTCTCTGCCTAGAATAGAAAAGCCAGTTGAGACACTTGATTGGCACTTGGAAATGTATTTCAGAATGTCGAGAATCTCTTCATCATTGAGTAGCCCTGATGGAATTACTTCATTCACGAATTCATTCGGAGATAAAAGAGGGAACCGAATGGAGTAGAGAGCAGGTCCAAGGATCTCTCTCAAGTCTCCCTTCTTATCCTTCGTCTTAGATGATGCCCAGTGAAGAGCAGTTCTAAATATATCAATCTCATCCAGGTTGAGTTGTTGTTGTGACAAAATGTCCATTAGCACTGTATAGTCTTCTATTCGAAGAACAGAGTCAGAAGATAATGTAAGAGATGAATTGCATACAATACGACCCTTAAGCCAAGGAACCAAATGGATTACACCATACAATTTACATTGATAAAAGAGGGGGCAAAGATCTTTATAAGGAATATTCTCCATGAACGAAGTGCACTTGTCCACGAGAGTGGATAAATCGTACTTCTTAGCAGAGTAGAGAAGAGGTCCCACATTTTCAAGGCTCAACGTTACTTTATGCGTATAAACCCATCTCAAGAATTCTCTGAATCCAGAGGGAGTCACATCCGGAACCTCGATCACAAGCTCATTATTGACCTCCTTCCTTCCTTCCTTAAAGTCTCCTGTAAACATTCGTTCAAATACAGGACTGGCGGATCCAAGAATGCATTTATGGGCCGCGATCCTCTCAGGAGACTGCTTTTCGTTTCCCCCAACCAGAAAGGTAACATCAGACAAAAGCCCCGACTCCAGTAGATGTTGAATCCGACTCAAGACTCTGGATTGTGTCGATGAATTCTTGTGCGACATGTTCTTGAATTAATACTCAAGTCACTCTCCCAACTCTCTCAATTTATTACAACTATATGGATGATGGTTTGTAACAACAATTAATAATAACCATTAAGTTCTATTTCATATATTATATATATATGTAATAGAACTTAGCTGTTATCCCTCCAGATATATATATGGCCATATATATATCTGGAGGGGTAACAGCTAAGTCACGCAACCCATTGTGGTTAAAAAAAATTTTAAATTAGCAATTTAATATGACGCTTGTACAATTATGTTATATACTATGTTATATAACGTTGTTTTATACTAGTAATACCATGTGGGTATTTCAAATAATCCTTCCATTTTGAGGTTATATTTAATGCCCTCAAAAATTGTTTCGAAACTGATAAAAACAAACTCACTGCATATTCTTAGCTTAAAAACCCATGTTAACCTTCTTTTAAGGGTTTTCAAATGAAAATACTTACAAAAACTATTTAATTTATTACTCTAGCTGATGAATTTGTCCTTTGAGATTAGTTATCGCGAGACATTTATTATAAATCTTTTTTTGAATAGTACAATAATATATTAATTAAATTTACATTCTAGTCGAGTCAAAAGACTTCTGGGATCCTGATTCTTCATGACAATGAGAGATATTGTTGATCAAAAAGGTCTCTTTTGGGAGTTCATCAGCTACGAGAATATATATTATATATATATTGTACGATGAACAGAGCAATTCACGTGGAGTAGTGAGTGAATATTTAGGAAAATTAATTATTTTAATTAATACAAAACGGTATATAATACTTTAGGGTAATTTACACTGCCCCTTTCTGATAAAAATTGTTTTACTTACCCACAGCATATAAAGGATGTATTTTTGTCATATATAGAAGTACCATACTCTGAACAAAATGTAATTGCATAATATCTTTTAATTAGGTTATAATTTAGGTTATGTGGTTTTCTTCCACATATGATTGATGAAGAGATTTATAAGTCAATTTGTGTGGAAATCTTATGTATTTGTTGATTTATTTCTCGTAAAATGAGCGTAATGAGGAGTTACTATAATTATATCTTCATATGGAGGACAAATTGGAAGGTTAATTGTTTCTGCAATTTTTTAAAATTGTGCACCATATCAAAAAGTGAATAAATCATTTTATTTACTGTCAGGATTGGATTCGGCATAAAATCTGAAAAACATCCTTGATTCATAAATTCAATCAAGCATCAACTAATTTTACATTATGTTGATCAATGGATGAGCTGATTGGATATTTACATATTCTTGTACATAAAAGAATTGAAATCGGTAACTTTTAACTTTAAAGGACAAATTCATTAGGTTTAATTGAATGATTTTCTTTGAGTATTTTCATTAGAAAACCCTTAAAAGAAGGGTAAATTGGGTTTTTAACTTTAAAATATGCAGTGAGTATATTTTTATTATTTGCTCATAAATAATTTTTGAGGATATTAAACAGGATCTCAAAAAGGAAGGGTTGTTGGAAATACCCACGTGGTATTATTAGTATATTAATAGCAATGAGAATGACAAAATATTATGGATGTATAATTGTACAAACGTCATCTTAAATTGCCAACAAGAATTTTTCATCAAAAAAATAATAAAACTTGTTTATTTGGGATTTTTATATCAAATTCAAATCGTTGAATCGATAACGGGAAATGAAAAATAAAAAAAAAACACAACTTTGGAGGGATTGAACATTAAGCCATTTTTGTTTCACCTTTTTATTGAAATATTTCTAAATACATGCGAAAATTTTCTTACAAATCATGGAAGTCATGTGACAATATTAAATCAGTCTTTTTAATGCTATTCAAAACTTTAGATATAATAGATGATGACGTGTTTGATTTTGTTATCATGAACTTTTTTATTTATCTGATACTTTTCAGTGAGTTTCTTATAATCACCTAATAATAATCCTTGAATTACTGAAACTTGCACCATACTAGCATGTGAACAAACTCTGGGTCTACATATAGGAGAGGAGAAAATAAATATAGAAACGTTGAAATTTACATGTTTAATACAAATCAATTATTTGTGCTCTAATACTCTGAAATTTAAATAATTTTATTTCCTACTAAAGAATCCATGGACCTTTAACGCCAGTCTAAAGTAAATAAAAAAACTCATTTTTATTTTTTAAAATGTTTTTATTAAAAATTGGAGTCATCAAAGCATTCTAAGCAAGTTAGTTGATCACATAATAATATTTCATTTTCTTTTGTTTCTACAATTGCTATCATTTTTAACCTTTTCCCTCCCTCCCTCCCTTATTTCATTATCGATTACTTTTTATTAAATAATTACAATATGAATATGCAGTTTCTAAAAATGTATCTCATTGTTACAAACTTTAGAAATAATTATTATCGTTCCAATCCCATTGGCAAAGCTGTACTTTAAACTTTGGGCAAGAAATTTATTTTTTGTAATTATATTATTATATTGTTGTAGAAGACTTGCATTATGGCAGATGGCGGAAGACAAGGGAGTAACAAAATCCCCTCTGTTAATTTGGTTTAAAAATTTCTTTTTCTTGGAATATTCAAAACGCCTCTTTGTAATATCACTGTTTATTTTTCCAAACAAAATACAATTCAAGCCTTTCATATTCTAGGAATATTTCTCTCAGAGCTGCAGTTCTATGAATGGTACAAAAGAATGTCTCTTTGGATAAGCTTTTTGATTTGATTTTCAAGTCTTTCCATGAACTTTATGTTTTCACTGTCCAATGATTTCACTTGTTTCCTTGAATTTAATATTTTTGATATTAAAGAAGCATGTACTTTTGGTTTTCAAGAATGAAGCAGGTTTCTTGTTTTAAAAAAAAAAATTGTTGATTCATGAAATAGAGATTCAGCAACTTTTTGATTCAACTTGTATGCATATTTAAGACCTTTTCCAGGGTTGCTCCTTATCACGTAGCACTGGAGATTTTTTTGTAAATTTATTGGTCTATGCTCTCAATTCTTTTCCATCAGCATTTACAATTCTCTTTATAAAATTTACTTTATCCACTATCAGACAAATCATTGCCTCTCTTTCTGCCAAGCAAGTAATTTTTGCCTTTAGATACTTTTTGGATCCTTTATTTAATCCAATGACCATTGGGATGCTTGAGAAAAGGCTCAAGGAGAGCAGATGGATGAAGTTATATACCATGAAATGTCTGTAGCACTAAGGAAAGGAGAGTATTCTATTGCTTTACTTCTTTGTTTGTGAATTTGCTTTGATGACAAATCCACTTGATCCCTTTCAAATTTGTTTTGCATCTGGATTTAACAATTGATTTTGTTCAATTGCTTTTCTTTGTCTGCTGCATTTCAAATGAATAGAATGAGGCTCATCAGCTCTGAAAATAGAGTTATACCATCCTTATACATATAATGATGGACTTGAAGGAGGTTACTTTTACAACTATGGACCTCCATTAGAAAACGTCTTTCACAACACTTGACTTGGGGAAATCTGAGTTTATTCCTTCATCTTGATACACTGACCTCTTCTTTCGTGATGGATGAACAAGAAGGTTGTGAAATGGGAATGGCCCTTTTTTAAACTAACAAAGAGGCCTCTTTAAACCTTGTCTTTTTTCCATCACTTTCAAGGCAATGGCGACTACTCCAATCTTTGATGGCTATGACGATGTATTACTCGTATCCATTTTAGGTAGATATCGGGGGATTTCGGGAAAGTATAAAGTGTGACGTTGTTGATTTTGTGACCTTTGTACCCACTCTTGCATCCTACTCCTGCACACTTGTTGACCATCTGAGAAATGGACAAGGTAACAAATTATTTCAATTTCAGAAATGGACTTTAATGCAATAACTTTTATGTTTATGACAATTCCCTCAATGTTGCTAATGGATTGGGGTATTTTCAAGGGACTGTTTATACATTACTAGCAACTATTCCAATTTTAGAACATACTTTTTAACGCACTCAATCCAATATTACAGACAGTAAACATTCACATGGAAACCAAAAAGGCTAACATCATGAAAAACAGAAAACAGAATCTCTAGACTGTCCTGACGTTTTTGGTTAATGAATAATGAATGATCAGCTAATCATTCATTATTCTGAATAATCAATAATTTATTCATTATAGTTGCACTCAATGAAGAAGAAGAAGAGAAACTCCTACTCGTTTGAGTTTCTATATTAATTCCATTCCTGGCTACAATGGTCAATGCATTACATTTACAGGATAGGCTTAAGGCTGTAGGCTGCATATCGTGATCTAGTACAAATAGCCGAGCTGTAGCCAGGTATAAAATGTTCCACGTTGTTGATTCACTTTCAGTAGTAAATTGGGAGTTGAAGTTGCTTGAGCATTAATTCAAGAACATGCCGCACAAGAATTCATCGACACAATCCAGAGTCTTGAGTCGGATTCAACATCTACTGGAGTCGGGGCTTTTGTCTGATGTTACTTTTCTGGTTGGGAGGAACGAAGAAGAGTCTCCAGAGAGGATCACGGCCCATAAATGCATTCTTGGATCCGCCAGTCCTGTATTTGAACGGATGTTTACAGGAGACTTTAAGGAATCAAGGAAGGAGGTCAATAATGAGCTTGTGATCGAGGTTCCGGATGTGACTCCCTCTGGATTCAGAGAATTCTTGAGATGGATTTATACGGATGAGGTAACGTTGAGCCTTGAAAATGTGGCTCCTCTTCTCTACTCTGCTAAGAAGTACGATTTATCCACTCTCGTGGACAAGTGCTCTTCATTCATGGGGAATGTCCCTCCAAAAGATCTCTGCACCCTCTTTTATCAATGTAAATTACAAGGAGTACTCCATTTGGTTCCTTGGATTAAGGATCGTATTTTACTCAATCCATCTTCATTTCTCGCCTTTGACTCTGTCCTTGGAATCAAAGACAACGCTGCGTTGAATGACCTTTTCTCCTCTGATAGACTTGATATGGATGAGATAGATATTTTTAGAACTGCTCTCCATTGGACGTCATCCATGAGGAACGAGAAGGAGGAAGACTTGAGAGAGATCCTTGGACCTGCTCTCTACTCCATTCGGTTCCCTCTTTTATCTTCTTCTGAGTTTGTGGATGAAGTAATTCCATCCGGACTACTCAATGATGAAGAGACGATCGATGTCCTTAAATTCATTTCCAAGACCAAATCCAATGTCTCGACTGGTTTTTCAATTAATCCCAGAGAAAAGTTGGTTGTTGATAGATTTGAATCTTTTAATTTTAAACCTCTGAAGACCCTGAGTCACTCCATTAGATTTAGGGTGGATAAACCCATCAACATCCAGGGCTTAAGAATTTACGATCTTTATGACAAAGATCTACTTGTAACTGGGAGCGTTCGTCTGGAGAGGGTTGATCCCACTCTAAAGGAGGAGGAAAAGTCCTTAGCTTCCGGAACATTTGATGCAAGAAACGGGTGTATCTACTTTGATAAGCCTGTTTCAATAGATCCAAAGACCCTTTATAGAGTCTGTCTTTCTTTTGACGAATCTTCATTCGGCCGGAGAGTTGAGAGTGGAACAAAAGGACAGAAGAGAGTGATGAAGGAGGGAGTTCAGTTTGAGTTTGAGGATGATCCCGATGGAAATGACAATGGCTCAAGTGTTGATAAGGGTCAAATTCCAGGGATTTTCTTTAGTCGACTCGGTCCAGTGAAACAGAGTTGAAGATAATTGTGACGAATAATTAATTAATTAATGGATGATATTCAATTGTATGATTATGACGTCACCCGTTCATCTATGACGTCATGACTCACAACCCTAGAAAATGATGGCCTCGAATTCCTTTTACTTGAATCGATCCTGAGTCGAGGTCGGGTAACTCATTCAAGGTGCAGTTCTGGGAAGTCTAAAGAAGATTACAGATTCCAAGAAAACCCTCTTGGGCTGCATAGGCCCCAAGGTCCATCTACCGTCTCATTTCCGTTCATTCCGTGGACAAAACTTCCTATACTCAAAAAGAAACAAACCATTAATTAGTTAATTATGTCATTTCTATTTATTTTTATTATTTCAGAGTTCCTTCCAATTTTTTATTGTAGACTTTTTTTATTTCTGTAGAAGCTTTTAATTTGTAGCACAGTCCAAAGATGAATACAATTTGTTGTTAATAAAATCTTTATTTTCAAACGTCAATGCGTTTTTGTATTCGAGTCTACTTTATCACAAATTTAGAAATTATAAATAAATGTGCCAAAAACCATAAGGCCTATGTTTATAAACAGAGTGAACTGCATGGGTACAGTTACATATATCCGCAAAAGTGGGTCAACCTCACTAAAGAGTGACAGAATATTTAGAGTTTGTTCAACAAAAATAGTTTTTTCAACAGTCATTTTTGTGTCCTAATTTTATATCCTTTCAGTAAAATCGAAGAGAAAGGTGATCAATGGCACTTTAATACCTTTCAACATAATGATTTTGGGGTATTTTTAAACAATCAATTCCTGGACGAGGGTTACTAGCCTTAAAAGATTCAATAGAAACAGATAGGTCTGTAATAATATCTCCAACGACTTAGTAATGCTCCACCATCTTACTGACGATGAACACGTCTCCCAAGAGGGAAAAAAAGTTCCTGAATTACATCATCAAATTTATATTTTTGGACATCTTTAGATACTCTTTGAAAGAAATCATTGGATCTCAAGTTCGAGTACTGCAGAATAAAAAAACTAAAAACTTTTAGCCCGAAAAACACACTAAATTTATTCCTTCAGAGCTTAGAGTCCAGGATCTTCTTTGGAGGCTTTGGCGTTTCTATGATTCCTAATAATTTCTTCTGAGGTATCAAACACAGTTTTATAATTATCCAAAAGTATTTAAATTGCTCTTGTTCTTACATTCCAGTGAGTTGGGCTGAGACGTTTGAATCTATAATTATTGATTTGAAGAGAGTGTGACTCCATCAATGACAGCATTTTTCAGCCATAAACTCCATTAACTTGCAGAAATTATTTTCCTTACCCATATGATGACCTCTGATTGCTAAACCCTTTCTTGTAAGAAATTGCAACCTACAGATTCGAAACATCATACCGTAAAGTCGAATGCAGTCATTAATTTACTCTTGATGGTCAGGTGGACTGAAAATACTTCACTTTATTTGGCCTCATAAACAAATCCTCGTAGAATTTAGAATATTCTTAGATATCAAGAATGTTTAGAGAAATTTTTCCAATTATTCGTGCCTGTTCTTGTCAAAATTTCTTCTCCACATTTTATGAAAACAGGTATTTGTTCTACAACAACAAATAGATAAATTTTGTAAAATGTCCTGGGTGTCTCCTTCCTATCCAATAATATTTATTATGCTTTATATTTAGGTTTATAATCCCTTCGGTAGCTCTCGAAGCAAACAGAGTCGAAATGATCTTCATTGAAATCAAAATTAATCTCATTTTCTTTTTCACTGGCTCTTCAAACAAGCTTCTAAACGATTTAAGAACAAACGAACGAGCTCAAATTATAACTTATTATAAATTTTTGTTACACAAAAGCCTTTCCACTACTCTAACATATCACCAGTGATGTAAAAAAAGGCGATTTTTAAGCGTGCGAGTAGTTTTCAAAATGCCTGTTAGTTGAAACCCTACATAATATTCTTTCATCATTCATAAATCATCAAGCTGTTTTCCTTTTCCTTTTGACATAATAATTCTTATTATATGTATATTATATTATCTATCATAAAAGTTACGATAATATCACACTAACTTTCCTTCAATTTTGGTTGAAAACTTTCTTAATCTTAATATCTCTCAAAAACTGACTTTATGGAGTCAAATATTTATAATTTTATCCTATAAAATGTATCATTTGTTGACATTTTTAATATGTTTTCAGCCATTTTCTTGAGTTATAGAAAAGGTAGAATAATTATAAAATCACTATTAAATCTTCAATCATTGTAATTAAATATGCAAATATCTATAAAATTTAAGCTTTATTTTGTTAATGAATGAATAACCATTATTATCAAACTAAAAACTTGAAGATTAATTTATAGAGAGAGCAGAGATTACCATTTATGTACTTATTTTTCTTAAAAATGAATACAAATAATGAAATTTTAACAAAAATAATTCCAAAACTAATGTACCGATTTTGAAATTTGGAAAATTTCCTGTTTATTTTAAGTAATATCTACAACTTCGATTTGAATAATATCTTTCTAAAACATCAATTTAATTTAATTAATTTGTATAAGTCCAAGAAAAGCTGTCTTGAGCCTGGAGCACGGCTATCACAGCTATAATCATAGTATTATATCGACAACAAATAAGCTGGCTTTCATTGTTACCGTATCATTTTTGACGTCATCAAGGGGAGGAGCAACTTGCACGCTTAAAAATCGCCGTTTTTTACATCACTGCATATCACACATTCTTCCACTCTCATATGCATTTTGTTTCTCCAAAGCTTCTAGAGCACTGTCCCACCCATCCAGAGATATTTTGGTCTTAATAAAAGAATCTTTGAATCTTCAACAAATAGCTTCTAAGCCAGAGGGAAACGATGTGGTTGTCGATTTTGACTTACTTGGAATTAGAACAACTTTATATGCTATCTACAGAATTAATTTAGATTGTAAAGGTTGGTTCTCTAACATTTTCAAAAAATACTCACCTGCTCACGGAAACGAATACCATGTAGTAGGAGATCTGAATATTAATCGTTGACCAGAGAGAGATGCAAGAAGATATCGTGAATAAAATAATAAAATCAACGCCAGAGAGCTGGAAGAAGTCATCAGAGAAAATAACACATGCAATCTAGGTCTGATATCAGATGAGGAATCCCCTAAAACGCATTTCTTTGGGGGGAAGTTAGAGTCGGCTGAATTGATTGCAACTCTTCGAGTGTCTAACCTACTAAAAATTTCAGCACTTGTCATCATATATTTCTGATCATTGCCCACTAATTTTTACATTTAGGAATCCTTGTAAAACCAAATGTTCATTCTAAATGTATCACTCTTGGACTCGATAGAAACTCGAGATAAGATATCAAAAGTAATTACTGATAACAGAATAAGATTAGAATCTGGAAACATGTCATCATAGGAGACGCTGAAAAACATTGAATCAAATGCTAGAAAGATATGTATACGGCGGGGTAAAGAAGCTGCTCTATAAATGAGAAAAGTGAGGAGACAGTTGGAAGAAATGGTTGATGAGCACGTAGAGCTCTTTTGTTCCCTCGCAACCTCGACTGACAAAAGGGAAACCCTTCTGTATTTTTCTTGTTGCCAACTTGTTAATATTTGGCAGAATTTATTATTTAGATATACCTATATATTTGTAAATTTTACCAATCACAGACCAATCGTTACTACTTGTAATATATTCAAAATTCAAAAAAAGGGCGCGCAATCCTTGATTTAATATATTTTTTATACATCAAAATCATAAATAATAATAATAATACCCTTTTTGAGCTCATAGCACGTAGAGTCAGCTGCTGCGTGAGTAACTGCACACTCGAGTGTGCAGTAGGAATGTAAATCATATGCAATTCGGGCGTGTTATAAAAAAAGAAAGAGAAAATCAACCTGGCAACCCTGACAATTTAATGAATGTCGAGGGAGGAAGCTGCTTGAGCTGTCATGACGTTTTACTGAGCTACAAGCTGCTATTCTCCATTATATATACAACAATAAATAATAATATAGATGAGAGGCATAAAATTAACTGAAATTAATGTCAGGAAATTATATATTTTTAACTAATAATAGTTATACGAGGACTTGAGCCCTTTTAGTTGGACATTTTATTTGCTTTATTAACCTTAATGCATGTATTCCTTCATGCGACATCTTTACTATCAGGTAGATGTTCTCCCCTCAGAAATAAAGGAAAAATGATAGCAGCTTCGGAAAACAAAAAGACCTGTTTGAAGAGCCAACTCCACTTTTTTATCACACGCCCGAATTGCATATGATTTTCATTCCTAATTATTGATTAGATTAAGAAGAAGAATAACTGATCTTAATATTTAGGGGTAAGTTTTCCTACAAGCACCTAGAAAAGTCGTTCAGAGGTATAAAATAGGAAGAATGTAAATTTTACTCAAAGCTCTATAGTTACTCCGCTGTTAAAATATGCGACTTCTGTTACTTGTGGAGGGTTGTCAAGGACTCCACCAAGTGGAAACCACTCCTGTCCGATGCCTTAGAATCAGTAAATACTCTAAGAGACGGCCATATCAGCTCTATGAATGAGGATATTTTTAAATATATAGTTTCGCCTATAAATCAGGGTAAAATCTAGGACTTCATTCGAAGCTACAAGAAAAAATTTAGATCTCCTAGACCTTCTGGGCTTCCTTTTGAGTTCTTTAAGACTTTTCAATTGCAATTAGTTCCTAATTTTGACATTGATTCTGAAAAAAAGAAAAAATAGTGAATGCATAAGAAATTATCGTCTAATTTCTCTTCTAAACACATCCTTCAAGATACTTACGGCATTGGAAACAGAAAAATAAAGAAAGTTCTACCCCACATCATATGCCCTGATCAGAAAGGTTTTATGGCGGGACGATGTTTAGAAGATATTCAGGTCTATACAGGATGCAATTGATCACTGCTCATCCTCGAATACAAAATACGCGGTACTTTTTGTAGATTGAAAGCTTTTGACAGTTTATTCCATAAAAATATATTTCAACAATTGTATGGATATGACTTTCCAGATAAATTCGTGGATATGATTTCGGCGGTTCTTCGAAACGCATGGTCGAGATTTGATGTGCCGGGGGCAAATTTAAAATTTTCAATACATAGAGGTGCTAGACAAGGAGACTTGTTATCCCTAGGAATGTAAATAATATGCAAAATGCCGAGTGCGAGACTTTGTGGAGTTAGCTCTTCGAACAGGTCTTTTTGTTTTCCAAAGCTGTTATCATTTTTCCTTTATTACTGAGGGGAAAACATCTACCTGATAGTAAAGATCTAGCATGAAGGAACACATGCATTAAGGTTAATAAAGCAAATAAAATGTAAACAAAAAGGGCTTAGGTCCTCGTATAACTATTATTAGTTAAAAATATATAATTTCCAGACATTAATTTCAGTTGATTTTCTGCCTCTCATCTATGGTATACATAATTTTATTATTTATTATTGATGTCTTCATTTGTATCAGTTGCTCAGTCAAACGTCATGACAGCTCAAGCTGCTTCCCTCTCAACATTCATCAAATTGTCAGAGTTACCAGGTTGATTTTCTCTTTCTTTGATTCTTACAAGCCCGATTTGCATATTATTTACATTCTTAGTTATCCCCAACCGTCTTCATAATCGCCATTAACGGTTTGTGGGATTTCTGAGCGGAGAGAATTAAAGAAAAATTCTTGAGAAATACTGGACACCGTTTCTCTGAACAAATTTTCATGGGCCCGTTGGAATTACTAAAGATAATAAAAAATGTGGACATTATTAGAAAAGAATGGGATCGTCTTGGGACTCTGTACTGAACCTAGTTCTTCCTCTTCTAAGAACTGATGAACCAGTCAATTTCATTGGCAGGATCAATAGTAGGGATGAGTTCTTCAACGGTTCCAACATCACGTCATTCGGCCTAATTCAGGTTCGAAGGGACGCCGAAATTGGTAATTTTATATGCTGGTCGAGAGCCTTACCACAAAAGTTGCATTCATTTATTAAAATGAAATATTAATTTTATTTTTGTACATATTAATGGATATAAGATGAAAAAACAATACTTTTAAGCAATTTGAGCTCTGCAGTAGTTGAGTAGGAGGTATATCCTTCAAAGTCAGTGGACCAAAAATATGTCCCCACAGTTGTTTTGCAACTGTGGGGAGAATCCGTTGGACTACCACACATTATTATGGGTGATACGAAATTGTAATTAAAGTAAAGAAAAATTATACAATTGAATCATTCCTACTTATTTTGTATCGAAGGTCGTCCTATTCAATTTTGAGTAGTTCTTTGTGTATGTATATACTACTTAAGGTTGAAAAGTAACTAAAAATGTCGATAGATAGAGTGAAGTCTAAAAGTACTTCACACTCCATTAATTGCAGATGTGTTACTTTAGTATCACTTGGATACACGTCATTCATGGTAGTTCTGAGATACCTTCATATAATATGTATATATTATATATTCCAATTATTATTATTAATAATAATAATTAATTGAATTGAATATTTATATAAAACCAGTAAGTCAATTAATGCTGGATTAGTATTCATTGACTGTATGTATTCTAATAGTATGTGATTTGTTTTCGGATCAATATTAAACTTGTTAGACCATGCCTGGATCCCTTTAACAATGTTACCATGTTTTTAAACATTATTTCAAATGATCAACGATCAATGGATTTCAAATTATGTCATTGTAAGTCTTTACAAATGAGTAGGAAAATTGGTAGCGTGGGAAATGGAGGTGAAACTCATCATTACTCTTCTTCCATCGGTTATCACACATCAAAATCATGAGTTCCTTTCCTCTGCCCACAATTCAAATCGACATAAGAAATAAACATGTTCATTGTGCCCTAGACTGCCCTTTTTAGCATATCTCACTGTCAGCTACTCGGAATTAAATCCCACATCAAGGGACACGAGGATGTAATGCATTTTCAATTATTCAATATCCACTGATTCCATACCTACTAACTTTTAAATACTAATGATGACTTAATTTTAAATCCATATTGGTCATAAGAGATAGTCGCCCATCACTATACAAGGAGCTCTCATTTCACAGAGTAGAAACATTATATCCTTTTCTAAAAATGGGACGGAAGGAATTTATTAGGAAGGCATTGTATGTAGATATAATAAATATTCATGGGAAATCGGAGTGAGTAGAAATTTTCACTCACACATAATGTATTATTTCATGCATCATTTAGGTCGCAACAACTAGCGTTGCTCTCAAAGTTAGGAATAGCCCTAATAAATTTATATTGAATTTACTTGTCTCAAATAATAGGCATATTAGAAAACCTGTGACTGACTCCACGGATTACCCGCTAACTTGTCTTCAGTAGTAATACAACCTACTCAAAAGAGAAATAAAAATTTTGAAGAAGCAGATGGCTGCTAGTCTTCTGAATTTTCCTTGAAGCCAATTTTTTAATATTGGGCAGAGTTATTGTTTAGATCATGGATGGGCAACCTTTTGTTCACTTGCGGGCCAAATTATGTTTTCCAAGACTGACTGCGGGCCAAGAGCCCTAATTATATATTTGCAAAATATGTATGCATACATAGTTATACTTATTTTATACCATACAATTAAACAATTATTAAACAACCGATTTTATCATTTATGATTTTTTTATATTGATGGGTAACTTTTAATAGAAAGATTCGGGATTTTTTAAAAAATTATATGATAATTATCCTTGATTTAATATATTTTGTATGCATTAAAATCATATATAGTGTTAATAGTACCCTCTTTGAGTTCATGACACGTAGAGTTAGCTGCTTTAAATCAAAAGAGTCAGCTGATGAAAAACAGATGAAGGGAGAATGCAGTGTATTTTTGATTATCCCAAAAGGCTAGTCGTGGAAGGAGAGAAAGAAAAAAGTGCAATGTCCAATAACGTATTTATAGATATATTCTGTAGTTGTACAAAAACACACAAAAAGAATTGAGTGACTTGGAAATGCCCAAAGTGGTCTATAGTAAAGATATAGCTATCTAGCTGACAAAACATATTTCCTGGGACTCTCTAAATGGCACTGATTGTATAGATGTATATACATAATTTGTGGGCATAGGAATTGAGGCTTGGCGTTCAAGTATTCTCCATGAACCAGGAATTCCCATAAAACGTGGATCATAGCTCATAATCTAAGATTGCCCTTTGTACATACTGCTCCTCGCTACTACCAATTGAACGTTTTTGTAAGGTATTTGAATTGAACCTCTGCATTTTTGCAAATATAAAGATGGTTTGTCAGCTAGATACTAATGCTTCAGCTCATTTTATATGACTGGTTACTATATGAATGTACTTTGGAAATGTCCAGTGGAATAACACGAGTACATATTATGTACAAAGAACAAACAACAAACGGCCATTAAATCTGTGTAAAATAAGAATCCTGCATTAGATAAAGCTTATCAATGGGATTGGGATGTTGAGGATAGCCCACAGAGGAAGTAGAGGAGCCAGGTGTCATCGAGGGATCACTCAGCTCTGTTTTTGCTATGTGGTGAGAACCTTCCATAAGTTCGTTCCCAACACCAGGACCACCAGGAGATCCCAGATCTTCCAAAGTATCAAATGCACTCTCATCAAGTGAGGCATCGCTATCACAGTATCCATCACCAGAGTTATTGGGATCACCACCTACGTAAGGAAAATAAGTAAGCAAACATTTCTCTACATGATTACAAATTAATAAGGGTTCTGAGGCTTAAACATGAATACAGCCGCCATGGAGCAAAATGTAACAAATAACTGGTTTTTTCTCTTTTCTACGTACAGGGGTGGTGAAAGTTAGTGAAAGGTAGTTCCGTGTACTCTTAAAAGATTTAGTGTTCATATGATGGATCACCCCCGTACTCCAAGCTCTGCATTCAATAGTAGTGCCTACACCAATAATTAATTCTAAAACTCTTTTCACCCCAGACAAAATGCAGAAAATTGAAGTAAATTTGTCTCGTAACTCCATTATCACATAATATGTCATTGAAAAAATTGTTCCAAACATGGCTCATTCATTCAAAATGACCTTATGTGACTCCTTTTCCAACTTTCTCATGTATGAATCTTGTGAAAGCCTCAGAACTACTCTATTTTATTAACAATAACATCCATTCCTTACCTTTTTTGGGATCATATTTCCCTCTACGCTGGATTTTTTTCATTTTAGCCCTTTGATTTTGAAACCAGACCTGAACTACTCGAACACTAAGTCCTGTGTCCTTTGCAAGAGCTTCTCTTACCTACAAATGCACATATATAAATATAAACAAATAAGGGATGAGTAGGAACAAAATATTTTTTTTTTCTTTTCAAATAGACAAAAGGAGAGATTCGTCAAGGGTCCTTTAGTTTTTTATTTTTATCAACATCATCTTATTGTTGTTGTATATATGTGAAATATATGTACATTATCAAATTTCCCTTTGAGCCCAACAAAGTAGTCTCTTCAAGTTGTTGCAATTGAGTACTTTAACAAATATAGAATGACAAAACGATAATGGCTCTTAAAATCCTTCTTTTACTCCAAACGCAAATGATTATATACATACATACATACATAGAATGTATTCCGTTTCTAACAAGATCTCATATGCTACGGGCAATATTCAAAGTCCCTTGTGTTTTATTATTGTCTTATTATTTATTGAGCGTTTTCATTATCATAGTCATAGATGACGTCATCATTATGGAAAAGGCAGTAGCAAGTCAATTTTATGAGAATAAAAATGGATAAACCCCTTTGTCCTTTTTTGTATTGCCATGCATTTGAAGGCCACAATAGGATCTACATTTTTACTCTCTCCCTCTAATTAGTTGATACTTGATTTTATTCAAATATCATATAGTCAATCTTTTATTTTATTTCTAAAACAATTTGACTTAATAACTAAATCAACTATACATACATATACATATGTTCCTTTTGATAATGCAATCTGTAACGTCAGTGAAGATGTTCTTTATATAATCACATAGCAGGAAAAGATGGGTAATGAGAAAATGAGCTTCAAGTGAGTGAAAATCCTGGTCTCATAACCATTCTTTATTTCTGCTTTTTTAATGACATTTTTGAAAGGTGAAGGGGACAAAATAAGGGAGAGAAAAAGTCTCATAATTTAGGTTTCATGCCATGAAAACATATTTTTAGAAGTACACACATACTTTGCTGTCAAAATAATACATATTTGAAACGGAATTAACTGTTACTTTACTCTCTAACAAAAATAATATCAAGGAGTAAATTAAATGAGATAATGTTATATTTTTTAAATTCGTAGGCATAGCGGAAACAGCAGATATTAAGGACCCTTACGAAACAAGTTAAATCTGAGTGGGTTCCATTTAAAAAAAAATTGGTTCAGACCCTTTGTTTAATGATCTGTTGCTGATGTAATCTTTTGCAATCTATAATTGAAGCTTAATTTAATTGAACAATCCATTTTGAATTGTTAATATGCATTTTTTGTTCACTCTAAAATAACAAAAATTACAAAAAAAAAAAAACAAAAACAATCTGAGACGTGAAAATTATAAATTAACCCATTTTAGTACTTCATCAATATTTGTGTCAATTGCCCCATAGTATTGAATTGACATATTTTCATCAATACTTGACTTTATTACATTCAAAACCCCTGCAGAAATGGGCTGATATAATCAAGGTTTTTAGCAGTGTGTATGCTTGGGGATTTGTGGGACTTTATTTGACTTTACATGGTCTTGATCCAATGTGTTGTTGTCGTTGTTCTTTTTTTCCGTGATCTGGAATTTTTGTGACAGTTATAAATGTGAAAATTGCGGGAAGGAGTTTTCAAAGAAAAAGTTTTTATTTTATTTTAGAAGATCCATTGTGCCAAGGGATGATTTCAAATATATACGACTACGAAGCTATCCGCTTCGTACAATATACAATAATCTAATCACCTTTAATCATGAGTAAAGATTATTCTTGTAACGATATATGTATATGTCAATACATGAGATAAATATAATATGTGTGGCCTTTTTTTCGGGTGTCGTTAAGTAAATAGAGGGGGATGAGGGATTTTATCTATCCTTTAACCCAATGTGTGTGCTCTGAGAAAAAGCAGGGATAGTGTGAAGGAAATGCAAATAGAATTACTACCTTTCGACAGGGTTTTGGACTTATTTCAAAAGAGGCCTTAAATTGCCTTCGTTGAGCTGCTGTAAGAATAGTTCGGGGTCGTTTTGGTCCTCTTCTCCCATCTCGACTCCTAGAGGATCCAGTTCCTTCAACTACAAATTCATCCGAGAGACCTGAAATGAAACATGTATTATTTAGACACAAATTTAGACTCTATGTCGAGTGGTCTCACAATAAAAATAAAAATAAACGATCAGTCTGAACAAAAATATAGATCTGAATAAATAACTATTCGAAGACTATTACATACATATAACAGTTCTGCAGTTTTAACTAATACAATTTTCAATTATTGTATGCAAAGCGAATACGGATAGAAATGTTAAAATTTGAAATTTGCATGTATAGCTCTAAAATATGGAGACTCTGCGGATTGGACATATCCATAGTGTATGCACATCTGTTTCATTAGGAAAACTTTTTTTAGGGGACCCCCCATAGTAGCAGCACTGTTTCTTTATATCTAATTACCAGAGGAACGTTGATCCCCAGATCCATTTGGTCCAGGTGAGGAGGAAGGCTCTGATGATAATCCTCCATTATTGCCTCCACCGCCGGGTCGATTGGATGTCATTGAAGGACTATTACTTGTATTCCTATTATTATTATTATTGTTATTATTATTACTGCTGCTAATGTTGTTTGTGCCGGTTCCATTCGTCGTTCCTCCTCCTCGTCCATTTTGAGGAGGGACAGGAGAAGATGAAAACCCTTGTTGAAGGACATAAAACTCCTTTTCAAAGTCTGTTCGGCACACAATTTGTCCGGAGCGAATGACGTACTGATCCCCTCTTTGAAGGGGAGAGCAGCAGACTGTACAAATGAAGCAGTGAGCGTGATAAATGTAGAGTACAGTTCGCATCACGAGATCCGTATGAAGGAGTGGAAGACTGCATCGTCCACATTTGATTCCAAATTGCCTACATCAAGGAATGAAATCAGCACATACATAAATAGGTATCATATGTTTTAATACAAATGTAGATATAAGGTTTTCTCACCTCTCATAATCAGCTCGACAAAAAAGGCGCCCATCCTTGAAATAGCAAGAGTCAGTCAAATGAATACGACAAACCGAGCAAAAGAGACAATCCTCGTGCCAAGAGGAGTCACTTACACGCATCACATAGCGATCATAAATGGTCTCACAACATCCCTCACACGTCTCCGTCCCCGGCTCCATTAGCTTTATGGGATCCGGTTCCATCCTTTACACGGATTTCCTGGCGTTGAAATAATAAATTAAAGTTAACGTTGTAATATATTATCCACATGAAAAATATTCGTTGCATCAAGCCATTGGTTTGGTACAGAAATTGAAAGAACTACATATAATTGATTAATTAATGTGCATCAATAACTAAAAAAACTACAGGATTAAAAATTAAATGTGCATTTTCTGTGAAATACTGGCTCATAATCCGCATTTACTAGTTTTATCTCGAAAACCAAAGGAAAGTTTAAAGAACAAAAAATGCTAACTCCATCAAGCACATATTCTTGACAAAGAGCCGCTTTTGGTAATGAGTCAAGGAGTCATTATCCATATTATTTAAAATCCCTTGATTATTCAGTTATCGCATTGTGGTATACAATGTATGTTTGTATGTATGTATTCAAGGAACTCCATTTTGGAGGAGACATAGTTGTTGTTCTGGATTTATGTTCATAACAACTTTCCAAAAACACTTATGAAATCTTCACACAACGGCTTTAATGATAAAAAGAATAATAGACTTTTGTCTATTACGAACCATCTAATGCCAAAGCAACAACAGTAACACACACACACACAAAATAATAAAATCAAAGAAATAAATACGTGGTTTGAAAAAAAAAAAACCTATGAAATGGAATCCGCATTTCTTCTAACTGAATATAAATACGATTTGTATGATCTGAGATATATTTTCAAGTCGAAACTTAAAAAAGTGTGTCCCTGACATAGTTTTTTGCTCTCAAACACACTGGGCTATATATTTCTGTACCACCCGGGCCATTTGTGTGAAATTATTTCTCTTCATCCTCAAATTTCCCTGAAATAAATATAATTTTTGTGATTTTCTCGACTCTTAAGCATCGTAAACAGACTATTAGAACTCAGAGAGAGAGAGAGAGAAAGAGATGATAAATGCGATGATTTAGAGTTTTCTCACAAGAGGCAGTCATTAAGTAAGGTAGATTAATTCCCCCATAATTGATCCGTTTTGGTTGCTCTGGAGTACACATTTAAAAAAAAAAAAAAAATCATTATCGTCATCACTTCATGCGTAATCGATACACATGTTTATTACCTATAAATGGGGTATGAAAAGAAGTAGAAGAAAAAAAAAAGGACTCTTTATTGACACTCTCAACCTCTTACTTTTAAGGTTTTTAAACAATTGATTCTTGAACAAAAAAAAAAAAAAAAAAAAAAGTTTAGATCAAATGACAAAAATGAACTTTAGATTTTTTGACCATAAATGAAATCAGTTGTTCCATATTAGGTGTAGTAAAAAGAAAACCATTATGAAATTGTTAAAAAATGTCGGTAAAACCAATAAAATTGTAGAGTCCGACCTTCAGGTCAACACTGTTTTGATTGCTCAAAAACTAATCATTGCACACAAAAAACCTTTGGAATCCCTTCAGTAAGTCTTCAATTTTATTGAAAAAATTATGGATTTCTTTTTGCTTCATCTATTTATTATACATATATAATAAATAAAATACTTAAAATTGTATGTAGTAAAAAAATAAATACATTTAACAAATTTCTAGGAGCAATTTTGTTTTATCATATTTTTAGTGTAACAAAATGTAACTTCATACGTATTTTTGTACCAAAAGTGGCACAAAAAATAATAGTATCGTATAGATTTGAACTATTTTAATTATAAAGAAAAAAAATTCAAAATACATCTAATCTAAGGAATTAATTAAACAAAATAAATTCTCATAAATAATTTCAAAACAAGTGGTTATGTCATTACTAAAACGTATCATTGGTACATTAAATTTCACAATTTTTATTACAAATGCAAAACTTTTTATTTCGTTTTGAGAGTAGCCCTTTATTAAATTTCTTTAAATATATGTATTTCGTCTTTCATTCAAAATGGGGCTCTAATCACAATCATTTAAAAAGATAAATTCAAAAGTTCCCCATTTGATAAACGGTTTTCTTCAAGAAATCTTGAAAACATGATGAAGATCTTTGTTTGTTTATTAGAAAAATGAGATTCTGAATCTTTTAATGTGCACTGATAAAAATTTTTTTTTTTTTTTTTTAAATTAGAATCCTCCATTTTCGTAATGTTTGACAGGCTAAAAAAGCAAAACAAAACTAAATATTGTTGCGTAGATAATTGTCCACAATTTGTTTACCAGAGCTAATTCGACTTCAATGCTCCTCAAAACGCGGAGAGGAAGACCAATGGACCGAAATTAACTTTCAACTGTTGGACTATTATTTTTTTAATGTTATAATATTGTTCAAAACATTAACGGAGGCGTGATTAGTAGAAAAATCGTGTATAAATATCATATTTGGCTCTTTGATCTTTTTTAGGGGACAATGTTGTGAAGCTACGTTTCCGCTACATCACCATCAATGACTCAACATATAATATTTCTTGACTCTCTCAACCTTTCCTCTTCCAAAAAATAAGAGAGGGAAAGAAAATTATCTCTTACCCTCCTTATGGAGTAGGGATCGTCTTCTCAAATTTAATTATCTATCTGTACATAGACGAAAATTGATCAACACTAACAAAGGATAGTTCCTGTTGAATTAATCAACGTTATTCAGAACACTAATAAGGGTCAAGAGTGGTGGCAAAGCAATTTTTTTCATTGCATTTCTTAACCTTTTCTACAAGAAAAAACTTAAAAAAAAAAAAAAAAAAAAAAAAAAAAATACGTGACTGTGAAATTATTCCTCATTTAATGGTTAGGAATTATTCAGAGATTATTAACAAGAGCTAATTAGAACCCAACCATATAAAAACAATATACAAAACTCATGGTAGGGCCACTAAAGTAGTAGTGCACAGAAGGATTGCAAAACCAGCTGAAATCCTTCTGCATGCTACTAATTTATTAGCTCTATAATTTTTGATCAAAACTCAATGAAAATTTACAAATTTGGATAGACGATTTCTTTTTTAGTTGAGGATTCTTATTGGGCGCTTGACATCTCATTAATCCATGTCATAAAATATTCAAGGAGTTATTTAAGTGCAAAGAATTTGGTCGACTTTTGGGCTTACTCCCGCTGCCTACGCCCCCAGGATCTTTTTTAGCTCAAAACAAAGACTGGAAATGGAATTTGCAATAAATACGATAGCGAATCATTATTTTGTAATGCACAAAATGTGTATTTTTTAGACTTAATTTGAAACTGAAGTTGGCAAATGGACCAAAAAAAGCTAAAAACCTAGGGTCCGATTTCTCGAAAACCGTCGGACTCTTGAAAAAAAAAAAAAAAATTACAGATTTGAAATCAGTGTGTAAAACTGAATAAATTATATTATGCTTAAACCCCTTAGGATTTTTTATATTTCAAATTTGTTGACCTGTGTTATCCAAGATGTGAAAAAAGAGCCTTTCCCAGAAGACGTCAATCAATTCAAAATTCCCTCAGTTGACAAACTGAATTATGAATTTGTTTTTTTAAAGCGGTCAAGATCATTATTTTTTAATTCTCATTGAGTACACAAGTTCATTTAAATACATATGTATGTATATAAGTTTTTGTACATAACAAATGAGTTAAAAATGCTTAAATCATTCTCTTTGCAACTAGAGAGTACCATAAAATGCTCATTTTATAGAGGGGACTTCTTTCTTTGTTTTTGTGGTGATGACCTCAAATTTAGATTAAATTTAACCTACAAATTATTCAGTGTTTAAGAATGGGTCTCTCTGTTCAGGAAAAATACAATTTTGTGATTCGAAAAGGAAAAACCGTTGGCACTCCTGTTGTTCATTTTTTTTAAATTGTAATTTTTTTGTGTTAGTTGTGGGATAGGAGTCAGAATCTGTTCTATACACTCTCTCAACCTCTTATTTTACATAAGAGATTAACAAACAAGAATTCCATGTCCTTTCCTGAAGACACAAGTTTGCTATTTCTCACATTATGCTCATAAACATTTCCTGTACGTTCCTTTTATTATTATTATTATTATTCAACTAAAAAGCCCCCAGGGATCATTTAGGGATGGCTCAATGAATAATGGTTAGAGAGAAAGAGAGAGAAAGAAAAAAGGGGATAAATGACATCATAAGCTAGGAATTTATCTACTATGTATATAAATAAATATATATTCCGCGAGAATCTTTTTTTCTCTCTTTCCCTCTTTTTTTTTTGTAAATAATAATCCTGGATAATCCCGTAGGGTATTGTTGACATGTTTCAGTAAAGAGAAAGTTTTATATATGTATGTAAGCTTACACACATAGAAGCAGAAAAATAATATACATATACGTAAGTAAGAATTAATAATATCAGTAAAGAGGGAAATATCACTTATTTTTGAGGGAATTTTTTTATTAAAAAATGGGAAGGGAAAAAGAGAAAAGAAAAGAGGAGAGGGAGAGAGAGAAGCAAAGGAAAAAAGGGAGTTGGAAAAATGATAGAACTTGTAGGTTATTATAGCAATTAATGACTCGTCTTTTTATGAAAAAGAAACTCATTCAAATATATTTAATATTCTTTGCATGGAAAGCTCTTTGTACTACCACATGGATGGTGTCAGAATTCATTTTTTGTATACTTTTGTACATATATTATTGTGTAAATTATCTAACACACACCAAAAAATCAGCAGTAAAAGTTTTTTTAAAAGTATCTTAATAGGGATTCACGTAAAAGACCGGCGCCATTTTTTTCTTCCTTCCTTTTTTTTCTTTTCTGTTTACACTTTTCCTATTTTTATTTTTGAATTAAATTGATAAATGACCAAAGTAAATTAAATATTTACATTAAAAATTCTCTTGATTTTAAAAACAAAATAATGTAGTCGAACATAATTTCCTTTAACTTTGTAGACAATGACTTAAAGTTCATCATAAAATATATGTCAATTTTCACCATTTTGACTCATCTGCCATAGAAGTTTATTCCTAAAAGGGTTAATGTCCCTATATACGTATTATATAATAATAAATTCATTGGATCCGATATTCTCAAATCCTTGTTATTCCATGAAAGGTAATTTTCATTTTTTTTTTTTTGCTTTGCTTACATAAATGCTTGTGGAAAATTCTTTTCGTGTCTCTCCCCCGAGTGGCTTGACGCTCTCCACATGGTTCGCGCTCAACAGTTTGAGAAGCCTTGCTACAGAAAAGAGGGGATCTAATCCTACACTTAATCTAAAGATAAGTACAAATCCGCAGATACTTATTCATTTTCAAAGTAAAGGACAGACTTCATGAATGTATCAGTAAATGTCTTTAAAATTTAAGAAAGTTATGTATCAAATTGAAACTTTCTCAATCTTGCCATACTGTTTTATTTGATTATCTGAAACAATCATTTGAATTGTCTACTCTAATTGGTTGCATTCATTATTTCCTGTAGATCTATTCAAATGAATAATTAATTATTTAGGAGAGCGTTTGAACTTTAAAATGCTTCACAGAATACTTATTCAGTGCAAAGACATTTGAGGGGCAGAAATCAAGTCATCAAGATTATAATAAAAATAAATTTACTTTATGAGTACTTTAAATTCTACTACATTAAAAATGCAGAATCTCATTTTTTTTTTGTATGTTACTTGTACACGGCACATAGATCCCAAAAAAAAAAAAAAAAAAAAAAAAAATAATGCACTTTTTTAAAAACAATATTATTTATGTTTGTACGTACCACATTAATTTAACTGACTTCATTTCCCATTACACCCCAAAAATACAAAAAAATACAAAAAAGTTCATCTTTTGAATATTTATAATGCTTTTTAATTTTTAAAATTAAAACATCTGTGAATATAAATAAAAGTACTTATATTTTATGTCAAAAGTTTTTTTATTTTTTAAACTAAACTTTTGAATTGGGTCAATGTTTTGAGTCAACGTTTTCTTTAATAATCTACCTATTTAGGGAGAGAATAAGTATATTGCTAGAACAAAAGTAGGATCAAAGAATACAACACCTTTGGTTCGTTCAGTAACATAGCATCAATTCATTTGGGATGGAACTTAACCAGTCCTGTTCTTAGATAAATAATAATTGTATGCTCTATATTATTGTGGCCGAATCATTCATAATTATTATAAGTCCAATTAAAAGATGTTTAACTTTTGATTGTACCCGAATTTTAATGGTCTGTTCATGATGTCTTTTGCGTCGAAAAACCTAAATATCATTTTTTTTTGTTGTTGATATATTTCATAACCCAGCCTGTCCATGAAAAAAACACAACAAAAACCCAACAACTCTGTATTACAGTTCAAGCTTAGATGTAGTCCACATTTGTAAGGGCAGAGACAATTTTTCTTTATGATGATGAAGTTATAAGAATATTTCACCCGGGGAACTCAAAATACCATTGATAATTTAGAGCATAGCTTGATCAAAAAATCAAATTAAATAAACTAACAACATTTTTTTTTTTTTTTTGAAATCCTGGCTTTTAGAACAAATAATTTTGTTCCTTATTTCGCCCAATTTCTAAGTAAAGAGCTTCAGGTGGAATAATTTCAAAAAATACTGGATTTTGTCCTAGTCACACGCCACCCAACGGCCACAATTGATAAAACAAACATAAAATTATTTACATAAAAATAAATTAAAATATTACAAAGCAATTAGAATGGAGAAGGAGCAGAGGAATCATTGATCACTCCAAAAGTGCTAATATTATGTCCGCATTTTAAATAATAAAAATTCTTTTGTTTTGTTTGGTTCAACCCCTAAGCAAGTTCAATTTGCAAAGACCTTTACTTGATCTTGATAAAGACAGCAAGATCAAGACTTTGAAAGGGTACTGACTAGAACAAGACCACAAACTCAGATGACATTTAAAAAGAGATCTCAAAACAAAGTCTTTCACCCTCCACAACTCATATGTTGAACGCCAAAGAGTGGACATGGGTCGGTCAAATGCGTCTGTGGAAGAAGGGATTGATTGAACGAAAAGGAATTTGTATTATACATTGTTATTATTTTGAGGACTTCAAAAAAGTGATTTAAGTATTTATTCCCTTAAGCATTTAATTTAATCAAAAATGTGTTTGTTTGTCTTACCTGCTTATTTACTATAATAAAAAGACAATGACGCACAAATGAAGAGAGCAACTCATATAGTTAATCACACCTTCCTGGCAAATTGCTATATCTAAAGATCATTCGGTTCTGAACGGATTCAACCGCTCAATTTTATGTTGTTTTTTTTTTTTTTTTTGATCGGAGAGAAACATTAAAAACAATAATAAGAGGAAGAAGAAATAAAATAAGAGAAAAAAAAAAAAAAAAAAAAAAAAACTCACATCTCTTTCCCGTCCCGTTCCCCCCTCTCTGCTTTCTCTTTTCCGCCACATCTGTTTCCTCGCATTGGTGCATTCCTGACTGAGGGAAAAAGGAGAAGGAGGAGTCAGGGCATCTTGGTTGAGTCACAAAGAACTCTAGAGCTAAGTCATCATCTCAGAAAACACAGATAGGGATCCTTACATAAGCAAATAGGATATGTATGTACATATCCGTCCGTACCTTATCTTGAACAAATAATGACGTTAATTATAAGGTATGTACATGAGGAAGAATCGAATCTAGGAATTCTAATGATTTATTGTCAAAAAGCTTTCTACATACAAATAAATTGTTGTTGATTGAGTCCTTCAACAGGCGGAAATAATGGAATTAGAAAATTGGGAAATGTATATAAGGGGGCCTGTTTCCCGGACACCATGGACAAAAGAAGAGGAGAAGTAAGAGATGTTGACACACACACACAAAAAAAAAAATCTTAGGTCCTAACCGATACATCTAAGAAGATAGAGTTGGAAAAGGCATCAAAAGAAAAACACTCGAAAATGGCTGAAATGGAAAGGAAAAAAAGAAAAGAAAAGGGGTTAAATTGAAGGCAAGAAAGAATTTGTCAATTTAGTTTTTATATAATATAAGAAATTGACATATTAATATTTATATTATGATAATAATCATATAAATGGTAGCAACTGTTTTACTTCAATATAATTAATTAGTAGCACAACTTACCGTAGAAGACCACTTTTAATACAAATTAGGTACACAACATTCTAACCTTATATTTCCTTACTTTAATTGGAGGCCTCACTCACATGGACTATCTTCAAAGTCAATAAATTCCCCTCTCCCCTATATTATTTAAAATTATAAATATGAACAAACATATTTACTACGGTGTTCTCAAAGGGCTCAACATCAACAATTTATTGTATTGTTTGTTCCGAATCCTCAATTATTGCCTCAATTTAACCAATCTGATCTCAATTGCATCTCTCAATCTTTTACCCTCAAAAATAAAATACATAGGGCCTCAAGTTCGTGCATAGATCTAAGTCGATTACTCCCAACTGTAGAGATTTGCTTGTAGCTTTTTACTAAGAACTAATTGGAGCTCAATACATCAACTCTATGTACATTAATAAAGATCTTTCAGTATGATCTTAAAACAAGAAAAGGCCTTAAAATTGTTCGTTTTTGACGGTCAATTCATATCAAAAGTAAAAGTATTCTTCCTTTAATAGCGTGTTCATCGAGCTTTAAGGTGAATTTAATCAATCAAAGGGGTTCAGAACACTGAAAAGGGATAAAAGTAGTAGATAGTTCCACAGATAACCGAAAAGTTCTGCGTAAATTTTCATGTTGCCGTGATGAATGCATCTTAATAATTATCAATGAACAGATCCATAAAATCCCTTAAATTAGGACTCGTCCAGCAGTTGGTAAATCATACTTTTTGTCAATTTTCTATTTCTTTTATTTTTTTTGTATCTCGTGAAAGAGACGTGGAGAGAGTCAATAAAATTTCAGGTCATCTATCCTATCTAGAGTTAAATTAAATGACTGATATCACACGTCAATAAAAAATTACACTGTATTTTGTTATCAACTGTGGATTTTTCTGCTTCTTTTCTCCTTGTCAGTGTTGATAGATTGCATTTGAATTAGTTCTCATTCAGCCGTGAATGATTACCATTTATTAGTTGATAAATAATTCCATAGTTAGGAAAAACTGGGTAACTAGGGAATCTCAACTAATATTAAGTCTTTTTTTCTGTTTCTTTCTGAAGGAAAGGTTGCGAGATATAATAAAGATAACGATCCTAGAATCTAATCCAAATGAATTTAAAGTCAAGTCCACGACTGTATACACCAACTATGACGTATTACAAATTTAAAAGGGTACATATACTTCTTTGTTTGCCCAGGGGTACTATCATTATGACAAAACCCACCAATACAACCAATTGCTCCCTCAAATGTTTCCCTTAATTTTAAAAAGTCGAGGATGCAATTAGACAAAAAAACCTAGTCGTGGTAAAAAACTCCTCAAAATCAACTCCCCATTAAGTATTCCGGGCAAAGGCTTCTCCCTAGATGTCGCGTTTTAATCACAAGTATATTTTTCCCAAGGGCTATTGGAAGATGGGATTTTTCATTTGTGTGAGAAAGAAATATTATTACTCCAAAGAGAGGACCTCTTAAATAAATAAAGTATCTCTTAGCTCCGTGCATACATAAATAAATATATTTTGTATTTATTTAAAGAGGATCAAAAAAGTATAAGGAAAAGAGTGAGGAGAGGAGAGGAGAGGAGAGAAGAGAGTAGAAAAAGGTGGGGGAAGAAAAGGAAAGAAAGAACATGGTGTCCATGATGCGCTCTAGGGATACGTCATCTGGTGAAAAGAAAGAGTAGAAGAAAAAGGGAATGGGGAGCCATATTTGAAGGAGTCAATAGCACGTGCGACACAGACAAGGAAAGAAAAGAAAAGAAAAGAAGAAAGGGGGAAGGTTTGCACGTGCGGGTATTTGCAGATGTTGTTCAAGGAATGTGTGTTTATGTATTTTTTGTGAAGGGATGGAATTTTTCCTCTTTTTTTTATTATTTTTATATTACATATTTTATTCCTTCCCTACTTTTATTAGTATTTAAGGAGCAACATTGTTCTTTGATGACGATTTAATACTCATTCCCTCCAAGAATCCACCCTTTTTACTATAAAGGAAAGGGATCCCCAATTCAGAGCTCCATCCCTCACATCCACATCCCTAGATTAAAGGGATATCTGTTACGCCTAGTTTGTGAGGAACTGGATATTATATATTTTTATTGTTAAGAATCTCAACCATTTCTCCTCTTTTTATTGTTATTATTATTGTATTTTGTGTGATGATCCAATTTGAATCAATTTGATATTCAATCCTCATTAGGGTGAGGATGTCATTCATTATCTATGTTACATGTTGAATACATATACTTATCATGGGGGGGGGGGTTATTTTTGCGGGGTTATATGTAGATAAAACGGTCATTTAAACAAGGTATCTGTTAAATATTTGTCTAATCCCTAATGTCTTTGCCCTCAGCAATATATCTTGCTCAAACTTAACCTAGTTTTTTAAAGCTGGAGAATAAACCAAACATAATATGTAAATCCATCAATTGAGTACTTGCCAAAGTTCCTCTTGGAACTGAGTTTGTCTCTAAATACTACTCCAAGTGTACCAGAAGAAGGTTCTTATCATCCTCATTCATAAAGACCACTCATGGGCGCTTAGAGCTTCTGTAAAGTTTATGTATGCATTCCCTCAATTACTACCATATCTATGATGTACATACTTTTAATTTCAAAAGAACAGCAGACGGTGAAATTTGTTCTTCATTCATGAAAGGATAATAAAATATTCTATTCTGACTCTTTATTTCTTCACAATTTTGAAAATCTTATTTCGGACCTTCCACTCAGACTAACATGGCTATAGTCGAATACTAAATTAAGCCATTGTATACCTCCCAAATTACTCCATCAAAATAGATAGATAAATAAATGACTAATTGAAGTATTGACAGTAAGGTGAGATCAAGGAGAAATTACGATGGGGCACACAAGTCATCTATTTCAGGTAATCTTATTACTTTCAACTAATTATTTCTACCCCTTCTTGTATTTTATTCAATAAAGATTATTTAATAATTACTCGGCGATTTAACGCCTTCAATGCTCAAGTATCACCAATACGTTGTTCGTATTCAAAGAATTTCTACTGCATGAGGCAAATCAATGAATGGTACACTCAGAAATGTGAATACAACTCTGAAATAAAATGAAAAATATTATTTATAGGCGATCTTACTTCCACCGAATGGAGAAATAACAACTCACTCATCAATACTTTCCATTGAATTCACTTTGTAGTTTAAGTTTTTTTTCCATAAAGTCACTTTTTCGGGAGATATTAACATTAAGAAAGTTTTCAACTAAAATTGAAGGAAAGGTTGTGTGATATTATCGTAAGTTTTATAATATATAATAAGAATTACTATGTCAAAAGGAAAAGGAAAACAGCTGAATGATTTATGAATGATGAAAGAATATGAAAATATATGGTTTCAACTAACAGGCATTTTGAGAACTACTCGCACGCTTAAAAATACATCTCTAGGAATAATACATTCTGAAATCAAAACTTAATCCTTGAAAAACACAGAACTAAATTTCAGAGACTCATAACTATGTAGAGACATCAATTTTAGTCTTAGACTATTAATTATATGACTGTGACGAGTTATAAAAATCTCTTGATTTATTATTATAGTTGTGAAACAAGAGCCTTCCTTATGAGCGTTGATCACTAGGAATGTAAATAATATGCAAAATGCCGAGTGCGAGACTTTGTGGAGTTGGCACTTTTAACAGACCTTTTTGTTTTCCAAAGCTGTTATCATTTTTCCTTTATTACTGAAGGAAGAACATCTACCTAATAGTAAAGATGTCGCATGAAGGAATACATGCATTAAGTTAAATAAAGCAAATAAAATGTAAACAAAAAGGGCTCAAGTCTTCGTATTAGTTAAATAATTAGTTAAAAATATATGATTTCCTGACATTAATTTCAGTTAATTTTCTACCTCTCATCTATGTTATTATTTATTGTTGTATATATAATGGAAAATAGCAGCTTCGTGCTCAGTCAAACGTCATGACAGCTCAAGCTGCTTCCCCCCTCGACATTCATCAAATTATCAGGGTTGCCAGGTTGATTTTCCCTTTCTTTGATTCTTACAAGCCCGATTTGCATATTATTTACATTCCTATAGATCACTTCAAAATCGCCTCAGTTGACAGGTTATTTATTATGTATTTGTTTTTTTAAGCCGTCGTTCTTAATTCTCGTTGAGAACACAATATATTTCATCAAGTAGATAAGTTTTGAGATGACACAAAAGTTAAAAAGGATTATATTACATTTTTTTGAGAGTATACTTTTGTTCATAAAGTGATCTTTGCAAGGATATACATTTACTAAATTTTCATGGATTCTCCTTACCAACTTTCTACTCTAAAAATTAGCTTCTTAATAATTTAGAAGTGGATGGAAACATGCTTGAAGAAGAGCAAATGTCGTACCAGTTTACTTTTTAGACTAAAATCGCTATCTTACCAGTCGTTTAAGCATAATAAAAATATTGCAGAACTGCCGAGTCAGAATAATAATAATTTACGACTCCGACATAGAATTTATGCATAAGAATGGATTTCAATCTGACTTCATTTGACACAATAGATAAAAAAACAACTAAAGCCCCCGACTTTGACTCTTAACTATGACTCCGATAAATAATGGCAAATATAATTTGTCACATCCTACTCCATCATTTTGTTGATGAAGTAAAATACATTGTTATGCCATTTGTTAAAAACTAATAATTCTATCCAATTTCAAAAACTTGAAATTCATTCTTTCGAAATTTATAAAAGGTTACGTGACTTTGGAAGAGTAAAAATGTTCCGTAAAAGAGAATATTTGTTTTCAAGTACATAGTAACATAGGTACTGCTAACTTATGTTCTCTATGATACAAATCATTCTAAACCGGGGCGGCCAAACAACGGGCCGTGAAAACTTGTAGTAAATAATGTTAAAAATTATTAAAAGGTTATAAAATCACACTAATATTGATGATTATTAGTATGGATCAAGGAAACATTGGCGTTCGCTCTACTAATATGCTTAAGCAACGTAGACACGTAATAAAGATGAAATTCCTGATAAATGTTGTGAAATAATTGTAAAGTTGGAGATAGAGGAAGGTACGGAGTTCATCCAGTTCCTGCTCTTCTTTCTAATAAAGCGCTTATTGATAAAAAACTTAATTATGAACATGTATTCAGAGTAAATTCTAGAATGAGAAAAGGATGTACAATTTATTTTAATATTCACAGTAATAAATTTGACATTCTTTAGGCTCAGCTTGTATGAGGCCTCGTTGTTGCAGAGATTATTCAGATTTTTATTATTTGTGAAATGATGAAGCAAGGTTTGGTTCGTATTTAACATTATTTTCTGTTGTTATATTTATTGGAATAGTTTGAGAATCAATAAAAAATAATTATGGATCCCTCCTGTATTTTAAATATTGGATAAATTTGCCCATAATGAGCACTTTAAAAAATCTAAAAATATATATGATTAATTCGTATTCAAAGTGTTGCTGTGTTGAAGAAATACAATTTGAAACGTCACTTTTAAACCAGGTAACCTAATTATGACCACAATTTCTTAAAATTGAACTTAAAAATTGCTTAAAGCAACAGCAGATAGTGTTTACCGAAACTTTGTTTTTACAAAACAGCGTGACCAAGGCAAGTTCTGTATGAGCCAATAAAATTGCAAAACACAAGAAGCTATTTGCATAAGCAAAATTTATTAAAGATTGTATGTTAAATGCTTTCAGTTTTGTGTATCCTGAAGATAAATCGAATGAAAAAGCTATATTTAGGAGAGCTATTGTTTGTCGTAAAAGATGCAATTGTAGTGAATGTCCAAGAACAACTATCGAAAGCTAATACACATTTTCACTGGTTCTCATAGCTTTGGATGAAAGTAATGATCTCTAGAATACTACTCATTTATTCATTTACATCAACGAAAGCTTCCATATTATCGAAGAATTGCTATTAATGGAGTCCCTCAAAGACTCACAACTGGACTTGATTCGGTCAGAATTAAGTTTGTATAAATTGGCAAGTATTACAACAGATGGCACCCCTGCACTCATAAGTAAGCATTCTGAACTTGTGGCACGTCTGAACGATAAAATCAGGGAGGATTTTCATCTGCACAGTGAGTTGTCATTTCATTGCATCATTCATCAAGAAAGTCTCTGTAAATCTTTATTACAAATCAAACCTATGAATCCAGTGATAGATGCAGTGAATTCAATAGGAGTACACGGACTAAAACACCGAAGACATGAATGCCAAATTTTACCGAAGTGCTTTACTACACAAAAGTTTGCTGGTTAAGCATGGGAAGAGTGTGGGAGATCAAAACGGAAGTTGTTATGCTTTTCAATATGGCAAATATTTCTTGTGATTTTTTAATGGAAATTGAAAGTGAGAAATGATCTTGCATTTTCTGTTGACATATTGCAAAAGATAAATGAATCAAACACAAAACTATAAGTTAAATGTGCATTTGTTCATGAAATGTACAGGGAAGGTAAAGCCTTCCAAATGAAGCTTAAACTTTTTATCAAGCAGTTGATGGAGCAAAATTTTATTCATATCCCATTTTTGAAAACACAGACTACCATCACACAAGACTTACCAGAGGGTTACAGTTCTCGGCTGTTAACATTACATGAACCTCAAAAACTTTGCTAGAAAAATACTTGCGATATTTGTATCAACGTACATTTGTGAATAGACTTTTTCGATTCTCAAAATTATCAAATCAATGAACAGATAATTGGATCACACACTCAAACTTCACTTTGTTTTAAGAATTAACACGGCCAACTGTATCCAGGGAAAGACGCATAACAGTGCGCTGTACTATTCATATTTGTGTTAAGTCAATAAGAAACCAAGTTTATCTGAAATATTTCAAAAATTAGTTAGAACTGCTACAATACTCTTGAAGACACTCTCTTTCGTTTGTATTAATAGCATATTTCGATTAATTAAATACTGACTCCAATAATTGCAACTTAATTATAGGGAAAAAATAACGGCCATAATCAAGAATAAAAAACATCTGGTGTTTCTGACTTTGTTGTTACTATTACTATGAATCATAGTCTATGATTCATGGGCATGATAGCGAATTAAGTTGATTCTTAATAGTTCTTAAACAGATAAACTGGTTTTAGCTAATTACAACTAAATAAATCTTTCGGTCTATGAAAAAGATGGACGTTCTTTCAGAGGCCATATCGGCTCCTTGTGCAGTCGTAACATTTATCCGATTGCTTTATTAGATAAACAACAACCCTTGATTTATTGATTCATATTCCTTTAGCAAAAATCGAGCGCAATAGGTCTTAAAATGACTCCTAAATATTTGACCGATATATTTATGAAGTAAAAAAACTGTAAATTGGATTTTCTCCTTTTCAATATTTGAAAACAAACTTGCTTTCTTGTTGACTTAACATATTTTTTTTTCTACTTATTTTTCCTTCTTTTTCTTTGTACTCAAATGTAATTCTTTTTTAAAAAACAAGTTTTTGTAACTTATTGACCTAAATTGAACATTGATACATAATACGTTTAAAACCCATTACAATACCCTTGACAATCATCTATCTTCTTATTCTGTATTAGAAGGGGCGTTGAATGTCTAATAGAAAACGCAGGATTGATAATATTTGACGACATCCTCACTTTTCATTGCCATTCTTGTGTCTGAACAGTATTCGGATCGTGGACAGTTATTGATGGCAATACGCCAAAGAAAAGAAATATGCCCAATCTTAGAGCGTTGCTTGTATTTTTTATTTTTGAACTCAGATTCGGATCCACCTTTTTATATGCAGACATGACATTCACGGAAATTTTATTTCCATCTAATGTCCCTTGAACAACATCCGCAGACTTCCTTCCATGCAGTTGCTATATTCACAAGCAACTGCAGGCTGGATCTTGACGACGTCGAAGTAACTCCTATCTTAGTCTCTTGTCACGTATCCCTGTGACAAAGTGATGGAAATAAAGATAGTCTACATACATAGTTTTCTCACTCCAATTCAAGTTGTAGATACCGTTTTCTAAATATTTCACTTATTTCCTGATAGCAGTCAATGAAGTTATATCTTCGTTTCAGTATAGGTGTTCGACAAAGAAAGATTTTTTTTGTAATCCTTCGATACAACCATTACTGTCCTTAATTTTGTTTGACAGGAGTTGTTGGAGGTGTAACTCAAGGCATGTGTTCATGTAGCCTCTCTCCTCAGCAAGAGTAAATTTATCCATGCTCTTGAAATTGAAGTAGCGAATGAATCCCTGTCTCCATGAGAGAAGTTCTTCTAATATTAAGTCGATAAGAAGAAAGTTTAATCATCGAATCTGCGGAATGGAAAGTGAGGACATCGAAGTAGTAGATTCAAGTAATTTAAAATTGATATCTTAAATATATTTAAAAAAAAATTAAAGTGGACTCGTCTTCTTGTGTAATTTGTTGTCAGTCCATTTTTTATACATATCTTGAAAGACTTTTTCTTAACTTTACAATGAGTTATTCAACTTTTTTAAGGACTTTTCGACCAATTTTTATACCTTTTTGAGTTACAAAACTAGCATCAGGGATTCAAAAATTATTTAACAGTCACAAACATGCACTTATGTTTATCATCCCTTTTAAAATGATTAATTTAAAATTGATTCAAATTGATGTTATAGAAGCCATTTTGTTTTATGTAATTAACAACTATATATAATTTTTTTGTGTCCAACTAGATGCTTTCTTATTTTTTATTTCATGCAGCTAATATATAATCACATATTATTCCACCAACATGAGAACTTTCTTTTCTTAAATAACATATAAAACACCCTTGAATCATTAATTTTCATCTTCATCAAAGTATACGTACATAAGTACATTTTTCTCTGATACATACCTGATATATTTTTCAAAAGAACAAACGAAATAAGAAAAAAAAAAAGGTTTTTTAATCTTTATCTCACTCCTCGTCTCTAATAACATGATAAAATAATATTTATAGACTAACAAATACATATGTAAATATATTGTATTGAATAAATGAGCCTCTGCAAATAACTTACTATCTTATCAAGCCAAAGCTTGATACTTAACATTGAATTTTTAGCCTTGAAATATTCATATTTTTTTATGAGGAAAAATTAAGGGGAAACTGTATATTCTTTGCGCCTTATAGATGATCTTTACTTGGATTCTTGAAAAGGAAGAACTCTAATTGAAGGGGAACTTATACAATAAAAGAAAAAGTGTGTACATGCCTTGATTAGCTCTATCATTAAATTTTTTAAACAGTTTTAAATTATTTTTGCATTTCTTATATATAAGCTTTACTTCTTTAAAGACATTTTTCCATTTTATCTGGATAGGAGACACAAATTCTTGTATGACATTTTCAAAACATAACAATTTTAATTGAAAATTCAATATAAAATAGCTGATATATTTTCCTAGAATAATTTGTTGATAAATAAGGCTCAAGCTTATTGTTAAGATACTATGATTGATCATCAAACTTTTTCTTACACACATATATATATATATGTATATGTATAAAATATAAAACACACAACGGATGAACCTAAAAATCAGTTTTCTCAAAAATGACTCAATCTGTTACTTTAGAAAATGAAAATTTAGACTACATTAATTATCAAATTGGTCTTGGAATTTTGGATATGAAAAATGCATTTGTCTAATACTTTAAAATATAAATTATACATGTAAATCAAATTAACCAATAACTTGTAAATCAATAGTTGCTTCCCCACCGTCAAAAAATAATTCTACTGTCTGAAAAAGTTTTTTACTCGACCATACAATAAAATGAAGGAGACCTTCGGTGAAATACTTAAATTGATACCTAGTTATGCTTGTATATCTAATGCTCAGAGGTAGTGGGTAAATTCTATACTTTTCGTATAATGCATGAACACTTAGTTCACTTTCCTCTTGTAGTTCCTACTCCTTGGCTTGCAGCAAAGGATGAAGCCACAACACATTTTCAGAATCCTGTAGCTCACATAGATGCCAGCACTAAGACAAAGTGTCAGAAATGTATATACATCAATCAAGCGGATTTGGAAGTAGTTTAAGTGACTCGCAGGGGACTTCAAATGTTTGTTTGGCTTATGACGCATCACATACTCCAGCCACCAAATGGCTCGTTTCATGGGGTGCTCCTTTTCATCCATGATGAGAGAACCTGAGGTGTACATTCAGTTGAACGAAATGTTTGTTGTGAGTATCATTGAGATAGTGCAACCTTTGGAATTGGTATGTGAAATATCTTACCCCAATATTCTGCATTCCTCTTAAAAATGGAATCACTCAACATGGTCTTCAATGCTGAGGAAAAAGTCTCTTGAGACAATTCCTTATAAGGAAGAACAAGGCCAATCCCTTTTCTAAATCCATCGTTGGAATTGGTGAATTGATCACTTCGAATTGGCATGAAGAGCTACTTATAAATGGAATAAACAAATGGCTTCAATGAATTCATTTTTGGATTTGAATTCTCTCTCAAATGGGAGAACTCACCGCAGGTTTCTGAAAGCAAAGGATTTCCTGATAGCTTGCTTGTCCTCCATGACTGATAAAGAGCTTCAAGTTTGGATGTGATAGGATTTCCTTCTGAGGAAGCCAATTTGCGACATGCAGATTACTCGGAGCTCCCTCTATCCACTCGCTCTCCCATTTCCAAATAACAGTCTCCCTTAATCCCGAGATGACATTGATAAATACTTGACGATCCTCTTTTAGCATCTGTACGAATTTGGAAGAAATGAATAATGTACTTTGTACGATGATAAGTGAAAACGGAGGAAAACCTGCCTCAGAGCTCTTTAAAAATGTTCCAAAAGAGATAAAAATGACTTCATTTGTTGCATTATCCATGATATCTCTCCATTTTGATTCCATTGTTTGGGTATAGTCCAAGGGGTGGCAATTGAGCATTCCAATTTGTACAAAATTGGGGACTGTAGGCCTGTTTCCATCTAGAATTAGGGTATGTCCAAGGCTCAGGGAGAGGCTGTGATAAAAGTGTAAGCTGAATTCAAAGAATAACTGTCCAATTATAGCCGTAATTACCTCGGAGATTTAATCAATTCAGCAATTCTTGGTCGATTATGAGACTTTGTATCCGGGAGAACTTTGTCTAAAATATCTTCAATCATAGGAAAGCCCATCCAATGATTTATAAAATGATGAAACCAATGATAAAGAACGTTGATGACACGTTCGGTGAAGTTCAACTTTGTTCCATAGTGGAGCAAAGGAAATGGCATATACGACGGATTATGGGGTTGGAGCATTGCATGGTCCATATCAGGGAGAGACATCATTTTTGTAAAATACAGAACTAGACTAAGAATCATTAGGCATCATTAATCATTTTCAAATCTTTTTATAAAGCATTTAGTCTTCATTTAATGATTACCTTGCGTTGAAGCGATGTGCCAAGTAGACTCCAGCGATGTTGATATAATTTGTATCCGATATAACGGCGTCAAACTCTGAAGTTGGATCCATAAGCAGCTGGTTCATTTCCTCATTTGTGAGCGACTCCTTCATCATAGACTCTAGCACTGGCATCATAATTTTATAGATTTGATAAAAGGATCCTCCTGTAAATAGGTCAATTCACTCCACTTATACATATTAAATAAAGATTCAAGGGAGGATATTATAATTACATACCTTGGAGAATTACTTTTGAAGCTTTTTCGGATGCCTCAGGAAAGAGTTGATCCTTATCACAGTAGATCTCTGAAATGTTATTCAAACCTAAGACATAGGGAGATACAATCGTGACCTCGTGTCCACGGTTTCTCATCTCCTTTGCCAAGGGAACAAAGGTCATTAAAATGGATTTGGACATCATGGGATAATAGAACATGAGTTTCTTACTCTCAGTAAGGGAGCTCCATAGTAGGAGAGAAGTAATAAGGAATAAATGAGGAGTCGTCGTTCTCATTGTGGTGTACAGATAGGTGGGATGATTAAGGACTCCAGATCCAATGATCTAAGCACTTATGGAAAAAGGAACTAATTACAATGTATAGAGTGATATGTTTTTCAGTGCTTACCTATTTAGTAAACGATTATACATTTACAAACAAAACAGAAAAAGATAAGATAAAGACTCAGGCTCTTAAAGCATTTACCTATCCTTGTAAAAGGAATTTATTTATTAAAAAAACCCTGTTTTTTTCTTCAAATTGAGACGTTCACATTAAAAAATATTTATTTGAAACCTTATTTGTTGTTTGAGTATTTTATGCCTCTGTAGATTTACTTGAAGCAAACGTGATCTTTTAATAATAAAGGAAATTAGAAAATTAATAAATAGAACAATAAATGTTTAGTTGTATTAATTTAAATACCAGCATATAAATTATTCTCTATTGTTTTCTTGTATCTCAAGAAACACGAAAATGGGCTTTATAATCCAAAATTTCTAAGATTTCGGGACCTAAAAATTGTTTTTTAAAAATTATTTTTTCACAACATCTAGGTACACACCTAGGGTCTAAAAAAAGAAAAAGAATTAACCATGGTTGATAAATCTTTATAAAGAAGAAGAAAAACTCGAAAAAGGAGATATCAGCAATAAAAAAAAACACAAGTAAACGTTTGGCCTCTTTAATTTTTAAGACTAAAATCGACGTTTCCAGTTACATGTACGATGATTTATTGTAAATAAGTGATATTTTGCGAATATAGCTGTAAATAAAAGAAGTTTAATTCAGGATTTTGATGTAGAGTAATGATAGTTACTTATTTAATAAAAGAGGCTACCACATAGAACCGAGTATCAAATGTGATTGCTTTAAGAGTTTAAGGCTCAATCCCTTTTCAAAAGGTGGCTCTGACTATTGAGATTGTTTCAATAATAGCTGCTTTCAGAGAGCTTAGACAACAATAATGCTCAGTTTTTATCACTTTGAGATTCAAACAAAAATTATGTTTTTTACTTAGTTGAAAATGTCAAATTTTGTGGTAACCAAGTAAGCATTTGCGAGAGGTTTTATGTTTCTACTGTATATGGAAGAAAAATTCAGCTGAAGCGCATTAAATACTTGAAGTAGTTTATGGTTACAATGTTTCAACACATAAATTATGTAAGAAATGGTTTTAGCGTTTCAAGAATTCCATTTTAAGTCATTCCTACATATTATGTATTGAATCATCAATATTTAAAACAGTCACAAAATTTGTATTAAATCAATAATTACAGAACAATAACTGCTGAGTTTAGAACTGCTATTAAAATTAAAAATCAGATGGTCAGTTTCCTGAGTAATAGGCTATGTATCTCAATAAATTTAACCATGGATTCTCAAAATTTCAAAAAAATACAACAGTCTGGAAAATTCATTCTAACTTTTTATGTTTCAACAACATTTCTCCAAATTGTATTTTAGTCATAGTCATTAAGTTATTTAAAAAGACACACGAAGAATTCAATTTTAGCCGTTCACAAAAGGACAACCCATATCTCAAACACTAATGAATATTATTTTGACGTGTAATTTGGCACAAATGTCAGTGACAGGTGTGCAAACTTAAAAAACAAAAACGTTTATTCCTATCAGAATCACCCAAAAAAATTAAATTCAAATTTGACGGGTAATTTTTTGTTCATTCTATTGAATTCTGTACTCGAATTTCCCAATAAAATTGAAAATTACTTCGCTCTTCATGATGGGTTCATCTTCATCACAAAATTTGGTCAACGAATGAAGCAAGAGGGATTCTCAAAATACTTATCCATTGATTCTTGGATATGTTTAAAAGAGATAAGATTGAAAAGTAGAAAACGATTCTGCTGTCGAGGGATCCGTTTAAATTTATGAATGTTTAAGTAATTTATGTTTAAGAAAGGAGTGCATGATATCATGGGACTTCAGCAAATAACAAAATCGAAATTAAAAAGGTCAGATTTTCAAACCAATCCCTTGTTTTTACTAACTCACACAAACATATTCACTCTCAAAAGAGCAATATCCATCAATTTAGAATAAATCGTCTAATCACATGTAGAGTCTCCTTAAAGGAATTAGAGTTTAACAAATTCAACAATACTCAATATTATGCCAAGTGTTACTCAAAGAGCGTACAAGACAATTCATCTTCCTTATTTAATTTAATTAACAATGGTGGTAATTAATTTGGTCTGAGGGTTGGTTATTCACATCTTTGCTTACTAAAACCCAGTTTCTCTCCACCAGTTTGCGGCCATGAATGTTTTGCGATAATTTGCTCATAGCCCTATTGACAAATTAAAAATATGTCACTTTTGAAGTCAAAATTCATCATTTTGAAATGATTTACATCAACTGAGATTCCAAGGAATCCATTTTGTATGAGTCATACTTTGTAAAAGGAATGCTCCTCATTTTCAAATAGACTTGTAAAATGCGTTTAAAAATTGACTTCAACAGTAATAATAATGATACAACGTGACAAAAACATGAGGTAGAAAAGTGTAGTTATGCTAGTCGTACTTGCATGTATTTAACATGACATGGCATGGCATGGCATGCAGCAATACTCCACCAAATAAAAAAAGTTTGAGACAGAACACGCTATTGAAATGGGATGGGACTAAAAACATATATATGTATATATATTTGGACTGCAACGGCCGTACATGTGTACATATTATAATCCTTCAACATGATGCAAGACGGAATGATATTTCTCAAAAATGAGTCACATTAATTTTCTTTCTCTAATTAATTCTTTGAAGGATCCAAAAATTGCATTTTAATAATACACAACAAGCCTTGGTCATATTGAAAGAAAATTAATATAATACAGTCTATTTGAAGGGACATATCGGAGTAAAATAAAGTCCTTTAAGTCAAATAAAGGCTCTAAATTCCTAGCTATCTCAACTCATTCCACAATTATTGAAAAAAGTCATTAATTCCATATAATAACAATGAGTTATTGGGTTGTTATAATTGTATAATTATGACGTTTCAAGTTTACATATATGTACATATAATATGATCAAAACTGTGATATGTATAACTAAATCAATCATTAATCCTCAATTTTCCCAAAAAGAGAGGGAGGGGGGGGGGCATTCTATATAAAATATCATACCCGTCTTTATATGTTGTATTTGAGCCAGCCTGGACATAATAATTTCGTATGTCCAATAGGCTGCATTATACAAAATAGTTTTGATTATATTACTTCAATATAATAAATGTTTTTCTTTGTTTCTTTTCCGTGAATGCCACCATTTTGAAAATGTGACATTTGTATTTATAGTGTACATAGCTACGCATGTCCTTAAACATTCTATATCCATGTACAGAGTGAAAAAGTTTACTTCACGTTTTATTCATGCAAATTCTAGAACTTTTGATATATTGATATTTAAGTATTTTGAATAATAACTTTGTTAAGTGAGGAAATATTTCAAATCACACACATGTCTCAATTTTTTTCTTCTTCTCTCTCTTTAAAAAGAGTGCTCCAAAATGACTCCATATCATTAAATGATAATTATAATCACCGTTTTATTTATTTACTCAAAATCAATCAATAATTATTATTTCACAAATTGCATGATTATAAAAACATATTTTTTATTTTTATTTTGAGGGAAATTATTGCGTTGTCAGGGTACTTCAAATATTCATATGAATTAATTTCCCTTTTTGAAGAATTGACCTACATACTCAAGTTAGAAAATAACACGGAACGAATGAAATTGAGTACAAAAGGGAATATTTCTTGCTTAAAGGAAGCCTTTTCCTTTAAGAAAGAAATATTCGTGAGTTAACAAATAACTTTTTGGTATAAATAAATATTCAATGTATTCTTTCTTCTCTGTGAACTAATTATTCACAGGGATATGAAACCTTCTTTATGAAAAAACTAGTCATCGATGCCAGTTGTGTTTCTGTGAAATGTTACTTTTCTTTTTTGAAAGTCGAGGTTGCTTATTGATATGATAGATCAATGTAGATTTGGTTAAAAAAAGAATTATAAATTTAATATTCTGCCAACAATTACTGCTATTTTCCTAAGGAGTAATACAAACAATATATTCTCCAAAATCATATAACAGGCAGCTACTTTTGTCGAGGACGTTAATTCAGTAGTACCATAAGTCTCACATCTACCATCTTCTCGCGCTCTACAAAAGTTGCATCCTATTCTCTATGTAGTTGAGATGAGAGAGCGCGCTCGCAATTAAAATTTGGTGTCTCTGCATTTTATCTGCTGATTTTTATTTGACGATATTAAGTAATGCACAATAACTACATGCATATGATTGTTGCTAGCTCTATACTAAACGATACCAAGATAAGACTGAATTGAAATTGACTATCAAGGTAGTGATACCAACTGATATATTTCTTTTCTTCCTTAAGCTCAACCATTTTCCCACATGTTTACTTATAAGTAACTATGTGACTGAATGAATGAAGGAAATAATATCATAATGTAATATCCCAGGAAATTAAACAAAAAACCAAAAGAAATGGGTTTGAAGCACAGAATTCGGCTCCTCTAAATCTAGATCGCATTAGATCCATATATTTTTGTATATCTAACTATGACCTTTCTTTGAAATAAAATGCATCCCCCCCCCCCCAATTGATACTTCTAAGTAATGTTTACAGACCATAGTCAGATAACCTTATAAGACACGATTTTTGATTTGTTTATTCAGTTTTTAGTTGTTGTTGTTTTTTTGTTTTTTTCAAAAATATTGCATTAATAATCATAATTTATAAACAAGTTATTATCTTTTCTATTTGGGAATGAATGGATCTTAACTAAATATAGAACAATTTACCTGGTTCATCATACCTTTATGTACATAGCACATATTGTATGCAAACACATGCAATTGTTGTATGTGAATACACGCACATATACTTATGTACAATACGTGGGAGCCGGGAAAAACATACAAACTTTGATTGAACAACTTTGAATAAGGGAAACAATTTTATTTATAAGCATTTATCCCAATGGTATCCTCAAAATATAGAGAACTCCTGGGTCAGCTGTAGCTTTGTCTACTAGACAATCATGTTTAACAAAAAAACATGGAACAAATATTGTTTTCTGATTAAAACATGAAAAACATTCTTGCTCCTTCTTTTTCAAATGATGTTCATTCCTTTTTAGACAGCCGAGGGAGAAGCATCGATCTCTTATAGTCAAACTTGGTCTAACCGTCTTTTATTTTAAGTGTCTCACTGCATTTAAGCGGTCATATCTAATTTCCACGCAGGAAATTTATGATATAAATTAAGCAATCCCCGGCAAGCGGTCACCCAAATTAATACATACCAATACTGATGCACCCGCTTCAATGGTCACTATTTTTTAGCATTTAATGATTGCAACTTCAGAAGCTGTGCGCTTGAAATAGAAGAATTAATTATTCTATATAATAAAATATAGTCTCGATCACTAGAAGACGGTCTGATGAGTACTTACTTTTCATATTTATATACAATTCTGATCGAGTATAACTTAGATAGTTATATCCATATGCAATAAATAAAATATGGTTGGATGTACATAAATGGATGTTTTTTCCTCACATTTCTCTCTTTCTCTCTCTATCTGAGAATGAATGTGACAATTTTAACAATGCTAGAGATGCATTATTAAATTTAAAGAGATTGTAATTGATGGAAGAAATATTTAGTATGCTAAATACTGTCATTTAATTAATCAGAGATGACGCATATCCTTGTCCATGGCTAATCAGTTTGAAGAAACGGAAATTTCTGATTTTTTTTTAGTAATGCTATTGAAAATCATTATTCATTTTATTATATAAATGTAAATTGATACATATTATAGCTAATTAAAGTTAATTTTATATAAAAAGTTATAAATTCCTACTAATATATTATTTGATACAGTTTTTCTTGCAGTTCAAGAACTCTTTTATGCCCTATTTCCATATTATAGTTTAAAAAAACAAAAAACCTGGTTACCTGGACTAAGCAGTCACTTTCCCTTGCTTGGCCGCTTAATACAGGTTTGATTGTATGTGAAAATCATGTATACAAACAGCAAATACTCATTTACTAGTACCATAAGCTCCTGCCTTCTCATTGCGCTCTTCAAAAGTCCCATCTCTATTTAGTTATATATGTATTTAGAGATGCAACTTTTGTATGTAGAGACAAATCTGTACGTGTATTCATTTTTGAATTTCTGTTCATTGGTTATTTGATCGCTGTGGTGGAAGTATCTTCCTCTAAAAAAAAGAATTGACGAATATCCACCATTTTATTAAAAACTACGTGTAAAATTTTAGTATATTTATGTATGCATCAACTTATAATCAGGGATGGTCATTTTGTTGAGGTGAGAGAGCGTGTCTGCAATTGTCGTCTGATACTTCTTCTTTTTATTCTTATTTGACAAATACTAAATAATACACAATAGCTACTAAACATTGTGGCAAGCTGTAGACTCAAAGATACAATGTAGACTGAATTCGAATGGATTATATGGACACCTACTGATTTGATTTTTTTTTCATTTCCTGAACTCAACACTATCTCAGCATTTTTCTCATGTATACTAATAACTAGTAGAGCTCAAAGACTATTGAATTAAGACCCTTGACAACATAAGTGTTGTTAAAATTATAAACATACTAAAATTTTACTCGTGATTTGTACTAAAATCCACAAGAAATGTAAGTGGAATTTCTTTTATTAGAGAAGATTTTAAAGGGGGGGGGGTATTATTGACCTTGTATTCCTGTATTCTGAGGAAAAACATTTAAAACAATTTTATTTATTAAGAAGCAAACTGATAAATTTATAATAAAATCCTTTAATTTTTCAAATATAAAAGGTTGATACTTCTCCGTCAATGGTCTAACAAAAAATGAAAATAATTGATATGGAAAGAGCAAGAGTACCAACTGCTTTTTATTTTTTAATCATAAAGCTGTATTTTTTTAAATACAAGTCTCAACTCTATACCTTTTCAAGTTCATTATGGGAATAAGCAAATTCAATATAAAATAAATAATAGAATAATATTTTTTACCTTAATGACCTGTATGAAGAAAAAAGAAGATCAGGCGGAAAAGAGAAGGCAGCTTTTAGCTGCAAAGGAAGCAAATGGTAATTGGAGAATCCTTGCTCAGACTCTTGGTATCCCTAAGATGACTGCCTATTGAGGGATTTCAGAGGTTGAGCGAATTGATGAAAGAGGGGGGGGGGGCAAACGTTGTCCCTCTAAATTAATGAAATTCATAGAAAATTTAATTATTCAAGAAATTGAACGTAATCCCCCGAAATACCTTACTCTAGGGCAGATGTGTCAAACTCATTTCACATCACAGGCCACATACGACCCCTTAGTAGACAGTGCGAGCCGGACCATTAAAGTTATAGCATACTTAGCTACTACAAATAACCAAAATACCATCATGTCTTCACTTTGTTTTGATTTAAAGAAGAACAAGGACATTGTTAAGTTTAACTCAAAATGTATTGATCAACACTTTTTCAAAACATTTCACAAAATTGCACAAACTTTAAGTGACTAGAAAATCGAAAACTATAATAATGAACTTTACATGAGATTACAATATGAGACTTATAAAGAAAGACTAACATGCGGGGCGCATGTAGCAGATAATTCATGAATTACATTTTAAAAATAAATTTAATGTATTTTTTCTACTTTCAAATTATCCTGTGGGCCCGATTGAACCTCCTTGCGGGCCGTATGTTTGACACTCCTGCTCTAGAGAGTAATTGATAATATTTTTGAAAAGTTACAGATTAGGGTTTCATTGACTCCATGCTGTATTCCTTAAAAAATATTATATAGATTTGAGCCCGAAAGATCTAATTCAAAAGTTAATAAACCAAAACGTACAGATTTATTATTTATTTTATATTGAACTTGCTTATTCCCATATTTTTTATTCTGTAATGGACTATTTAAATTACAACGTAAATAATGAACATTGAAAATAAATAAAAACACTTTTGTTCAACTTTTAGGGAATTTAAGTAATCTTTTGGTTGTCATATCCATTCAAGAAGACGCATCGAAGCTTATAAAAATTAATAAAATTTTTATTTTTTAATAATTGAAAAATAATATACATTTCTGAGATGTTAATTTTTTATACCTATATTTAACTTATGTATTTATACATTACTAATAGGATCTTTCGACATGAGAAGGCTGGATGAGTTCATTTTAGAAATGAAGAAGCTTTAATTTAAATAATCGCATTGAATCTCAAGGAGAAGGGGAGAAACATGAATAAAGGTCATGGAAAATCTTATGTCCGATATAACAATTATTTTTGGCAAAGTAATCATTAAAATACTTTGATCAAAAAGATTCTACTACTGATCAAAGAAAAATATCAAAATTGTATGATCCATTCTATATAATAGGTTGTCAAATATCTCCCTTCCGCCTTTTTGTCTTTTGAATTTCGCAGCTATATACAAAGCGCTACAGAGCTTGTATCTGGCAATACTATACACTATTTGAAAGATCTTAACATAACCTGCAAAACGACGCTAATTATGATTAGTTTAAATATTGCATTCAACAGTTATAGACGTTTAAACTCGGAGTTCACTAACGTCGAAATTCGCACTATTTTAAAGTTTTCCTTCGTTAAAGGCAAATCCGCTAGAGAAACGTTCCGTGAAATTAATGGTGTTTTGGGGGATGGTACTCTATCACTTCGAACCGCGGAGGAATGGTTTCGACAATTCAGAGCCGGTGAAAACGATACCAGCCGGTGGAAGACCCGTGACGACGAATACTGATCAAATCATAGAAAACATCGAGTTAAATCGGCATGTAGCATCTCGTGACATCGCCCAGGAGATGGGAGTTAGTCACCAAACCATTTTAAACCATCTGCAGAAGGCTGGATACAAAAAAAAAGCTTGATGTTTGGGTGCCGCATGATTTGATGCAAAAAAACGAGACAACGTCAGACCACACACTTAGTTGATGACTCGGCAGAAGCTACGAGAGCTCGGATGGGAGGTTTTATCGCATCCACCATATAGCCCAAACATAGCACCAAGTAATTACCACCTGTTCCTGTCCATGGCGAACGCCCTTTGTGGTGTAAAGTTAAATTCAAAAGAGGCTAGTGAAAAGTGGCTGTCCGAGTTCTTGTAAATACGAAATATGAAGTTGCCGTCTAGATGGAAACAGATTATCGAACAAAACGACAAATATTTGAACTGAATCCGATCCCTGAAATACTTTTTATAAAGCATGGAATAAAGAGCAAAAAAGCGGAAGGGAGATATTTGACAACCTTATATTTCTGTGGAATAAAAGGAAGAAAAGTCGAATATTATTATTTAATAAATAATTTTTTTTGTAACGACAACTAATGAATTTCTTTATTTTTGCTCTTCCGTCCCTTGGCTAGTGTTTCCCATGCATAACACTTAAAAATCAAATACGAGCACGCAACCTCATGTATTTGTTTTCTCTCCCTCTCTCTCATTTAGCGAATTACATTTTGAATAATTTTATATTTAGGGGATAGTAATGCTGTATCTCATATGAGAGGTATTTTGATTGATGGGTAAGTGCCCTTGAGGAGTTCATCTTTGCTGTACGACCAGTTTTTATTTATCCTATGTACTTATATGTATAATTAATAATATAATATGGGCAAGTGGATGTGTAGAATAAATTATGATACATAATTATATCATGAATTGCGCTTCAGAGAAAAACAAATACATGACAAATTTGGAAGCATTATTCAACTCCCTCAATGCTCAACAATTCCATTGACGTAATAATATGTTCCTTGATGTCCATGCCTTATTTCAGATAAAATAGTAGGGGTTGAAGAAGGAGGTTTCCTTCGGACCTTCAAAATATTTAATAATTGTGATCCTTCGTGCTCTTGAAATATGAGGTCCTTTTTGAGTCTTAGATTTTAAGGTTTTAAATCAAATTATTATATTCGAGTGACCTTCTCCATCTTTTAATCGATAATTTAAATAATTAATTTGTTAAATAATTTCACTTTGCATAATTAAAAAGTTAAGTAGAACAATAAACTGACATGAACGTAAAAAATGAGAAAACGGGGGGAGGGGGGGGGGCAGTGACATTTACAAAATAGTGAATTTTTAGCACGTAACATGATATTCCTGCGATTAAGAACTCATTTCTTTAGAGTCTTCAGTCCATATTATGTTAGGCTAAAAAAAAAAAAAAACCCAATTTATTTATCATATTTCATTGTACATACGTACTGGAATTTCCTTAAAGAATCCGCTTTAAGGGCTCTCACTCTCCTTCCTCCAATTTTAGTATTATATTATGACTTATAAATAAAAGCAAATCAATATATCACGAGATGATGTAATTACTTTATGGGGCAGTTTGATGTGTATGATCCAATTGGGTCCTTTGTCAAAATATGTAGTCAATGATTTGAAAAACGTAGTGAAAGATTAAGGGTGTGTCAAACAATAGGGATATGAGTTACAAGGGATGACGTCATATTTGTTTTAGAATGAAAATATCGAGTAATTTCAATTTGAGTACGGGCTGGGTTATATAATATATGTTGCTGAGGCTCTTCTTTTAAATTTTTTCGCCCCGGTTACAGTTACTGTAAAATAAATCTTGTCATTTCTTTTTTTAATTTAAAATTGGCGCCCCTGAAAATATACTAGTTACTATTTTGCCACAATAAACAAGTGGATTTTATAACTAAGAGGCTCTTGAAATGACTATACCTACATACTTGTGTACCTATCTACACATTGCAGAGAAATCCGAACTAATTGGAATATTCCATTATAAGTCATTTTACATAAAAAAAAACTACACTTCCTTTTATAAACCGGAATTATGAATTGTCAACTCCAAATTTTTAATGGTGTGACAAGGCTAAAAGACAAACTTGTACGACTCAATATAAAAAATACCAAAAGTAAAACTTTCTTTCGTCCACGAGGCTCACCCCTTATACTGGAGATCATCATGGATTGAAGTACCTCCATTTATAATCCCTAATTTATTTCACTACCTACACTGTAACGTGAGTTTCAAGATGATCATCTGGCATTTTATTAGTTCTCAAGAACCCTTATAAAATGCCAGAGGGATACAAATACCTAGGAATGTAAATAATATGCAAATCGGGCTTGTAATAAAAAAAGAAAGAGAAAATCAACCTGGTAACTCTGACAATTTGATGAATGTTGAGAGTGAAGCAGCTTGAGCTGTCATGACGTTTTACTGAGCTAATAGCTGCTATTCTCCATTATATATACAGCAATAAATAATAACATGGATGAGAGGCAGAAAATTAACTGAAATTAATGTCAGGAAATTATATATTTTTAACTAATAATTATAATTATACGAGGACTTGAGCCCTTTTTGTTTACATTTTATTTGCTTTATTAACCTTAATTCATGTGTTCCTTCATGTGAGATCTTTACTATTAGGTAGATGTTCTCCCCTCAGTAATAAAGGAAAAATGATAACAGCTTTGGAAAGCAAAAATACCTGTTTGAAGAGCCAACTCCACTTTTTTATTACAAGCCCGATTTTCATATTATTTACATTCCTACAAATACCTACATCAGTGAGTAGTTTAGAATATATCCAGTGATGGATAAAAAGGGTCCAGCTGACACGCACACCCGAGATGATGTCATAAATAAACATGGTACCCTTGAAGTAAGGCAGAATTTCAGCCGATCACATTTGAAGGGGCGGAATGCATATTATTATTTTGATGTTTTAGAAAGAAAGAAAAAGAAGTTTGAAAAGACAAATGTTGCCAATAACCGTCCTTTTTTTGCATGTCAGCTGTACCCTTTTTATCCATCACTGAATATATCTCAACATGGCAGGAGGTGAATATTAAAGCGCTCTCTACGTACTTTGAATACAACTATTTCCCCTTTCCCCGCCTGAATTTAGAGTGATGGGAGTAGATTTTATATCGACTCTTGCTCAATTTTGGAAACCCATTTGACTCCCCATATGCTTGTATTTCTCTAAGAAAAATAATTTTACATATTATGAAGTCAACGCTTACAAGGACTAAACATGCTTCATTATCACAATCCCTGTATTCCTTCTTTTTGAGTAACCCATAGAAGAGTAAGCACATTATTTCCTCTTTTTTGTTCTTCTTGTCAAATAATTATAATTAATAGTTACACAACACCTTGTGCACATATAATTTTTTTTTCTTGTAGTTTGAATTTTCTATTTCCTAGGTATCATTAGACCAATCTATTAAACAATTGCAATACAAAATAAGAAGCAAAAAAAAAAAAAAAAAAAAACTCAAAGAGGATGAGTCCATGCACTAAGTATACGAATTAGTTCCGTCCTTTTTGTGTGGTTTTTTGATTGTGAATTACATCCATTGATTTTAATCGGAGAAAAAGACTATTTTCATACCTCCCAATAATTCTACCAGTTTCTCTTGTGTTTGATTTGAATTTTTGGCTGTCCAGGGAGAAACTTGTCTTCAACGCAGAAATCCCCATTCTTGAAACGCTAAAACCATTTCTTACATAATTTATGAGTTGAAACATTGCCACCATAAACTACTTCAAGTATTTAATACGCTTCACCTGAATTTTTCTTCCATATACAGTAGAAACATAAAACCTCTCGCAAATGCTTACTTGGTTACCACAAAATTTGACACTTTCTACTAAGTAAAAAACATGATTTTTGTTTGAATCTTAAAGTGATAAAAACTGAGCATTATTGACACATGTCTAAACTCTCTGAAAGCAGCTATTATTGAAACAATCTCAACAGTCAGAGCCACCTTTTGAAAACAGATTGAACCTTAAACTCTAAAAGCAATCACATTTGATACTCGGTTCTATGTGGTAGCCTCTTTTATTAAATAAGTAACTATCATTACTCTACATCAAAATCCTGAATTAAACTTTCTTTATTTACAGCTATATTCGCAAAATATCACTTATTTACAATAAATCATCGTACATGTAACTGGAAACGTCGATTTTAGTCTAAAAAATTAAAGAGGCCAAACGTTTACTTGTTTTTTTTTTTATTGTTGATATCTCCTTTTTCTTCTTCTTTATAATGATGAAATCTGGTCGAAACAGATGTCAATAAACATACTTATCTCTAAATGGCAACTAATTAAGCACGAAAGATAGAAATAAAATAATTTACTTTCCAGACTAATATTGACGTCTCTATATAATAGTGATTATTTTTAAGGATTTATATGGAATAAATATTTTGTAAAAAGTGATGCTGGCCAATCAAACAATATAGTCATTATCCCTTTTCCATTTGAACAAAGCCTTCAAGTGTTGTCCAGCAAATACCTACATATAATATTATTTCACGACATTATCTCATACGACTCTCCCAAACTGTGGAATTCTTCTTCATTTAATAATATAAAAATTATTCCCAGGTGAACAAGAGATAATGTATGTTGTGTGGGATATTAGTAGGAATGTAAATAATATGCAAAATGCCGCGTGCGAGAATTTGTGGAGTTAGCTCTTCGAACAGATCTTTTTGTTTTCCAAAGCTGCTATCATTTTTCCTTTATTACTGACGGAAGAACATCTACCTAAGAGTAAAGATTTTGCAAGAAGGAGTACATGCACTAAGGTTAATAAAGCAAATAAAATGTAAACAAAAAGGGCTCAAGTCCTCGTATAATTATAATTATTAGTTAAAAATATATAATTTCCTGACATTAATTTCAGTTAATTTTTTACCTCTCATCTATGTTATTATTTATTGCTGTATATATAATGGAGAATAGCAGCTATTAGCTCAGTAAAACGTCATGACAGCTCAAGCTGCTTCACTCTCAACATTCATCAAATTGTCAGAGTTACCAGGTTGGTTTTCTCTTTCTTTGATTCTTACAAGCCCGATTTGCATATTATTTACATTCCTAGATATTAGGAGATTGACAGAGGTTGTGTGCTTAATTGAATAATACCACATGTTGTTTCGTTTTATTTATTTTATAAAAGAAATAACGCCTATTTTATAGGAGTCATTTAGTTCCTGACTCAGAGCCTCTATATAGGATGCAAATGATGTCCTACTCAAGTGCATTTTTTTCCTTGCTTACATTCAATGGAATTTGAGATTTTTTGAATATTATTTTTAAAGACAATTCGTCTTTAATACATTCAACATGTATTTGATGTTATAGCATGAAGTCATAGGTGGTACGAGTGCTCCCTCGGTAACATTTTACTACAACTTCTACTCCATCATCATCATCATTTTGTCCTGTACGCCGAGAGCCCTCGTACTACTTCTTTACTAAATATATGTTCATGATTTTTTTTTTACCTGTAATTCTTTGTAATTTGACAATCAAAAAAAAAAAAAGTACTTTTCGCAACAGACTCTTGTAAGATGTTAACGAGGCAAGAAGCCATCGATAAGTTTGGTCCTGAGGAATATGTTATATTTGGACTCACTTTGGGGATCTCCATCTTTATTGGAGCATTCTTCGCCATCAAGTCCTTTTGCAATAAATCCATCGATACGAAAACCATACTCCTCGGAGGAGGAGACATGGGACTCCTTCCAATGACACTAAGTTTAGTGGCAAGTTTCATGAGTGCCATTACTCTTCTTGGTACTCCAGCAGAGGTGTACGTGGACGGAACACAGTACATTGCCCTTGCGCTTTCATATCCCCTCGTTCTTGCTAGTACTGCGGAGTGGTACTTGCCCGTTTTTTGGAGACTCAAGGTCACTACGAGCTATGAGTACTTGGAGTGGAGATTTAATAAGACTGTCCGGTTACTTGGAGCACTCGCCTTCGTTTTACAAATGGTAAGAGAACCCTTAGGAGAGTGTTGATTTTATACGTGCAGCTATAACTCTGGAAGGGGAAAAAATTATGTGGATAGCACTTAGGAGCTATGAGTTACAATGTATGTAATTTACGTACATAGCAGAGTATTGTACACATTTCAAGGAACATTAATTGTCAGAATGACAATCTTTAAATCTCTAAACCTACTTTGCTAGATCTACGTAGCCGTGTATGTATGTAAAACTCTTTCCCAGACATGAATTGTGTAGAGTAGACGCGAGCATGTTAAATGAAACATTATAAAAAAAGTTGTTGTACTCTTTTGTACAACTGTCTCTAATGCAATGACTTTTTATCTTCCTTCATGTTTCAGGTAATCTACATGTCCATAGTCGTATTTGCTCCCTCACTAGCATTAGAACAGCGTACGTTAAATTAAAGAATATCTATAACTACGAATATGCCTAAAAGGAAGTCACTTGAATGCATTTCTTTCTTTTTTTTTTTTGAATGATAGTAACCGGTTTTGACTCTGATCAATCCATTCCCATCATTTTCTCGGTATGTGTCGTATATACTGCTCTGGGAGGAATGAAAGCTGTCATGTGGACAGACACCTTCCAATCCTTTATGATGTTTGCCTCCTTTATTGCAATTATTGTCAAAGGGAATTACGATGCGGGAGGAAGTTATGCCGTTTTTGATAAAAACTACAAGTCGAACCGTATTGAACTATTCAAGTGGGTCTAGAACCTATACCTAGAAAGGAAAGGAAATGGCTACGTTTTTGCATTTCTATTTATTTTTTAGTTTTGACATAGATATACGAAAGAGACACACGGTTTTCGGTCTCATCATTGGAGGTTATTTCACATGGCTCACAATATATGGAGTAAATCAAACACAGGTTCAAAGATACTTGTCTGTATCCAAGATTGAAACAGCCAAAAAGTACATAGTAGCAATAAACCTTCACACTTAAAATGTCTAACTCCCTCCTCTTTATTTCTCAAAAGGGCGATCTATTGGAATATTCTCGGAGTTGGGAGTCTTCTCGGTCTTTGTTCTTATGCTGGACTGGTTATCTTCGCATTCTACTCTGAAATTGGCTGTGATCCGCTTGCTGCAAAGGTCGTTAGTAAAAAGGATCAACTCTTTCCATTCTTTGTCATGGAGATTGTGGGAGATATTCCACTAATACCCGGGTTCTTTGTCGCTGGAGTTTTTTCTGGAGCTCTAAGTACCGTGAGCAGTGGTTTGAATGCATTATCTGCCATCGTTTTAAAGGATTTTATCAATGGGGTCTGTCGTCTACGGATCAGCGATAGAACTAGCGCATTCCTTACCCTCCCACTCTCCATTTTATTTGGATTAGTGAGCTATGGCTTCGTTTATCCCGTAAAAATACTTCCTGGTGTTTTGGAAGCAGCTTTGAGCATATTTGGATTCATTGGAGGTCCTATTTTAGGTGTTTTTACTCTCGGCATGTTCATTCCTCAAGCAAACTCAATCGTAATTTATGAAAGTAAGTGCTTTCTTCAAATTCACTTAAGGGCTTTAATTCCAGGGAGCTATTGTTGGAATGCTGAGTGGTATGTTTTTAACGACTTGGATGTGTGTGGGTCAAACTGTGGGTCGATATTTTAAATACTTTGATACGGAGCATAAAGAAGTGTATATCCATGGATGCCCCAAAGAGTTAAACGTCACATTACCTACTCTGTAAGAAAACTCCTTATGGACAGGTCTCTGATATAATCATTCTCTCTTCTGATACTTCCAGTAAAATCCCAGATACCTCTGCACCCTTCACTCCTCTCCCAATTTACGAGGTCTCCTATATCTGGTATGGAGGGATCGCTACACTGCTCTGTGTTATCGTCGGAACAATTGTTTCCTTTCTCACAACTCCTCAAGACATCAGGAAACTGAATCCAAATCTCATTAGTCCAGGGCTTCGAAGCATCTTTGATTGGACAATGATCCCTTTCATCAAAAAACCTTGGCATAAATATATTGATTCCATCGGATCCAAATATGTGAGTGCTCTTTCATCTACATCTTCTCATTACATATAAGGCAACATCTAATTCCAGACAATATCTGACAAAGAACTTGAGCTAATGCAGAATCAAATCCTTCACACGGACGATGAAAATGGGGGTGAGAACATGGATATGGACATGGGAACTAAAATCAATCATGCCTACATGACTCACGATGAGAAATATAATCTACGGAAAACGTCCCTCTAGTTGGATTTTGATTGGATCCCTTCGTATCATAACGCAATATTAACTTTACATGGGCGACTGCAGGGAAGAGGTTGGAGGGGGGCTGTAGCTCCAAAATAATAATAATAATAATATATATTTCACATACGGATAATTTTTCAAACCCCATGAAGTTCTCTTTTTTTTAAGGCAGGAGAAAAAATGCCATAAAATTATTACTTTTACGGGATTTAACATTTTTTGAATGATATTTTCACTCCAATGAATAAGAGTTCTTAAAAATAATAATAAATTGTCAATTTCTAAACAAGTCGTGTGTGAATTCACCTTTTGCACACAAACCTCCCCCACCCCCCCTGAGGATGTTTGTGCTTTATAGATGCATTCGTTTATAGTACATATATATATATATATATATATATATATATATACATATTTATAATAAATTGTCTACAAAGTGTAATTCAATTGTATACTTCCTTAAAAAAACCTGTCTACATATACACAGCATATATTTATACAAATAAACAAGTCAAGCCAATCCTTTTTATGTCATTCACGAGTGGCCTTACTACAGAGTCTCTCAAGAGTTTTGTTTAGCATTGATGCACCAAAATAATATTGTCGGCGACGAGGAAAAAACCTTGCAATTGAACTTTGGTCAAAACTGAGCTATTGCAGTCAACTACTGGTTTTATAACAGCAGATGAGTCCTATTGAACCAATACAAATAGAAATTTCTCAAAAACTACGTGTAAAAAAAAACCCTGCCTCAATAGGTTAGGCCCGGCCCGGCACTGACGATTTACATAACTATTCACGGTTCTAAGAAAGAATTTATTTGTATGTAGGTAGGTATACATATATTAAAAAGTAATTAAGGAATTAAAATAGTTCCATCTTTGAAAGGACTCTTAAAGAATCGAATGTAAATAATACATTTAAAAAAAAAATGCATATTAGAATGCTTCTAAATATCTACATATAGATGAATATGCAGTCTGTTTTTACAATAGAATACATAGAGAGAAATATAAGTAATATTGGTCATGGAGGATATTCATTCTGTTGTTTTTTTGTTGTATCTTTTTATACACATACAATTTTCTTTATTAATGCATTGGAAGATCCTTCATCTTCATCTCTACGTATCTTTGAAAGAAATATATTTAACAATAGACATACATATTTATAATTTATAATTCTGTAGACGGATTATTTTTGAAGATTTTCAAAGACATGTAAGGTTGTGCGTTTGCAAATAATGAATTGTTCCGATATTTTAATTTGTTTCTGTATTATAAGTAGGAATGAAAATCATATGCAATTCGGGCGTGTGATAAAAAAGTGGAGTTGTCTCTTCAAACATGTCTTTTTGTTTTCCGAAGCTGTTATCATTTTTCCAATATTACTGAGGGGAGAACATCTACCTGATAGTAAAGATGTCGCATGAAGGAATACATGCATTAAGGTTAATAAAGCAAATAAAATGTAAACAAAAAGGGCTCAAGTCCTCGTATAATTATTATTAATTAAAAACATATAATTTCCTGACATTAATTTGAGTTAATTTTCTTCCTCTCATCTATGTTATTATTTATTGTTGTATATATAATGGAGAATAGCAGCTTGTAGCTCAGTAAAACGTCATGACAGCTCAAGCAGCTTCCCCCCTCAACATTCATTGAATTGTCAGGGTTGCCAGGTTGATTTTCTCTTTCTTTTTTTATAACACGCCCGAATTGCATATGATTTACATTCCTAATTATAAGCTTATCTTGAGGATGTTCAATGAACACAAACTCTGAGACCTTTTTCAAGCAATAATAATAATTATAAAAAAATAACCCCGAGGTGACTCAATTATTATTGAGAGTAAATTAATTAATATTATTCATCGACTAAGTCAATCTATGGTGGATATACTCTACACCTCTCAATCGACTCGTATCGGGACAAAACTATATTTGAAACGAAGATATGATCTTTATTAACTCCCTCAATCTTTTTTTTTCCTTACAGATAAATTTAAAAAGACTCAAAATCTGTTTGTAGTTAGACAAAACTCTTTTCAACTGTTGGGTAATTTTTTATTTAATAATAGTAGAGAATTGTTTTAATACCAAAAATTAATTCGAGTACAACTGGAAACCCAATGTATACTTAAATACTTCCCCTTTGATTCAATCTTAATCTAAAATTTATCTGTTTATTGACTATCAAATGCTATTTTTGCTCCCCGATTTCACCTGATAAAGGCTCCACCTACATACAACAAAGTCACTCGATTCAAAACACACACACGCACACACATATATAAGAGTTTATCTGTTGACATGCAATATGTTTATAAAAAATGTAATCATGTAAAAATATGATGTGGACTATGGACTATAAGTGTAGATTAGATTATACATATTTAGAGTCCCATAGGTCTTAATCATGAGTAAGAGTTGTATTTAGATACAATTCTTTTCCTCATTTTAAAGCTTTATTTCCTTAAAAGTAATTTAAAAGGAATTTTTCAAACTTTTTGATTTATACACCTTCTTTATAGATTTGATGCTTTCATATTAAAGGTTAAAATGATTTTTTGAGTCGTGTTAATTCCCATTAAGATGCCTTTAGAAAGAATCCATTGATTTCTAGTACCATACTTTATTGAACCAACTATTAAAAAAAAGGGACATAGATTTATAGTAGTAATAACTTAATTATCTTTTAAAAACTGCTTTAGTTTGAGAAGGAATTATCGTAGGTATTTCCAAAAAAACGAGGAATTAGGTACTCCTTTTCCATTCTCTACATCAATAAATACGATCCTTCCTGGAGTCAATATATTCATTCATTAAACGATTGACTTCATCTTTGGCATGTAAATGAACCCAATGTGATATTCCATGGAGTTCCTTCAGAGTAAAATCCTCAACGTATTTGGCAGAGCCAATGAAGCCCTCTCTTAATAAAAATCGATCGCCATTTCCGTAAATACTACAGACTGGAACCTTTATAAGACTTTTTTTATTAACAGAGTCTGGTAATGGATATTGAAAGGCACAGCGGTAGTAATTGATGGGACCAGTTAGAGCATCTAATGTTTTCAAATATGACATGATAAGAGGCCTGGATTTTTATTTCTAATCGTTTACTTACTTGGTTGACTAAAGACATATTTATAAGCATTGATGTCCTGCAATTTTTCCTCTTCACTTTCAAAGGGTATATCTGCAAAGATTTTATCCCAATTCTTCATATCAAAGGAATTAATCAATATCTCGGGAAGAATAGGACATTGAAAGTAGAGCATGTACCAAGATGCAAGCCTCTGGGACCAATTATTTTGAAGGGAGTCACCAAAGGATTTATAATGAGGCATATTTAGGGATATATAAACGGATACTATTTCTGGATACAGAGCACACACCCGGTATGAAATGCTACCACCCCAGTCATGTCCCACTAAGACGCATTTATCATAGCCTAAGACTATCCCCAGAATGGAATAAAATAAAATAGTGATATATGTACATATATATATATAATTGGATATCCATGTAATCATTACGCTCAACAACTTCTTTGATATCACAAGCTAGTCGATCCACGGAATAGTCTTGGATACTCTGGGGTTTGTCAGATTCATTGTAGCCCCGATTGTCCATGGATACACATCTGCAAAGGACTTGTAAAGACTCGATGCATAAAATAAATTTGAACGAATACAAATACCTAAATTTGGAAGAGAAATATTTAATTTGATGACGGTAGGAGTACCAAAAGTCGGGAAAGCCATGTACAAAAAGCATGAGGGGCTTATCCTCTCCTCCAGATGATCCTGTGTCCACGACATGTATTTTAATCTTTGCTTTTGGTAGATTCAGATATCGATGGGATCCATAGGAGTCAAGTACACTCGGGCGATCCTTCCGGACCTTTGTATTAAATGCATCTCGAAGTTGACCTTTGACGAGAGCGAGAAGAGATAGGGGTATGAAGAAAGAAAGAGAAATGAGGAACCCTAGGGTTTGTAAAATGCATATTCGGAGCTTTTGTGGGATCATGCTGATCTGTGGAAGATTAAGCACGCAAGGATGAGGATTTTGTATGTGTGTGGATAATATACAACTTAACTACATTTAAGGAAGGGTAAAAAACATAAACAAAACAAACGTTCCTTACCAATATCAAGACGTCTCTAGAGTCGAGTTTTGAAGGCAGGTAACAACATGAACACTACTATAGTGTCCATGCAACTAAGCAAAACTATAAGCTCATGACTATGCGTATTGAAAAAACTAATGGAAATGCAGGCGCGTCAAAAACGACTTTTTCACTCTGTAGAGAGGCTCAAGCGAATAGAGTAATTTAATTTCATAAAAGCCTATAATAATAAGTGCTAAGTGACTGAAAGAGTTAAATAAATAACATTACGTAATATCCAAGGAAGTACATAAACCCACGCAACCTTTAAATACGCAATTGTATTGAGAAGACTGGCCGGGGACAGTTGTAACACTTTTGACTTAATTACTGGGAGTATTGTTATCGATTGAATAAATTTGTAGATTAGAGTAGTCGGTGGCTTTTTTCACAGATATCATTTGAATGCGATCCCTCAAAGGCTGCAACAATTATAACAATCGAGTTCATCAAAGAATTTAAGAAAGTGAAGAATATTTTTAGAGTGATAAATGACTCAACTTTTGTAGGTCTTGAATTAACAGCTAATCAGTATATTAGATAAGAGAATTTCACTTTACTTCACTTCCTATTCAGGGTCCTATATATGTAACTCATATGAAATAATCCAGAAGATGAATAAACAATATGTGGACAATTAATTGTCACTTGTTGCAACTGGCCCCTGTAAAACCTTTCTCAAATATTTTTTTTTTTTTTCATCAAACACAATTTGTATTCTTGTGTCTGAGACTTAACTTATTATTTCGGAAGCAGTATGGGATGTCTTATATTTTTATAAAAGGGTGTTACTGATCCTAGATGAGCTTTTACCACTATCGATGTACATACATTGTATCTACTTATTTGAACAAGATATAAAACATTCCACACTTAAATCGACAAAAATAGGAACTAAAAGCCCCACGATCATCAGAGAATGAGATGATTTTTGATACAGAAGCGTGTATTTAAAAGAACAAAAGATATGCCAATTTTTTTTTTTATCTTACTAAAGTTAGCTGTTCCCTAGATATGATGATTTTATTAAAGCACTCCTCCGGCTCAAAATCTCTATAATTTAAAAACCACTGAAATAAATCTCAACAGACTTCGTGCCCAACTAATTGAAAAGGATAATTTTTTTTTTAAATCAAGTCAAAAACTATTTTTGGTTTTTTTTTGTATATAAAATGAGTTCAAAAAAATGTACTTGATTTGTACTATTTTAATGGTCAATAAAAAAAGTTTACAATATTCTATAACTAGGAGACAAGTTCTTGTACACTGTTATCAAAGTATCATTGTCTCTTAAATAAATAAGTCTTATATATGTAACTGAACTTCTGTTCTAAAAGTGATGTCATTCTGTGATAATCATGTTCAGTTGACGTGGAATGACATATTAACTAATGTATTTAACCATAATCGCTTGGATTATTCTAAGTACATTTTTTTCCATTTGTTAGGTGATTTTTTTTTAATCTTTCATGAATGTAAGTTTAAAAGTTTGTTTTAAAATATATAATAAATTACTTAAATTAAACTATCCCATATCGAGATCTCACTAAAAATAATTTCCCATGAATTGGGAAACCCTAGCTTATACCTTATTTGTCGCTATTATGCCTAGTGGGTTTTGATTTGAAACAGATTGGCCGATTGATTCGTCATTGGTCCTTTTTTCTTTTATTTTTTGACCAAGAAGTCGGGTTCAGCTCCCCAAACTTTACATCAGTTGAGCCCTAAATGATGGAACATTTGTAAGCACATCATATGGAAGATATGGAAAATAGGTCTCTTCAAAGGGACATAATCATGAAATTGTCGAAATAAAGCTTTTCATCCGACTATTGGAGCGTATTTAGAGCCCATAATTTTAATGAGTTAAATATTTGAGTTCATTCAATCCTCAAGTGGTGGTACTTTCCAAGTTATAACTGATATCAATAATATGATCAACTTAATATGGTTAAAAAACAACAACAACAACTTAATTTCGGGGTGTTGGAGTCAAGTACATGATATATTTTTTGGCTAAAAACCATAAAATTAAGCTAAATCTACCTTGAAATTGAAAATTTGACAATAATGGACAGAATAAGTGTACGTCCATCTACACACTCAAGATAAAAAGATCCAACTCAAATACATATATGCAGTGATGTTAAAGTAAAGTCATACGTTATCACGAAAATAGAAATTCCAAAGGTAAAAAAAACAACCTTTAGATAATACGTATTTTATATGTACGAACCTACATACAAATTAACTATTAGAGATATCTTCAGGGAAGATTAGGACTGATTGAGGTAATGATATGTAATCTATAATTATTATCATGGACTCATATATGTAAAGATAAAGATTATATATCCCTATATAATGAATGTAAATGCAGACAGTTTTACACAAAAGCGAACTAAGACGATTACATTTGATTTCTTGACTAAATGATTTTTTTATATCAGCTCATTAGATAGTCCGCAAATTGCATTTATGACGGAAAACATCCTGGTCATTTGAAATTTCCTACTTAACTCTTAAGATATTTCTTAATTTATTGGTAGAAAGGTGCTCATAGGTTAACAAAAGGGAATTCTAGTTCAACCAATCAAAGTTCATAATACTGATAAGGAGCAAGAGAGGAAGAAATTCAGAGCTGACTATACCTTGTTACACCAATTAAAAAAAAAAAGGTAAAATATAAAGAGATATTTGTATGTACTTCAAAAGCAGGGGGAAAATCAAGTCTCATGCACGTTTCCTTACTTTGTTTTAATGGTTTAAACTCAGCAAGTCTCATCTCAGGGACAATAATTTGAGCGTGAATCCTATTCCACAAGCCTCGATTCAGTTCTCTAGATATTTAAGGCTTTACTTGCACAAATGCCAGAAAAAGGGTTCCATCATTCTTTTCATTAGTGTTATGTTAATATTTGATTCTTATGCTATTTTTATCTCTGTTATTGACTGTTTATGTATTTTGCTCTCTTCAGAAAAAGGATCATTTCCTGTGCATTAAAAGGCCATAATTATAAAATCCGAATAATTAAATAACGAATGTCAGAGTACATTAGGGAGTTAGTTAACTTGAATATGTATTGGCCCATTTGAATATACAGCCTTGTATTGCTCGATATGAAATTTTAGGATATTTATGGGGGTAAAAATGATTTTATGTTGACACACCATTCATTCCCTTCTTTAAAAATACTAAATAAATAATGGAATTAAAACTAAAAGTGTAAATATTTACATGTTACGCCTAAACTAACAACATTAATATATTCATAACTTCGTTTAAAAAAATATATATAATTTAAAAAACAAAAAAAAATAGAGAGAAGTTTAATTTTTAAAAAAAAGATTTAAATAATAATAATAATAGTTATAATAATCAGAGCAAGAGAAACGAATAATAATTTTATAATAATATAAGAAGGTATAAATAGATATAAATATAATTTGGTAAGACTAGATGGAAAAAGGTTTGGTGATTTATATATTATGATTATATAAGATTCCGAAGATTTTTCAAGTGTCTCCTAAAAGGTGAGCCATCACAGAGATCACAGAGCCGCGAGATATAAAAATAAATGGAGAATTTTTTTAAAAGAACACTGTAATTTGTGTATATTATCTTTCATTTATATCAAGATCTCAAGAAATTAATTATAAGCTTTTGTAAATGAAGAGGTTCTGTGAGTGACACAAACTTTTGTATTAATTGTAAATCGTGCTCCGACAAGTTATATATAAATATATGTGTTTAAATAAATTCAAGTTTCATCTTATACTCCTTCAAACAAAAATCGTTTGTGTAACTCAGAGAGCCTTTTCCCTCACAAAAAGGAGGACCATTCTTGAGATATCATGTAGATCATACACACGACTCCCTTCAGCTCTTTTCATCAGTTGACTACTTTCTAATTTAAAGCAGCTGACTCAATTTGTTATGAATTCATAAGGCTTTGCCTTAGAGTAGGGGTGGTCTGGTCAATTGCGAGCTAAATAAAAGGTCAGCAGTTGATACATAAAGTAAACAAATGTAAAACTGAGAGAGAAAAAGGTACAAATGTCCTATATTTCTAAAAGTGAATTAGTATTCAAAAAATATCTGTTATCTAAAACCCATAAATCATCAATAGACGGCGCACCAAAGGGATAGACCCCCAACTCTAAGATATTGACCCTTCTTTGCTTGCCTCTCGACAGATAAGTAAAAAAGTAGTCATGCAATTTAATTCCAGAGGAGCTCATGTAAATAAATTCTGCATTTATTTTTAAAAGTGTGACGACGGCCGTGACTTATATATGATAATTCACCTTTTAAGTTAAAGTAGCTATTGACCCCTAACTCTGAGAGACTCGTAAATGTGCTGTTGCATTAATTGTTTTCTTTCTAGTCCTTTAGCTCTTGACTCAATGTTTTGTGGTATTTATATTCTTTAAAACTTCGTTGAATCTTCTTGGCAGCCCAATTCTCTATCTCTGCATCCTTCACAGCATCTGAAAAAGGAATGAAGAAGAGTGTCAACAACATTCATATATAAACTAACAAATGAATAGAAATCAGACATAATACATTAATTAATTAAATAATGTTACTATGAAGGTAGTTATTAGGAGCAGAGTTGGTGATTGAGAGAAAGAGAGGTGTTAGAAAGCCGACTCTTTCTCCCCCTTCCGGTGTATGTACATACATACAACAAAACAGATCACATGGATACTATTGACTTTGCATGCAGCCACCACTGCTGCAGTCCTTTCTACAAAAAGACTAAAAAAAAAATATTAAAAAAATACGATACTTTACCCGAGAGCTAGCTTTGTGTTGTTAACTGCATGGAATTGCTCTTCACACTTGGAGAGAGAATACATTTTTTGGAGACCCAAAACAACTAAACTCATCCAAGAAATGCAAATTTCATAGTCAAATCCATGGACCTCAGAAATATATACAAATGTATAAACAACTTGGATTCATTTTTTTTAGGTGTGGGGGTGAGTGAAATTTTTTGACTCCCATCAATGTAGAAATGGATGGATGCATGTAAATGGGGATTGAGCAAATTAACATTGCTGCAAAATGGTCCAACAGACCTATTGCCTAGTCTAATTGTAATGTCATCATCTCTGACTCTAGTTTTCATTTTTATGATATCTCCAAAATATTCTACAGTTCTACTTCTATAAAACATGATTTATCATATTTAGATAGGGGAGCTGGGATTTGGAGACCTAAAGCAGAGTCTCTTTAATTCATTTAAATTTAATACTCCCTCATATTCAGAAATTGTATACAACCTCACACCTATTACAAAGACTGCTGGTTATTTCATGTTTGTGCCCATTTTGACGACAAAGTAAATATAAGTTGATTTCGTACTATATTTGTTAAAAAATATCAACTTTTCTAAATAAACGTGCACAGATCTGTAACCTTGCGAACACAAAAGCAGAAGTCAAATGTGGATCCCATAAAGAACGTGGGGAGAGAGAGAGAGAGAGGTATTAAATTACAGAGGTCAACAAATTTGAAATGTCAAAAATCCTAAGGGGTATATGTAAGTATAATAGAAGTTATTCAGTTTTGTACGCTGATTTCAAATCTGAAAAAAAAAAAAAAAAAAAACTGAAGAAATCGTCCATCTAAATGTATAAATTTTCATTCAATTTCAATCAAAAATTCGCTAGAATCACGATAAAACTATTTATGTAGTAGAGCGCAGAAGGATTTCAGCTGATTTCGTAATCCTTCTGCGCTCTACTACTTACGTAGCTCTACTGTGAGTCTTTGATTTCTAGTGGATTTTTGATCGGAATTGAATGAAAACTTACACATTTAGATAGACGTTTTCTTCTTAGATAAGATCTTGTTTGAAAGCTGTGAGTCTTAGCTCTTGAATGCATTCCTTATTAATCCACTTCATGGAATATTTAAGGAGTTATTTAAGTACAAAGAATTTGGGCGCCCCACGCCCCTATAAGTCAAAACAAGGACTAGAAATGGAATTTACATAAAATACACTAGACAATCAACATTTTTTAATGCACAAAATGAGTAGTATCCTTCTGCGCTTAAATTGAAGTTGAAGATGGAAAATGGATATCAAATTAGCTCAAACAGTAGAGTCCGATTTTTCGAAAACCGTAGGACTCTCAAAAAAAAAAAATGACAGACTTGAAATCAGCGTGCCCCGTATTTTTGTCTTTTTTATATAAATGTTGTGTACAAGTTAGAATTTTGATACAAGTTAAATAGCATTTTATTTCATTACAATATGTAAAATAGAATTTTTGAATTATTTACCAGAGGTGCAGATTGATCCTATTACTAAGTAAGTCTCGTGTATTACTTATCTAAGAGTGAGAAGTAATATAGTCAATAATGCACTTACTAATGAGTAATTGTCCTTGAAACAAAAATAAATTGTTAAAAAAGGACATCCTTTTTTATATTAAACAGTCTTTGAAGTGTGAACATGACAAGTACTCTAAATTCAGCATTCCTTTCTTTACAACTTGTAAACAACATTAATATTTAATAAAGAGAACATAAATATATGGAAGGTATCAACCAACACAGGAGCAATAGTGAGCGATATAAATTACGAATATGACCGTTCCATTAATTCATTTGACATAATTGTGTCAATTCATGAAGGACTTTATACTCAAATGATTGATAATTCCAGGACTGCCGGCTAAAAAGGTTGGGAACCACTGCATTCGAGCATTCAATTGTTCCTCATATGTATTATGGCCTGCCTTTTAAATATGTGTACATAATTACAAATCAATCAATATCCCTTTTCCTTTCTATTGTAAGCCTTACAATAGGAGCTTTTAGTGCAATTTGTGGGTTCTTCTCCACCAAAGGATTAGTCGGAATAGGTTATTATTAATAGAAATGGAAGGAATTGTAATTATTATTAATGAGTAGTTGAAGGAATCAAATGTACTCTACATAGATTTTCATTTTTGGGAGAGATCATTTAAGCTTGCTTTTGTGTTGACGGGCGAGTCAGATATATGGTTTTCCTTTGGTAGGTACACGTCGTATATTTTCGATTTATTTATTTATTATGATGTATGTATGAATGACATAATATTAATTAATTGTAGTAGCAATGGCAAATATGTATATACTGGTAATAATGATAAAAGTAATATTAACGTTAAGGAATTAATCTTGTAGTATGAGAGTAAGAAAGAAAATGGTTTGACAAGTATTAGATAAAAGTATAATTAATTTTTGCTTGAGAGAAGGAAGAAGAAGAGGAACGGCAGCAGTATCTGCTCCACCCACAACAATGCTTCTTGAATGGACATAATAATAAAGACAAATGCTCGAAATACCGCATAGACACATCAACATCACATTGAACAAGTACTCAAAGGATAAGGTCAACTTACAAGTCGCAGTCTTATTTCTGGCCAACATTTTGACTTTACTCCCCAGTCCTCTAATAACGATTCGACAGGGTCTCATCATGCAAGGCTCTCCATCAATCTGCATGGGAAGGGGTTTGTTGGAAGTGATGACAGCCTCTCGGCACTGACATACACTCGCACCTGAGCCTCCAGCATGGAGTATTGCCAAATCTAAGTTATCCATAGCCACAACCTCCAAGAGCCCATCTGCAATGTCTTGTGTACCATTCTTACGATTCCAGGGCTTTGTTCCACCAGCATAGGACTTTATATTCAGGAACAGAACAGAATGGGCTCCATAGGCCTTTAATTTATCCGTGAAGTCCTCTCCATCACAAACGATCCTAACGTGACTCATGAGATTTCTCCACTGCTGTTTGAATAAATCCTTTCCTCCCTCCAGTCCATAAAACAGAAGATTCCGGGTTCGGGACGTAAAATGTTCTGGATTATTATTCCGAGCCTTGTGAAACTGGAGTGCGATATGCGCATCGATCCCCACTGAGAAATAATTATTCACCACGTTGAGGGGCAAATGATCGTCAGACTGAAATAATAAATAAGACAAAAATAGGAGTGAGCATATGGAGGAACTAGGAAGTAGCAAAGCTAGGAAAATAAATGGGTAACGACAATCAAGTTGATCAACTCTTGCATGAATTCACTTGTCTGAGAGTTGACTTTTTTTATCGCTAGGGGATGCTAAACTATTATTATCTAACTAATACGTAATGCAACCACTATGAATTTACCTTCATAGTACAATTAAAAATAGGTGAAATCTGCAACGAAAAGACAAATATATGTATGCTTCAAAAGCGACTTCTTGCGGTGGAAAAACAAGTTGTTTTCTGGCCAAGAAAAATCACAATCACATCGACATGCATATTATGTTTTTTTTTTATATTAAATCAACAAAATATTTTCTTCCTCAGGCTTCAACAAAAGTATAGACAAGATGTATAAATGTATCTATGATTCTTTTCTCTTTTTTATTATTTGTAAAGAAATGCATTCATAGATATTATGTAAAAAGAAAAAAAATCAAATCTATTTATGAACGAGTCAGTAGATTTGAATGATTAAACCAACACTGCTGCAAATTACCTTACTTTATGTATATACATGCTTACATAGATAATAAATATAATAAGAAATTTCTATTATCTAAATGCAAACATAAGTACATATTTATACATACATATACATAGATAGATACACAATTTCACAGAATTTCAGGCCACACATAGCAGGTGTCACATACATATATTCAAAATATTCACTCACTTAATTTGAAGCTAAATTGATTTTGATTTGTTTTTCAAAACCAAGACGGGGTAGAAACAACTTGGCACTTGATAAAACCCTTTCATCACCCTTAACAGAAGAAATAACTGAACTTGGAACCCCAATGTCCCAAGTAGGGGCCTTGCATAAAGGACTCAAAAGAAGCCCCATATAAATAACACTTGCATGTCGTAGAATGTTGGTCATATCTGAGCTTGAGAGCATGATGGGGTGACATTAAAAACCTCATGCCGAATTCATTTGCATCTATAATCATTTGAATGTAGATAAATAGTAGAGAAGGATTGATGAAGGAAGAAGTCAGAGACTCATTTCGTGAGTAATTATAACATCATACCTAACTCGAGTTAGTTAGTAAGTAAAAAAATATCCTATAGAACATGGATCAAAATTTAAAAAAAAAAAAATGAATCAAGTGGTTGAAAGAGCTATTATACATTTATGACTTTTCAATGGTTAGTCTTTGTTTCTTGTTTGTTTATGTATGTATATATATGTATATGTATAAAGGGAAATGGAATAGCAGTAATCATGGGCAGCAACTTTGATCCATCCTTAGACTATCTATCTATAATATATTTACATATATCGGTTGTGAAGGACATGAAGCCTTACCTTCGCCACAGCTCCAAACATGACATCATCCTCGTCCAATAGTTTATTATCCGTGAATACATCTCTGGGAGTAACCAAAAGGGACCACCGATCCAAGTCTACAACATCCGCTTTTGCAATATCCAGCAAGACTTTGCGAAGTGGTTTGTCACGATATTTTCCCCCCCAGTTGAGGGATCTAGAGAGATCATTCCCAGTGCCAAGAGGTATTATACCAATGGAGGGTATGCAATTGCTATGGGGATAGGATAGTTTGTCCATTTCCGAGAGGATCCAGCCCACAGTTCCATCTCCTCCACAGGCTAATTATAAGACGGATTGTCAGAAAAGAAGGAGAAGAAATATGTTGTACATAAATCAGTCTCATCACCTACCAATGATGCGTAGATTCTCCGTATGTAAATGCTCTTTGAGAGCTCTTCCCGGACCTCCATCCGCATTGATATTATAGACTCTTTCTTCATCAAGGATTTCCTTGAATCGGGATAAGAGATAGGATCCTACATTTCCTCCGCTCTTGGTGTTGATAAGAGCAATGAACACCGGACCACTCATAGCCCTGTAATCAATTTACAGAAATATTATTAGCACATAATATTAATCAAAATGTACAGAATAATATACATATAACCAACAACTATCCTCCCTTTGTCCATTTGAGACGTACCCGGAACAAGTATGTGGGTACAAAATATTAAATAATATATATTTTTTCATCTTAAAAAAAATATTGAGGGTTAAGAAAAATACATACATAGGTTCGTTGTTATATACATACATACATACATACATAGGTACATTACGGAAGATCATTAGATACATTATAGGTAGGTAAGTACTTTGTAGTTGTAGTTGTAGTTGCTTTTTTGGTTGTTTTTTTGTTCCCCACTCTTACTATTCAACCCTTGTAATTGCTATTTGATGATTTAACACAAAATAAGTATTCTATTGTACATATATATATATATACATATGTAATAAAGTGTATATATTATACATATGTAGGTATTATAACTGTACTCCTGCTCTTCGAACAATGTCTAAATATATATATATATATATATGTCCTTAAAAAGTACATCATCACAGTTTTCCCGAGATTTCCTGGAGTTTTACAACTATGGGACATTCCCGGGAAATCCCACATTTTATTATTTATTAATATACATACATAGAATTCATTAAATTAAAGGTTAAATATATATACATATATATATATATGTATCAAGGAATCACTCAGTTTAAAGTTTGTACGATTTATGGTTTGCAAATGAAGAAGAAGATACTGCAGTGTTAATGAATGAATGAATGATGTCCAAGGAAGCATCAAAAATATTGAAACACTACGACAACAATGTTATAATACGCGCACCATTCTTTCTCTATGTAGATACACGTCTGTATGTAGTACATTGATGCCACTTGGAAAAAGAAAATAGGGACAAAGAGTCGATTTTCTTGAACATTTCCGTATCAACACAAATTTTTAGTATTTGAGATACTGTACGATGTGTTTCAATTGCCATCATTTCTCTTTTTATATGATTTTAATCAAAAGAGTTGCATGGATTTGAGTGGTGTGTTCGAGCTGAGATTTAGCTTCCGAGCTCATACAATCATTTTGAATCTTTTTTTATAATGTCTTATTTCTTTTTAAAATATGAAAATAAATACTTAAGACTTTATTTTTTACTACCCGGAATTTAAAAATTGATTTCCAGGGATTCCCCTCAAGATCAATTTCCCAGGAAATGAGAATATTCCCTAAAATATGTATGTACATTATAGGAAAAGAAAAAAAAATATACATTTAAAGACGAAAATGTTTACAAATGGTAGAAAAAAGACAACAATCAATCAGGAGGGACACTAAAATATCTATCTACGTAAGATGCAAATCTCGTAGTAGATCCTGTTCTCAAAAAAACATTAGTCAACATATTATAATAGTAAATAATATTTATTAAGGATCCAGTGAACATTATTCCACATGATGAGGCATTGACTAAAAGAAATGAATAAAAGGTTACTTTAAACTGCCTTTTTAAAAAGAAATAGAATACAAATGAAAGAGTTGAAAAGTAGTAAAAAAATCAATTCGATTCATCCGTAATTACCATAACAAACTCTCTCATCAGAAAGGGTATGGAGAACCAAGTTTGACGAAACTACATATTGTACTTTTGTTCATAGACATTCGGACAGTCCGTCCCACATTTGGATTAATGTTTTTTTTTGTTTTTTTTGTTTTGTTTTTCCACTCAGTAAATATTTTTTCTATACTAGGGACAATCAAAAAGCTGGTGATGCAATGAGATAAAAAAATGTGTTTTTTTTTAAATATATTTTTCGGAATTTAAAAATCAAAACTGTTTGAAATGGGTTCATTGAAAAAAGATGAAATTGCTTATTTGATGAATAAGGAAAAGGGAGAAAACAGCTGATGAAAAAATCAAATTTGTTATTTGAAGTAATATATACTTTTGAGAGCTTCTCTAGTACCTTTGATTTTTGGAAAATGAAGGTCACAATATTTTAAACGGATGAACCAAATCCTATAAAATGTACACATTTTGACTCATTGCATCATAATTGGAACGGATCAAGAGGCTTAAAAAGGGTCAATCTTGACCCAAAAATCCCATTTTTTAAAAACAATTTTAAGGCTAAATATTACCTAAATAAGGCCTCAAAAAGTACCCTTACTTATAAATTATTACAATTATAATTAGATAATTAAATGTAACATGAATTGAGATTCATTGTGTCTCAATCGCCATCTAAAAAATTAAATGTCCTTAGTACAACAATGAATCCGCAATTTTTTTAAAGTTTTCCATGCTAAGGTGCTAATTTTCTGAGCTATGACTTTGCCTAAATGTATTCGAGAACAATTGTTCTTTATTAAGACAATAGCGAGACAAAGACGAAACGAATTATTTTTGACAATACAAAACTTTTTTATTCCTCACAAAATAAGAAATATATTATAAGTGGTCAAATGAAGACGAGACGAAATGTGATGAAACAAGACGAATTAAAAAAAAAAAATTAAATGGTTAAGGATATTGCATGATCAAAATTGATTTGGCTTTTATAGGGATAATTTGAAAGGGAAAAAATATTAATGGACTATCTGGTTTTAAACCCCCCAAATATTATATATCCGCATTGCTCTATTTTGAATGTACAAGACAAGAGTTCAGCATTGAGTGGGATTTGTGACATATCAAGATAAAAGCAGACCTGTAATTCTATCTGTTAAAAAACCATCTTATATCCAAAAATGATCCATTTAATTCTACTCTTTATATCATAAGTGTTTTTTTGGACTAATTAAGTGTAAGGCACGCTTTGAACGATTTAATTTGAAAATTGAATTCACAATGACGTGGCACACATAAGGTTTGATGTAAAAAAAAAAAAAAAAAAGGGGGTGAACATATCTACGTTACTCCAACAACAAAAATATATGTACACTGTATTTTGATGTCAAGTCTCGATTCTGAGCAAAGACGTTGATTATTTAAACTCCAATTAGCTTTTGTTAATTCGATGTGAACGATTTAACAACTATTAATTGAAGAATCATTCCACCAATTGATTTTAGGCATTTATTAATTTATTTTTTGAGGCAAGGTAGAGAGATACAGTAAGATACCGTAGTGAGATGATTAAGAGAGTGAGTGAGAGAGAGAGAGAGATAAAGGCTATGAATTTATACAATGCTCTTCTATAGATTTACTACTTAAGGGGGCAGGAGTGATCCATTGCCTTTTAAGGTATGATGGATTTTAAATGAGAAGTCTCATCAAATGGATGAGATCCTGAGCTATCATTCATAAATCATATGTATAAAGAACTTTATTCAAAATATGCATTTTGTAGTACTAAAGGGCATATAATGGCCTTTACAAAAATTAAAGAGTGTTTCCTACGAAGTAAAAATATGTAGTTAGAAATGAAAGAAGAAAAAAAAAAATCCTATTTTCCCCCTCAATTTCTTCTTTTTCATCCCAGTTTCCTTGTATGTTGACTGTATAAATGTACATATGTATAGGTACAAGCTATGTAAGTAAGGATGTACATTGAAATTGTCTTGATATAAAAATATAATATATATATATAATATGTAAGTTGTCAATACTAAAAAATAAACAAGGAAAAGAAATGACCTTATAGTCAAACAAATAAACAAATACATAGAGTGAGTATAAATATTTCCACTACTTAACGATCTCTCTTCTTCCTCTCTCCCTTTCCTTTAAATCCCCTTGTCATCATTTATAAATGTCAAGAGAACGACTATATTAATATATGTACAAAAGATATCTTTAATATTGTGTGTGTGTATGTACGTAGTTAGGGGTCTCATTGTTTGCCACAAGGGAATGAATAGGTGGAAGATATAGAATAATATAGAACCTCATAAATGCATCTTGAAAAGAAAGGACTGAATAAAGATAACAGAACAATGAAGGAGGAATGGAAATGGAGATTTTGATGGAGTGGACAAGTCAATATATTGACATATATATATATATATATATATATATATATACTTATGAAAATTCCATCAATGTATTTGCCTTCATTCATTCTCAATTTTTGACGTAACAAATTCTCTACAAAACAAAATAAAACGGCACAAAATCACCATTGGTTGATGGCCAATACCGTCATTCCGTCAAAGTTGTCGACTTATCTTTATTGAAATGTTGGCACACATTTCCAAATTAGTCAATTTACAAGGTGTGTCCACCGGCGGCAGACAGAGATGGATAAACCAGTGTGTCCAAGAGCGAAACACCTTAACAAGATTATAAATTGAAATTTGTCCAGAGCACAACTAACAAGGGAACGGAGTAGTATAAAACAAATACCAACTGGCAAAAAAAAAAAAAAAAAAAATACACAGGATTCGTTGATGTTTTAAGTAGTAGTGTGATTCTCGAGATGGGCCTCTTGCTCTCTTAGATATCTAGTGATATTGCCGTAATCAAAGGTAACCAAAAAATAAATCAATGCGAGATCAACTTTTTCCGTTGACCTCGAATAATTTGATCTTGACCACAACACTAATTTTAAGGATACCAATATGTACAGGGCAAAAACTGTAGACTGATAAAAAATTGTTGATATTTGCTGTAGGGATATCCATGTCCATGGAATAGACGATATTAGAGACACACGTCAGAGACTACATCATAAATTAAAGCAACGACATATTGAGAGCATATTCTCGAAACATACAGTCAGTATATGTATTAAATAGACAGCTTTCAGAAAAATAATAAAAAAAAATAAAAATAAGGAAACTTAATCAAATAGCTGCTTTAAAAATAACAAAAGACTCTATTGAATAAGAACTTGATACATACCATAAGAGCTAACGAGTGATTTTTGAATCAAATCAAATTGCTTGAGACTTATGCTGAAGTCAAAATGTGAATCTATTATCATACTTATTATTAACTTAAGAGTGTCATAAATTCAAAACACGTGAATTTTTATTTGTTTACTCGATTGAAGTAATGCTAAGACGTGATTATTGGTACTAATCACATAGATGCAATGAATAATTCAATATTCATATTTTGTATGTACTTATCAATTATTGTATGTCAAGTATTGGGAAAGTTTCACAAGGAATCGTAAAAAAAAAAAAAAACCCCTTCTAACTAGATCGGAAAGACATTTATTTTATATGTATGTATCACGTATTGAAAGGATTTGATAAAATCAAATCTGTCAACTCATCACTTATACATATATATATATATATATATATATATATATATATATATATATATATATATCTATGTATACCGTTAGAAGCATTTGTCTCTGCTTCACTACAAAAGGAAAATGACGTCATTTGATAAGAGAATACATAGATTACAAAAATATAGCAAAAAATTATATGTATGTATATTTTCTAAAGTGATGACATTAAACAAATAGTGGAAAATAAAACAACCACAAACCATATATTAAACAATAATATGGGCAGGGATGACGAACACAAATCAGATGTAATCTGAGATTAACCTATATACATTCCAACTATATGTATATGCATGTATGAAATATATTTTCTACCTTTTTCTACCTACATGGATAAATGTATAAGTAATAGGCTTAAAAAATGAAGAAAAAAAAAAAGAAAAAAAAGCAGACACCCTTAGTAGTATCAAAATGCACAAAAGTTGCAAACGAATTGAAAACCATTTTTCCTTTCTTTTTACCATACATACATATATATATATATATATATTCATACATGCTGCAGTTGGTTGAATTCACTATTGTTATCGTCATGTCACAAATCAACTTTTTATATGCTGCTTCAAGTGACGTTTTGATTTGAATACTTGGAGGTATTTTTAGTTCCTCACTTGTATATTTTCATCAAATTAATTATGTGGATTTGTGGTTTGATATTTGAATCAATAAAAGAGAGAAATAAACTCTCATTACCGAATTCATCTAGAACACTTTTAACTCTTGAAGAGAAAGTGAAATGAAAATTGCTCATGAACAAAACGTACTACTCTGTGCCACAAATCAAAATGATAATGTACATAAGTATTATGATAACACAGTTTGTAATTAAAATGAAGGGGGAAGGGTAATTCCATTTTAACTTGTACAAATTAAACGTGTAGATTTAAACTAGTTAACTTAAAATTGTATGGCTGACGCACAAAGGTTAGTTTTTCTCCCTCTTTAAGGAGTCATAACCTTGCCAAACATGACATGATGAACCAGAATTGTCAGAAATACGAACACAAACACATTTTCCCCCAAAAAGGTGCTCATTTTTTCATTGACCGGTCATTGAATTTTACATATCTTCATGGTTTATTTTTAATTTACATATATATATATATATATATATGTGTATTTTCTTTACAGAGGGATATCCATTGCTCATCGGAGCGTGGATTGAGAACCACTGCCCTAAAAACCACACATATATAAATATATACAATTTCATTCTTTCTTGTGAATATGAAGCGTTAATACTACGTAATTAATTAACAGAGTATAATTCACATTTGTATGATGTACCTACATATGTATATATGTAAAGTACATTTGACGAGCAATTAAAAAAAAAGAAAAGAAAAAAGAAGTGTAATTAGGAATTTTTGTAGGTGCATCAATCAGGATGTATGTATTGTCGTTTAATTGTACATACGTATACAAATATTTATATTAGATATAATAGTACGGTAGATACTGGGCATCGTTATTGAGGAGTATGGATGATGATGAAGAAGAAGAAGAAGAAGACTTGTTTCCCATCCCCTTTTTTTGCTCATTGGAAAGATGTAAGAAATATTGTTATAATATATTCATTTACTTCAAATAAACAAATAAAGAGAAGCCAAAAAAAAAAAAAACACCATACTGGAAAATACTTATATATATATATACCAAATCACCAATGCAAAAAAAATAAATAAGTATGTGTACTTTTTATATAAGGAACTTGTTTTGAGCATATTATTTCAATATAATAATATGTACATTGCACATACAATATAGGAACCATTACTAACAACAACAACAACAACAATAAAGAGAAAGGGGATTTATATAACATAATAATGTGTGTACTATGTCTTTCTCTCTCTCTCTCTCTCTCGATATATATATATATATATATATATATCTGTACAAACTGGCAAATTGCCACCACATAACTCATTCATTGAGAGATGCTTCAATACGCATTCACAATAATAACAAACTCCAAGTATATATATATAAAGATGAACATATCGTGTAAAAAGTCACACTGAATGAGTATTTACGTTTACATACTATCCTAATTCTCAAGGCGAGAGAAGGGCAGCAGTAGAGGGTTTTAACGTGACAACCTCATTTGTGATGGAAGGAAGAGGTAACAAAAGCACATGAATAAATATATATATATATATATATATATATATATATATATGCTTCAAATATCACTCTTTGTACACATTTTATTAAATCGGTCTTTTGTTATTTTTAAAGCAGCCGTTGGAATACGTTTCTCTAAGACTCTTCTTTTTTTAAAAAAAAAAAAAATAATAAAAAAATATGTCCATTTTATTTTATAAATATATGTATCAGAAATATGCCCCTCAACATGGCGTCACTTCGATTTATGATGCAATCGTTGACATGTGTGAAAAGACTCTCTATGAACGTCCTAAAAAAGGAGAGTCTAAAGCAAAAAATAAATATCAAAAGTTCATTGGGATTTCTTGTCTTATGTATTATATTAATCATGTATGCAATTTTTAATTTTTCTGAGTAATAGGTACGTATATAGCATACCCAACACTGTGAAAACAGCATTTGCTACCTGTGAACTAACAATTTGCATTTTTTATTATTATATTATTATTTATGTTGTAGAACATAAAAGTACAAATTTTGCATTTGTGATCTACATACAAATTGATTTTTTTTGTATAGTGGATATTTAAAATTCAAAAATAAAAAACAAAACAAAATTATCTGTATGTATATAGAATAAGATACCCCTTTCAACATTTTAAGTATCTAAATGGTCCTGAAGTTGAAAAAATTGAAGACACGAAGAGAGGACAAATTCTCTTTTTTTTTTCTTCTTTTGAAGCTTAAATTATCTTAAGCGATACCTGATTAGAATCTCATTTTGAACTAAACCAGGAATCAAATTTAAAAAAAAGAAAAGAAAAAAGCACCTCAAAAACGTGTTCATAAATGAATTTGAATCTTTAGAATCCACTTAAAAAATCAATCAAAAGATCACAAAGGCAAATTGATTCATTTAAAATGCCCGTTTTTTTAGTGAAATTTGATATGAAAGCAAATATAATAAACTAACCATTAAAACCAGGGGACAAATTAAAAAATCATGAAACTTTGTAACAATCATGGTGTAATTAATGAGCATGATGTTATATCACTCATTTTATTAATTATAATGTGTTGTTTGTATCTAAATATAGATTGAAATCCCATGGAATGGTCAAAATATATATTATATAATTAAAGGACTGACTTTTTTTCTTTTTTTTTTTTGAAAACTATTAGCAATTGACGAGGAATTCATGATACGTTATGGGACGTTAAACGGTCCATAGTTTCATGACACGAAAATAAACCTAAATGAAATGATGATAATGATAAATATAGCATTAATTAATACGTGAATAATAATACTAATGTTACATAGTTCTAGTTCAAATGTCAGCTTACTCTACAAGTTACCGTTTGTGCAGTATTACAACTTGTAATAAGTCATATACGTATCTACCATTCTATCATTCGTCGTTTTTTTTTTTTGCACAATATTATTATCGTCTCATATGATACAAGGAAGGAAATTCAATTGTTTTCTGAGATTATAGACATATGCCTATATACACGCATCATATACAGTAAAAGTACGATTAGACAATCCACAGAAAAGAAGAGTCTTTAAGACGTAAAACACATTTGGCATGGAGTAAACAAGAGGAGCCAAGTTATATATATATATATATATATCCTTGACTATTTCTCTATAATGGTTAATGTGTCAAAAAGGAATCATATTCCAACAACAAACGAGATATCATTAAAAAAATAAATCTCTAGGTAGTATGTTGTTGTGGATAATCGCAAATTTGAATCAATGTACATAATGTTATGTATATAAAAAGTAGAAAAAGTGTGAAAGATTTGAGTACAGGGGAACCTTGATATAATAGCTTCAACCCTCAACCATCTCGTAGTTACTTATATCTAATCAATTGCTCTCATTTATTAACATTAATGTAATGAATGAATTAGCCAAATACCATTCATCCCTTAAACAGACCACCCATCCCATTCTTTGCTACGTATGTATTTCTAAATAAGAAGAAGGGGGGAAAAAATCCTAAGGAACAGGGATTCATCTCTCATAGCTGAAAGGAAAACTCGTTGTTCCCTTTGACGAGGCTCCACTGTATTTGCAAAAAACATATGTTATAAATGAGATGATGCATGTACATACATATGTATGGTTATTATTAAACTGGAATGTATCAAACAAATTTTCTAAGAGAGCTTACTCCTCTATTCATCATCCAACATATGTATGTATATAAGTTATAACTCCACACCATCCATGGAGTCATTGTTAGTAAGGATAAGTTAAATATTAATAAACTCTTTGTAAAGAAATTAAACAGAGCAACAACTGAATAATGACTCATTAAATGTATATACACAGGCAAGTTCATTCATAACCCCCTAACTAAAGAGATAATTATTTTAAGAATATTCCTTTTATTATAATAATTATTAGAGCAATTAACATTACATGGGAAGGGGCCAAATCCTTTTAGCCTATGAATTCATTAGGGTCGGCATATTAATATACATAATTATCTATCAAGTACATATAATTACAAAATTACTTTTAATCGAATATATGTAGGTACTGTACAATAAGTGTTCAGTCTCCTCTTACTCACTCAGTCATGAATGATAAAAAATGCTCTTCTTACCACGTTTAAAGACTCACCTCTTAAGTATTAAATAATTCACTAAATTCTCAATTAAAACGAATCAACAAATTCCATTCAATCTTATTAACAACAACAAAATCACAACTCCTCACAGTAACTGACAACTTTAAATTTGTATTACTCTTATTATTATTACTTTTTTTTTTTTGTTAAAAACCAAGGGGGTAAAATGTTTGAAGTTATAATATATATATATATATATATAGTATAATTTATATATATATAATCCAAGTAGCTCCCTTGTGCTCTTCTTCAAATATTCCCCCCTGGACAACGTCAAACACTTATACGGACTAAATGGAGAATATTCTTTTTCTAGTAAAAAAAAACAAAAAACAACATGTCCTCTCCTACGTCATGCGTGCGTGAGTCGGGGTGAGTGAGTGAGCTTTTTCTCTGCTTCAGCTTCTTCCCTTTTTTTTTTTACGATTCTTCTTCTTCTTCTTTCTCTCTCTTTCTTTCTTTCTTTCTTTATTTATTTCTCAGAGTTAATTGTACTGTATAAATATAATATATATATATATAGATATTAGATATATATATATCCAAACAATGTTATATGTACGTATGTTTATGTATTATGCTATGTGTATGACTTATGTTAAAGAAACACAGCACAGTCAACTGTAACGGCACGTATTTTCTAAAATAATGATTTATTATGGTCATGAAGTTATTACTATGTATTGCTATTATTATTTTAGTTGAGATATCTGGGAGCCCTTTCATTTTGTTGTAATACACTCTGGCCGGATGAGGATTCATTCCCTTATGCTCTCATATGACGTCAAATACTGTCACGAGGGAGGTTAAGTTGAGCTAGGGGTTGATATAAATATTAATAATACAATCCATCCAAAGAGTATGGTCAATTACAGGAACGTAGATTGATATATCGTATACATACATATTTAGCTGACAATTCATAATGGTATCCCAGGGAGTATATAAGAAACATTAATATTTTACGCAGTACTTTGTGTCAGCTATGGATTTTTGTGCTATGTATGTATGCTATGATTTAAACGTTAATTAAATGAGCACTGAAAATCTCTAAAAGCAATTCTCTTCTGTATGTAGGTAATTGAAGACTAGTCGAGAAGAATTGGCAAACTATAATCAACTTATTTTGGAGTTCTTTTTCCCCCTTTCTTTTTGGAGGAGGTGAGGTTGAGAATTATGTTTAACTTATGAGTGGGTTTGATTTGAAGGATCCTTGGAAGTGAATGAACATAGTCTCATACAATGTGAAGGATCATGATCCTTTATTGTTTTTTTTTTTTTTTTTCTTTGTATTGAAGAATGTCTCTGAGCCTAGTGATTAATTACTTATACTATGACTTCCACTGATTAAAAAGTTGAAGACTTAATTGATTGCTGACGGTTTTTGTTGTTGGGATCATGAACGGATATTAACTATGTCGAGGTTTTATTAGAAAACAAATATTACAATTGTTCGAATAGCTAATGCATGAACTGCGTTGGAGGTTTCCTGATGTGTAGTTACACATAGAAAAGGAGGTTTGCAAATCCAAGAGGGGATCAATAACTATCATTCCACCTCCCTCCTACCCTCTTTCTCTCTAGGAACCAATCTTTGTCCAATCTTATGGTATATTATCTAAATTATTATCAGTAAATTACATTGTAAATTAAGTATGGGCAAACATTATCTTATCTTTTCTTATCGTAGATTCTCTTTGATGCACTTTTACAACATTGTGACCCCCGTTCAACTCTTCAAATACAATTCATCCTTCCATTGATGTTCATTCCTTCATTATAGGTAATATAAAGATATTATCTGATGTTTCTTTGCCTCATTCGGTCATTCCATTATATCTAGCTTCATGTTTAAAGTATAGCCCATAGTTCCTCAGTTTGACACCAACGATTCCTATTGCCTGTATTTTAATTTTTATATAAAGAGATTGACTGGCATTCTGTTGACACTGAGAGCTGGAATACTTACGTCTACATAGATCTACCACCTGATAACCTAATTTATCTTGCGTGATTTTTATATTTTTGATCTGCTTCCTGCGACCCAATTATAAGAGCTTCACGAGTCATGACCCAATTGTTGATAAACATTAAATTTTCTTTTAAGTTCCTATCACTCCAGGTTACAGATTGGGCAGTGTAGTGATGACATATGGAATACTATCTAAAAATGCAGTAATGTTGTGTGATGTACAACCTTTGCGGATCAACATTCTGATTTAAATGGTTTATTTTATTGAGTTAGGTTGTCAACTTGTTTAACTGATACATTTGAGTAAGAGGTACCCATATAATTCTTTTCTCTATATATGTAGTCTACATCCCTCCTCCGTGGTGTCTCCTCAACTATAGGCGAGGATTTGGGATATTACATCTTTGGAAAATTATGATGCCTATGTTTTTAAAGAACGGACTATCTGTGCATACGAACATTCAGTCCAGAGATAGAATTTAGAGACCTCGAGTACACATTGTCAAAATGTTTATGACATTCACTCTAATATTTTGCCTATGTTCACACCTCTTGAGGTACAAAAAAAACAAAAAAACAATATACATATATACATAGAATGATTAGGACAAATTAAAAAAGTTAAACATATTTTGACGGCCTAGTCTCTAAATCCTAGCACTAGATGTACATAATTAGTCAGGTGGTAGCAGCGGTCGAGGGTCAAGGGTACCATGGGTGATGAGTATAGTGGCATTTGCTCTGCTTGTCTATCCTTCTATTCTTCCAAAAATGTCTTACTTTAATGTGGAATCTGAAAGAACAAAAAGGATAGCCACTTAATCAAACTGCAAAGGTGAATGCAGGAACATGTTTCTTTCAATACCCGTGTCGACAGTCATATAAATATGTGTTTGTACATAATTATCAAATGGGAATAGTCGATACATCTCTATGTACATATGGTATCACCAAAAACTTTCATAATTCTTTAATTCTTGCGTCAGTCACCTTGAAGAATGAAAAATAGTTTAACAACTGGGGAATACCAAATTAAATGGACAACAATTGGTAGCTACCAGATTATTTCAGGTCTTTTATATTAATTTATTTATTATTGGAGGAGGAAAGCTTGAGGAATTCCATCAGGATGTGGTCTGTATTTCTTCAATAATAATAATAATACCTCAACAATTAATTATTATTCTCAGCTTGTAAACAAGAGTTAATTGGAGATCAACCAATCGATGTTGTTCAGAATATTACATAGTTAAACTACCTTTTTGGAATAAACGAAAATACAGTCATGTATTCTCCCTTCAGTTTTTCAGTCATTAGTTGACTCTTTGTATCCTAAACTCATATGTGATATAAATAAATAAATTAAATCAAGGATTCTGCACCCTTTTTGATTTTTTTTTTTTTTTTGAATACTGTTTAAAGTATTAATAAGTATGGATTTTTCTATTGGTCAAATTTATCAATGTCTACATACTATATCTAAATAATCACTCTTCCCAAAATACAGAAGACCAGTTACAATTTATTTTTTTATAAGAAATTCCTGTCCCTTTTGAGTGTCCAGACTCCAAGTTGACAAAAAAGCTCGATGTGAATATGTGTCAAAAGTAGTACCTACATACAGAAAGATATTGAATAGCTTACAAAAAAAAAGAAGGAAAATAAAGTGACCTCTTTTTAGGTATATTATTAGTCAGATAACCCCCTACATAGTACATAGGTACATAGCTCAATGTGTTTGAGTGAGATAATTGAAAAAAGGATTTATGCACACTCTTCTGAAGGGCTCAAGACCAAAGCTATGAGACTGGGTAAACGACGCCCACATGATCATTTTTTGTACAAACTCACTTGTACAAGAGTTTGCCCTTTTGTTCGCTAGGGGGCACTAAATTACTCTATAACGATGCAACCATGAATATACTGTAAATTCTACGAATGAAAGATATTTTATACATTTTAAAAGTGATTTTTTTTCCGGGGGAATTGTCCCAAAGACTAGGAAATCTCTTCAAGCTAAATAAAGAGAAGCATGAATTTTATTTTATTTTTAGAACATAAAACGGACAATTTTGATATTGCAGTACAGAAACTTTCTAATAAACTATTATTCATGAATATAATAAATTCAAATTCATTTATAAACTTGTAGGAAATATTATTAATAATAATAATTTACATTATTTTCAAAGAACGACTAAAGTTTAAATTTATGTATGTGTAGATACCATGTGATCATGTTTTAATTCATTTTGCTCTGTCTTTATATAACATATGTAAATTTAAAAAGATAAAAATATTTTAAAGTTTACTTAGGTATGTAGTATAATGTAGGTTCTTTTTATCCTATTCTTTTTTTAAAGGAATTCATTCTAAGAATGAATTCAATAAATAATTCATTAAACAGCTATTCACGTAATAGAGTTAATAAATTAAATTTTGATCTAGAATTATTCATTAAATCCACAAAACCTCATCCAAATACAGGGCCAACCTATTCATATTTCTTCTGCTCCCTATTGAGGGGAGAAGTGAAGCTAGTAGTTGCTCTATATACATGAGGATTCCATTTTCACTCAGCTGGTCATAGTAAATCATTTAACGGGTGAACCCCAGTCCAGTTAAGCTCACAAAATCATTTATTAATTTATTAATGAGCAATATCATTATTAGTGGTTTTCTTCACATATAAGTACATTACAGGACTGTCAACACACAAAGTTTTTAAAACTTTTTAAGTGTAAGAAATTTTTACATAAAAATAATGTTTCATTATACTTTGTAGTTAAATAGGAAATGATTTGTCACTTCCTCAAGGGAAAAATATCTTTTTAGCAAATGAGCAATTAAAATTGCGTTATTCATATAATAACTGTACCGTGTATAACGCACATTCTTTTCTTCGTATTTCTTTTATTTGACATAATAAATTCAGAATTAATTGCTACAAAGCGTTATACAATGTCATTTGAACGATTTTGATCTTTCATTTAGGGCTTGCTCTGTTACTTTTTCATCAAAAACTTCCCTCTAACTTGTACAAATGCTCTTTTTGCCTAAAGGTTTTTGCAAATTGCTCTAGAATCGCTATGGATATATCTTAAAATCATAATGGCTGTGACAACAAAAGAACAATTATCTCATATGAATGTGTTTTTTTGTAATTCTATGAAGGTTTTGTGGGTTTTATCTCCCTCTTCCTCAGTAAAAAGGCTTACTACAATTGGGAAATATATTACTACCCGGCACAGTGGAACCTCAAGTATACATAGCTATGTATACATGTATGTAAAATAAAACCCCAAAAACTTTCACTAATGTATAAGCATATATTTTGATGTAAAAGAGAATAGGGAGAGAATGGTTAAAACCTAGTGAAATAAGAGAGGTTGAATCGAATTTCCTTCTTTATACAATGGCATGTCCTCAGGAGGTAAAGTCATATGTACATATACATACATATGTAGAACATATGAAATGTTATTTTCCTAGATTCTTGATTTACATGAAGATGTAATTTGACTCCTATGTGGATCCGAACCCTAGGGCCCTTGTACATACATGTATGTGTATATAAAGAAAGAAACATTTTCTGATGCAAATTAACCTAACGACCTTCGCATATTATCATCATCCACAAAGTTGTTACTTTTTTAATTTGCTTTTTTTTTTTTCGAATTAATGTGATTTTGAGATATGCAAACAATCCCTTGCTTTAGAACCTTGAATTACAATATGTTCGAATCTTTTGCAATACGAGTAATATCGATAGGTTGTAGTTAATGAGTGGTCACTTGCAGGACGAGGATTTTCCAAATATATTTGAATATGAGAGAAACTTGGTTTACAAACGAATACTCATTAGCAGGATACATCAGAGTACTAGGATATTTTTTCGAATGTGAGCATCTGGTTAATATAAGATGATGAATTGAAGGAATGTAACTAATATGCAAAATGCCGGTTGCGAGATTTTGTGGAGTTTGCACTTTTAAGAGTACTTTTTGTTTTCCAAAGCTGTTATCATTTTTCCTTTATTACTAAGGGGAGAACAACTACAATAGCAAATACAATGTTAACGAAAAAGGGCTCATGTTCTCTTAATATTTGTTAGTTTACGACTTGTAAGCTAAAGATATATAGTTTGTTGTCACTCATCAATGGTATACATAATGTTATTATTACTTATTGATGTCTTCATTTGTATATATAAAAGAGTTTAGCAGCTTGTAGCTCAGTAAGACGTCAGGATAGCTCAAGCTGCTTCCCTCTCAACATTCATCAAATTGTCAGAGTGGCCAAGTTGATTTTCTCTTTCTTTTTATTTTACACACCCCATTTGCATATTTTTTACATTCCTATGAATAGGAATGTAAATTAGTCTAATGAGGCAGTGTTTCTCCAAACCATTCATTTGCTTAAGGACAATATCATATTTTTGTCCAATTTTAAAACGTATTCAAGGGTCTTTGGATAAGCTCTGAGTGCCAAAGTATTCAAAGAGAAAATATTTATTAAAAAAAGTAGAAAAATGGAAAATTAAGTAATGCGAATACAGAGAGTAAAGAAGAAAAGAACGCGATTATAGTTCCATCAGCCTGTCTGAGACACATATGTACATGATATGTAGAGTACAAGACTACCGGATGTAAATAAATTAATAGGCCTATCCTGTACTATATTTTCAGCATGATTTCTGACTGTGAAACAAAGGGCAGGTGGGAAGTGTTTATACAAAAATAGAATCGAATGGGATTTTAAATGAATGTTTAGGCTCTGGATTCCTATGAAAATCATTTTTCCCTTCATTTCGAGTTCTACATAACTCGAACTTTGTACATATGTATGTAAATATAATGCCTTTTGAAAAATATTTATTAATTAATTAACTCTTTAAAAAAAAAAAAAATGAGAATCAGTGAATACACAAACTGATTGACAAATTTCATCTATAGCTTTATAAATTTTTTAGTATAATATATGTAGAGTAGAGCAGTTTAGTATCAACAAATTAATCAATTATATTGTAATAAAACACTTGAAAGCCTTTGATCATATTATGTTATAATAATTGTATATTTATCAAAGGGGCTCAGTCCTTGAAATTTGATATGGTCGATATACTCCAATTTATACGGATGTAAATTCTACTCTAGGTATTACTTCACACACGTGTAAGTACCTACATATACATATACGTAACTAATCAGTGTACAAAACATACAAGATTCCTTGGTCTTTTTTTTAATTAATACCCTTTTTGTCTATTACATAATAGTGTTTCCATACTATCAAATAAACAAAATAATTTCCAGAACGTTCCTGAAGACAGATTTTTACAAAGGAGAAGAATAATTGTGTACAACATGCACATGAATGATATCCCATTTGTTCAGATACTGTACAGACCTTACTCAAATTAAAATAGACGTAAAAAAGGAACTGACTGAGGTTATTGGGAGAGATCCACATAATTATAGGCTTCTCTACGACCTCATTGGTAGGGAATTGTACTTTTGAAGAGTGGAGTCAAAAGGAAGGGAGAAAGACTTATGATGGTATAATTTAGTTAATACCCTAGTAGATATAAGATAGTATTTTAGGAGGAGAGGGGGAAGAATTACCCATATTACTTGTATGTATTAAACCTATAATGAAATGAAACTTCAGGATTTAAACAGTATAATTTAAAGAACAACATCATAACTATAATTATGTCATAAATTATCATATATTTTTCAAATAAAATCTACTACTAATCCAAGCGAGAATCTTTTAAATACAGGTTAGATGCTCCTACTTCAACAATCAAATAAAGAATGAACACAATTTAACAAGAAAACAAAACAAAAAACAGAAATACCAATCGTTTTTTCCTTTTTCTAATCATAAAAAATATATATTGTTTCCATCTACACAAGTCGTGTCCCTAACTATGAGTAGGGATGAAACTTGGCTCACATCTCCCTCTAAACCAGGGGTCTCAGACTCGTGGCCCCCAGAACGATAATTTGCGGCCCGTCTTAATATGAAAGATTAATGTGGCTGTGGTCTCTAGCAGCAAGAAGTAGGCAAGAGTAGCCTTTTTCAGAATAGTTCAGGTTTAATGTTGTATTCATGTTCTGAAAGTTTAAGGTTAAATAACTATGAATACAGAAATTTGAAACTGAATGAAAATAATTAATTGATTTCTCTAATTCGCCAGTCAGTCAGTTAATATTATGTGGTTTCTTCGGTCGCCTGTATCTGCTATATCATCATTTTCATTTATTTATTTATTTAGTTTATTATTTTGTGCTAAAAATCAAGGTATTTGAGAACATTGGAATGTTTTATCCGCCCTTTTCTTGTGGAAATCCTGATGTGGCCTAGTCTCACCCAGGCTTTGCCTCCATTGAGTTTGAGACCCCTGCTCTAGAGGAATAATACAAATAATTTTTCCTTACATTTGTTGTAGATTATGTTGAAAATGAATAATAACATTTTAGCTGGAATGTAATTTTTAATTCTACTTTTAATTATAGAAGGTCCTGGGGCAGTAATGCTAACAATACATTTAGTTCTCTCTCTCTCTCCCCCCCCCCCCCCCCAATATAAAAAAGCAAGGTTACCCTGTATAGTAAAAAGTTTCAAGAGCAATAATAAAAAATTGCAAACAATGATCTTCAGAATTTGATACAACGAGGGACTTGCTCTTCTAACCTTAAAAGAACAGAATATCAACTATCAACTCCTTGACATTTCCACCATCTTTCCAGTGAGCCCTTTAAACTATTTCAAACAATTTTTCTATTTAGATAGTGAGTGTGCATCATGCAATTGGATTGAGAACCAAAAGTAAGAAAACAAGAAAGGTCGAGTGCTTCTTTTTTAAGAAATTTTTACTTCATAGAGAATGATCAAAAAATATACAACAGTTTCTCATGTCTGAAAAAATGTAATAAAAAAAAGTACAACAGCGATTTGTGAGGCTTAATTTAAGAGGAATGGATGGTCAGTCAACTGATAAATATTGCAAAGCTATTGTTCTGTTTAAAATCAATAGCACAAACTACAAACTGGGAAAGCCATAAATAATGGAATTCTTAACGCAAAGGTGCTGATCGCAAAAAAGATAACTTCCTATGAGCATCTTCTGACCTCAGAGCTGAGGATAATTCTACTGTCGGCAGCGGCACGATAGGCCGTCAAGGACCTAAAAATACCTTCCCTCTTCGACAATTCGTGGATAACGGTGTCCAAAGAAATGAGGTATTGTCCATCTGCTTCGCTCAGCCACAGGAAACTTACAAAAATAATTTAAAACTATTTTAAAAATGTTGAATACGTATATTTACATATGTATGTTTGAACTTCATGCTTTTGTTGAATTATAATTGATTCTGCACTGTATTTTAAAGTTAAACGTTCGTTGTTGAGGTAAACATTTTAAACTATAATGTTTATTGATGTATTTTATTTACGCATTTATCTCAACTGATATACATAAGTTTCTACTTGTATATATATATATATATATATATATATATATATATATATATACATCCAAGAACTGTGAAATGAAAATAGAAAAACAAAAATCCTTGACCATAGATTGTCAAATGTTTTGATGTATTCAAAAATTAGGGCATTTTATTCAAAATGCAATTGGAACCTCTGTAAAATTAGGATTCTTGACTCAATAGAATATTATTTATAATTTTAAAAGTTGCTGGACTTTGGATATCAATCCGCACATCTGCATCTTTAAAGTATATTATACGTAAAAAATATATGTAAGCCCCAAATAATCTGCCAATCAATAATAAGTAGTTAATAGATAACGTTTTTAAATTAATGTCCATGAATATTTAGGACGATCCTAGATTCAAGATAAGAATTTTTGCATACAGAATTGGGCAATCGCTCACAATCATAAGGTGTGGACTTCACACTACTAATCACATAAGCAATAGTCTACGTGTTTAGCAATTTTAAATTATCGTGTAAAGTCATAAATTGCCTATGAATGAAAATATTATCATAAAGAGTTACAATGCTGTGGAATTTTGTTTTTAATTGACACTTTTATTCCAATTACTTTTTTTTTTTTCATTTTTTTTGATTTCATGCTATAAACTCACTCTCCAAGTCTACATTCTTTTGTTATATATTCCCATTTTATTTATTTTAGTTTCCTTCCTTCCTTCCTTATTTTATGGCTTACTTTTTCTAAATCAGAAGACAATTGCATGAATGAGTATTTTTTTTATCGTAGCATTGAGAATACTTTAACGGATTAGTGAAAAGAAAAGAAAAAAAAAATAAATATTCTTTATTTTTGTTGACTCATCTGAAATGTTTAGTAGGCTTTTCACTTAAAGAACTGCAAGTTCACTCAATACATATTGTTTGTGACTTAGTAGGATTCGATAGTTAATCTACGCAACCTCAACGTCAATTTTATACTAATAACTCAACCTATGTTGAATTTCTAAGATTTGTGAATCAAAGTGCATATTATGGTATGTATGCACGAAGCCTCACTTTTTGGGATCATCAAAAATAGAGTATTTGAGTTTACACGTGACGTCATTCACTATTAAGCTGTCATTGAGCATGCATGGCTCTTTCATCTTTTCCCTTTCTAATTTATTGACTCGAATTCAACAAGTCGACACAAGTCTGTCTAATCTGATGTATACATTTGAGAGAAAATGACTCTTCTCCTTTGAAACAAAATTCATCTTGTACTTTAGGCCAGTGGTTCCCAACCCCCAGGCCGCAGGCCGATACCGGTCCGTGGATCAATCAATACCGGGCTGCACAATAACTAATTGGTTATTTCTGTTTTATGTAAAACAGTATTCGAGACAATAACTCTGCCCGTGTCTTGGATTAAACCCTGTTGCCATTTCCTACATCCTATCTATGTGAAGCGGGTTTTTTGTAGTCAGAGCAACGAAAAGGAGTAGACTGGGCATAAGCAACACACTGCGTGTATCTTTGTCTGCCGTTACCCCCAGGTGGGTCCATCTCGTTGCAAAGAAACAAGCTCAGGGCTCCCATTGATTTTGTGTTACGGACACAAATGTTATAATATGTGTTATAATTGATGCTATAATATGTTATATTGTTGAAGCAATGTGTTAATAAAGTCATTACTTCCTAATTTTATTATAACATTGTAATGTTGGAGCAATGTGCTAATAAAGCTTCATATGAGCAGAGAGTGAATTATCGTTTATTGTTATAATTAATAATTTAACCCCCCCCCCCTCCGGTCCACAGTAAAATTGTCAAGCATTGACCGGTTTGCAGTTAGAAAAAGGTTGGGAACCACTACTTTAGGTCACTATTATAATATTTGACTATTTAGAGCATATATCCAACTTCTGAATTGTAATCCAACAATTGTAATATGTATCAATCTTATCGAGGTAGAACTGCTTTGAAGTGAAAATGAATATGGGTTGTATGTTATTAAGATAGTCTTTACATCTTTGAAAGCTTATGATAATTGCTTAATGAAAATTTTAAAAATCTGCCTCTTTTTTATATATGGATATATAAATACTTTGGCAGCCAAGGGGCTAACGTCAATTTTCTAGTATTTATACGAGTAGAAATAATCTTCATAAATACACCCAGTTACCTTCAAAACTATTAATTAATTAATATAAATTTTTGCCTTGAATATTCACCATGAGATTATGTCTTTTTTTAGTCTAAAAAATGAGGCTTTTATTTATAGTCTTATAACTTAATTACCATTCATAATTGTTTATACTTTAGAAAAGACGTAAATTCATTTTGAGACCTACAAATTGCAATGAGTTCGTATATATCCTTTCCTACTTTGTTCTCTATTCAACATTATAAAAATGAGTCCCTTATGTTTCTTGATCTTTTATTCGTTGTCTACTTTTTTCTCTGGCATTCTTCAAAGCCTTAATTGTTCCTTATAGGTAACCTTAACATAAATAGTACTTTGACAGCCCTATTATACCTACATAGAATGCAACATTTCATGTATTAAATAAGTTTTTCCAGATAGCATCTAATTGAAGTACTCAATTTCATTTCCTTAGGGATATGAAATAATTTCTAACAATTCAAAAATTCCTCCCCCACCACAAAAAAAAAAAAAAAAGGTTTAAAAAAACATTAGAGAATCAAATTGCTTTTCTTAAGGAACACACATTACATAGAAGTTTAACTTTGAACCTGTAAAAAATAAATAATATTAGGATTTCCAAGATCCATTAATGGAATAATATAGTGAGGTATGTTGTATGATACACCAATAAAAACATATATTGACTCTCTCAACCTTTCCACTTTCAAAAAGAGAATAATAATAAAAAATCACGAAATGAATTTGTACATAGATAAAATTTTATTACGTGGTGTTATTCAAACATTTTTCTTTTAAATTTGAATGTTATGATTATAAACAATCAATGTGCCCGCCACACAATGCTAAATTAATCATTTTTCTAAAGACAAATCAACAGAGTACTAAGAAATACATTGGAGTTTTGATGCTTTTTAGAAAACTATCGTGAATATATCGGGTCTAGGAAAATTCATCGATCATCAATTCATCGACCGTCAATTAATCGATGGATAAACTCATCGACAATCAATTTATCAATCTGTAAATTCATTGATTGAAAAGTTCATCAACCTTTTCCTCCCAATGAATACTTTCAACAGCCTATAGTAAATTTGTGTACACCTATTGCTGCCTCTGGTTAGATGAACTAGCTTTTAATTATAATTTGTCGTTTCCTATTTGAGTGCTTCTTTACATTCGTCAAGTTCACATTTATTGGACATTATTTTAAATCTTATTAAATTTGATAGAAATAAGCCTTATTCTAAACCATTGTTTTTGCTTCGTTCAATTCGCAAAATCTAAAAATAAATCTAATTTACGGTTTTTGTAAAAGTCTCAAAGTTGGTGGTCGTACATTTTTGGGAATACAAGTCCTAAATGTGTAATTAAAATAATAATTTTTGATATTTTATACACAAAATTTCATTGTATAATCTTAATTCTCCAATACAAACTTGCTCTAAGCTGTTGAAAGTATTCATTGGGAGAAAAAAGTCGATGAATTTACAAATCGATAAATTTACCGGACACCGAATATATCATACCAAAATTATAATCTTTTACATAACTCTCTAACATATTGATTGATAATGCCTAATGCATACATTTAACTAGTGTATGAACAATAGGTGTTACTGTGAAGACACCTTCTACAAGAGCTTAACAATAATTATTAGTTAAATGTCATTCTATTGTTGTTCTATAAATAAAAATAGATATTTAAGTATGTAATATCATAAGTTCAAAATACTCTACTTAATTCAAAAGAAACAATCATACATTGATGTCTATTGTATGAATCTACATAGACATACAAAATGAATACCTTTTGTAGGGGATCCATTGTTACTCAACTATTATAAAATTTGACGATGAGAAAGTAAGTAATAGGTAATAATTTTGTTCAAAGGTCTTTGTGTAATATGCAATGATTATGGCAAGACAAAGACACTTACCGAAGGAAAGGATATGTAAATGAAATATTTTGTATTATTGAATCATACTAAATTAGATTTTTATCATTTTGTGACTTTTTAAGCCATCAGCATTAACATTTACATAATATAAAGGATTTTTCGATAAGGTCGACGCATTTTCTTTTTTAAATAAAATTAAAAGGGTTATAGATATAAACAAATTTCTTTTTTTAGTGTTAAAGTACATTCAATTACAATTAAGTTTCAATTTCTTTTGTATGACCACCACGGGCACGTTTGCAGAAGTCTTATCCTTAATCCCAGTTTTCTACCACTTTTCGACCCAAATTCCAGAAATTCCGCGTTTAATATTTGTTTAAAGCTCCTTTAGTTATACTGGCTTGTTGTTGTAGACCAATGACTTTCCGTGGCCCTATAGAAAATAGTTAAAAGACGTCAAATCACATGAGGGAGGTGACCAATTGACTGGTCCATTTCTGGAAATAATACGTTCACCGAATTTGCTCTTCAATAAAACTATGGTATTGATTGCTCTTTATTGAAATCACATGTCATTTAAGCCCATACCATTCAATTTGGGCCAAAAATAATCTGTTATCATGGTTCGATATCGATTATACATATTATCAACAAAAAAGTAAGTTGTAGGTATGCAATGGTGTAATATGAAGCACATGTGTGTCTTTGCCTGACCAATAGCGTATATTTTGCTTATTAACAAACCCATTAAGAGCTTTGTCTCTGAAGATGATTTTTTGATGAAAAACTGGGTTCAACGATTGGACTTCTTCAAACATGTCCGTGTTGGTCATGAAAAAGAAATTGAATTCGATACTTAATTGTAATTGAATGTATGTACTTCAGCACTAAAATATGAAATCGTTTATACCTCAAACCCTTTTAATTTTATTTAAAAAAGAAAATGCGTCGACCTTATTGAAAAACCCTTTAGATACATTGAGCTGATGCACGGTATTCATGGTAAAAAGGATATAAAATTGTCCAAGATACATATTTGCTATGTGCTGCAAAACCATGATAGACGATATTCAGCATTATCAGCACGAAGGCCTCTGATGACGTCATTAACAGACAGGAGCACTTTTTTAGGAGTATCTTGTTACCTAACAACTATGTATTTGTTCTTACATTTTATAAAGGCGGCCCCTCCAGTTCCTACGGCTCTGTAATGAACATTCAAACAGATTTTGAGGAATAAATTATGTATTGCAATAATTTTGGGTCATACCCAACGTCCCTAATATATAGCTATTAGTGTAGATATTCCATTTGGGCCCATTTTTTTAATCATTTAGTTTCAGATGATTCATTTTAGTCGGGTATTTTGGTCGAAATCATGGTTTGAGACTCTGTCGAAAAATTGAATCGTTCACAAGTCGAATCACACTTCAAGTTAAATTTAGCATTTATCGAAATGTTTACTCAACTTTTATATTGCATAGTAATCATTAAAAAAACTTTTTTATATTTTAGTTAGAGTGCTGAATTAGCATGAAAAGGATTTTAGATGAGGACAAATCTAGAGCAAATTGAAACAGACTTTATTTCTATATTAATTTGAAATTTAAAATTGGATTGTTAATTAAAGAGATTTTACTCTAGTTTAGTAGGAGAGAAGAGCAGAGTTCCTGTAAAACTTTGTATGACTTGACGTCATCTGCAGATAACTAAAAAAATAAACTATCCAAATAAAAATTTGTTCGCAAAATCCTTCCATAGACAGATTCATATCGATAATTAGGGATGTGACTTTTGTAGAGTACAATGAGAAGGTGGGAGCAAGACTTATGGTACTATCGAATTAATACTCGTGTTAACATCAGCTGCTAGTTTAAGAGCTTCTACAATTAAAAGTAGCATTAGAAACAGGGAAATTATTATAATTATAGATATATGTATAGTAATTTAATTTTGCATTTCTTACAAAATCTGAAAAAAACTCAAGCAAGAATTCTGTAATACTTCTTTTAGAGGGAACAAGAGTACCAACCGTTTTTCCTTTTCCAATCATAAAACTGTTATTTTTCTCTACATACAAAAGTTGCATCAAGGATCAATGGTTATAATAGCATGAAAAGTCATGTTAACAAATGACTTTGTATCAAATGTCATAATGAATCAATTGTGTCATTCATTAATCCAATACGGTTCTACTTGTTGTATTTGACATTAAAAGAGGGAAATAACCTCTTAGGCATGATGAAAGTAATATATAATTATTCATTACTTATATTAATTAATTGCCCATTATATATATATATATATATATAATCATTTTCATTCCTTAACTTGATCTTTTGAAAAGAGTTCTTTCAGAATGGGCAGATAATGAAGTATTATTATTTTATGAGGCAATGAAATGAGCCCTTTTAATGCCTTTGAAAACTTCATAAATTCATGATACGTTGAACTAACTTAGTACATACCTTTTTTCTAATTTAATGTATAAATACTTTGTATGAATTTTGAAGACCAAGGGTTATTAACTATATACTTTTTTTCTTCTTTTTAATAGTGAGGCGTAGTTATTAAGAAATAACAAAATATATACACGAGGCTATAATTAATTAATTTAAAGATTAGAATTAATACTGTTTCCCAATAAAATGCCCGTTTCTCTCAAGGACTTTATTCCCGCGAGAGTCCAAACTCTTAAACCCCTCATCCAAGGCCCCCAAAATCATGGTTCTCGTGTCTCCCTTTCACGTCACTTTGACCTTCATTAAAGACCCAAAAGTCTTTTCTTCCAATCTATTTTGACTTCTGAAGGTAGGAAATAACCTGTCAATGCCTGATTCAGGCAGTACGATTACAATCCCTATGTGCAAATAGGGTTTTATATTCTTCTTGAAATATTTCAAGAATGTAGTTACGACTTTAATAACTTATTTGGTAGTGATGAGATGTGTCTTTCTGTTGACCCATTGGATCTTTCTCCTTTCGCTCTTTTGCAATAATTTGTATCATTTTTTGATATAATTATCCTCCTTTTAAAACAGGAATGGGTCGAATCTACATTGAAAGATCAACGTTATGACTGATGAGGACGTCTCTTCTATTATTTATGACTAGACATGGGAAAAATGCTGCGTTTCAGGAAGGAAAAAAAATATCAGTTGTGAGTGTGTTTATCGATCATCAATTCATCGACTTTTTTCTCCCAATGAATACTTTCAACAGCTTAGAGCAAGTTTGTATTGGAGAATTAAGATTATACAATGAAATTTTGTGTATAAAATATCAAAAATTATTATTTTAATTACACATTTAGGACTTGTATTCCCAAAAATGTACGACCACCAACTTTGAGACTTTTACAAAAACCGTAAATTAGATTTATTTTTAGATTTTGCGAATTGAACGAAGCAAAAACAATGGTTCATCTAACCAGAGGCAGCAATAGGTGTACACAAATTTACTCTAGGCTGTTGAAAGTGTTCATTGGGAGGAAAAGGTCGATGAATTTATCCATCGATTAATTTACTATCTATGAGTTTTCCTAGACCCGGTACGACTAACATGATGATAAATTTGAATTCAGTTTTATCTGTATCATTGAGTCTAGAGCTCGTTGCAATGTTAAGTAGGTATTATGAACTATTTCATTGTCAAACAATTAGCAGATAAAGTTTAGATATACCAGATAGTAATTACGGACATGCTCTTTTACCTCAACAAAATGCCCATTCCTATTTATAACCCTCAATGCACGGTAATTAAATTAGGAAATAACTCCTCATTCAAATAACTATTTGTCCATCCGCTTTTTTCATTATGTTCGGATCAAATAACTCCTTTCGGTTAATTAGATCAATTAACTAATTAGCTATTTGTAATTAAACTCATTCATGCTACAAACATTTACAATCAATGCCTATAGTAAATAAATTGACGTTGGGAACATGTTCTTTGAAGACTTGAAAATGTCATTTGATCCATTAGTTAATTAATGAAATAGAATAAAATGTGAATGAGTATGTGGCAATTGAGCGGAAAATGAGTGCCGTTCATGCTTTCTGATTTTCTTTTTGAGCGACTGAACGTAAAAAAAAAAAAAAAAAAAAAAAAAAAAATTGATCGAATAATGAAATAAATCTTAAACGGTGTTCATCAACCGTTCAGTATTGCTTCCTTTTTTTTTTATAACTTCCTCTCCTTGACCTCATTCAGGTTAAACGAAAATGTATTTTTTTTAGGATGAACGCCATTCTGCCAACACAGGCTTCAAGTGATAGGTTCTTCTCACAGACAAAGCTTCTCTCTCAAAAAAAAAAGGCGGGTAATTTCAGATGCGCACTCCTAGATCCAGCTTCTACTGAATAGATCCTTAAAAGTCCTATGAATCAATAGGGAATATACAAACATTTAGTCTGAATGAATTAATAAACTTGAATGTTCCATAAGTTTCGTTCTTTATGAGTGCCTTCATTTTAAAGAGGAAAGGTTGCGAGAGTCAAAGTATATTATTAATAATAATAATATATTTACATTATACAAAAGGGCACTAAGGATTATATGAAAAGAATTTATATATCTATGACCATATTTTTAATATGTTGAATGAGAATTCTTTGCATTTATTTATTGCTCAAAATGGGAAGGGTAATGGTTCATTAATGGTCGCTTTGAGAGAGATTCAACTGCCTCACCCATTGGTTTAGTATACCAATGAATGCTAGGCTTGGTAAATGAGTTACACACAGAGAAATGAGGACAAAGGATGAGGCAATAAATAATAAGTGGACTCTTATTTAGTAACTTCATGTCAAATTTGAAGTTATAAAACTAATTATAGATGTAAAGAGTGTCTCTATGTGTCTTGGAACTGTATTGTGTATTGACTTTTTTTTTTCTTTTTTTTTTTTGTTTGTCCAAGAGAGTGATAAGTTTTTTTAACTTTTTCTATTAAATGATTTGAATGTGAAGAGACGTCATTAAAGCCGTACTCCACTAGGATACATAATCACGTACATAAATATTACTACTTAATATTGTGTATCTATATATATATATGTATATGTTATGTATCAAAGGCTATCTTTAAATTGCTTTTTTTTAGAGAAGCGGTTCTATTCTTTTTGGAGGGGATGAGTCTGTTATCTGTTGTATTAATTAATTATTATTATAGGTAGAGTCCTTACTTGTTGTGATAGCAGTGATTTGTCCTTGATGATATGACTTTTATATTTCCTCCTTACATAACACCATTGAAGGATTCAGTACTAGGTAGCATCAAATTCTCAGCAGATGTATCCCTTTTTGATAGATAATCAACATTAGTGGAACATGGGATGGTAATTTTTTGAAAAGTGGGGAGACATATATGTAATCCCTTTTCAGAGCCGCACAAATAACTTATGAGTATAACATACTCAATCTTGGCTCCAAAGGGGAACATTATTTAGAACAAATATGTTCCATACCTTTTCAAGTTCAATATGGAAATAATTAATAAAGAAGAATATATATCATGAAATTTAATATATGTAACAATAAATTGATTAGAATCTCATGTCAACAAAATTAATCACATCGATATACAAAACGATTCTGCATGCTAGCAATATATACAATTATTAATTACAAATCATTGAGGTAATTTCATTTATATAGTCCTTCTTCAATACATTGTTCCAGAGCTGTTCTTGATCTTTGCTCCAAAATGCTTAAATCATTTCTTTCAGCACTTAAAATATTCTCAATTTTTCTAGCTAATTCTCTTTTCACAAAGGCATTCAATATTGACCAAATAAGGTCAATTGGGTTGAGCATAGGACTGTACGGGAGCATTATCAATTACAAGTACTACTGACCCTCCATATATATCCCTTGATTTTCTCAAGTATTCACGCACCCACTCACTCCATTGCTGTATCCTTCTTGAAACTTCCTCGTCTCACCTTATTTTTTTATTTTCATTAATTTTAAAATGTATTATTATGTTAAGCTTTTCTGAATATTGTTTTTTATTATTTATTCCCATATTGAACTTGCTTATTCCCATATTTAACTTAAAAAGGTATAGAACATTTAAAGGAATTAATATTGGCACGAGAACCCTTTGCCCATTCGTATGATTAAACGGGCATCATGGTCAGCCAGGAGGATTCAGGGAGCCTTGATCCAGAAAAGGGCATATGTAAATACATCATGTTTACCTCTGAGGTTATTTGAGGTCCCTGAAGACTGATTATGAGGTCAGAAAGGGACTTGAAGGCTTAGGAGAACAAATATAAGGTTGCTCATCAAGTCAAAAGTTTCAAGAAAGAGTCGATTTAGAGGTTGACTTGAAGACTATTTGGATCTAACAACCACCAATGCAAATGCAAATTTAATGCAAAAAATGTAATTCATTAAACGGCGTGGTCCACGTTTTAAGGCTAGTCCTTTATATATATATAACATAAAGTGTCGATTTAAGTAAATGCCCCTCCCTACAATTGTATAGACCTCCAACTATGAAATGGGATTTTCACGCCTGAGTGGATCTACATATCATGTACAATGTACATTCAATTGTAACAGGTGTAAATACCTTCAATCTAACGACAATTACCATATGTATGTTACATTGTACGGTAGTTTTCCATCAGATATGATGTACAAAAGTTTATATACTTAGATCAGGGTAGGAAAAGACTTTGTCATGCTAACTTTTTGAATAGCATATTTGCATTCATCGTAGAAAACATAATTTCTTTTCTAGACTATAAAGAAATATATGTATATAGGGTCAATAGACTAAGTTATTGGTAGGTGACAGGAGGAGGCAGTGAGAGGCGAGAGTATTCGTGTAAATGAAGCTCAGGTTTAAGCAATACAGCTACTATAAACGGATAGGGATGTCCTTGGTTTAAGGAACAAGTTTGGACACTTCTAGTTTAATCTACTCATTGTTTGTTTTATTTATTTGTATTTGTTGTTGTTTGTACATTAGCTGAGTTAATTGGAAGAAAAAAAAACCATAAAAAGAATATTCAAATAGGGTTAAAAATGATCTCCCAGTTGGGTATACCAACGTGCTATGTAAATTGCTGGCCTTGAGGTGCAATACCAATAGAATATATTTATATACACATTCTTGAGCCTTCTCTCTTTTATGTGCTTAGGGTTCGTTGGATATTAAAATATTAACGGCCCCCTGACACCAGATCCGTATCAGATGTTCTTTATGATTAAATTATGATCATGAAAGAATGGGGCTGTTGGACAATTCAACAATTCAAACAATTTTCATACAGGTAGACCTTAGTACAAATGAACTGACTAATTCCTCTGGTGATGATAATAAAGATATAAGCTCATTATAATCAATGCAGACACGGTGTCCTATGAAGTTTCCAACTCATAGGATACATTTGCAACTGGAATTTGCGTCACAGTTAAGTCTCATTAATCTGATGCGACTTTAATCTCAAAGTAAAAGGATTCACGAGTCAAGACTCGAACTGGCCTCGTAAACAACTCTGTTATTTGAAAGTGTGTATATACAGTTTAGAACCAGGGCATATACACACATGACTCATATGTAGGTTTGGATTAACTCTTGTTAACTCATTGTAGAAATCCAGAGGAATACAGGAATGTTCTTCAACCCCTTTCAAATCAAACTATATTCATAAAATATAAAAATTCCCCATTCTAATATATCCTTTTAATTGGATTAAATGACGTCATTGGTCAACTATTTACATACTTATCGATTTTGAGCCCATAATGGTATCACGGCACTAGAAGAAATTGCATTTTCTATAAATAGATTTATTTATTATTTTTTTGAACAGCTTTATTTTTTGCTTGGCCTACTTTTGTCTCATCTCATTAGTTATATCGAAAATTGATCTTCTGATCTATAAATACGATGTAAATATCCCTACAATTAATAAATGTCTGTCTAACAGTAATTAAATGTACATAATTAGATCATTCATTAAGAGCATATTATCGAGCAAAAGGTTTACTAAAAGCCCTTACAAATGAGATTGTGAATATCTGCATGTACATAAATATGAATTGGTCACTGATCAGGTGGTTTCAGTGTTAAAATGACTTTAACTGAGGTGAGAAGGAGCAAATTTAAGGTGGAGTCAAATAGAAAAGTAAAATGGATACCTTCCTTTCGAATCCAAAGCCTCAAAGTGGAACAGGGAATCTTGTCACACTGGTGGTCAATGCATGAGTTGATCTAAAAATAATATGTCGGAAGGAGACTGTTTTATAATATATAAGCTCATTGGATTGAATGTTGACTTTGTGACTCCCTCAAATAAAACATATTAGATCAAGAAGTTATCTTCTTGAATGATGTATGAAGACTCCTTTGCTGCTCAAAATGAATTTAAAATACTTTACAGACAATGAGGCTTTGTATAGACACAAGTCATAACGTTACTTATTTACATATGTGAGCATTTGGCCTATAAATACTCTATAATTCATCACTTTATCAACAAAGTATCTTTCCTCCCACTTGAGCTCTGTATAATTCATTTTTTTAAAGTATTATATTACGCATGTTGAGGAACAAAAAAACTTCATCAGGGTTGATCAAAAAATGTAATTATGTACGAGACTCAACAGTTTTTTATGTTTAGGAATGAAAATCATATGCAATTCGGGCTTGTAATAAAAAAAGAAAGAGAAAATCAACCTGGCAACCCTGACAATTTAATGAATGTCGAGAAGGGCAGCAGCTTGAGCTGTCATAACGTTTTACTGAGCTACAAGCTGCTATTCTCCATTATATATACAACAATAAATAATAACATAGATGAGAGGCAGAAAATTAACTGAAGTTAAAGTCAGGAAATTATATATTTTTAACTAATAATAATTATACGAGGACTTGAGCCCTTTTTGTTTACGTTTTATTTGCTTTATTAAAATTAATGCATGTATTCCTTCATGCGACATCTTTATTATCAGGTAGATGTTCTCCCCTCAGTAGTAATAAAGGAAAAATGATAACAGCTTCGGAAAACAAAAAGACTTGGTTGAAGAGCCAACTCCACTTTTTTATTACATGCCCGAATTGCATATGATTTTCATTCCTATTTATGTTTGTAGTTACTAGATAGTGCTACCATTCATTCCGAAAATTATGGAACCTTTCCTTATGACGTCAATTGTAAATTAAATCGCTAAAACAACGTAATTGCTTACTCAAGGACTTCTCAACTACAGGGTTGCATGGTGCATAAGGGGAGCGTAGAGCAACTATAAGAATGAAGGGGGGGGGGGAAGAGAGGTGATGCTATAATTAGGAATGTAAATAATATGCAAATGGGATGTGTAAAATAAAAAGAAAGAGAAAATCAACCTGGTAACTCTGGCAATTTGATGAATGTTGAGAGGGAAGCAGCTTTAGCTGTCATGACGTTTTACTGAGCTACAAGCTGCTATTCTCCATTATATATACAACAATAAATAATAACATAGATGAGAGGCAGAAAATTAAATGAAATTAATGTCGGGAAATTATACGTATATTTTTAACAAACAATTATACGAGGACTTGAGCCCTTTTTGTTTACATTTTATTTGCTTTATTAAACTTAATGCATGACTTCCTTCATGCGACATCTTTACTATCAGGTAGATGTTCTCCCCTCAGTAGTAATAAAGGAAAAATGATAACAGCTTCGGAAAACAAAAAGACTTGGTTGAAGAGCCAACTCCACAAAATCTCGCACGCGGCATTTTGCATATTATTTACATTCCTTGCTATAATATTAAATATTCTTAAGAGGTACACATAGTGTTTTTGTTTATTCCAAAAAGCTCGTCGTGCTAGTCCACTAGGTTTTTTGTTTATCTTTAGGCTGAAGAATTGACTATGCACGACGAGCTTTTTGGGATAAACAAAAACACACTGTCTGCTCCATTCAGCTGTTTTTCATCAGTTGACTCTTCTGATTTAAAGCAGCTGACTCTACGTGTTATGAACTCATAAAGGATGTTATTATTATTTATGATTGTGATATATTATATAAAATATATTAAATCAAGGATTTTTTAAATATTATACAAGTGATTGATTTGTAAATTGGTGGAATTTATAAATGTATGGGTTATCTAAATAATCACTCTGCCCAATATTAAAAAGTTGGCAACAAGGAAAATACAGAAGGAGAGCTACCAGTTGTTTTTTCAAATTTTTCCTTTTCCTTTTGAGAGTCGAGGTTTCGAGTGGTCGAAAAAGGTCGTCTTGAAGAGATATTTTGTTTAAACATGGATTTATGATTTGAATTAGAATCGATTCCGGTCTACTATGATAAAAAGGAATCCTAATTCCCGTTCCTTCAAAACTGTCTCAGCCACATATCATGATGTTACACACTTCTATGTAAGATTGATAAAATGTACGATCCAAACTCTAAAGTGGATTCACTTTAGATAAGATAGATACAACAAACAGATACACAACAAAAATAATAACACTCTCAGACTGAGTTTCAACACTAATTTCTACATAATAGACTTTACTATAAAATAGAAATGAACAAACTACGACCCCCAAATCAAAGGCAACTCTCCAAAAAGCTTCTATAAAGCGATATAAAAATAATTCGAACTAGGCAAAATTAATGGCTATATCCTTAAAATAGTCTTTGTTTTGTCTTATTTACACATTGAATGTCACACTGCTTTAAAACATGTGGAATTTAGTTAATACCTATATGTAGGTCATTCTACTTTTTAAAAGGAAAAAAAACAAAATATAAAAAAAATCCCTGGATTCGTGTGAATGATAAACTTCAAATAGCATTTCGTAACACGGATCATTGTAAAAGGATTTCAACTGTATCATTAGCTTTATTATTTTTATTCTTTTTTTTCAGCATGCATTATTTCCCAATTTGTTAATTGAATAAAACTTTTTTTTTTTGCATTTTTGAGTCAAATATATATGTATTTGTACATACACAGATATGTATACAATACAAATAAATATTTGTTTCATCCACATACGTTCATACTTAAATAGGTAGAAACATGAACAGACTTAGAAAGCTTATGCTCTAAAAAGTCTCACAGTACAGTTAAAATGTGTTCTAAATATATGTACTATCTACTACAAATTATATTATAATTACCTAGAAATAATCAATGAGAGACTTTGTCTTGGATGAAATGTCTTTCAAAAATGTGATTAATTTACTTATTTTCGCAAAGTTTTTATAATTTTTTTTCACCTCAAACCCTTTCGTTATAAGAAGTATAAAAGGGGTTTATATTTCTGAATATCTGTCAAGAGGATTCCATAGCAAAAAGACATCCACTATTAAATACAAATATAAATTAGAATTCTAAATATTGAAAGATTTTAAAACTCAAATCATTTCTTGATTGCTAAATGTTGAGAGCATGTCCTTGGGACAATTGGAGTTAATGACGTAGTAGTTTTGAGACTTTTTTTTTTGTTTCGATATTGGGAGATACAATGATTAGAAAAATATATGGAATTTCGGTGAGTGTCCATTTTGTAATCTACTAAATATTTGTATTAGTATTAATTGCTATATATATATATATATATTGTTCAATTTATAAGATTCAAACGTTACCATAGGATTAGAAGCAGTATTAAGGGATCTTTGTCAGCAGATATTTTGTTTCTCCATAAATCATCTCAGCCTTGCTTCTTTACATTTCTAACTCTGAAAATTGTTTTCATTTATTCTAATGCATAGTATGTCATTATTCTTAATTAAGGCTTAATTAGAGCAAGTATTAATATTTATTATTCTTATAAAAATTGGATGTTAATACCTCCAATTTATAGACGAGATAGATTGATGCCATTGTCATTGACTGATATATTATATATATAAATAAAAGAATGTTAAGAAATGTTTATTCTATGGGATGACTATTACGTCAGAATTGAGTAAGTCCTAAAGATTTAGAACAGGGGCTAAAAGTCACATCAAAACTCTAGGATCGGCATATCCCTAGTATAAATAAAATAATTAAAAAAAATATATAATTCATTTATGTAAACTGCGGAATCATTTTGATAATTCCACTTTGCCAAGAGATAATCTTTTCCTTCGACAATGAAAATATAACAATCCAATGACTATATCTCAGAAGACTAAGCCCCTTAAGACATTATCTTCTATTGAGAAATAAATGATCAATTATTTATGCTTTAAATGAGCTTCTTCCGCCCTTGAAAAATACAAAAACTGAGGCGTTATTCATCTTCAAAATAAATCCATAAATAAAAAGTAGAGAATTAATCATTGACCTTTGGATTGAGTGTAATGTAGACCCATATTTGGGATTGTAATCTCTATTACTTCATACAAATTATCTATAGGTGTAAAAGAAAACACTAAATAAATAAAATCGATATTAGAAGTTATTGCAGATTCGTGATATCTTCTTTATCAAATGCCAAAAAGGATCAGATAGAGATCTTTTGCTATTAACTTTATGTGTAGTTAGGTTGGGTGATTAAAAAATCGGAACAATTTAAATATATTTAGAATGCTTATTTTTATTGAAAAACTCCAACATTTCATGAACTTTCTAGAAATTTAGACTTCCACAAGACAAAAAAAAAAATGAAAGAAAGAGGACTGTCGATCATCTTATATGAATTACAATAGTATTCAAATGAGTTCGACTAATTTCTGGTGTAGGAGGATCTTTTTTTGTTGAGTTAAAATCCAAAATAAACATTTTCCTTCATCCTCAATCACAAAAAATGGTGTGAATTGACAATTTTATTCTTTAAAGTTAGGGATCATCATCTTGGTGGTGGATGAGGGATGTAAGTAACAGGGAATCAGCCGGAAGTTGAATGACTTAAAGCCCTATTCCACTCCAGATATTAGTAGACTCATTGGTTGATACTGTAAACTGTAGACTCATTGGCTTCATGTTTGTAGTATAAAAAAGAAATAAAAATAGTCAATTTTCATAGGTCTTGATAAAATATAATATGGAGAAGAAGTCAAGCAACGACCTCTGTAGGGAATAAAATCAAAGGAACTATTATACACATCATAACATTATAAGTATAAAAGTATTTATAACAGCCAATGTGACTCTATCTTTGTATAATTCATAATTCACATGCTACCCCGTATATAACTTCGGATAAGAAAAAAAAATTAGATGCGTAAGTTCAATCTTATGATTTATAACTTTTTTAAAATGAAAAAGATTTATAGTCACATGAATCCATTGAATTAATATAATTAGTTATATCCAATGATGGCTATTTAATCTTTTAAACATATTGGTAACACTGATATTCTGAACGTACATATTTGTTTAAATCTATGTATATGTAAATGTATTTTTATTGATACATACAAAAAATCCATTTAATTAAGTTAAAAAATAAATAAATATGAAAATAAACTGTAAAAAAATAACAAAAGCATGCATTGAACAGGTTTTTTACATTACCACAAACAAACAGTATTTGTAATATCATTAATATTGTAAAATAATTTATGATTAATCGTAATTTTAAAAGCATATGGGATAACTCATATTACTTATGTACATATAATAAATTGATTAGTACTATTCTAGAGCATGCGGAAACTTTAATTGAAAATCCATAAATTGACTATCTAAAAAAACTTATAAAATGTCCTTTCACACACCATATTGACATTTGGTTGAAGGATGTTTCGTGTCGTGTATACAGTACAAATATTGTTCCGTAGAAAAAAGAGTTCCTATATTCTAATCCCAAATATTTATTTGAATCTGATATTTTCACAAACCATCCATGGGAGGCATTCAGAAACTGTGTGCCCTGTAGGTATTACAATTGACCTACAAAATAGATGTTCTGTTATATATGTATATACAAATAAAAGGGTAAATTTAATAAGGGGTTTTAAGGGGAAAGGGGCAGGACAAATGTCCGGACACTCATATGTTTATAAGACAAAAATGAATACAAGATTCAAAAATCTCCCTTCACAAACTGAGAATCAAAATTTTGTTTCATTTCTATTATATAAAAAAAAAAAAAAACACCAACAACAACAACAACTAAATGTAATTCCAAGTAATCTTCATTATGACTCCTGCCTAATCAACTTGAAAGGGCCCTCCTAAAACCGAATTTGTCCCCCCACCTCTTTTTTTGAAAACATTCTCTAAAATGTTACTGTTTAATGTATAAATAATATAATGGGACTTTCGGTCCATGGATATTCAATTAACTTCCCAGATTGGTGGACTGAGGGGGCTAAGAGCTTAAGAGCTGAAAATATCCTTTTGATCAATTATAAAGTTATTAAGAGTTATTAAGACCAAATCCTATGTATATACATTGAAGTATTGAAAAAGTCGTAAATGAGCCATCATTCGCTCATTAAATATCCTTTAAGTAATTATTACAAAATGATGAGTTCCTTTATTGAGTCTCAACGCATCCATTGTGAGGCAAAATAAAAATGCCCTCCCTTTCAATTTCTCTCAATTTGACTTGCAGCTATTGTAAATATACTTCATTTGAGCATAAAACATTATATATAATCAGTTCAAGAGAATAATAGATTAGGAACGAAGCTATGGAAAGATAAGAACTCATGAATGTCAAAGTAAATCCCCTCATATCGAAATTACTCACCGGTTAAAAATATGTGCATACTTAAAGCAATGAAAAAAATATTTTGGCAGAGCCTTTACCCTGTCTTCCCTAATTATTTATGTTTGATATTTTTACCTCTTTGAGAGTGTCACCAAGTTTCTATTTTATTTTTTTATTTTTTTAGAGGAGCAATCAAACTGATGTATGATGCAGTCATTTTTTTGCAAGAGGCAAAAAACAACAACAAAGATTTGAATCAGGGAGTAATGAATGCATTAAGTCATTTGTTCCGTAATTTCCAGTAAGTATCTTTTTCCACATGAATGCTCAGGTACATGTTATTCATAATCCCCTTCTCGTTAGCAAAGTAAATGCATTTGAAAATGAAACTTATTCAGTACATTTGATTTAAGGATAGTAATAATATTATGATATATTTATAAATGTCCAATATCAAGATTATATCTCGCAACCTTTCCTCCATTTTTAAAAAAGACAGAAAGGGAAGAATGCTCAGTATATCACTCACGTCACAAATGGAATTATATGTACATCCAATTGACTCCATGTTTGAAACATAAAGTTGACATATCCACACTTTCACTGCATCGCCATATATTCATTTTTTGTCTATCTTTCTTATAAAACAATAATAATATTTTCTCTTAATATCGCAGATGTCTTTAGATTAATATTTTTGAGCATGCTAATTATAATTTATGAGCCATAAGAACAAATAATATATTATGTACTTTTAAAATTCATAGAAACTAGAACCTTAGATGAATCTAAATTTTCTAAAAAAGATATGTATCATTGATATATTATTATTTCCATTATTTTAGGTATAGAATATTAAATTAACTTATTCTACACATGGCTCTGTGCATTACAATTGGATAAAGTGTTTAAGATTGAAGCAATCCAGGCAACGTAGTCACCCTTGTAGTTTTTGATCAAGCTACTTTAGAACCTTCTATGTACATTGACTACTATTTGACTATAGCAAGATAGATATCTATTCCTAGCACTTTAATGAAGTAGACCCATATACTTCAATTAGTTGAATTGAAGCATTGAGATTTTATTTTGTTTCTGCACACGAAACTTGTAGGATTGAACCCATGCATTAACAATTGAAGTTCCAAAAAGGAACTCAAAAGCCAATTTTCTGTACCATTTCCTTATAAAAGGATAATAAACTCTCATTGAATCTGACTTGTTTACATCAATTTTAATGGCGCTATAATCAATAATGCCTGATGGTTTCATAATTTCTTCTCCCTCTCTGTTCTTTGAACCAGTTGGAGTAAGCTTTGCATTATGAGTTGGACAGGTAGATAGTGTGAATACGTCTCTCTTATCTCTCCAGTAACAAACTTTCACTCCTTTTGAGTTCATCTTTCCCATATCTTCTCCTCTCCTCATGACATCTCGAGGTAGACAATTTATATTCCTAGGCAAAGTTTCAGTATTTTTTTTCAAGCAGTTTTTTGGCTAATGGTACTGAGGAATAGAAATTATCGCATATACATATATGTAGTTACACCTTGATTTAGAAGGGGCTTATTTAATTTGAGAACAACAGACTCTGAATGATTATGTTCAGGTTCATTCGTTATATTGCCAGTGTAAATTTCTAAACTCCATGTATAGCCATCCGAAGTGCAAAGCTTGTATAACTTGACATCACATTTATGGGATTTGCAAGGAACATATTGCCTGAAAAGGATTCTACCTCTGAATGAACACAAGGGTTCATGAATGACCATTTCTTTCTCTCGTTGATAAACAAATTTGAAGTTAACAAATCAAGGATTGATTCAATTTTGTACAATCTATAGCTTTGATCAAGAGTTTCAATATCATTGAAATGAATCATTCGTGAAAGGAGAGCAAATAGGAATATATTTTCTTCTTCAACCAAAACATTCTATCGTTGGTAAATTCACCATGCCCAAAAACTTACTCATTTCATTAATATATGTTGAAAGCCACTCTGATAATCTTGATGTTCTAGTTATTTTTTTGATCTTGAATAACTTGTTCAGCAAAATCTATTGCACATCGTCTGTTAAGAAGGATTTGTAGACATCAAAAGGTGCAACAATTCCATTTGCTTCAGAAGGAACAGGTTGTTCATTACTTGGGAAGTTAAATTGCCCTGTGGTTGCAATTGTCGGTTCCCAGTCATTGTTTAAGATGTCATTAAATGACGAATGGCTATTGTCTTCTAAACTTTCTACATCTGTAGGAATAATACCCTCCCCACTAACTTTTGAATCATTTTGAGAAAAGTATAAGGAAGAATTACAACTCATTCCACATAAAAAAAATCAGACTGATCGTCTGATGATGTTCAATTTGATTTCCATAAAGTGAAGATGGATCCATGATCTATGTAGATATATGATTGTATTTTATGCAATGAATGCTAAAAAAGAAATTTTATTTGGAGTGGCCATATATGTTACACGATGCACAAAGTGATTAAAATTTTCACTAACCTCATCGTGCTGCACGATTTTTAATTTATCAAGTTAAAATACTTTGAGTGAATTACTACAACAGTTAAAAATATAAGCCCTCACTCCACGGAGATTGATTGGAGTAGTACGTATTTCAAGAAATTGTGTGTAGGACATAATATCGGTCAGTTTGAGGGATGCGGCGAACGTGTTAAATAAATTAAATAACTTTCCAAAAAAAAAAAAAAAAAAAAGAGAAGAAAGAATCTTAAGGAAAATTAATCAAATGCCTGCTTTAAAAATGACAACTTGATGCATAAGAGCAAACGATATGGTTGTTTTTTGCCACTTTCAATATGACCGACTTCCACAATGATGACGTCAGATGAAAATGCTCCATATATATATATATATATATATATATATATATATATATATATATATATATATATATATATATTTAGAGCAACAATTAAATAATAAAATACCCCTTGACTACTCGACCACCGACTCAAAAATACAGAATCCTAGTGGATTAGTGGGATAAGGCTGTGGTATACCAAACAGATTCCAAATTTTACTAAAAAAACGCCCCCTTTACAATTCTATAATACGTAATACATACATATATGTGTAATTTAAAAATAGAACAGACGTCGTCTTCAAGCATTCACAAATGACTTTAGTATAGTATAATATATAAAGAAATTGTGTATGACGTCAGAGATTTCTACTTTTTACCTCTCCGTCTATCAGTCATTATTATATCTGCCTATCTAATAACTACCTCTAGGTATTATTCCATCCTATTCATATCATCATGATATTAGTATGGGTAGGAGGATTAAGGGTGAGGTCGCACTTTGTGGGCCTCCATCCGTCCTATATATATATATATATATATATATTAGTCAGTATCATTACAATTAATAATTGATTCATATCCTTTGACAAACATTCAATTGATTTTTTTATAGTTATTATTTATTTTGAAACTATTCATATATGAGCATGCAAGGTTCTCAAATAAAGTATTGCTTCATCTACCCCTCGACCCCTAAAAATTATGTATGCATATTATTATACAAATACCTACCTACAAGCAAAAATTCTACATAATACATTTATCGCAAAAAAGAAGAGAAAATCATAAGGAGGAAGGCACATACTGATCAAACGTTGTTTCCAGCTCGCCCGCTTATCGGATTTCTATGTATGTGCATGGAATCATCTACTGTGTCAATAGGGAATCAGCATTGGATGTTGTTGTATTTAGTAGTAGTTTAGAGTGAGTGAAACTGTGCAACTACTATTCGTCTTCTTCTTTTTATTTTTTTATTATTTAAAGTCATTCTTTGCAAACTATTATCAATTACATAAATCAAAATGATGGACTTTGGAAAGACATTGCTCAAGGCGGGTCAGGCCGGAGCTGGGATTTCAAAGCCTGTTGGAGAGCAGGATGTTCTTCGAGAAGCTCTTAAATTAGCAAAAACAAAGGGTATATATGTGTTGTATTATTATTATTATTTGTGTGTGTGTGTGTGTGCGAGGCCTAGCTGATAATCCAGCCGGAATGAAAAAAGAAGTGAAATCCATTTCTTTTTAAATCACAATGTATTTTTTGTTTTTACATCATGAAAAGTAGGGACGCGAGGATTGATTAATTAGTTAACATTATTGTTATAATCACTTCTATAAGTCTTTAAATATGTATGGATATGATAATTATAAAAAAATTGTCCGGCCTCTATATAGAGGCTTTGTGTCCTCTCAACGATGGCTTATTTTATATATATATATATATATATATATATATATATATATATATATATATATTTACGTATATTTAGTGACGAATTGTCATAAAACGTAATGTGTATAAATGATTACCCCCATTCAAAGACTTTGACAAATGGATTCCATATTTCTCCATAGATGTTGTAGAGCAATTAATTAATTAATTATTAACTCATCAATTGCAAGTAAATCCAAGGTATTGATCCGAGTTTATCTCAAGAGTGCAATTACAAGGAAGGTCCCAGTAGTTAGATTGGGAGTGGGCTTTAGGGATGGTTCATGACTGACATGATGTGAAGAGTAGATAGCTTCTTACCTCTACAACCAGAAAGGTCTATTAACCATATAATATTCTGCATAATCTCCACACCTTCTTCTTTTTTTTTCCTCAATTCTTTATCCGATACACTCTCTAGACTTTGTTCTCTCTCTTTTGCAGATTTAAAGAGGATTGATCCACGAGTACTCAACTATGCAGCAACAAGGATTCAATCTGCTTATAGAGGACACATGACGAGGAAAAATATGAAGCATTAAATATATGTACAAATATATATATATATAATTACGTGTCTTACGCATCCCTTACGCATTTACACACACTACAAACATACCTTTGATACAAATATATGTATTTAAATTAATAGTATCCCTTCATCATGATCTACTACCGACTTTTTTTTCCTCCAAGAAACAAGTTACACACAACGCTAACTACATATATAATATTTACGCCGTAATTAGGATTTGAGGATTCGATGAATAATCTTATACATACCTATGAGAGAATAACTATGTTATATGTATGTCTAGAAGTTAAAAGAAAGAAGAAGACAAAAAAAAATGACTCAAAATTTGACAAAGCAATTTATTCTCATCTTTTTATATTTATAATTTACTACTTTATTATATATTCATATATATATATATATAAAAAAGAAGATTTTATAAATAAATGACGGAAGAGTTATTGGGTTCAAAATATCACAAAACCTTTGTTTGGTTTATTCTTTTGAAGAATTAAAGCATGTTTTGACCCCGCCGTATTTGATTGATTGAAAAAATAATATGCACAGTCCGGACTGCATTTTCCAATATATATATATATATATATATATATATATATATATATATGTATAGGGGAAGGGAGGTAGAGTTGATCCGGTGGGATAATTGATTCACCAATTTAATAAATATTTTAAGGAGTGGATCCAAGCATTGACGCAGATGAATTTGTACTTTTGCATTGTGTATCATGTTGAGAAAGTTATAAAATATTGTCGTCTAAAAACGGATTTTGGACTCTAAAAGTAAAAAAAAAAAAAATCAAAGAATTTTAATTTTGCCCTGAAACATTGAAAGAACTAAAAATCTATAGAAATACTTTAAATCAAACAATAGCCCTTGTAAACAAAATAAATCAACAGTTGATACGTTGGAAAAGGAGATTTGATACAGGTGTGCAAAAAAAAACCCAATTTCTTAGGATGATGATAATATTTTGGTGTGCGTTTTAGAGTGGTGTACTGCTAGTGTAACAACGTAATGAGCTTGCAGTACATAAGAAGCAAAATCCAAAAACGAAAAAAAGCCCTTTTTATGTAGAAAAGTAAAATACATGATCAAAGGTTAATTTTGAAATTGTGGATATGGGAGTGTATGTATGTATCAACTCTTCCTACAAGGAGGGACAATTTTTTGTTGAATGATCTCTATCTTGCACACTTTGATGTAAGTCCCAACAAAGTATCCATTGTATCCATTGGAAGAACTATTTAGAACAATTGGCACTTATGCAAAAAGAAAAAACAAACAGTGTATCAACTCTCCCCCTCCCTTCTCCACGTATACATTTTTGTGACCTTAAAAGTTTATAATAATAGAACAAGACTCAAGAATATTTTCTTTTCATATCATGTCTAATGTACATTGGGATCAAGGCTATACATATAAGGCAAAGGAATATTTATTGGAATTCTGAAGATCATGAATACCTATGAATTATGGGAAAATACCATGTTTGAATAAACGAGTGAATTCTTATTGGAGATTGTAGTTTGCATAGAGAAAGGAAGAAAAAAAAAATTAGATGAGACAAAGGTTTTTTACACAAGACTAAAAATGAATTCGCACATCCATACGACCGTTGTACACGTTCACTACAAAGTTGTACAACCACTGAAATTTGTTATATAAATAGGAAATGTTGATACAATGTATAGATCAGTTATTGTAATATATCATTGTAGAATAATAAGTTAAAAGCTATCCATTGGTTAATTCCGTATCTAAAAAAATGGCACCTCACTCGTATAAATGATACAACTGTTCCCCCTCTACCCAACCTTTTAGCTTATATCTTATATAATAATAATCACAATTTTATAGAGTTCCTCTAAGAATTTTTCAACACAACATCTTTCTCCGAAAGTCATTTTACCAAACCGAACGTATACTTTATCCGAAATATACTATAAAATGTCTTATAGTTTGTCTACGTAAAAAAGAGTGGTTTTTCAAAGTTTAATTCCTGTTGAAGGCAGTTTTTTAAAAATACGACAATGTCTGATCTTTCTGGTTTTTTTTTTTTTTTTTTTTTTTTAAATTATGTCACTCTTTCAAAAAATAGGTGTCCCTATGTGCTGCATAAGGTCCTTGTCCACTTTTTAGACGTCTGTTCATATTTTATAAATATACACTTCAGGCGACACATAATTTGGAAATCCCTGGTCTAAGAGAAAAGTAATATACTTTTTCGTTAAAAACATATTTATTAATATATATAAATGTGATCAATAATAATAGATCATTCCCGTATTAAATATGTTAATATAACCATCACGATATCTGACCTCAGGGAACGGCATAGATATTGATTCATACATATATATATATATATGATTTGTTACCTTGGGAAATCAAGAAGAGAAAATTAAAAACAATTTATATAATTAAAAAGAATAAATAAAACTGTAACATGAATGTGAAAGTTGAATAATAATAATAATAACAACATCAACTCGGAATGTATCGAAAGTTTATTTAAACTTGTTCAAATGTCTGTAAGTCTTATACATTGAGGTATAATCATTAAATGAGGGAAAAAAATGTAAAAAAAAGAAAATAAATAAAAAAATGCTCGTAAAAGTCTAAAATTAAATATTTCGAAAACAAAAAAAGGTTAGCACAAAACTTGGCACAAAATTCAAAAAAAAAAAAAAAATAAAAAAAAAGTGTGATTTCTTAACTTCAAAAAGACATTAATTATAATTAGTAAATAAAGTGTTGATTACATTTCAAAGTCATTTCTTTCAATTCACAATATTTTTTTGACTCAATAATGTGATGTCCAAATTATGTATAAATAATATTCATTTGTACATATATCTGACACTTTATTTACTTTTTTTATTTTTTTATTTTTTTTGCATTTTAAGGTCTTCATTACATTACTTTCATTTTAGATCCATGGCTCAAGACTTCATCTTTAAGATCCAATTGGAGAGCATCACTCAGCTCGAGAAGATACCGTCTCTTGTCCATCATTCAAAAGCCTGACCATTACCAAGTTTGCCGATCAGCAGAAAGAGATTCTTAAAAAGAACCCACACTATTATAAGATGAGTAAGATTGGCTCAGTGCTCTCCCAGCTGAATGTGCTCGCCTTAAGGGAGAACCCCAAAATTATAGTGAGCTTCATTGGACTATGAGATATCCTTCAGGATCTTCAAAGACCACAACACCAGCAAGAGGAACAGGCAATTATTACAGGATTATTCAGTGAAACAAGGGCCCCATGTAATAAAAATGAACCCTATTTCTCAGAATGTTTTTTTTTCCATTTTTAGCCCTTTTTCTGCATTTTTAGCTCCATTTATTCATTATTTGAACATCATTATAACTCATTATAATCCATGGGTTACTCATCGCGAATATTTGTTTTCAAGAAATAGTTGAGTCTTTAGACCTGGAGATATTTCTATCCAAATGATATTTTGGGCACTCATCCATAAGACGGGTCCCATAATTTTGAATAAAAAAAGGTACGCCTCTCATAGAGGGAGCAACGATCACTCGGGGAAGAAGATAGAAAGAAAAACCAGAAAGTGAAACATCTCTCCAGGGGTGAAGGGAAAATAAGTCTTGAGAACCAGATCCATGTAACCAGTGACGTGAGATAATGCAATCAAGTTCCCCCCTCCGGATTCTAACCCAAGCCAAGAGATCCTTTGGAGCCCAGAGAATAATAGTTCATCTTTGAATAGATGATGATTCCCTGATGCAATGATTTGGATCCCTCGGCCTCGGAGAGACTCCGAAGGATCTTTTGGCAATTCCCTATAGCAAAATATACAGAAATTCATTTTTAGGAATCGTTTGTTGTTGTTTTATAGGAATTTCTATGGAGATTGGATGAATATAATTAATTTTCCCTTTTTAAATCATTCTTTTGTATATTGTTCTTATCATTACTTCTAGAATTAATGAATAATCAGTATGATTCATCGTCTTTCTGCAATGTGAAACGTACACGTTGCAATTTATGCATTTACTTTATGCAACCTCATCAAAAATGAGGCATTATTTTGTACTCAAAATAAAATTTTGATGTTTTAACTATTATACTAACAAATTATCTTATTGAAACCCTTAGAATAATCTTTTTTTTTCTGCATGCCTTGAATTCATCAAAGAATTATACACATTTTAATTGATATTTACGAGGGTAAAATGAATGAAATGCTTTTTAAAACTATGGCACAAAATTTAAAAAGTATATATTTATTATAATCATTTTTCAACTCTATTGTGTCGTGTAATTGAACTCATTTTGTTTCTTGGTTAACTTTTTACCTCAATTTACCACTAACCACGTTAAAAAGAGGATGTTCACAACTTACAGAGGGTAATAATTTAAGTTCAAGCTCGTTTAGCTTTGATTTTTTGATAGTTACTTTGATACATATTAGAGTTTCTCTCTTGAGATCCCAAGATACAGAAAATCCCAGAGTTTGTTATTTTATAATATACGCTTCATTAGATTAAATACTAAGTACTAAAATTTTATGAATAGAGGAACTTCATTGTAACTAGGAATCGATCTAAAAAAACCTATACATTAATTATACAGGTCAACAAATTTCAAATGTCAAAAATCCTAAGGGGTATAAACATAATAAAAGTTATTCAGTTTTGCACACTGATTTCAAATCTGTAATCCGAGGTTTTTCGAGAAATTGGACCCTACTTTTTGAGATAATTTGGCCTATTTTCCAGCTTCAACTTCTATTTAAACCTAGAAGGATACTCATTTTGTGCATTAAAAAATAAGAATCCCCTAGTGTATTTAATACAAATTACATTTCCAGTCTTTTTTTGACCTAAAGGAACTCCTGAGGGTGTAGAACGCAGGAATAGGCCCAAAAAGTTGGCCAAAACGTTTGTACTTAAGTAATTCCTTGAATATTTGACAAAATGGATGTATAAGGAATGCATACAAGAGCTGAGACCCACAGCTTTCAAACGTGATGTCAAGCGCCTGATAAGAATCCTTAACTAAGAAGAAATTGTCCATTTAAATGTGTAAATTTTCATTCCATTTCGAGTAAAAATTATCAATAAATCAAAGACTCACGGTAGAGCTACTACAAAAACAAGTGAAATAAACTAAAGTAGTAGCGTGCAAAAGGATTCTTCTCCGTGCTACTACTTTAGTAGTTCTAACGTGAGTTTGTGATAATACCGTTGAGAAATGAATTTTCAATTTTCAAAAGAACAAGTGTAAAAATTAAGAAAATATGGATTGCTCTGAGAGCTTTGAAAGCTGCACCAACCAATTCAATGTAGTCTGAAAGAGCATTTGGAAGAGTAATTCTGTATTTGTAACCAAATATCGTATACGTTTTAATCGATCAAAATATTGATCTACATTGACTCCCTGTTCACAACTTCATTATCAAATATCAAAACTATAACAAATATGTTAAATATACTATTTAATTGTTACTTAACTTTTCAATGGAGGAAACATGCACTAATTTTGTATCATTTAATTATGTATTTGAGTACATATTTATCTATGGAAGGCTCAACCTTGACATGATTGAGTTTGATATTGCGTTATTGATGATGGGTCTATGTAATTTTTATATTACATATATTAAAAAAATGCGTTTATATTTCATTATAAGTTATCAAGGCTACTGTAGCCCCTCTGTATCATATTAGTGCATTGTAAAGGTGTTGAAGTGAACAAATATGAACATACCTACATATATAGATAAAGAAAATGACAGAGAATATTGTGAAATATATACTTTTGTATATAATAATCATGATAGGTACAAATGAAATAAAGCGTCATTTGGACCCGTTTACAACCTTCAGAGATAGAGATGTATACAAATCTTTTTAAACTCTCTGTATGTATGACGTACATGTATACATTATTTATTTATCTGGATATATCCATGTAGATGAACAAAGCGGCAACCATAGGAGCCCTTTTCATAAAAACAAGTCAATCCATCCTATCCTAATCATAAAGTTTGATGATAACACAGTGTATATCATATATATATGTATATATATATATATAATAGATAGATACATCAAACATGACACTCATAAGTTTATGTACACTTTTAAATTACATATTATGATGACATACCTACATTACATGTTTAGTGACGTCAAACCCCAAAGGTACGACATTTATTATTGAGTCACATAAAGACTCTGAGGGATGGCAAGAGTCCAAGGCATCTTTACACTTACGTAGGTATGACGTTCTTTCTTCCTTAAATATATTTGATGTAGATACATATACATATATATATATATATACTTCAAAGGTGGAGGTAGCAAAAAAAAAAAAAAGAATTAATAAATAAAAAAATTCTGAATAAATATCGAATATAAATTGTGAATATGATTTTTTTTCATATTAAGAAATGAAGTAGGAAAAATGTGAGATAAACCCATAGAGAAAAGGAGTCAATGGTGTTGTATGGGTAATTTGGCGGCCTAACTGGCCCATCTAATATCCTATTCTATCTGCCCCTTACTTTGAGTCTTTTTATTAAAGTAACTTTTTAATATAAGGATTCTTTTACTAGTAAAATCCAGCATTTAGATGTGTGCTCCTAGTTGAAACACTCACACAAAGTCTGTAATTAAAGAGAGTTTTCATCTGACGTCATCATTGTGTAAGTTGGCCATCTTGGAAGCGACAGAAAATAACCCTACTTCACAAGAGTAATAAGTAATATTCTTTCTTTAAGATGAATGGAATTACTACCCGCAAGCATTTGGATGAAGTCAGAATGGAATCGACCAATAAAAAGACCTCTGCCGTCTCGTTTACTCATTACTATATCTAATACCCTAATTATACATCATATATGTATGTATTAAGTTATCATTTAACATAGTATAATGCCAGTAAATTAAGTATTAACATCACAAGGATTCGGAATCTTTCTTCAATTATTCTACTTTTCGGGTCCAAAACTGATTCAGAACAAACTTACAGGAACCCGTTGTAAAAAATCTTTGCATTTCATTGTAATTTGATTTGATTCTCCTATGTATTCAATACAGTCTTTGTTCATTTTGAAAGCAGATATTTGATAAACTTTCCTTAAGAATTATAAGAAAAATTTGTTAAGGTAATTGTTAAATATATCAACTAGTATATTATGCTTTCAACATGGCGTCGCCTTGATTTATGATACAATCTATGACGTGTTTGAAAACGCTCTAAATCTAATTTTTACACATTAAGTATCGTCATCATACTTAAAGGGGAACAACTTGCCAATCTCTTGAAGGAGGTATATCGGAGAGCACCCATGCACATGAAGGCCTTTGATTCACAATTTGATAAATTTGTAAATTCTTCATATATTTTGTTACCACCCATTCTCTCAAATGTGAGACTTGGTCCTTCAAGTCGGATGTGGTCTATAAGGGTCATCAAGGATCAGGCTGTTGTTCTTTTAGGGATACCATTGTGCAGTAGATGTATAAGTAGAGAAGGGAGTTGATTTATCCAGCGGAAGTCTTCTGTTCACTCTTTGAATTCAATCCAACAATTACAAATAACGTGTAGGTTAATAAAATAATTAACTTATAAGTAGTTCTGTACAAAGGAACTCTTTGTACTTATGTTCATTGATGTATTATATAATCAGGATAATTATACGTAAATGACCCTCATAAGACGTAGGTATATGTATTTGATTTATAAAGTATATATATTTATGATTTTCAATATTACATACATAAAATTTATGTACAAAAAAAACAAAACAATATTCACAGACATTAAATACATTCTATGTAGGGTATAGATAATGCATACATAAATCATTATACAATCTCTTTTTTGGAATCTTCATGCGATTCATTTGGAGTACGTTAACTGATTTATTAAAAAAACAAAAAAAACAAAACATGCTCATTATTGATGGGAGAAGGATGAGGACTGCCGAGGGACTATGTTCATGATATACATAATATTGCACAATTCTGACTATGATAATAGACCTACAACATGTACAGAAAAACAAAAGGCAATAAAGATCAAAAACTGCAATCTCTACTTTATCAAAAGTTGAACGAGTCTCTGACTTTATGAAAAATGGAAAAAACATGTGTATATATATATATGTATATTATTACTATTATTATTATTGATTGTATTTTATTCTACACAATTCTAGGAAGACTTTAAAACTGTTTCCGATGTCATGCAAAAAGCAAGTTCAAATCAGGAGGGGTATAATGCAGTTCTTATTCATCAAAGTGTCCACATCCTTGCCGTATGATTTCCTTCTGAGCTATACCAAACTTCTCTACTCATTTTCATGTCGTCGAATCCCTCGGAAAGTGCATGACTCTCAGCCCCTAAATATGCTGCATGGTATGAATAAATAGAGGCATGTACTTTGGGCTTCACATTTGGAGTGAGTCTCTCCATTTCCAACTCTAGACGCTCTGCAAATCCTGGCACTGAGGAGAGTCCCCCTGAGCAATAAATGCTTTTCGTCACTTCCTTACGAACATCCACTGGACATTCTCGTACTGCTTTATGAACAAGTACATGAACTCCTGCTTGATCGAGACCCCATAACTCGGGTTTAAATAGACCTTCAATAGCTTCAAATCTCTCTGAGCTAAGAACAAGCTCCTTTCCTCCTCCACCATAGGGTATGGCATGACTATGGTCCTCATAGTTATCCTCATAAATCTCCAACTCTCGATCAAAATTTCGAGCTACATAGGCGGATTTCTCAAGAGCAGCACGGAGTACATAGTCATCTACTGGGGACGAAGTAGAGAGATTGTGGTTTTTGACTTGAAGATATTGAGCAGTACGATTTCGTAGTTCTCTTCCACCAACAGGGGATCTTGACATCCCAGATCCAACTTTATAACCATCAACTATTGGAATGATGTCCATTCTTTCACCAATATCCACAACAATTCCCGTCTTGGATTGATATGCATACATGGAGAAAACGGCTTGATGTGCCATGTTTAAGGAGCGGATTCCAAATTCTTCAAAAAGAACTGAGCTAACTGCTATTTTTGTTTTATCATCCAGAGATCTTGGAACGGAGAGCTGTAACTCATACTCTGCTGGATCGTCAATGCCCAAGTCCTTGAATATCTTTTCAAACATGCCTTGAAAAGCAATGAGGTCTATCGTTCGACGATCAAACGACATGGGATGAAATAAATCACAGCGTGCACGTACTTCTGGAGCAAAAGCATCCAAACCAAAGTATTTTTCTCTTTCATTATCTCTAGCAACAGCCATTACGCTCGGAAAGAATATTTTAGGGAGTGTAGGGATTCGACTCGCTATTCCTGCACGAACGGAGGCACCCCCGAAATCCACGACAATGATCTTTGTAAGGAGAGAAATATCGTAGGTTCCAGGTGTAATAAAAGTACTGGAATAATCCTTTTTAGAATGAATATCCAACAAATTGATCCATTTGTTCGTTAGTTCCTCATCTTCATCCTCATTGTTGGATTTGGAAATGATTCGAAGGAGAATAAAGTGTCCTCTCCTATCTGTGACTCCAATGATATTTGAATCCATTCGCTCAACTTTCCCAGAAAAGAGTTCAAATATATCTTGAGCTTCCTTTTTAGACTCATCAAAGTAGGCTGTCAGAGAACCACGGGTGAGTACAAAGTATTGTGTCTTCCAGGAGTTCCATATTGTGGCTTTCCTTTTCCCAGAGGGAAGACGATCCATGTAGCCTTCAAAGTAATTATGTCGACCATTCGTTTCTTCTCCTCCTTTGAAAGAAGAGGAGGATGAATTTACGTCATAAATGGAGGAAATGAGGGATGTGGGATCCCATAGATTTGACACAGGTGGACGAGTAAACATTTTACTACTGCTTAAAAGAGAGACTTGTCGATTGCTGTTCCTCCTGCTCTCTCTTGTGGAGGAGAAAACGTGTTGTTGCTCTAATTGATGTTGACTCATGTCATCATCCTTTCTTCTTCCTTTCAGAGTAGTTCTGGAAGGTACAGGTGGTGAAAGAGCAGAAGAGCCTCTTCTCCCTTCCACCTCTTCCTCCTCATCCTGAAGTGCTCTACTTATTGAAACTGCAGAGCGACGCGTCAAGCTTGCCATCACTCTAAAGCCTCCCTTCTTTTTAACATTATTTTGAAATGCAGAGACATTAAACACTTTGGCAGCAGAATTCACAGGCTTTGAGGTCCCTTCTTCTTCTCCTCCTCCTCCACGAACACCACCCAAATCATATGACTGTGAACTCCCCATTTTCTTAATCCCCGTCTTTGAACTTCTCTCAAATCTTGAACGTAGCTTTTGAACACTGGGCATATCCTTGTCCTCTTCTTCTACTCGAAGCTCAGAGCTTTTACTCTCAATACTATTTGTAGTACAAACATCCTTAATCTCAACTCCTTTATCCTTTTTCTTTTCCTCTCCCCTCTCCTCAATGTCGTCGTCCTCTTCGGGTTCTGATGAGGAATTGTTTACTATTAGCTCTGTTTTCTTTCTTTGAGCTCGCTGGCGAACTGTTTCGTTGTACACTTCAATTGAGCGATTTTTCTCTACTTTTGGAGTGAATTTCTTGGGCTCTGGCACATGGTAAATTCGCTGAGACGGCGTTGGGTTCTCAATATCAAATTCCTCAAAGTCCACTGAAACGGGTTTGTCCTCTTCTTCTCCTACCAATATATCTTTATTATCATCCAAGTCACTCTGCTCTATAAATAATGGAGGAGGGGGTGGGGGTATCGGAGGGGCTAAAGTCTCGGGAGTATCAGGGGATTTAGTAGGACTCACTGACTTCTTAAGAGATGAGGAGAAATCACGGTAATTACTATTGTGGTTATTGTTGTTTTCCTCACGCTTTTTGAGGATTTCTGCCTCAATAAGGAGGGCTTTGTGTCTTTCCTTTTCTCGTTTGAGCTCACGGAGTCTTTGTTCCTCAGAGTTGAGTGGAGCCTTTCCCGACGCTCTCTTTTTATCTTTTGTATAAGTTCCAATAGCAATGTCCCTTGAATCTGGGGATAGGGAGTGACTACTGGGTATGACACTTGCTAGTACTGGCTCAATTTGATGTCCAGATCGATCCTCTTGTTCGTCTTCGTCGTCTTCTGACGGAATGGCAGTCTCATTAACATATAATTCTTCACTGGACTGAATGGAAGGAGAGCTCCTATAGCCAGAGGAGCCGCGGTCTGAATAGCTCTCATTCATATAAATATTTTCAATTCTATTCATGATAATTGGACGCGTGCGGACTGTGCCACTGTTGTTCATTTGATTGCTATTATTACCATTAATATTATTGTTATTGCTACAACTATCATCAGAAGGTGTCACGGGTGGATAATTTTCATATAATTCCTGCTCAGTGGACGGAGCAGGAATCACTTCTTCACCCTCTTGAATGGTTGTAAGTGGCTCCTCCATTCTAAATTTCGGAACATCATAAAAATCCTGATTGTTTTCGTATTCACTATTAATATATATGGCTTCCTCGGGCTCTCCAGACTCGGGAACATCCTCATTGCTCAAATGAGGAGGAGGAGAAGGGAGATGATCATCCATTATACGTTTATTACCGGGTCTAGGGACATCATATAGACAATTGTCATTGCTATATATGTGATCAACAATGGGATTATCCTCCACTCCTGGATATTTTAAATTCTCATAAAATCCAATGTCGTTACTTTGATCATGGTCCTCATCCAATCCCTCATCAGGGGATGAATATTTACGAGATGATTTATTTGATATTTTCAGTGCAGGAACCTTGGGTCGATCGTAAATAATTTGAGAGTCTAGGAGCTCTCCTCCATTTTTGGAGCTAGTTGATTTCTTCTTCTTCTTTTCTCCTCCTCCACCGGATGAGCGATGGTGTCGATGATGTCTTCGTGATCCAGGATCTGTAGCATAAATAGTGCTACTGGATAGCGTTGTTTCCTTGGAACTACGTGATCGGCGACGATGAGGAGAATGGGAGGGTTCATTCTCTCCTAGGAGTTCAGAACTCTCAATGTCCTCATCCGAGCGACGTCTCTCAAGTGTATTGTCAGCTGAGCGGGATTGCAGCAATTGACGTTTATGTTTGAGAAGGAGCTCTTCGTTTTTACGAAGGAAGTCCTCAGTTGTGGGATTCGAGGTTTTGAGGATTCCTTTACTCGGAGGTGTGTTATTGTTGTTACTACTTGAGGAGCGTTTGGATGAAGAGCCGTTACTTTTCTTTTTGGATTTACGATGATGGTGAACGTGTTCCTCTTCCTCGGGAAAGGGATGATGGTGATGATGCTGTTGTTGTTCTAAATGAAGATTGTGTCTTCCATAAGAAACAGATGAAACTGAAGGATCCATTCTTCCTTCAAAACTTGAATTGTCCTCCTCCTTCGCCTCCTCTGCTTTTCCTAATACGAACCTATCAAACAAAAAATAAAATTGAAATTAGAATATTTATTCATCTTTAGAAAGAAAATATGTGGTTTTCCTTAAATATATAATAAGATAAAGAGACGGAATAGAATAATAATAACAATTATTATAATAATATTCATTTCTCAATTCGTAAGGTAGATAATAGAAAGGAACATATAAATGTAGTTAATTCAATTTAACTTATACAATAACTACGCAACATTTTTATCCCTTCTCCCGCACACGCAATCTCAACCTAAGGAACGTGTGAATTTGTTTTTTTATCTTTTTAAAAATCCTCATTAATTGACCTTATGGCATGTTTTCACTTTCAAAAAATAAGGTATATATACATATATATATATATATATATTTATATGTCTAAATATTTATTATATAATAAAGAACAATAAGATAAAAAATAGTCATAATAATTCAAATAAAAGAAGTTCATTTGATTAAAAATTATTTTAAGATGGAGGGCCTTAGCAATAATCTCTCTATATTTGACATTTCCTAACTTTCACAAAAGGAAATAAAAACACAGAAACATCAACGAGGGATACTTCAAAGCATTGTATAATGATTTCATTTATATATATATATATATATAAGTATAAGTGAAGAACAAATATAAAAAGAGTGCCTTTACATTCACTGAATTATAAGGGACGTATGCTGTTCTTTATGAACATATCTTAATAGAATGGGCAGCTATGTATATCTACTTTTTGAAATCTTTAAATTTCAAACTATCCATTAAAGACATTCTTTTTTTCTCATCCTCGGGGTGGGGTACAAAATGAGACCCTCATCATTTTGTCTCTATATATTAAAATATATCGACTCTTGAACCGTTTTATACCGAATTTATTTTTTGTACACTTGTATTATATGTACACTCAAAGTTGTATCCATTTAACTTTTTATATCTGGACAAAAAATATTATTTTTTTATTTATTTTTTATTAGCAAATATTGAGACGTGATTGTCCATTTATGAAGTAATTATATAATATATATATATATATATATATATTTTAAACACCTGTCACCTTAAACTTCTCTTCTTCCCAGTTTTTTATTTTTTTTTTTACATAAAAATCAATATTTCAACAAAATAAATTTATAAAATTGAAACCTTGTTCTTAGATACTCAAAAAAAAAAAAAAAAAAAAAAGAAAGAAAGAAAAAGAAAAATCCTTCCTTGACCACATGTTTATTTCAACTTCTTTCTCAGAGATTACTACACACTGTCAACATATGGTTAAGTTTATTTATTATTTATTTTACTTTTTGTATATAGTTATATATTCTAAAGGTAAGCCTACAATTACAAGATAAATTCGTGAAGTAATTTTTATGAATATGATATATATATATATATATATATTTTAGAGAGCAATAATGTTAGTCATGTATCAAATAGCATATAATGATTGTATGTAGATGGAAATATTATTTTAAAATTGGGTTAAATGCCCATCACATCTTCACGTAGTACATGGAATCAGAGTTTATGTCTGAGGCAGCGGGTCTTCTCAAACTATGAGATGCAATCCATTATTATTCGTAGCAAACATTTGTATTCAAAAGTACTACATACAAAGTTCTTTATTGTCACAAAGAACCAAAAAAATTTCAAAAGGAGCACAACAAAGTTGTTCTTAACTCAAAAAGCTCTGTTTTTTTTTTTGGTTTTTTTTTGACAATTACCCTTTTAAATAATGAGTGGGGCGGCATCAAATACGGGGGATCACAATTCAAAAAGTTTGAAAAGACCTTGTTGTAAGTGATGAGGTTTTGATTTTAAAGACATTAAAAGAGGAGTGGGCATACTGTGTAATAACTGATAAATATTTAGCAGTCTATTGAAAATATTACAATTTTGTGAACTAACCATATGATACATTGATATCCATTTCCTCAGTCCACTTTAATTGCATTTCCATGCAACTCTTTGTAAGTATGTAATCATTTCTATAATAAAGACAAATATCCCCAAAACTGATCCATCAAAATGTACTCGTATTGGAAGGATTTTCAATCTCTACCAATATAATACTCGAATGGATTCAAGGATCCCTATTCCATAAAAAAAACCAATTATCTACTATAAATGCTATTCAGATCAAGAGGAAGAACGATCATACCGATTGAGAATCATAATTATCAAAAACCTCATTCATGAGTCTTTAAATTGATGATGCATCAATATTATTTTAGATTAGGAATTAAGGAGCTCTGGGTACCTTCAAAAAAAATTGATTAGTACGAGGAAATTTAAAAAATAATTCAAATTAATATTAACTCCTTCTGCCGCAGTGAATATTAGTTATGAATATGAGTGGAAATAATTTTTTTTGATGATTTAATTTCAAAAGCCCTTGTTTTTTTATTATTATTATTGTTTGCTGATTTGTTTTGCACAACAGACTATATGATGAAGCGTGATGAAATTACGTTGTATCTATTATTAATCGGATTATTATTTGCATATATATATATATATATTTGCAGTTCAATGACGCAGAGAGACATTTGACGAGAGGAGAATCACGACTTAATTAAATTAAAAATATATTCATACAAATGGATATTTCAACATTTTCTTTCACATTATTTTTGTTTTTGTTTTTTGTTTTTCGTTCTCTCTCTCTCTCTCTTTCTTTGAATGATCCATTAAGTAAATGCTGGGAAATGATTCATTGAAATACTGCTACAACTACTACTACTAATACTAATAATAAAGAGATTCTAAAGATGAAGGTAGAAGAGGAACCAGCGTTTTCTTTCCATATGAATGTGAGTATGACACGGAAGGAATATATTTACTCTTTGTGTGTTGAGAGATGTGTGACGTCACATCAAGTACAAATTTTTGTTTTGGAGAGAGAGAGAGAGAGAGAAAGTGATATGGTCTTTAATTGTATTCAGACATGCAAATAAAAAAGGTCTTTTTACAAAAAAAAAATAAAAAATAATAATATTAATAGTTAATTGATGAGTCATTATACGTCACATGACCTCAAATTACATCTCAATAATAATAATAATAATAATGATAATATAGCTGGAAATGGTTGTTAAATCAAAAAAAAAAAAAAAAAATCCCCACTCAACAAGGATACATGGTCAAATGGTTCAATTTCATAGCACAGGTGTACAAAGTATTGCAACTTGAAGCCCAATCAGCTTTTGTGAAACTCGTGAATGACTATGGATTTTCATAGTTCTGCAAATGATGATTTCCAAAAAATAAGGAAAATCTGTTTGGAGATGTGTAATTAATTAATTCTTAATTGTCACGTTCAATACAAACAAAAAAAAAAAAAAAAGGAAAGGAAAGGAAAGGAAAATACAAAACAGTATATACATATATTTATACATATGCAGTCAAAAGTAAATTTGGACGTGATTTTGTATTTAAAAAAGTGAAGGAGAGAGGTTGCGATATAAAACTTAGAAATAATGTCTTCATATATATATATATATATATATATATATATTGTATATAAGGACTTTATTTTAAGGTAAAGCAAAGTACATATGTACATGCAATGACCCTAAATGGATCAAATTTATTGAGACATTTACTCACATAAGACAGTATGATCCTCGTAAACTTTAAAAATTTAAACTCGTAAAATTTAAAAGACTTTTGTGACAACAAATGTTAATTGATTTTGCGAGGAAACTACTCGAAAAAATGAGTTTTTTGAAAATTATTTCTACGTCACTTGTCTGACGTTTTAGCTTATAAAGGGATAATTTTTTTAAATTTAAAAAGACCCTGGATAGTTTCATAATTACAGCGTTCACATCACACAAGGTATGCATAAACATATTCCCCTTTAGTCTAGGGGACGGCAACCTATGTACAGGAACTAGCTGAGGTTTTCTTTTCTCAGCAAAACAAAAAAAAAATCCGTGTTTTTTTTTCATTGTGGCTCTTAATACAATTAAATCATTGGATCAATTTTGAGATACCGAACCCTACACCTGGAAAAGTTCTCAGGACAGGTGAATAGAAAAAATGGAAGATGAGGAATCACTCACTAACGGTGCTTTAGAAAAGGACAGCTCTGTATACATCATCAAAAAAAAACTCCTTCCTCTCGAAACCTTTCCCTTTCCATTTATGATGTGGATTTAAATAAATCTTTATTTTGTTTGATCACATAGTAGAGAGATTTTTTATTTGTGCAAAAAAAAAAGGTGGGCCATATGTTGCCTTAAAATTGTGTGGCCTAACAACAACAGCTGGTTGTAACACGTCTTACCTTCACTACTACTGCTGTTTTTCTTCTTTCCTTATTCCAGCACATGTATTGTTAAAAGCACAGTTGGAGAAATTTCCGTCTTCCATAAATAAATTATAAGTTAATTCTTCACTAAACCGTTAAATGAAAAGGAAGGAAGGAAAGAGAGAGAGAGAGAGAGAGAGAGATCTTCCACTCTTCCTTCACTGCAACTATGTACTGAAAAGTTTTTTCTACAAACACCTTCCTCCCTCAAGTTGTTTCTGTCAATCAGTTTGTCTTGAACCAAGTTCCTCCCTTACCTAACTGAAATAAATGAATTTCTTTAGTACGCTCGCAAAAACTAAAGGAAGGAACGCATACTCTCAGAAATTGACGGACCTCGGCCGGCCAGGAAGGAATAGACAGATATGGAGAAAAGGGAATTTTCTTAGTTATCATTAACTACATGATCCATAATATAATAATCTATGTAATTCATTGACGCACAACTGACGCCGAGAAGCATCATCATCATGCTACATAGGTTTGTACGTTCACCACCATAGATGATAAAATTATGAAAAAGAGCAAGGAGTGGAACAAAAATACGACCCAAGAACTCATTTCTTAACACAGTCTCCACAAAGAGCGAATTACATTAAACATACAAATAATGCAGAATGTTTTTTGTTTTCTTAATAGCAATTTGATTTGTTAAGCCTTGGTCACTCTTGCCAAGAGGAGGAGAATTGACATCTACATCTACATACAAGCATAACCTCATTTCAAACCATTTTTTTCTTTCTTACTCTTTGTTAGATGGAGTCTAAGTATATAGGTTGTAGATTGTTCAATGTATTTTTTGAATATATCACGGAACCTATCGACTATTTGAGAAAATGTGACCTTTCCACTCAAACGCACACACAACTCTTCTCTCTGCCTCAAAAAAATAATAATAAAAGAGGGGATGATGCAATATTGGTATACATAGAATCATGGATAACTGTTTATATGTACAAAAAGAGATTCATTTGTATAAATGCATGTTTATATATGTATAAGTACATATATACTAATAAAAATAAAAGCGGAGTAGCAAAGAAGTGAAATCATTAGTATCCAGTCTTTGTAGTAATAATAATATATCTGTAAATTATTAATGGCCGTTTTTCTTGGAAGCAACAGCTGTTGAGTTGAAAGAAAATAACAATAATAATAATAATACATAATACATATACTTCCAAAGAACCTGTCCGTACCATAATAATACATACATAGGTAGAGTACAACTGAAGAAGAAACATAAAAGAAGTTATAACTTTTTTTTACTTTTTTTTTTTTTTCAAATTACAACTGACTATCATCTACCCTTCAACTATCTGATACTCTTTGTTCTTTATAATTAGAGACACTTTTTGATAAATCCATTACTTTTCTGGAGTCTCTGTACATCCCAGTTTTTTTTTTTTTTTTTTTTGCTTATTTTAACATAAACATTATTTTATGCAAAACCGTGTCATTTTCGTCTGGCTTTTTCTCGACTATTCTAAGAGTTACATATTTTTATTGTTTTGCGCCCTTTTGGATTGAGGTTTTGATGACCATAAATGGTGGTGATAATTGCATTATATATATATAAATATATAATCGACCTTGGATTTTGAAACTATGTAATATGAAGAGAAGAGAGTTAATGACCTATAAGATCTACTTGTATCTACACGTATGCATCCAAAATTTATTTTTGAATTCATTTATTCCTCACGGGTGCATCAATGTTTCCTTGCTTTTTCTATCAGAACTAAAGGAGCTTAAATTCTTCATACAGAGGTTCATCATCCCTTTATTATTTCTTCAAAAAGAATCGAAAAGGTCATTTTATGTTGAGTTTGTAAGGGAAGGAAAGAGAAATATCAGTTGTTAGGACTATATTGATAATAATTAATTAACTAATTAATTCTCAGAAAGTCTTCTCTGTATCGTTGCTACAATGACAAAAAATAGTTCAATTTCCTATTATTAAGAAATTTAAATTCCCTTCCACCCTCTCAGTGTCTCTCACTTAGTTATTGAGTGTTATTATTTATATTCAAATAGCAATCAGGCGATCAAATGCAAAGGTACCAGATAGTACTTTATTGTGGCCACACTTTCTCAGCTCAACAAAATGCCCATCCCTACTACTCTTAGTATTTGCTCAGATGCAGAATTCGAACAAATCATTTATTTCAAAGACTAATAACTTTATTGAGACACAATCAAAATTGAATAGTTGAACACAAATTGCTCCGGTTTGTTAAATAAGTAAGCTAGGGAGAGTTTAAATAAAGAAATAGACTTACATACCCTAATTATATGCATTTAATATGCCGTGTGCTTGTAAAAAAAAAAAAAAAATGACAGAAATATATGTATGTAGTGAAATCCATTTTTTCTTTCTTCTGCATCTAATATATGTACATACATACATATATGAATGAGGTTCATGAGGCATGGAAAGGTTGCGTGCGAAGGTAAATATGAAAATGAATGAGGATCCTTTATGAATGTACATATGAAAGTACATACAAATACTTTTTCTCGCTTGAAAAGACTTTGTATCCCTTCTACGTACATACGCTCCTACTTCCGCTGTCTCTAGCAACATATTATAATAATAAACAGAGCCTGCCACCTTACAATTGATGAAACACATCTTACCATAGTTGTCGCTGTATGGATTTAAATAACGATGTCATTATTTAAAGCTCCAAGAAGCTGATGATGCCTTGACTATTCTCATTTCAGACGTGTTACTCATTAAAGTAAGTCCAGTACTTTAATTTATCAACCAATACAAACATACACAACTGAATCTACTGAATACTCTTAGAGGAATATGAAATAATGTGTGTGTTGTAGGTACTGCAATGTCAGTATGTGTTTTGGTACAAACACAGATTATGTATTTGTAAAAGATTTGAATCACATTTTGACAAAAAAAAAAAAAAAAAAAAAAAAAATACTCACTACAATTATAAAATGTACACAAATAAAAAACCTATTGTTGGTAAGTGATAAGATCCGATCCATCCATATACATGTGTGTTTTAGATTCGGTAAGGTGGAAGGGAAGATAGATGCCTTAACCAAGGCACTCTCCTGAGCGAATAGCATTCAGTATCCACGCCACATGTGGTAAGATGCGAACATGTCCTAAAATCTATGTGAAATGAACTTCATTCTCATCCGCAACTTACTCAGGGGCGCTAAAATACCCCTCGTATGTTTTTTTTAATAAAGTGCACCTGTTCCAGCGCCCATGGACTTACTTCTCCTAGACAATCCGTTTGTAGGGGCTTGGATGTCAAACCAACAAGGATTGGACTCCCATCTCCCATTTGTTTCCATATCCCAGAGCCCCCATATAAAGAACAATAAGTTGGAGGCGGTACATTTCCCCCTTTTTCATCCCTTTGTTGAAGAATGATCCTCTCGACATGTTGATGAGAGGTTGTCCAGTCTGTTCCATTGAGATCAAGAGACTTGTAGGAAGGGGAACGTCTGTGTAGGAGAGTGCAGAGATCATGAGAGCATTGAGGTGGATCTCTTGCAAAGGATTCGACTGTGTATTCATCCATGATGCTTATAATCAATTCTTTACGACTCTGAAAGAAACGTTACGAGTGTAGCCTTTAGAGTGTAAACCACAAATTGATAAAAGTACATACGCGTATTTCTTCCTTATTACAGTCATTGGAGCAAAAACCCCATGTCTGACCATCTTTACGCGCCAACTCCATGCATTCTTGTCCTCGTACATTCGTTCCAGGACAACTAGAACACCATCCACCTGATGTCTGAAATGAAAGGGCACAGAATGAACTCATACTGAGACACGAGAGTCAAGTGAACATATCCTCTTATTTAGAAAATCAAAATATGGTGACCCTTATCTATGTAACTGAAGGTATGACGTCTACACCAAAGGATTTAAAATTGTACACGAGTAAAAGGTATTTTTTTAAACAATTTACGGAGTAAAACAAAGTACTTTATTTTTCCTTATGGTTCTCTTTGAAATAAAAATAGCTAGAATACGGCTGACACCCACTAACATACAACTCTACACTTTATTTTGGAGTTAATCCTCGATTAATCACCTGTTTCTTTCTAAAACTCGTATTCTAAATGTACTAACTTTTGCTATTATTTACTGTGGAAGAATATTTCCACAGTTGGGAAGAAGAATTAGTAGGAATGTAAAAAATATGCAAAATGCCGCGTGCGAGATTTTGTGGAGTTGGCACTTTTAACAGAGCTTTTTGTTTTCCAAAGCTGTTATCATTTTTCCTTTATTACTAAGGGGAGAACATCTACCTGTTAGTAAATAATTTTCTGACATAAATTAGAGTTAATTTTCTGCCTCTCATCTACGGTATACATAATGTTATTATTTATCATTGATGTCTTCATTTGTATACATATATAAAGGAGAATAGCAGCTTGTAGCTCAGTAAAACGTCAGTACAGCTCAAGCTGCTTCCCTCTCAACATTCATCAAATTGTCAGAGTGGCCAGGTTGATTTTCTCTTTCTTTTTATTTTATACACCCCATTTGCATATTTTTTACATTCCTAAGAATTAGCTAATATCTAGCAACTGATTTTGGGACTTTTATTCTCTCTTTCTTTTGGAAGGAAAGGTTGTGAGAGTCAATATAGTTAAGGTTGTGAGAATTAGACTCTCTGTTCATCTTCCACTAGCTCACAAAATAAAAAGTCTAAATCAATACAACTCACATTTAAATGCCGTGGATTCAAGCAAGTTATGAAATGTTGGGCTAGCGTATGAGTTTTAAGACCTGAAGAGCAAAAAATTATGTATATATATATATATTAGTAATAACTTAATTGATACAATTTGGCAACCGCATTACTTTTTACAAAGGACGGATTCTCTACAGAGTAGAAGCTACGTGGAGCTATTGAATCATTTCTTAATAAATACACTATATCAACGTCTTCAGAGATCAGTACTTTTTGTACTTTGAAGTCCAGACATGCCCTTGGCTAGAAAATGATTGAAATATGATTGTTATAAATATATAATACATATAATTATGTATTTCTGTTCATTACCTGAGGTGGAGGTTCTCGTGTCACACACTCTGTTTCACATTTTTGAAATCTTTGAGGTCCTACGTGATCCGTTCTTTGTATTTGAAAAAATAAATAAAAAGAGGACTAAAGAGTGTTTATTATCTTCTCATCGTTACGTTGTTAAGGAGTATCTAAGATACATAGACACACACACACATTCATTTTTCATAATTATTATTGTGAAGGGGGGGGGGGGGGACTATTAAACTCATTAAACAATGATGCTGATATTAAATTGTAACTATGCATGCATGTAGTCACGTAAGATGTCACATTATATTCTAAAGTAACTATTATGGGATTGAAAGTGGATTTCCCCTGATCATAATAATAATTAATTCCATTAATACATGCATACGTGTAATTTTGGTCTATTTTGCTTTTTAATGAAGGAATATGAGCTGCCTATTGTGACGAATGGAATAGTACATCAATTCCTCATTTGATCATTTGAAATTTCAATTTAAATACAAAATGTTTCTTGAACACAAAACACACATACGATCCAATTATGTTTTTTTGTAAACTACACACACAAAGCACATTCACACACAAATTGCAATCATGTCTCATATTACTTGCATATAAATTCCTTTCTTGCAAAAAGTCCACTGTCTCTCCATCCTGAGATGTATGTTATTGAGTTCTATTAAGAGTATTATGTACATACATGGAATCATATATAGTATTAAGAAAGAAAATGAATTTGTATTTTACCTGATTTGGTGCTTGACACAGATTGCATTGTGCTAAGGAGTCATTCCTTTGTGAAACTATAAATATATATGTTATATTAGTGTGATCATATTGAAGTGAATCTTCAACAAAAGAGAACACTTTATCCAACCAATAACAGTTTTATACATAGAATAGGTGGAGCTGAGTCAAAGAAAAATGTGCAGAGCCTTTTTAGGGATTTAGGGGAGATCAGACAGTCATTATGTATGAATTTTTCTTGCGAATAGGACTAACATTAAATACATGTCAGTGCTCATGTGATATTTCTACCACAAAATACTAAAACATAGCATGGATTCACAAATAAAAAACACTGGGTGCCTCAGATAGGATATGAAAAGGTGACATATATATGTAATGAAGCAGTAATTAAAATCAATGTTACTTCTATAACAGTTTTCCATCGTTTGATTTGTGTTTTGATCCTTGTATAAATGACAATCAAATTCTTTAACTAAATCATTCTCTAAAAAAAGAAATCATTTTGATGAGAGCAAATGTGAAAGATATAGGTTAAGCACCTTGGGACCTCCTTGGAGATGGGAGCTGTATGGGCTTCGTGGTAAAAAAGGAGAGGATATCATAGTCCATTGACATCCAGAGGCGAAGGACTCCAATATCGAAATCCATTTCCCCTTCGACATAGTTTTCATGCACTCGAATCTCCCTGACCTGTAAAGGGATGGAAAAACCTTGAATATCTTCATACTGTTAGTGTAAACACAAATCTCACGGAATAGGATCCACGATAATACTCAACGGGAACAAATGTTTCAGAAGGGAAGTAAATTCGAACGGGAATAAATGGGAGTACAACCGTTCCTGGCTCTATCTTTAAAGGCTTATAAAATGCTTTAGAGTCAAAGATTTCCTTTCGAAGCCCCATGTTATCCCTTGTGCAATGAAGATAGTCCAAGCAGAAGCAGTGACCTGCCCTGTGAACATACATATAAAAAGTATTATTTTTGTAAATTATGTAAACATAAGATGTGTGATCCCTACGATAAAATCCACTCTTTGTTTAATATTGATCCACTACAATGATGGGAGCCTCTTCCAGCACGTCGTATCTCAATCCATGCCATCCAGGGTCGGACTTTGTTTCTTTTTAGAGTGTCTACAAATACAAAGTCGTTATATAAATGAATAAATACAATTTTGAACACAAAGGTGAACGTATTTCGAGGAACGAGGAATCTATAATCAGTTCCAAAGGAGAGAACAATTCATTTTGTTCATTTTTTTGATGAAATTTTAAATTATCTTTTACTTATAAAAATATAACCTTTATAAAAAGCCCGAGAGTTTAATCAATGTAGATACACTTCCATCACATTTCCATATATATTGGTATCCATGAGTATTAAGTAGTTTGAATCAACATATGTATTTAGAAACCAATTAGTGAATCAATGTACATTTTCTATGTTTCATTATTTTGGAATCAAATTAAAGAAATGCTATTTTCTTTCTTTTTCTATGAAAATTGCGGACATCATATTAGGAAATCCATTCAAATGCCAAAAAAAAAAAAATACCATAAAAGAATTCCTATGATTGCTTGCTCCCTTTACTCCAGTCACTTTCGCAAAATACATTTTCTCAACAAAAAATTTAAATCCTCGGAACATTTCAAAAACTCCTCACGCAAACCTTTCCTTAGACATCATTGACTCTTTCATTGGAAAGATTTATTGCAAATTTATTCAAAGTACTTTTGTTGTTATTTTTATGGGTTATGGGATGTATTCTTTAGCAGGGAAATGTGTGGTGGTGTTCTTTCAAGTGTAAATATATAATGTAGATGCAGTTGAAAAAAAGACACAAAATAATGTATTAATTGTTCCCTCTCGACGTAAATATTATGTTGTACACAGTAGATACATATATTCACTATTTATTTTTATTCCTCTCTCTCTCTCTCTCTCTCTCTAAACGCCATTATGTAAATGAGATAGCATATGTAATAATATACATATATATCTAAATACATACATTTATTGTATCATGATTGTATGTATAACCCGAAATGCAATTTAAATATTTGTAAAATTCTACGAAAACACTCTTTTACAAAAAAAAAACAAAAAAAAAAAGACATATAATTAGGAATAGTACTTGCTGATGCCTTGATATCCTCCACTCGTGCAGAGGGACAGGCGTGCTCTTCATTCATTCGAATGGCCCAAGAAGTCAATGAAAGGTAGAGGAGCATGCTCAAAGAAGTCCACAAGTCCCTTGAAGGAATCATTCTCTTAACAATAATGACTTGACTGTCAATACTATATATACTACATATATAATTATCTAGCTATAAAGAGTAAGAATGGATCGATTTTCATGAATAATGGCCATTTACGATAATAATAATAATAATAATAATGGAGCACATTTGATTTTTTTGAATGCAAGGTCAAAATACGCAGGGTCTCTCGCAACCTCCCCCCCCCCCCCAATTAGAGAGAAAGAGGACTGACGTCACAAATTGCTTAATAAAATCAAATTATTTAATTTGATACTGAAAATCCCTATAAAAATGACTAAATGCTCGATTTTTAGGGGGTGGGGCGTGTGTTTGTGTGTGTATGGGGGGGGGGGGGGGGTATGCCTTATTTTATGTTTCTTCCTTACAAATCTACTTTTACGTTTTAGAGATTGGAGGGTGAAAATAAAAATGATGGGGACAAAGGACTTCAGCATACAAACGTTTTAATATAGACCTCTAAGGACCTTTAAACATATGTGAATATATGTATGAATAAATATGGGTTTTTTGGGACCGATTGAAGGTAAAATAACCAATAATTGGTTTGTTTTTAATTAACTTTTGAAATTCAAGAAGTTTAATCCTCACAAAAGGCCAAATATTGCCACTTCAGACTCCTCTATAATTTCCCTCATCTCCATATCAAAGCATACGACTCATCTGCCAAGGTCTTGAGAAAAGATATACATACTAAGAATATTTAAATGTAATTTTATTTTATTGATGGTCAGATGTGATTTTGATGTTAGTTTGTATTTGCTTTGTGCTACTAAATGTTAGTTAAAATTAATGTTAAATTATATAATGTTAGATTATTGTGAGGCAGGGGGGAAATAACTTTCAGAAAGTGACCAACTGGTCATGTTTGGGTAGATTTTATTTTTTGTGAGGAATAAATGTTGATATTTCCTGAGGTTTTTTTTTTTTTATTTTATTTTAGGAAGAGACAAATTAATAATATATTAATAAACAACTTTGGCCGGTTACTGATTAATTGAAGACTCTCAGTAATCAGATCACCTACTATATAAAATTTCACCCTAACTAAAAACTCATTATTTTTCATTTTAATTCTACTCTCTTAGATAACTTGGACAAAAATTGAATAGGGATTCAGTCATTATGTACATACATATATTAAATCGTCTTCTAGTGTTTTTAGAGCAGCAGTTGAGAAGTGTTTGATGTCTCCTCTTTGAAAATAATAATAATAATAATAAAAATAAATAAATAAAAACCTCCTTTGTGCTGGTTTCAAACACACATACAAAAATGTCTTTTAAAGGATTAAATTACTTTTTCCTTGAAGCTTTGTTCTGTGATTCCCTTTTCGTTACATTTAAATGGAACTTCCGCTGTCTCAAGGAGACACAAAAAGAGGAATAATAAGATTAATAATAACTTGGCCAATTTGTAATATTGTATTACAAAGTGATTACTAAATAGATGGTCTCCTTACATCCAGGGCTCTCTTTCTCGAGGTGTTAATTCAAAAATATTTTTAATTAAAAATTAGGACTCTATTGTAATTTTTTTTTTGAAGAAAATAAACTTTGCTATTATTCAAATCTCATGCCCATTGATCATAAAAGAATCCATGAAAACCATTATGACATTGAAAAATATACATTTTGAACATCTTCTATACATAATTGGACATATAGTGTGTAAATTGTAACTTGTACATATACTGTACAAGTTGTTATTTCTATGACCCATAATAATCAAAGTGTGAGCACTATTACATAACTAATACCGAATATAAATTGAGCCTACAGCTGCATTACTGCCCTGCAAAGTTTTATGCACATCAGTCAGGAAATACATATAATATCAAACATATTTATCCAATGAAATTTGATTCATGGCATTGCCCCCATCAATAGGTCAATAAATTCTTATTGTATTCTATGTATTCATGCTCAAAGATATCGAGGAATAATGCAATGAGAATAACGTCCTCTTCTTGCTTAGATCTTCTTGAGAGTAAGGTGACCTTTTCCACTAGATGTTGCCTTTAAAGAACATTTATAAATATCCATAAATATTAAGGTACATACGTTCCTTTATACAAACCTTGTATATTTTTTCTTCCTCGTGACGTATGCATTATATACTTTCACAAGTAGCAAGGTAAATTTTATGGAAGTTCTGTAATTCATGCCTCCCCTAGTGTGCATAAAGTCGGCTACTAAGGTGGATTTAGAATATACAAGTGTGTGTCATGCAGCTTCTGCAAACCTACTGAGATTTAGAATTAAACATATCAGAATAAATATTACCCTTGTTCATTGCATTTAAAAAAATCTGCAGAGTAGGTCAAGGTATGTACAAATGGATAGCAAAAGGGCATAGTATACGGTCCTTTACCACTACTTAGCCTCTGGAGCCAAATGGACGTGAGCATAATTTTTACTCTCCTACACCTGATGAATTTTCGTGACCTTAACATCGCATTGTAAGCCCAGTATCTATAGTTAGCAATGTTTATACTCAAACGGATCGCGTACTCCTCCTCGTATCACTTGTATTTGATAACTTAGTTCAAGTCAATTAATAGTCATACTCTAAGAAGGCTTAGTAACGCAAGGAAAAAAGAGAATGAAAATGAAGGCCTTCATAGTGCATAAGCAATACAACATAAGCAAACTCACAAAACATGGATAGTTGCTGCAGGTTGTTGCAGAAATCCTGAGTTTTAGTCAAAGTACAACTCAGTAGTAACTTCTCCACGCTCACAACGTCATAGTCTTTTAGTCAATAGAGATTGAGCAAATTAAGAAAAAACAATCATAGATTATATATATTTTGCAGGTTTAAAAAAGAGGCCCAATATCCCGCTGACTCTTAAAGACCCTTAAATCAGAATAACAAACTAACATCCTCAAAAGTCCAATCCTCATATTTCATTTGCCTTTTCATTTCGGATACGAAGAAATCGGTACACGATATTTTGAAATATGATGACACATTTAGCAAACACCTGTAAAGTGAAAGAGGTCTTTTGGAGATAAGTAGAAAATATGGAATCTCCCTCAATAAAGAAAAATTTCAATTTGCAAAAGCCAGGTTTGAATATATTGGTTATGTGATTGGACAACAAGGAGTTACTCTAAACTCGAAGAAGACAGAGGCCCTTTCAAAATTACGAGTCCCTCAGAATAGAAGTGATTTAAGACCATTTAGAGGGAATGGTAAATCAAATGAGTGGATTTTTAAATGAAATAGCCCTTCTATCAGTTCCTTTGAACTAAGAAAGGTTGAGAGAGTCAATAAACAATATATTATTCTGTTTGGATTTCACAAATTATAATTATCTTTCTTTCTTATTATTAATAATATTTTAATATGACGGTATACATATAATGGTATAGACAGAAACAATATTTATTTATTTTAAAGGTTATTTATCATGGCTTCTGGTTACAAATTTGGCTCTGATATGAGGAGAGTGAATGGATGGATTTCTTCCTTCGCACTAATTGAGTATGTCAAAACCAGATATTGTTTTCTTTCCTTCCTTTGACTCCCTTCATAAAAAGTTATATTAAATAAATAAATGGTTGATGGTTGTATAACATGCATATGTCCTCTTTTTATTGTATACAAAATATAAAAGAAGCAAAAAACTTCAACTCAAAATGAAAGTAAGTTACGTCACATTTAAAGAAGTATCTTTTCACAAACTTGACACATTTTTCATTTTTTCTTTTTTTTTTTTCATAAGATGTCTCCATTGCAGCCTTTAACGTTTATAATTTAAAAAATAATAATTATTATTATATTCAGTATGTATACAAAGGAGAAGAAGACCTTTGGTCTTTGACTCTATGTATATTAGTGATTCTGGAAGGAATAAACATGAAGCAAATAGAAAAATATTATTGAAACACAAAATTCAGCGCTATTAGATTAAATTTCAAGGAGCTCCCTCTTAATAAATACAATAAATTAAAAGGTCTATTTCTTATTCTGAATCCCTAGCTGACTCATTTGATGTTTTGTTGAGCGTGCAGTTTGAGTTATTTTACATTTTCCCCTTACACTCAGCTATAGAGAAAAGGATACATCAAATCAAGCCCACCCACCCCATTTACAACTCGAGTAAAAAATTATATAGCTATACAGAGTCCTGATTATATCTGAGAGCCGTTTCAAGGAAAACTATTTGCTAGACCCTCTATGATTACTTAGAACAGGGATGCTCAATATTACAGCTCGTCTTGAAGCTATGCATTTGAGTGGGTTGCAGAAGGAAAAAATGGTGCAAGCTGTTGTGCTTTAAAATTAATTTGATCAAGGATGGCATCTTAGGATGCCATCCATTTCGATCAATAAAGGTTCATATAAAAAATCACACACAAAAGTGAAGGAAACACGTCAATTCAAAGGCTTTTTCTTAATATATACATTATTTTCTTCCCTTTCTATAAGGATTTTAGAGTTTTATAGAGGACTTGGCAGAACTAAAAATCAAACACAGTTTGAACTAAATATATGTAACTTGTGATATTTATATAAAATAAAAGTACCTTATACATATGTAGGAATTGAAAATCCCTATGAAATAGCTAAATTTTTACAATCAATCCAGTAAACTATCAGGAGAGTAGTAGAATTAGTGAAAATATAGCCATGAGAGAATCACATAATATTTGATTTACTCATTTATTAGGTATTCAGCTAATATAACATAAAGTGAGAGATTTTTGACGACCCTGACATTTAAATAATTAATAAAAAGTCACAATATCATCTATGTATGAGGATTATATTCGTTAAACATACAACTTTGAAAGTCATATCTTTTTCTTAATTTGTATTTAAATGTATATCATTTATAAAATACAGAATTTGACAAAATAATTTATCCATAAATAATATTATTTGACTATTATTAATACCATCCATTGTTTTCCTTAAAATATCTTTCTTGAAACCATCAATGGATAGGCCATGGTGGTCTTCTTCACATCAAACCAAATACTCTTGTATGTAAATACATTGAGTGAGTAACAGTTTTTTAAATCTTTAGGGCCCGTGGTTTAGGGGAACTTTAAAAAAAGAAAAGCAATCAAAAATTGATATTCTTACTCTGGATTTTAAAAGCATGACAAAAAGTGGGAAAAGTGTTTTTTGGTTTGTTTTTTTTTTTTTTTTGACAGGTTGAATGTACATTAACAAACTTTTGAAAAATTTAAAATAAAGTAAATTAATTTTTTTAGTATCAAATATAATATTCATACAAGCAAAATACGATAGAGCGCCACCCAGAGAGTTACATACATATTTGATGTACTTGCTTATCAAAGTAAGCAAAGGTATAAAAAAAGGCCTTAAAACAACAATAACAACAACAACAATTATATGTATATAAAGGAATGAATGAGTCTGATCCTGTATTTGGACTTCTGTTATGAACTTAATTTCTACTTTAATACATAATATGATGTTCAAACGGTGGAGACAAAAGTCACTGTAGTCTCTACTGGATTTTTGTATTTTCCAAAGCTGTTATCATTAGGATCCCTTAATTCTTTTTGAAGGGAGAGCATGTCAAATCAAAAACTGAAGTAAACTTAAAATCCTTGATATATGTGTAAGACTTCTTATACATATTTAGATATGAATGAGTGTCTAATATTTCCTTTCAATGTAGCTCTATTTTTATTGAATGGGTCCAGATTTCTCCTTGCAGACTATAATGGTTTGGATATCTCATGATCAGACATATCTTCATTATACATAAATGTGAAGAAATGACCCAGCCGACAGTATTCTTTTCAAGGAACGCTACCACCTATTTCCATTGACGGCGGTCCAGGATCTTGGAGTAAAGGCATTTTTAAACTTAATTAAAATGGGATCTTATTCTTTTTGAATTGATAAGAAATGAGTCTGAGAAGAAGTAAAAGAAGGGAGGGACTTGGCTCTTGTTTCACATTTTTCACGGAAGAATGTCTTAGCAATATCTAAAAGTCTGCTTTTTTTAAAAATTTATATGACTCCAATATTCCAAATCATACTAAATTAAATATTGTCACTTTAAGCAGATTCATCTATATAAGGTATAGACCTCAGTGCTTACTTAGTGAGGGATCCTCTTGATTTCATTGCAAATTTGCATGAAACTTTTGTCATGTACAACTTTTTGAATCACCATTTCTTCTAATTTTTTTCTAATGTGAAAGGAAAGTTACGAGCGGAACTTTTCCACAGCAGGGCCTCTCAAATTATTGATGCATTGAAGCCCTTAATCAAGAAGCCCTTGTTATATCAATTATCATTAAATAAGTAGGAGCTAAATCATAGATAATTTTTTTTGAATCTTTCAGAGCTATCGTTGTCTTCAAACTATAGCTACGCCCCAAGCTCACTATCTCAGCCTATAAAATTAGAATTTTAATGTGTCATTATATTATTAGAGGTAGAGTTGTCAAAAAAGAGAGGATTTCCTCCAGTATCCGATCACCTCCCAAATCTTGTCAATTGATAACCTGTCATTTTTTGAGCACAAGCTCTATTTATTTATCTATGCCTTTTGTATTTTGGATTTCCATGAATATCATCATAATTGCTTTTCATGCTTAAGAGAACGATTTTCTTTTAAACAACTTGAATTATGTAATTGATCAGTACAAAATTGAGTGCTTGAACTTTTAAAAATATTTACAAAATGACTTATGGAGTCCCTAGGCTTCTCTTTGAGAAATGGAATGTAGCGCATAATTCAGGGCCGTCAGAAGCTTTCAAATACTCGAAAAAAACATGATTGAAGTTTTTTTAATTTATATAATACTTTTGACACAAAAAGGACGTGTAATTAATTGTCTTTTATTTGCTAAATCTAATATATTTACAAATAAAAAGTTTTTTTATTTATTAGATCGTGGTATTTAGATAATGGTTGGAGCAAATAGCTAGGTCTATACACTTAAGATAAAATCTTTACTTCCAAGTATAACAATAAATATTCACATATTATGGAAAAATACGTATATTTAGCTCATAAGAGATTTGTAATAGATCCTTCAAGACCTTGACTTTTTTGGTAATTTGACTGATATGTGTGGTATTTATTTAAAAATGTGTCATTATGTATGTACATTGATTGTTAATAGTAATGATTAAGTGTTCTCTTCAAGGGCTTATATTATAGTACTTACATACAGGGTGGGTACTAAATACTGTCAAATTAATATAATTATTTTATTTACATTATTAGACAACTAAAGTTTTACATGAGTTAAATGGAATAACTTACAAAAAAACTGACAAAAAACTTATGCCAAATGGTGTCCTTTTGCTGAAATTGCAACAGGCACAGACCGCTTCCCATTCGAATGTTTGCCCATTTTTGAATTGATGAGACTTTTAATACATTCAAATTTGGATGTCCTTTATTCCTGGCCCTGTACTACAAAATTGGACCAGGTAATTATCGTGGGTTCAAAAGCCCGGGAGATGAGTCTTGCACCATTTCTGCATCATATTGGAAGTATGAAATGGAGCACCATCTTGTTCAAAAGTTTAGCTTCTTTTCTGAAGTGAGAATTAGCTCATGGAAAGAGACTTTCCTTCTCTTGTTTACATACTCTAACTTGTTAACTTTGACATCAGAGGTTCTTTATCTCCCCAGACCATCACTGATATTGGTTTTTGGGTCCACTATATTCTACTACATTTTATGGTCAGTTATCAATTATTTTGATGGTTTAATTTAGCTTTAAGAGAAAGAACTTTCTCATCATTTAGGATAATGTTTGGAGTCTTGCCACATTTCATGAGTTTGTTGCTTCGGCTTACTCTTTTTTCTTTGGTTTTGCTTGATGACAGTAAGTTTGTTCATTGTATTGTATGTAGCTCATACCTAACTCCTTAGCCATTTTACGAAGGTTCTTATTGGGATTTCCCAGAACCCTCGATGTTCTTCCTAGTCCGAGCTGTCGTTGATTTACTTCTCCGTCTATATATCTATGGGTCCGTTTATAAAAGTTTTGTTAACATTCACGACCTTTAGGGTTTTAAAACTCGGGGCTATCTTAACATTTATGTCCATATCTTACGTCATCCATTCCAGCATGTTGTAACAATCTGGGGCTATAAATTTGATTAAATTTGAGATCGTTAATAATGTTAATCCTCAGAATGTTTCTCGTACGTCTCGTACCCATGTCTGTACTACAATATCTATATCAAAAATTTGAAATAAATAAGTCATTATATATTTATGTATATTTACAAAAGTCATAGCATATTAATCATACTTATTAATTCCTGAATATTAATTCAATTTCTAGAATGAACAGAGGATTGAGCCAAGAATTGGAGTCATGTTACTTAGGTTTTGATTTTGAGATTCACCTTAGAATCCCAGGCAATAAATCATGTCCTTCCCTTCGGAAACAAGGGACACTCAACCCTCAAAAAAGAAGGTTCTCCCTCTTACCTAGGCTCTTAAACAGAAGGACTATACCCCTACTGTTTGATTTATATACCCAATGTACACACACATATACCAACATTCATAGTCATAGTCTGTTCTTGAGTTGTAGACCCTTTCTAGAAGCTATTTCAAAGAGAGATCCTTTAATTATATTTCGATCCACAATTCAGCTCAAGCTGCTCCCCCTTCAAACCCTCATCAAAATGTCTGGGTTATCATGCCTATTTTATACGAGTAGTCTTATACGTATTGAAATGTGTTAAATTTATAACTCATTTGAAATAATTAAGCTGTGCCCATGAAATTGACCCACTATTAGTATGGACAAACTTTCATTCAAGTCGACTCAATTATGTGAACAATTAACTCCAATAATAACGTGTAGAAAACATTTATTTATTTCCCAATTTCCTTTAAAAATTTATTTCTAAGGCTTATAACGCATCATTCATCCATTGAAAACAAATATCAGTCAATCCCAGTCAAAGGAACTAAACAAAACAAACCAAATAAATTATTTATGGAAATGGGCGGCATATCTTCAATGGGGATATTCTCCATGAACGAACTGCACTTTTCGTAGAGTGTGTCTATATCGAACCTATCAGCATAGAACAAAAGAGTAAACACATTCTCACGACTCAACGTCACCTCATCTGTATAAATCCACCTCAAGAATTCCCTGAATCCAGAGGGAGTCACATTTGGAATCTCAATCTCAAGACCACTGTCCTTTTTCCATGATTCCCTAACGCGTACAGTGAATATCCGTTCAAATTCATGACTGGCGGATGCAAGAATGCATTTATGGGCCGCGATCCTCTCTGGAGACTCTTCTTCGTTTCCCCCAACCAGAAAGGTAACATCAGACAAAAGCCCCGACTCTAGTAGATGTTGAATCCGACTCGAAATAGTTGATTGTGTTATTGCCATCTTTGTTTTGATGAATGGAAATATTATGATAATGTGAATTTTCCACTCATTTCTGCTTCATTTTATAATTTCAAAATTATCTTATCATCATGACTTTCTTCTCTATTTGCCTAGCTATTCAACTCTAAAATTTATCAGTATTTGTATGTGTAGAGTTACTAGGAGAGTTGTTAAATTGATTCACTCTTCAAATTTATTATATAATTAACCCAAATGTAAAAATCAATGTACCTATGTTCACATTTGATCATAATAAAAAATATTGAGATTAATCTGAAAAAGGTAGTAGGCTGCTGAGTATTTGATTTGATGACCAATGCAGGTCATAAACCTGTTTCTCCAGAGCCTTAGGATAGATCGACTTTACTTATTTATACAAGACATAAAAATAATGCAAAACAGTCGACTTACAAGTGAATAAGAGTAAAAGAGCTGTTGATCAGAAATGAAATTACATTCATATATTTAATTCATAAAATAAAACGTGAAACTTCTTCAGATTCAAATCCATTTTGATTTATAGACAATCAAATTGAAATTTTTCGGCCATCAAACACTAAAGAGATCATTTAAAAAGAAAATTCTGCTTTAAAATGTTCTATGCAATTATTAAGAGCGTTTAACGCAGTACCATCAAGTACTGGAAGTCGTGGCCTTGATTAAATAAAACGTTATTAAACATCACTTTCATATTAACCTACGAGTAGAGTTCAAAAACTCGTACGATTTAAAAATCATCACACCCAGAATAACAAATCATATTTTAAAGACTACGCATAATTGAGTGGGTATAGTTAATTAGCACATTTCGACAATTAAAATTTATTGCCTAGGTTTTTGATTTTGAAAACAACCCTCCTCATATTATCTTTAGTTGCATAAGAAATTATTAATCGTACGATTTCATTTCTACTCAACTGTACAATCTATAAAATTACCTAATGATAAAAGAAAAGATTAGACAAAAATCAGTTGACGTCATTCCAAAGCAAATATTGATATAATATATCCACTTCTTTTTATTGCTGTATAGAAAAATGTATTAAAAAAATATCAGTAGAGCTCACAAGTCTCAACACTCACTCAATACAAGTTTTTGTACTCCAAAACTTTTATTTTAGCTTTAAAAAATGGATTTTCTTGATGGAAGGGATATTGATTATATCACGTGACTTTGATGAACTAACAAAGGCCATAACTTGTAGAAAGACAATTAATTAGTCTTTCCCATTTGGATTTTAACCATAAATATATCCGAATCCCCCAAGTGAAGGCTAAGGGGCTTAAAGTTGTTCCACTCCAGATATTATTAGAACTCATAGGCAAATCATCCATGCTACGAGAGGACTTTTTGGCACTCGTTTAATTGAAGGGTCTAAATAGACAGTCGGAGCAAACAACATCATAGTTGATGACTCTCAAACATGAGGAATTGGAGTCCCTTGGACTCCACGAGACTCCCTTGCCTAGAGTTGTTTTTTCATAGTTAATTCAAGAACTACATGTAGTTGTCATATACTAGAGTTATTTTCACTTCAATTCAAGGGATGTGAACCGAATTATACATATAATATATGTATATTGATATAAAAGTTAATTAATTTTGTCAACTTATTCTATGTAACTCCCCTTAGCAGGGGAGTTACATGATTTTTGCGCCTCCAATAGTGGAACCCCTATTAAGGATGTACAATTGTGTCTATAAATCCATTTTAAATCTTGGGTCAAACGGAAAGATAATTAAGAAGTTCAACTTTTTATATTTTATTATTTTGTATATTTTTTTTTGTGAACAAAAAAAGAAGACAAAAGAATCACGCAATATAAGACCCTTCTACACATAATTTGAATAAAAAATAAATAAAATACACTGAAAAAGAAAAGACAAAAGGAATGATATTGGCTCAATATCATGATTGGAAAGGAATGATAAGTAGTAAATGTCTGTCTTTTAGGAAGAGGTAGAAATAAAAATAAAAAGAAGAAGGAACTGTCCTCCTCCTCCTCCCCTCCCCCCCCCCCCCCCTCATCTGATTGCATTATGATTTAAAGCATTTATTTTCCCTTCCATTTACATACATATATAGATCGGATAAGCCCCTATGATTTTATTCAGTATTTGTTTAACTTTAACGAGTTTTAATTTTACTTTTTTGTTTCCCTATTTAGCCAACTAACATTTTATTTTAACATTCTCATTTCCTTCCTTTTTATTCTCCCTTTTATTTCAGCTCTAGAAAAGAAGAAGCTGAAGCGGGGGTAAGAAAGAAACTTTTCCCTGATTTTAACATTTTATTTTATTTATTTCCCTTGTTTAAATGTACTGATATATTATTTAAGAAAAAATAAATCAAAATGATAGAACAAATTGTTTCATACCTGTCTGCATTGATTGCTATTTGTTCCTTCCCTTGTTTACCAAAGATAAGAAATACCCCCATGTATTTGGAAAGACGAAGCAATTCTTTTTGAAAACGATACTTTAGTTACTTATTATATTAAATACTCTCTCTATTTATCTCAGGACATGAGTCATAACTTTCCACATTTCAAGAGGGGTGTAGACCCTAGTACTGTACATACGGAACATGATATTATCTATTAGATAAGGGGGCTACATGTGACTACCCTAGGAATCAAAGAAGGATTTCACAAAATTAAAAATGTATTTTCTTTCCTTGACATTTTCATTGCAATGCATAATTAATAATTAATTTAATTATTAATTTTGTAGATCCAAATTATAATCTATGCATGTTGGGAAGATTGGAGCGGAGTGTCAGACTTTTTATAATACCATTGATGACGATACATTGATCCTTTCTAAAACACCTGAATAACTGACCCCAATCTTTTATCCCTTAGTCAAAGTACAGTTAGACTCTGTTTAATACTTAAGACTTGTCAAGTCAACAAGAAAGCAAGTTTGTTTTCAAATATTAAATAGGAGAAAATCCACTTTTAAATGTATTTTTACTTCATAGATATAACGGTCAAATATTTAGGAGTCATTTTAATACCCCTTGCGCAGGGTTTTTGCGAAAAAATCACTTTTAATCAAGAAAACAAGGATTGTTGTCCATCCAATAAAGCAATCAGACTAATGTTACGACTGTATAAGGAGCCGATATGGCTCCTGAAAGAACGTCCATCTTTTTCATAGCCCCAGAAATTTATTTATTTGTAGTTGGCTAAAACCAGTTCATCTGTTTAAGCACTATTAAGAATCAACTACATCCGCTATCATAGTAATTGTCACAACATAGTCAGAAACACCAGATGTTTTTTATTCTTGATTGTGAATCTTTCCGTCCATGGAACGTCTTTTGCGTACAACTCCCATGACCACATATTGACTATGTACTGTTACTTAATTGCGGATCAGAGATGTGGAATTTGGCTGGGACATTTTAAATGAATTGTCTCTGAGATATACATACAATTCCTTATATGAAATATATAGGAACCAAAAGGGGCCGCTCATTGCCCTAATATACTATAGGTTGAGTTTGGGACAACCTACATGAATGAAATCACTTTAGATATGAACTGACTCCTTGTTTCCTCTTCAAAGAAAAAGCGTCTGGTGGCTTAAGAAAAGTCATGAATAAATATTTTATGAGATCCAAATAATGATATGAACAAAGAGAATATGGACAGAAGGATATTAAAGGGAGTCATGAGGAGGGAGGGGGGGGGGGAAGTTATTTAGGGATGTTTGAAGAGCTCTCATAAGTACATACATATTGATACAGTAATTCAATTAAGAGTAGAGTACGAGAAGAAATATAATGAAACAATAGCAAGAATCTAAAATGATAGTTTTACATTAAATACTATATATTACTATGTTTTGACACTTCTTCTAATGCTACCGGATATGCCGAATAAGAAAATTCACTTTTGGTTTACAGTTTTCGAGAATCCTACTTTAAACATTTCCGGGAAAAATGCTAATTTTAAGGGGTTTTTTTCTAGCTTTTAAATGAAAATAATTATTAAAAAGGCATGGGAAGGGAATAAATTGGGAATAAGATAAAATATCAATTCATTTGAACAGCATCATCTATGTAAGGATTTTATCCGTTAAACATACAACTTTGAAAGTTAAATTAAAGTTTTTGAGCTCAAATGTTTTTGTTTTTTTTATTTAAAACAGTTATTTGTAACATAATTAAACAAATTTACCCTTGATTCACAATATATTATAGATCACCATAGATCAGCGGTTCCCAACCACTGTGCCGCAGTCCAAAATTGGTGAATTTCTGGAATCTAAAGTTACCTTCTTTGTAAAACGTTAAAGACTTAAAAACATTGAAGAAGAGTTAAGAGACTGTCTTTCTCACATTCGCCCACAAGAAGCACCAGGCACAACTGTCCCACCTACATTCACCACTATTACTCTATACCAGTTACTGAATACAGAATATGTTGTGTCTATGTGAATAAAAATTCTTCTTATGTTATCTTCTTCGTTTTTTCTTTTCTTGATATAAAATATTTATTTTTTGTGATAGGTGTGTCTCAAAAATTTAAAGAGCCGCAATTTAAAAAAGGTTGTGAACCACTGACATATGTAGATAGTCATATGTTTTATCTAATTTTGTGTTTAAATGTATATCATATAATATAAAAAACAGATGTCGACAAAATAATTTTTCTATAAATATTATTTGACTCTAAAAAAAAACTGCTGTTATCTTATTCATGTACTTTAAGAAGTCGTTTAAAGAGCACAAAAATCGATTTTGATAAGGAGTGTATTTAATTTTTTTAGATGTGTTGAATGGTAAGGAAAGAGTTTGCCTCAAGGTATGTACATAGGTATTGATAGCAGCACTGCCAATGATAAAAAATCTTATTACTATACGGCAATCATCCATTAAGTTGGATTAAGCTGTGATTCAGTTGAATGAATGAAGACAACAATGACAGCAATAAAAACAAATAAAAAACAATAATTTGAATACAATTTAATAATTACTAGCTATATATATGTATTAGCTAGAAAAGCTTTGACTACAGCCAATTAAATCTAGTTATATATATATAAGCAGCTGTAATACTTTTTTGGATCAAAGTTATAATACAAACAAACTACAAGCAAATTAAAGATGCAGGTTTTAGATGTAGAAATACTTGTCAGATTAAGTTCTTCTGTAAAAAAAAAAAAAAATTCAGATTAAATACTCGATTTTGAATTTTTCAAAACAATTTTTCAACCATTATAAAAAAAATGAATACATTTTGCTACATTAATAACCAAAGTTACTATAATTTTGCAAATATAAGGATGCATTGTGGCATATATAATTTCATATGAAGTAAATATAAATTTGTAGTTTAAACAAAAAGTAGAAGAAATACTTTTTTCCATATTTTTCTTTATTTTTTGTTGACATCTCAAATATTATTAAAGCTGTCATCAAAACACAGTTGCGAAGGTAGAAAGGTGTTGAGAGATGATTGATGAAATAGTGAATGTTGTCATGTTTACAAGAAATATGAAAAAGGAAAAACGGTTGGTATCATTGTTATTCTTCTTTTATTTATATTGAAGTAAAAAATCAACCTTAACATACAGTTAAATAATAATCATTATATTGATTATTGAGTAATAAAAAATTAAAACGACTCCGAGGATGCCCCTGAAATAAAACCCATCTCAAACTTTAACAAAAACAGGTTGCAGCCTTCTTTTTTTTTCAAATCAAGTTTTCATGCTGTATTTATATAATTTTTTTTTTTTTTTGGCGTGAAGGAGCCGTATAAATGGAAGTCAATGTTAATGGATAACAAAAAAATGTTGTAGGATTTGATAAATATATTATTATTTATTTTTATATTTTTTATATTTATAATTTATATTGTGTAATAGGTTGCGTTATAACTATAGCTACAAAAATATTCCGATTAATTATATAAATAATTTAAATGATGCAGGAGAAAAGGAACAATATTAACAAGATAATAAAATTACTTTCCTCTCCCTGTCACGGATTATGAAGCAACAAAACTCAATTTGACTTACATCCGGAGTATTATTATAACTTTATATAATATAACGCTACCTTGCGTTATCATCACATAGTATCGTATTTCTTTCAATTTTATGTGAATACTATGAATTTACACACTCTCTATAGAAAGAATTAGAAAATGTGTTACATTATGTATATTTTGCTCAAAATGCAGTATAAAACTATGATATAAAAATATTCAAAATACGATCTAAAGACTATATTCAATGCTCAAGTTTATTCTCCTCAGAACAGTAAAACTATTTTTCTCCTTTTTAAATTATAACAGAGCGATGATGTCTACAAAGGGCCTTCCATCAATCATCAAGCACATATCTCGTTCTCCCATCTTCTCTTATTGATGCTTCACAAAAGTCCCAACCTTTATTAAGAGTATACCTTTGGAGGGAGGAAAATGAAATCAACCAAGAATGAACAAAAATACAAAAAAACATTTTTTTTCTTCTTTTCTATGATTGTCCTCATTTTTAAAGCGTATTACCTAGTGCGATATTTCTTTTAAAAGTCCCCTACACTTGTTTAATAGTCTGGACAGTCCATATTTCTATTTATTTATGTAGAGTAACTAATGAATTCCTCCACATGTTTTTTTTTTTTTTTTTTTTTTTGTCTCCTCATCTCAATTAAGAGCTCCTTACACATACATATATATATATATTCTCTTAACGACCTGAATACCATTTATAATAAATATATGTGTGTCCATAAATTTCTAGAGAACATGGTAACATGACTTCGTGCTATAATAGACATTCTTAATAAAAAAACAAATTTGAGTGTGGTGGATTTGTATTTAAAAGAAATAAAGAGAGACAGAAGGAGACTTCCTCTTCTTTTAATAGACCTATCTTCTTTATTATAAAGAACACACACACACTATATATATATATATATGCAGTGGTGTAGAAAATAAAAGTATTCCCCTAGTTCAGGGGTGTCAAAATTACGACCCACAAGGAGGTTCAATCAGGCCCGCAAGATAATTTGAAAGTAGAAAAATTCATAAAAGACATGGATTAAATTTTTTAATTAAATGTAATTCAAGAATTATCCGCTAGGGTCTTTCTTTATAAGTCTCCATGTAATCTCATGTAAAGTTCAGTAGTATAATTTTCGATATCAGTTGGTGGTTAAAGTTTATGCAATTTTGTTAAATGTTTTGTAAAAGTGTTGTTCAATAAATAGTTCAATAATTTTAGTGAAATTTAACAATGCCCTAATTCTCCTTTAGATCAAAACAAAGGGAAGACATGATGATATTTTGGTTATTTATAGTAGCCAAGTATTCTATAATTTTAATACTCGTCCGGCCCACGAGGTCTACATAGGGGTCGTATGTGGTCCGCGATGTGAAATGAGTTTGACACCCCTGCCCTAGTTAGTCAGTTTGCAATTGTGTTAGTTGAAGAAGCTGGGTCCCTAATAGCTCTTAAATTGTAAATACATACATTTGCATATTATCAATTTTTAGTTTAATTTTTTTTTTTTTTTTGTACGTTAACACGTTGAAGTGAATAAAATATACATACATATATTACCTTAAATCAAATGTATTATAATGGACTCATGATATGTAAGCAGGAACATAATATAATGTTAAAATATGTATGTACAAGCGTGATCTACATGTCTTCTACGGAGTATGTTGCACAATATGGAAAAGGATCTCCTTTAAATATATATATATATATATACATGTTATATGAATGATTGTTTTCTTTAAACATAGCTTTTGAATGTTGTTTTCCACGGAGCATGTAGAAGAGCTTTGCTCTTCCATCATATATAGAAATTGATTTTTAATTCAGCTCTCTCCGTATCATTGAAGATCATACGAGCTCCAATCTTAATTAAGCAGCTCAATGTCCTATTATTAAAAAAATCATACTAAAGAAAGTGTGGGGCACATCTCCTGGATTTCGTAGAATTCAAATTCCCTTCAGTTCTCTCCATTTCCACTAGTTATTTAATGTTATTATATGTACGTATATATATATTTATTAAAATAAAATTTTCACATACAATCATAATATACGTTTAGTTTCAAATGATTTAAAAAAATATAAAAATAAATGTTGATCAAGACCTCATTATAATATGTATGTACATATAATTAGATATTTCTATTACAAATGATTTGATTCCAAAGTCGAGGTTCCGTTGATGTCCTCGTAGTTATTTTTGAGCATCAGCATTACCTATAAAAAACAGAGAGGTAAATAATTGACTTAACTACATTATATATATATATATATATATATATATATATATATATATATATATATATATACATAACGTGTACAATTCCCGGTACAATACTCAAAATCAACAAAACCTTTCACAGAGTACTCAAATGAAGGTGTTTTAAAAAAAAGTTATTATTGAATAAAGTATATGTACATATTTATGTATGTAGTACATACATTCAATTTGCAATTCAATGATACCACATGGTATTTCATCAAACACAACATTTGGAGCAAAGAAACAGTTAATTATGACTTCCTTGCATAGTCACCCTGGAATCCACAAAAGTGGGACATCTAACGGTAGATTTTAAAACTATTTATAATACATATTCATCATCCAATATCATGTATTGATACCTCACAACAAAACCTTTTACACTCTTATTCAATATGTACATAATATTATGATCCACAAATGAAAAAACAAAACAAAAAAAACAGACATATTGAAGAAAATCAAAATGTACACAGTTTGTGCATATGTACATATAAAATATTCAACCACGTAGAACCTTACATTAGTACCAGGAAAGGTTATCAAGTTATTGCTAAATATTTAACTTTATTTTTACGTAATTACTCTGTCAATTAAAACCTAAATTAAGTATAAATTAATAATAATTAACCAACTATGACTAAATGTCAAGTTTAAGTTATATCTTAATACTGACAGTCAAACAGTCAGTTTGTTCAATACCATTTTTTTCACTACATAAACCAGATTTTACTAAGTTTTGACGAATGGAATCTCCAAATGTTCTAAACTAATTGACACAGTGGAGTAGAAGTTGTATGAGGGGCAGGGAAATATTCGTATCAAGCAGACTGTGACCAGAATTTGAAATAATAATCCGGTCAATTGACAACCTGTCGATCCCAATATGTACCTCCCGTCATTCAAATATGTGAATATATAACTCTGTTAGTGGACGTTCATAAAAGCTACACCTGAGATAACGTCAATCAAAATAGAGTAGCACTGAGACACATCTGAATTTCAATCAACTCTTCTCTAACTTGGGAAGGGAAGAAGGAATGGCGTAGCTATACTTATTGAGCTGTTTGATTCCTCCCCCCCCCCAAAAAAAAACAGATTGTATACAATCTGAATTTGAGACCACGGTGACAAAAACGGAGATAAAAGTTCCTTTTCCCTCCATAACGAGCAATTTGTGACATTATCTCATTGCACAGGGTATGAGAACTTTGGTACTATTTATAACTCAATGCCTACATATTGAATATGAAGAGATTTCCCATATTCTCACGGATAGTCATGAATGATAACTCAAAAACGTAAGGCAGAATATTTAAAATGGGTCAAGGGAGACAATTTTAGAGGGAAAAGTCTCCGCAAGAGGGCTCTTCTTTTCACAACAATACACTACGTATGTTTGTATACAGCAACTGAGAGTGATGGTCAGGACTTTGACCCACAGATGTGCAATGCATGGATATTCAAGGTCAGTCATCATAGTTATTACATATTATGTTATGTACATACAAGATTAGGAGATGGTAGAGTCAAATCAACCCGTTTTCCTTACTTAGACTTGGTATGAATGTGCGGCTACATTTGTAGTGCTATAGGCAACCATACAGAAGCATATCTACTTAAAACTATCAATCTATTTATATACGTATATATATATATATGATCCGACATCCTTTAAGCCCGCAAAATACCTTCATACATTTATATTCTTTTTTAAAATAACCCGTTTTTATATCATGTACATATATATATATATATATATATATACATTCTTTGCCTCTGATTTTTTTTTTTTTTTTTTTTTTTTTAAATGCATATGTTTGTCTGTCTGTTCATATGTTTGTATTTTTCTAAGATATAAAAATGGTTATTGGTTTTCTCAATTCTTTTTTTTTTTTTATACTTATTTATTCCTATGTATTTTTGTTTTTAAAGCCGATAAACCCACTCAAACATCGCATAGATATACATACAAATATAATATTTTTATATACAAAAATATATTCAACGTTAATTACAAGCAATTAGCATTCCTGGATTTAAGGAACGTCAAATACGGAGTTGAATCCTCCCCTTCAAAGTCTACTTTTTGTGCCTTTTTATAAACATTTTTTTTTTTTTTTTTGGTGGGAATCAATGATTTAATTATCAAATAAAGTCATATAACTATAACAAGACGAGTCGTGATTGTTATATATATATATAGATTATTTGTCAGAGTGACGACTATGCTTGTGTTGCGTAGTCAAAGTGTCCTTTACTGATTAAAAATGAGTCTTTGGAGTGCTCAATTATCAATTAAAGACCTTTCTCCAATATCTCTCTAAAAGGATATGATATACAAAAAAAAAAAAAAAAAAAGGATTTACGCCATAGTAACGAACTAAATTGCTTAAAAATGTATTTAGAATCATATACTCGAGTTTCTGATTTAATATGTCAACATATTATGCCCTTAAAGAATTTCCTTCATGTTTAAATGTATAAAAATACGTTTGAGGTCTCAAAATATTAAATGAACAATGTTTTAGGGCAAAAAAACTAAATGCACCGATTTAAATGACACTTCAAATTTAGAAATTGATTATATTGATAATTATAATTATTATTCAAACGAAGAATTTGATTCTAGAGGGCATTGTTCAACAATCTCTTAACACTTTGTATCAAAAGCTCTGTATATTTTTGCGTAGTTAAAATATAATAGATGTATTTTTTTTTTTTGCACATTGTTACAAGAAATGAATAACGGCACAGGTGAACAAAAAGAAAAAAAATTGCGTGAGGGGCTATTGTAAGTAGTGACCATTACGATATTTTTATGGTTTACAAGAATAATTTACATGTATATTTTACATCTTGGTTTAAGTATTGTTTTTTTATTATTATTATATTCTTTTTTTTTGGGGGGGGGGGGGGGGAGGGCATTATGTTTGAATACGAGTGCCCATTGCATTTCATTTAATATGTACATAGATATTTTATCTCACTTTTTTTTTTATGAAGTGGTTCTATAAAAAAAAAAAGAAAGAAAAACCTCAGACTACTTTCTACCACAGATGTACTTACACACTAACAGTTTTCCGTACAAAACATCTACATAATTAAATGACCCAAGTATTGCATAAAGTGGACCTTTGGGGGGAAATAAAATTAGACATACTTATACATACTTTTATTAAATAATCGCTATAAATTTTTGACCACAAATATTCAAAATATTCCACAAATTTCCCATCTTTAGTTGAACAAGATTTTGAGCTAAAATCCCGCAGTCTAGTGATTTCTAAAGATGTCATTTTGTTTCTTTATATAACATGTATGTATGATACAGTAGGGATATTTATTTGACACGATGTATGGTTGCATCCATGTTTGTATCTGATCGCCTCCCCTTATACTATAAAGATAATGATGTGTAAACGAAGGAATTTGAGCCAGAACGTCATATTTGATTTATTGGATGGTTTCTATTAGGAAAATTGAATTGATTGATGAATAGTATGTATGTATATATCATCATCAGCATTCATCAGGGAGAGGAAGAAAGAAGAGATGAAACAGGGAGGACAATGGGATGGAGCAGATCCTTCTCATTAACTTATTAAAAATCCTTTCTTTATGCATATAGCATACATACATACATACATATATGCGGAATGTGTGTAGAGATTGAAATCAGACTGAGAGCCAAAAGTCAAAAACGACCTCAAAGTGAGTGAAAAGACATTAAATGGTTTTTTTATATTATATTTACAAACTCCGTATTACTCATTTTGCGGAATGTCTCAGTTTGATTTCATGCTTTACACTCATTCACATATATACGGTTCCCCCCCCCCCCCTCCTCAAATAGTAATCATCATATTATATACGTCCACTAAATTAAGGTTTTTTGTGTTTTGTTATCATTTCAGCTATTTTGTTGCCCCTTGAGTCTTTTTAGAGTAATGTCTAGGGATGGGTGAGTGAGAGTTTGTCCACTATTACATAGTTTCTAATACCTTTGTTTCATTGTATCAGCTGATTGACAATATTAATCTACATGTTTTTTTTACCTCAATTTCTTCATCATAAGAAATTGAACTACGATACAAGCTTTTGCTTCAACAATACAGAAAAGACTGAGTTCAAAATGAGTATCAAGGTAGCTGTACCAAGGGTCATTATTTTTCTTTCCTTTTTTAAGCTCAACTCTATGTTAACATTTTGTCCATGTCTATACCTTTTCAAGTTCAATATGGGAATAAATAATAAAAAACAATATTCAGAAAAGTTTATCATAATAATACATTTTATAACTAATGAAAATAAAAAAATAAGGTGAGATGAAGAAGTTTCAAGAAGGATACAGCAATGGAGTGAGTGGGTACGTGAATACTTGAGAAAATCAAAGGATGTACATATGGAGGGCCAGTAGTACATGTGATTGATAATGCTCCGGCACAGTTCTATGCTCAATCCAATTGACCTTATTTGGTCAATATTGAAAGCCTTTGTGAAAAGAGAATTAGCTAGAAAAATTGAGAATATTTTAAATGCTGAAAGAAATGATTTAAGCATTTCGGAGGAAAGATCAAGAACAGCTCTGGAACAATGTATTGAAAAAGGACTATATAAATTAAATTACCTCAATGTTTTGTAATGAATAATTGTATTGCTAGCATGCAGAATCGTTTTGTATATAGATGTGATTAATTTTGTTCTTTATTATTCATTCCCATATTGAACTTGCTTATTCCCATATTCAACTTGAAAAGGTATAGACCTATACCAATATCTAGGGATGGTCATTTTATAGAGCAATTGGAGGAGCGATACTTATGGTACTTTCTTTGTTATCAACAGCTGCCCATGAAATGATTTCACGGAATGAAAACTAAATTACTGCTATTGGAAGGATTACTTTTCTTTATTTAGTAAAGTAATTATCATAGTTGTATAACGAATTTCAAAACTAAATTTTCAAAATGGCTAGGAGATACATCTCTAATTCCACTTGGAGAGATGCTTCTTGCTACTAGCATTAAGTGTCTAGCATCAAAAAATAACATAATACAAAAAAGAACAATAGTAACCAAGTGTTGTTGTTGTTGTTATTGTTGTTGTTTTCCTTTTTAAATCTTAAAACTGTTTTTTTTTCTCTTAAATAGAAAAAAAGTCCTATTCCTAGACATATCTGTTCTCCATGGAAAAAGAGATCTGTCATTGAGGATGTAAATAGTGGAGCTGTGTGTATTAGAGCCACCACAAAGAAATGACTACAAAGTCTAGCAAATACTCTTTGAACAACAACATGAAAGCAGAACAATTAATGCGATGAAGCATCATTTATCCATCTGATAAGAGAGCTCGCTCCTCCATGTTTACTTTTGATATTTATATATAAACATAGGATATATATATATAAATAATATGTATGTAGCAATTCTCTTTTATAAGAAAATGAATAATGCTCCTATTTTCCGATTTCTTATTCGTTTATTCTTCTTCTTTTTTTAAAAAAAAAATCTTGTAAAAAGGGAGAAAAGATGATAAGACAGAGAATTTAGATAATATATATATATATTAATATATATATATATTATAAGTAAATTGGAGTTGTCCCGTATTGTCTCAGCATCCATTATATCCTCATAATATAAGAAGATGAATGCGGAAGGAGAGCAAAAGTACTGCAAGAAAGGGACCCTTAAAAAAAAAGAAGAAATTCATTCATCACCGAGGGAAGATACACACACACACTCTGTGCTTCTATGTCACAATGATGTCATAGTAACATTAACACTTTCTATGTATTTCTTCTCAGCTGCTGTGAACACTTCTACTCTTCATCCCCTTTATTAGGTGATTTGTTTAACTCAAGTTATTCCTCGTGAAGCTATGAATATTCCTAGGAATAAAAAGTTAATATTTCAATAGTTGAGGGGTATGTATGGGGTGTAATTGGCCAACTAAGAGTTAGCCAATTCGAAGGTATGTAAAAAATATGCAAATGGGGTGTGTAAAATAAAAAGAAAGAGAAAATCAACCTGGCAACCCTGACAATTTAATGAATGTCGAGAAGGGAAGCAGCTTGAGCTGTCATGACGTTTTACTGAGCTAATAGCTGCTATTCTCCTTTATATATACAACAATAAATAATAACATGAATGAGAGGCAGAAAATTAACTGAAATTAATGTCAGGAAATTATATATTTTTAACTAATAATAATATTACGAGGACTTGAGCCCTTTTTGTTTACATTTTATTTCCTTTATTAAACTTAATGCATGTATTCCTTCATGCGACATCTTTACTATCAGGTAGATGTTCTCCCCTCAGTAATAAAGGAAAAATGATACCAGCATTGAAAAACAAAAAGGTTTGTTCGAAGAGCCAACTCCACAAAATCTCACACGCGGCATTTTGCATATTTTTTACATTCCTACCAATTCGTGTCTTTTTTCTATTTCTATCTTGAGGAAAGGTTGAGAGACACAATATATATATATATATATATACATCTAATAGATCATATGTCGACTCTTTGAAATATCAGTCCAGATCTTTTAGTTTAATATGACACTTATGTTATATTTACATGTGATGAGGTCTGAGTTGGCACACGTGATAATATACCTGGTATTTTATCAATTTTTCAATACATGCGTTGGCACGCCATAAGACATGATGATGACTGATTAGAGTCTCACTCTAAAATTGTCTCCCTTGACCCATTTTAAATATTCTGCCTTACGTTTTTGAGTTATCATTCATGACTATCCGTGAGAATATGGGAAATCTCTTCATATTCAATATGTAGGCATTGAGTTATAAATAGTACCAAAGTTCTCATACCCTTTGCAGTGAGATAATGTCACAAATTGCTCGTTATGGAGGGAAAAGGAACTTTTATCTCCGTTTTTGTCACCGTGGTCTCAAATTCAGATTGTATACAATCTGCTTTTTTGGGGTAGGAATCAAACAGCTCAATAAGTATAGCTACGCCATTCCTTCTTCCCTTCCCAAGTTAGAGAAGAGTTGATTGGAATTCAGATGTGTCTCAGTGTTACTCTATTATCGGTCATCTATGACATGGTTTTTACGCTCGCTGGGAAGAGCTCTTTTTTCACAAGTCCATTTAAATCCGGATATGTATGTCTATACATCACATATAGTCTGTATTCACCATCCATCACCCCCCCCCCTCCCTTTGTAGTGTATTTAACAGAAAAAATAAGTAATTTTTCATCTTATTTATTGTAAATGTACGGGGAGTGTAAGTATGAGTTGAATTGCAAAACTCTATTCTGCTCTGCTCTTTTGTGTATGAATGTTACGTCTGTACAGTGTGTGTACCTACTCTTTCCTTATCAACACCAATTTTCGGAAGGAAGAAAAAGGAAGGGAAAGATGAAGAAAATAATAAGAAAAACAAAAATAAGAATAATAACAAAAATTATAGCTTCTTTTTCCTAGAGATTGATGATCTTTCATCCGCTTCTTTTTTGCTTCTTCAAAAGTTTTTTTCTTATTTTTTGTTTTTTCTTGTTGTTGTTGTGGTAGATTTTTACAACTTTTTAAATGATTTCTTTTTTTTAGCTGTTGTCAAATAACTTTTCTTTTTCTTTTCTTATTTGAGTGTTTAAAATATCATTAGTCACACTAGTTTGTAAACTATTAGGCAAGGGAGTAAACATTTAATAGACTCATTCATCAATGGCTCGACAACAACCCTTGGGCTAGCACCATGAAGATCTTTTTTTTTCCGAATCCAAGTGGTACATATATGCAGAAAAGTATACAATGCAAACGCCGTCTGCTCTTAATCATGAGATCTTTTATTTGAGTTCTTGCATCAGAGATCATATATTCATTGAACCTACTGATTGTTGCATTTGAGATTCCTATGATGTGGTTCTTCAAAAAGGATTGCACACCCTTGCATAAGCATCATCGTTTGTGTTTTTATACTTTAGAGTATGGCTCTAAGCAACTCCTGAGATTACTTTGAGCATGAAATACTTACCCTGAGAGTGCAAGGGTCGATGAAATAAATAATCAACAATTATATTTTTTAAATACATTGCTTTTGTACAGATTGACGAAATATTCTCTGCTTCAAATTGAAATTAAATAATTATTTGTCATTCTTGAAAAGAACAAAAAAGATCTTGACGAAAATTTATTCAAGAGTACAAAAATTGAATGGAAATTAAATACAAACTTGCAAATTGTCAAAAATCCCAGTGCTCAAAATTATTATATTTTTCCCTCAATATTGGAAACAGATATTTCGAAACTTTAATTTCACTTTCTTTGCAAGGATTCTCAAATGTAAGGTCTTAGTCACTGACGTCTTTCATTAATGTGTTATATGTCAAAAGACTCCCTTAAAGTTGATGCTTTCTTCTTAAAATAGTCAATAAATTACTTTTTATTTTCAGAGGATTTATTATTTACCTTCTCGTTTCGTAAGAACTTTCCGTGATATAGCTCAAGGACAATTTCTTCCAAAATAAGAAATCCTTGTACTCATATACTGTACCTGTAGGTATTTTATTTTTAAAAAAGCCAGTGTAGGTATAAATTTGCATAAGCAATGGAGACAAATAATAAGTAAAAATGCTCAAGGATTTATTCTTCTTTTCTTAAATTTGTATGTATTCAAAGCTAGAAAAATAAGTATCCAATATGTACACTTACCTATATATTAAACCACGAGGGCCATGACTAGACAAAAACATAATAAAAATGCCGCAATTAATTGTAATCGAAGAACAAAAGCTTTTATTATGATATTTATTATTAGAGAGAAATAAATAAATAAATAGGAATAGAGAACCAACTCCTAATTCTCTCATCAGCTGAACCATGTAGCCAATGTACATAACTCAAATTATTCAAACTCCTAAGAAAAGTTCCTTCGGATCAAGTGAACGGTTCACGACTTATATAAAGTTAAAAACTCTTTCCAGTTTTCATATTAATAGATTCCACTTATGCGCAAAGGGATTACGTAATCAGCAGAGATCCTTCTGTGCACAACTACTTCAGTCTATTGCACTCGTTTTTTAGTAGCTCTACCGTGAGTTTTTGATTTCTAGCGAATTTTTGCTCAAAATTGAATGAAATTTACAAATTTTGATGGACAATTTCTCCTTAGTTGATGATTCCTATTGGGCGCTTCACATATTGTTTGAAAGCTGTGGGTCTCAGCTCTTGAATACATTCCTTATTCATGTAATGTTTAAGGAGTTATTTCAGTACAAAGGTTTTGGTTAACTTTTGGGCCTATTCCAACCCTCTACGCCCCCAAGAGTTCCTTTAGGTCAAAACAAAGACTAGAAATGGAATTTGCATTAAATATACTTGCAAATCAAAATCAGTATCCTTCTATGCTTTAATTGAAAAATTTAATGGAAAATGGATATCAAATTAGCTCAAAAAGTAGGGTCCGAGAGAAAAAATCACAGATTTGAAATCAGCGAGCAAAACTGAATAACTTTTATTATAGTTATACCACTTCGGATTTCTGACTGTTGACCAGTGTTATTATATAGTTTGGGGCCCTGAAGTAATGACCTCATCGTCATTTCTGTTGCAAGTATGGACTCCTCGGTATAGTCATCCATTAATTATAACATTGGACACCTGAATTTCTTCTTTCCACTATTTCTTAGGGTTCACTCTGATCCTGGCTTCAACACAAGGCTCTCTTTACTTTCTCAAACAAACACTCCAAGGGGATAATTTTGGATATATGTGATGTGTAGCCCCATATATTACAACATGGGTCGGCAACCTTATATAGTGTGAGGGCCAAATTGGCGGTGTGTTGTCTCGTAGAGGGAGGCGTTATAAGTATATATTATACAAAAGATTTAATTTATTTATAAATCATACCGCTTTCTCAAAAAAAAAAGGCTTAATGCAGAACTTTTCAAATTTTAAGGGCTGCCCTATGAGAAGGGAAAGGAGCAATATGGGATTTTCACCTAGTGTTTATATATTTCTTTTAATTCTATTTTTCTTCTTAGAATGAGAGAGGGATCACGGATGCTCAAGTTCTATTTGAGAGTAGGCAGAAATAATTAAAAAGTTTGAAAAGCACTGATAATAAAAAATAAGGAATTAACAAAATATGTTTTTATTTCTAGATTTAAAAGTTGCTTTTATTGGAATTGACCGCTCGTAGCATTCTTGAATGCACACTTTTCTTACAATTAAACCTTCCTTTAAAATTCAGTCAATGCATTGCTTAGTTCCTCTTCATAAAATTGGCCTAATTAAGAATTTTTTTCAGTTTCATGCAATATACATTATTTGAGGAACCCTATATCCAATGAGCTTCAATTAATTATCACTCTCTACCGTTATTTACAGGGAGGGGGAGATGACGTGATAATTTATGAGGGTTTGAGATCACATCCATTTATGGGACATCATTAGAATGGCAGAAGCTGAGCAAACAATCCCTAAAGATATATATGTATATATATATATATATATATATATAGGTAATAAATATCGGAATATATAGGGAAAGGGTCTCCTCGACTCTTTATCTTAAGTACACAAAGATTATCTCTCTCTCAAATATATAAAACAGCTATAAAACTTAAGCAAATACAATTGGGTATAAAGCATTTTTCTTTAGATTGAAGTGAAGAAAAGTGCAATTATTGAATTAATAAATTGTCAAAGTGTATATATAGAGAGAAAGAGAACAATTGGTTCATAATAGGATGTATACAACTATGTGCGGGGTTGTTCTTCCGGGATCCCAGTTTTTGTTCGTGGGAGTTGTAATTAGAAGAAATTATAGGGAAATATTCAATTATTATTTTCCTTAAGGTACTTATTAAATGAAACATTCACTCAGGAAAAAAAACCGGGAAATTTGAATTTAATTTTTTGTGGGTTTCCGATAAGGTTAAATGTTTTTATTTTTAAATTGGTACACCTGTCATCCCTGACATCTGTGCCAAATATCACGTCCAAAGATGCATTAGTTTTTGAGATACGCGTCGTTCCTTTTTGAACGACTAAAATTGAATTCCTCGGGGATTTTTAAATGTCTGATTAAAAATTGCATATATTAAACCTAGCAAAAATTGACCGAAATAAAAGTTGCAGATATTATGTCACTCTCTAATATTGTAAAAAAAAAAGTTATCAAATCCATTCTTCGGTGATTCATGGTTAGACGTTCGAAGCCGATCAGATACCGCCCTAATTTTAACAACCATGAACCACCGAAGAATGGATTTGATAACTTTTTTTCTTTTTTGCAATATTATTCAATATGCAGACTGTTTTGAAAATTGGACAAAATGTTGGCACACGTGCATAGCATCGAGGAAGAGGAGGGTGATTAATTTAAGGAGTAAAAAATGAATTTTGATAATTGAATAAATATTTTTTTGATTTTTAAACAAATTTCTATATTTTTTTGCCCATAGTCTACAAAAAAAGGTATAAAACCTAGTTTGTTGAATTTTCAAAGTACGAACAATTAACTATTTTATCTCCTGAAATTTTCGACGAAATGATAAACCCAAGAACTAGGTAATCTCGATGAAAGACATTTCGCCGTAGAGAACTTGTTACCACAAAACTATTTTCACTTTAAAGTCATTTCACCAAATTTTACTTACAAATAGAGCTTTTAATTTATATACATATATTAAGCAGAGACCATTGGGGATTAGACATAATCCCCCTCCCCCCTCCCCACGCACACACCAATTTGTCCCCTCCCACCAATATTTACAACATTCATGAAACTTTTACGTATTATATCAATACATGTTTTCAAAATGGAACTACATTGAGCCGGTTTTAGGAAGGAGCACTCTAAGCCCTGCACTCTTATTGTAAGAAAAAATAAGATTCCATTTTCATTTAAAAGAGAGGAGTAAGAGTCAAGAATGACTATTTAAAAAAAAAAACTAAACAAAATCTATTCATCATGTGAAAGAACAAAACAAAAACAAAGAGACACAAAACAAGAATCAAATGATTCCAAGATAAAGGAACACAAAACTCAATTATCAAAATAAAATCTATTATACCTTTTTCTGTTCTCTTTCTTTTTCCCTCAGGCCTTGCTTAGCGCTCAAGCCCCCTCGCTTTGTTTAAAAATCCTATCCGTGCCTCTGGTATCAAGTACTTCTACTTCATACCACTTTACACATGTCGATTTATATGTATATAAAATGTGTCAAATTGTTTTTTTATGAGAACTTTGCTCCATAATTAATTAATTTGAGCACATTTTCAAATATGGTATATTTTTCGGAAGGAGTTCGTACTTTTTTTCTTCTGGAAAATAAGTCCACTCTTGAGCCATTCGTGGATGAGTCATTTCCTGGGCAGAAATTCAATGAGCACATCTCTTATCTCAGAAAATGAGAGAATAGGGAGGATTATTATATGTACAACTTTAATATATGAACATATTTTGAGAGCATGTTTGGGGAAAAGTCCCCATAGGAAAAAACAAAGATAATTCCATACAACTGACATAGTATGTACAATAGACAAAAAATATAATTATGAAAACTTAATAGCCAGATATGTACATATTTGAGGTGAGATGCAGGTTTCTCGAATAAAAACGTTCGTGTTGGAACCATAATATTACATATAATATTGACATCTATATCATGAAAACTTTCAAGTTTCACGCAATTGGAGTGAGACTTTTTTAATTTAGTCTAATTTTTATGAGGTAATTAATCTCGTAGAAGAGAGTTGAACAGTGTTATACCTATAACCTAATTGTATAGATTGTACAAATTCTAATTTTAATTACCTAAAACTCTACATTTGACTAGAATCAGTCAATGTATTAGACAGATGCCAAAGTCAAAATATGACTTTACTTTATATTATTTCAATTGTAAGATCAAAATTTCGTAAAATTTGGTCATGTTGAGGCTAGAAATGTTTAGTTTGTTCATTTTATTCGAAAAATGCACCCTTACAGGGTGAATAAGTTGAGGAATCCAGGGACACTGCATTTCTTATCTTCTTATCACAATTCCTTTTTGATGGTTCCAACTTGTACACTCTGTTTATATGTACAAATTGTAATTACTATACATACATACATATTTATAAGTTATTATACGTGTAACACATATATATTTGTGTATAAATAGTGTAATGAGGGCAAAAAATTATTATGAATAATTTTTGTAATGATATTTTAAAAACTCAAAATTATGTTACTCCATCAAAAAACCAAGTTCTTTTTTTTTTTTTTGGGGGGGGGGGGGGGGTCTATAATTTGATCGTTATTTGTTTCTATACAAAGATTCATAATTCATCATTTTGATTTGTGGTACAAATTGTTTTTTCTATAATTGTATGGAAGGGCATTTGAATTTTTCTAAGGTATAGAAAACATTTCTTTGAGAACGAAATGCTTCAATTTTAATCATATGTATAAAAAAGATGTAATTTATAATACATATTAGGAATCAAATGAGGGGATTTCTCCTCACAGAATGAAGTCATCCTTTGAAGTATACTCTCACACACAAACAAAAGGACTTTCAAATCATTATTTCATATTTATATAGCCATATACATGTATTAATATTGAAACAAACCAGGATCCTTTGGGATTTCATAGTATGTAAAAGTTTAGGCTGTATTCAAATAGTCAAACTTTGAATTTCTTGACTCAAACATGATTTTTATTTCATCTTTATAACCATCTCAAGGAAGAAAAAGTATAAAGTTAATATAAACAGGTTTTTCAATAAGGTCGACGCATTTTCTTTTTTAAATAAAATTAAAAGGGTTTGAGATATAAACAAATTTCTTTTTTAGAGTGTTGAAGTACATTCAATTAGAAGTAAGTTTTAATTTCTTTTGCATGACCACCACGGGCATGTTTGCAAAAGTCCAATCCTTGATCCCAGTTTTCTACCACTTTTTTATAGTAACCGACTTAAATTGGAAGTATTTTGTCTTCAATATTTGTTTAAAGCTCCTTTAGTTATACTGGCTTGTTGGTGTAGACCAATGACTTTCCGTGGCCCTATAGAAAATAGTTAAAAGACGTCAAATCGCATGAGGGAGATGACCAATTGACTGGTCCATTTCTGGAAATAATACGTTCACCGAATTTGCTCTTCAAGAAATCGACTGTAATGTTTGCTGTTTGTTGAAACCACTTTTTCAAACCATTACAATTCATTTGGGGCCGATAATAATCCATTATTATGGCTCTATATCGAATTTCATTCAAAGTAATGTGGCAATTATTATCATCAACCAAAAAGTATGACTCAAGAACACCACCGGCATAAAGTTGACAACCAAACAGTAAGTTTTCGGAATGACATGGTGTCTCATGAAGCACATGTGTGTCTTTGCCCGACCAGTAACGCTTATTTTGCTTATTAACAAACCCATTGAGCCAAAAATGACCTTCATCGCTGAAGATGATTTTTTTCTTAGAGTTGCCACAACCAAACGTTAATTTTGGTAATATATTTGGATAATTTGCAAACTCTACTCAAGGTTGTACTGCTCTATGATGATTTATAAGCTATTTATAAATATAAATGTAAATAAAACCCAAAAAAATATGACTTAGCCCTAATGAAATAAAAATGCATCATTCCATTTGAAAAACTCTTAATATTAAATTTGACGAATGGGTTTTCTATGTGGCACTGCGAATTGAAAACTTGATAAAGCACCATACTATGTGAGTCCCTTTGTTCGTTCGTTTGTTTGAACGGACATGACGGTCAGCCAGAAGGACTAAGGCTAACTTGACGACTCATAGGTCGCCTGAAGTCGGTTGATACTGATTTGAATTTGAAGTTGTCTATGAAGTCAAAAGTTTCAGGAAATGGTCGATTTAGACCATTCGAGATAGGTTATTCCAAGTCACTGAAGCTGTTTTGATGCTCCCTTCCTTAATTATGTCATGAAGACAAAAGTTTCAGATTATCTGAGATTATTTGATGTCACTAGAAGCTATTTTGATGTTCCCTTCCTTAATCATTGCAGAATACTCTTTTCATGCTCATGCATTCATTTGGCCATTGGCTTGAAGAAAAGTGGCTTAAATCTCTAGTTGCATACATATGTATACTACAAATCAGCATCTTCTGGATTTTATTCTGTAAACACAAGGGTCATTAAATTTATATAAATTGAATGACACATAAGTAGCAGAAGTACGCCTTATACGCGATACAATATTCTTCTTTTTCTAACCATTCTTCTATTTTTTTGAGTGCTCAAAAGTTGCTGTTGTTGCATTCAAAACAAACATTTGCAATCTACTTCTCAAAATTTTCCCATGAATTGATAATATATAAATAAAATACCCATTACAGTACCTTTACGTCAATTCTATTATTATTTCCTAATTATTTTAAAATAATTAATTATTTAATGAGGTATAATCTTTTTTAATAAAAAAGACCGTTATTAAATTCTTAGGTCAAGTTAAAACTCCCTATTACCATAAAAAAAAGTTACAGTATGCGCAAACCAAACTCTGAATCCTCAGTGCAAAGCGGTAGCTCGTAGTATCGTACCAGCCTTAATATATGTATAACTTTGAAGTGGGGATTTTTGAACAATTGAAAGGTAATTTCACATTTTGTAATATACTATTTTTTTGAAAAAAAAAAAAAAAAAAACCCACTAAAGTAAGTAAGTTTTTAACCAATTTCTGGATCACACTTCATTTTCTATTTAGTGATCCCTTCGAAGAGGAAGCACGAGTGAGAATATTCTTATATTCTTTTATGATCATATAATAATCAAGAAATACAATTCAAATTTCCCGGGTTTTTTTTGTTCATAGTAGTATAAGAATATATATCCATGGAATTGATTCTGAGGAAAGTCTCTCTTCAAAAAAAGAATTTTTCATTGTATTCCTTTTCCCTTTTATGGACTATAGTGGAGTTTTAAGGATTTGCATCAAGTCGAAACAAGGGTATTTGAGTTTGATTTAGTAGGAAGGGGATGAGTGGATGTAGATTTCTCCCTTGTTCATCCACTCTATGATGAAAATATACATTTTTTTTTTTTTTTTATCTGTATAATGTTTTTATCCATGTTAGTATAAAGAGATATTATGGAACTGATAGTATCTTTCACCACTGAATTCATATATAATTGTATATTGTGCATATAAGAAGGGGGGTCTCTTCCTCACATTATTTTCATACGACCCATTGAATTCACTCTCTTCTTCAGGGGTTTTCTTATTACTAATATGATGATGTTGTAGAGTATGTCTGTCTCCCACCCTTCCTCTCTTAAAAGAAAAGGATTCCCCGAATGAAAACAGACCATAAAAAGCCCCATGTGATTTATGGTTAACTCCATTCACGAAGCAATCTCCAAAATTTTCTTCCACATTATGAATATATATTTATATATATATATACCTAGGATCTTTAAAGTCGATTCCATATATACTGTTGTGTAACGTTGTTTTCTTAGTATGATGTAAGAAGTAGAGAAAGAAAGATGATAAAATAGAATTGAGGCACGGGGAAATTCCCAGAGACGTCTTAAATGGAGCATTCATTAAATATATATATATATATATATGTATACATAAAAGAATGAAACTTGTATATTTTTAATCAATTTATGCATGTACATCTCTATTAATTATAATAATACGTTTCACCTTGAGGCCAACGCAGGGTAGACGAACTTCTTTAGAAGGTGACACAGGGTACATCTAAAATATATATATATATATATATATTACATAAGATTGAAAGACTTCTTCTCCTTCTTTACAAAGTAATATGATTTAATATATTTTGCTAAAGTTAGTAAATATTTATTTTATGCCTTAAAAAAATGCGTAGACCTAATATTATTTTCTTTTAATTTTCTTTGACTCAGCTTATAATTAGTGATTTATGAGGCATGTCACGACTGACTTTGTTTCTTTTGTTTTTTCCATGTCTCTCAATTTGTACTGACACAAATAATAATATACGTATGTATGTACTTATATATGTAGAAACAAATTCGCTACGCGTACAAGACATTAAATCTAGGTTTTTTTACTTAAATGAAGTAGAACAAAGAAATTGATCAGAACATTCAAAATATGTTTGTCAAATGATTTTTAAAATAAATAATTTTAGGATATGAATTTTCTAATGTATTATGAACATTTGAGGCCCTTTTCCCCCTTATTATTTCTTTCTTTCTTTCTTTGTGGATGAAGGGAAGGTTGGGAGAGTTTATGAAGATTCCTTCATGCCATATGACCTTCCCTTTCTAATTTTAAATCTTACTATTTAAAATTTTTGCTAAGAAAGATGTTCTGAACATGGAAGGATTGAGTTCAAATCAGCTGCTTTTAACATATGACCTCGACCTCATTGTTTGACTCAAGAGACAAACTCACTTTTAATTTGAGGTCTTTCTTTTGAGTAAATGTTGAGAGAGTCAATGGAAGTTGCTGTTGGACCTTTCTATGTACTTTTTTTATAGCGAATGAAGACAGGATACCAATGGAATAGAGTAGCTATGAACAACATATATGCTCGTATATGGGGTTTATATGACTCATTTAGTATGTGAGGCTGTTCCAAGGGAAATCACAAACGTGTTTTTTATGGGGCTTTTTCCCACTGTAAATACTTGGGGTTATATTTGATACCCTTCTACTGTATGTAATTTGCCCAAAGTCAATGGGAAATGTATTAATTAATCATTTATGCATTTAATATTATATATGTACTTAGGCATATAAGGAAATAAGCAAGTCCTAGTAACGGTACAGCTAACAGAGGCCTCACATATATGTGCAGAGTTAGGACACAGATGACGACGACATACTTATGTACATACATACAAATGTCGTTGAGAAACACAATTACCCACTAATGAGCCCCTCCAATTTGCTCAACAAAAAAAAAACACACGAAATTGCATAAATACATTATACATACATATATGTATATGTATAAAATGTATCTATAATGAGCGTGTCTTTTGAAGAAATAATTGATGTTCTAATTTTATGTATAATATATATGTATATATATTCATGCGTTTCTAAAAGGATTCATCAAGAAAACTCAATTCATTGAGTCTACACACAATAACTACACGAATCATTTCGTCCCATGAGACAACACAATTATAAATACAGAGAGTTTTTCCTCCTTAACAAACCCTGTTTGGAATGATGAGCACAAGTTTATCAAAAAAATAATAATGAGGAGAGGATAGTGATGTTGATACGTCATCAGTAATCATTATAAATTTTGATGTACATACAAATATAATCAGAGGCTGGAACGAGGAGACATACATATGAAACAAAAACCCTTCACAGAACAACAGTCGAGATGTATTGATTTTATGGATCCCTCTTCTTAAAAAAAAAAAAAAAAAAAAAAACTGTGACTCAGCAGAAACTTCCGTCCCGGAATGCACATGAATGCGTTCGTCTGGAGTCCCCTCCGGTGGTGAAAAAACTCTTAACGACCTTTTTTTTTTACCATGGATAATAATACTTTCATATTATGTGAGCATACATACAAGAGGTGTGCAGTGCAGGACTTTTGTATTTTGTGGACGCTCTACGGATGATGACGTCATCACATTTGTTTTGAGATAATAATTGACCTATTATTTCAATTTGAATATCCAGCTGTATGTGGGCTACTTCATCCAGATTTCATCCCTTTGGATTTTGCTCTATACCGTATATGTATTGTATCTTGAAAGAGAGAGAGAGAGAGAGAGAGAAAGGTCCAAAATCAGTTGGTAGTTTGTCAATTCTTTCCAACTCTGGAGCCAATCCCTTTATTCAACAGTAGTTTATTGCCCATTCGAATTTAGCCAATCAATTTGTACATAAAATACGGATAAGCTACAGGAATAGTAAAAACTGTTCACAGCTTACAAAATTATGTAGTATATATATATATATATATATATATATATTATCTTATATTCATGGGAGTGGTATTGGGCCTTGTGCCATTTTTTATTTGTTTAGACCCTTTTTAGATATAAAAGGCTGCATAAGATAATTGTGAGTTTGTAGATATCATAATTCTCAATGTACGTTATTCAAAGAGTTTGTTGATTCCGCAAAGCCCAGAGCCTGGACTCTTTTGAGAACCTTTACAATTATATTTTCCCATCTGTTTAATCCATGTTCCCTTTGACTTCTAGTCAATGTTTTTTATTCCTTCTTCATAGTAATGTGATTACATACTAAGGCTATTATGTACTTAGATATTTTCTCTCCTTGAGGCTATGAAGTATGTGTTCACATTGGTAAGTATGAAATTCCATACGAGCACTGCCTTTTTGTTTTTGTTTTGAGGCCTTAGATGAGTATGAGCGTACATAGGTATTTAGAAAGAAGTAAGGATTTTTGTACAATTTATGCATGTTTGTATATGGACCATGTATGTAGACCAAATGTACAGTATACATATACAAGCAGATAAGTTGTACTTATACTTATGAATACATATTTAAATTGTAACGTAATACTAAATGCATCATAATTTGCGTGACTCGTCGTTCCTCCTTTTGCATGGATTCACTCCCCATGACAATTATAATACTCATATACTCACAGAGAGAGTCACAATACAAAGGAATCATCGTGTACACATAAATAAATATATTGTAAGCGTGACGGATTTTTTTAGGTCATTAATATGAATAATAAAAATAACAAAATATGTATTCATTGTGATGTAAGTCCTGTAGAGGTGGGAGCTTAGAAAGGTAGAGATAGACTGATGAATTTACATGACTATTTAGTTGGATATACAGCAACTAATGGAAAAGAGTATGATGCTCTACAAACTTCTTTCTCTCTCTCTCTCTCTCTCTCTTTGGGACTTCCTGTTACAAAGAGAAAGAATCCAATATATATATATATATATATATGCTAATATGTATTTTAAAAGTACAACACGCATCGTTTCTCTTCGTTGCGTAAAGTTAAGCAATGGCTTAAATAGCAATACCGCAACATAGGGACATATAAAAGTCATATATATGTATATAATTAATACATTGGTAAGTATGTAATGACATTGTCTCATCTCTCCCCCTTCCCTAGACAAAAAAAAACCCTCTTGGGGTACTCATAAAACGAAAAACAATGTCTGTGTTTTTTTTTTTCCAGAAACTATCTTCAATGGTTAATTTCATTTATAATGGAATTGTCCAATGTTTTAAAAAGGCCACATTTTGTTCAAGCTATTAATATCTAGTGTTGTTATTATTAGTATTACTATTGTTTTTGAGGTATTGACCTGAAAGATATACTTTTGTATCAAAAAAAAAAAAAAATCAAAATTATTTTGAACATTTCGTTAATTTTTGAATGTACATATGTAGACGCTTCTGTGGAAAATAAACGCAACCTTTTTGGACTTTGAACTATCCCCATGACGGATTTACTGAGAAAATGATTCAAAACGAAGGAAAATTTCACTGATTTCACGTAATATGTAAAGCTTGAATTGTCATAGATGTACAGATTTAATTCAGAGGCACACGTCATACATGATAATAATGATACTTTGGTTATGCTTAATGAATAAAAATTAGCCCATGCAGGAGTTCTTATTTTTTTTTATTTTTTTTTTTTTTTACATTGAAGCCTGGGGGGGAGGATGTATCCCCTCTCCCCTATTAGGCCCTTGAAGAGTCATCTTACTCTAGATAAAAAACAAAAGGAATCGAGAGATGAGAATGAGACTTGAATGGATCCAGTCTAAGTCGAGAACACGTTATTTTTATTATTTTTAAAATATGAAAATTTTAATCCACTTGCTTTGATCTCTTGAATATGAGATCAATACTTTGAAGGATTGAGACAAAGGCCTTGGAAAATTGATCTAAAGACCGTGGCCAATCCTATGAACCTCATCATTTGCATTGAGTGTTATGAGAGAGAGAATGAAGTGAAAGAAACTGAATATGAAGAAATGATTTTTTTTTTTCTTAATTGATGTTTAAATCGGCTTTAATTACTTTTCAATTGTTGCTGATCCAGTCAGTTTCCCTTCTGAGGTCTCAAAAAAGACTGAGGAGTCTTAGAGCAGATAGGACTTTAGAAGTCATAATGAACGTTTGTCCATAGATAGAAAGGGCTCTTTTTTAAGATAATCATAAATTTCACTTTTTCGAAATCTACAAGAAATTGCTTGCTTAATTATTACAAATTAATATCATTCCTTATCATTGAAAAAAATACTGATGACCCAAGAAGAAGGTTCCTTAACCGTTACTGCCTTTACCATCTGAAAAGGAGAAGATAGTGGCAAGAAGGACAAATTAATAAGAATGGATTGTTCTAAGATTTTAACATATCTATAGAAATAGAGAATCAATCTTATTCATCGAATTCCTAATTAAACAAAAATAGAAAGTGATAAAATAATTGTAAAGACCTTCAATGCTTTAAGTACTCAACTATGTTGTACAGAGTTTTATGAACACATTGATAGTAGTTATGTAGTCAAACATATATTTTTCTCTAAATACAAATATGAACATTGTTAAATTTACAAAATCTATTAAATACTGTTATTTTATTTCATCTCCAAATGAGGGGAACCTTTTGTTATTACCTAAATACATAAGAGTACGTATGTAGGTATGAATATCTTCTCCGAGCCAGGAGTATACGAGCATTTGGGTAATGTAGGATTGTAATCATAATGGTGTGTACATATAAATATCATATATATATATATATATATTTATAAATCTGAATAGTATAATTGGAGTGAACAGCACTCCAGACGGGAAAGCGACGATGAATCCTTTCTTTTAAAAAGGTTTTTGACTCATATAAGTCTGACTACTGTGATAGGAAATTACTGAGTGCTCTGTCATTATCCATGATTTGTGCCGTGAGTGAGACGATATGCGTACTTACAGCATTCACTAAACGAGAGGAGCAGGCTCTACGACCCATCCAATGAAGTCCGAAACAACCATTCAGCTCAAAGCATCGAACAGGGATAAAGGAGCTTGACTGAGTGGATTGACAGCAACTGAAAGACATGGAAAATTAATAGATACATAAGAAAATGAATGAATCCTCTGATTCTTGGGAGTTATATGGTTCTACAGTCACAAACCGGAGTCATTCATACCTCCAAATCGCTTTTTCACAGGGATCCATCATGGACATGGCCATTTGACGAGCACGTACTCTTCCAATGAATCCTTCTGCACTTCCAAAGAGGAGAAGGGTGGATACACATAGGAGAAAAACTGGGGACTTGCTAATCATTTTTCTTGCTTTTCACACAATTGTTATTTCCTTTTTATTTATGCACACTCCGTTGATCTTGAACTCTTTTCTACTATTGATCCACATTTGTAGAAAGAACAAGATATACAAGCATATATATATATATATACGCTGGCCCAATCCATTAGGTGAAGCGGCATTCATTAGGCCTCTTGTCTTATCCACTCAATAATGCCTTCATCAAGCTGCGTTTGTCTACCCTGCGTTCTCGAAAGTCAATACATGTTATTTACATTATGTTTTATCTATCAATATAGTATTGGGAAATGGGGGGTCGACGAGTTATTATTAGTATTATTATTAGTAGTAGTCGTAGTAGTAGAAAAGAAGCAGACTCATGCATGTGTTTCATGATGACGTCACATGTCATAATGTAAACATGGGGATTTCAGGGAAATTTCAAAGGTATGCACATTCCTACGTAACAATAAGAGAGGGATTATTTATTGTAAGTGTAGTAGTAATTGGTATGATTCAGAATCATGGGGAGAAGTACGTACAAGGGGATCAAAAATGATTTCGGAATTCCCTCTTCCTTGGACAAAAATATTATCAGAGAATAGTCATAAATCATGTGGATCATTCATTTATATACCATGTAGGAACATATTGTACTAATTAAACTTCGTCTATGATTATAATTATTTAATATATTAATTACTATTTGTTATTTTATTGCTCATTTATTGAGATCGTGTTCTCTGCTGTGAGAAATGCTCGATAATTGTAGACCTTACAGATCTATGTAAGTATTTGTTCCATGAAAATATTCCTAATTTTCTTTTCGTGTAGAATTACAGAGGAGCAATCACGACCGTGTTACTGCCACCAACATACAAATATACACCATTTTTTTTTTTTTTTTTCAGCTGTCCATTTGTATAACTAGTTGCTTTCACAGCAACGTTGACTCCTTGAGCTCTTATGGACAAGCTCTAAACAATTTCCTACTAGACCTAAATGAGGGATGATCCCATAGTTGGTAAAAATGGACCAATAATCCAACTCTTTTTGTAGGAAGGAAAGGTTGAGAGAGTCAATATAAATACATTCCTTTTTTTGTTTTTGAAATGGAATCTCCTTTTATTGATGAGCTTTTTCAACAATTCCCCTTGGAATAATGATATGTTTTTTTTTTTACTCTTTTTTGGTGTCGAAAAAAGATGGAGGGATCTCGAGTCAATAAAGATTACTTTGTGGTATAATAATTACTTAGCTATACATATAGTAATCTGGGTATTACAGAATTCAAGGCCCTCTATTCAAACGAATGCTATCGAAGTGTACAAGGCTATAATCATCATGCATGACTTAGTGCACTTTTTTATATCCATTTTTTTTTTTTTTTAAATAAAATGTTGTTTCGGGTACTCGTCAAAGAGCCATGTAATGAAAATTATTTCATTCATGTACATTTCTAGATATTACCTTGTGTCTTAAATGATCCTTATATCTACGTATATACATACATATGTATCATCCATCAAGGGATTAATTATCTGGTAACCTAGGCATTAGAAGTTATTTAACCTATTATGTACATATGTGTTAGAGCGGCATTACTGAAAAGAATCCCTGTTCTATTGAAGCATCAAATCCCCATTTTCTTTTTGAGTGGGGGGGGGGGGGGAGTGATTGCCATGTGCTACATGATGATCGGTCTACTTTTAACAACTACGAGATCATTCTTCATTTAGGTCTTGTAGGGAATTGTTTAGAGCTTGTCCATAAGAGTTCAACCAATCAACGTTGCTATGTAGGCAACTAGTTTTACAAATGGACAGCTACTGACAAAAAAAAAAAAAAAAAAATATTGTGCATGTCTATGTTAGGTGTGGTTTTTGAAGTTGCTCTCTCATGGAATTATTTTCTTCCCCCTTTTTTTCATTTAAGAAATGTACTGCTTATAAATTTTTAATGAATGACCATCCTTAATTTACTAATTTGAATGCCTCAAGAGAAACGTACGGATCAATAAGCAATGATCATTCATACATAATTTGTCTCCATTAATTTATTTTCTCTTTCTAAGAACTAGTTCGATAACAGTGCAAATACTTACAATACATAGACGTATATGAAGACCCCTTACAAGTGAACATGGATGGAATTAATAATACTTCTTGAATTAGAGGGGAAAACCTGATGAGCAAATTAGGGAGAAATACTTAGCTTATCTGCGTATAAGCAATACAAAACGATAATCATATTAGGATTAAATTCGTTAGAGCATTCAAAATGTCAATTTCATTAATGAATTATGATTTACCTGTGATCTCTACTCTCTATGAACTCGTCATCCCCTCAAATATGAGCAGTGAAAATATTTAATTTTTAAACATTTTTCAAGTCTATTTGACAACATCCTTTTCATCTAATTATGATTAGATTTGATGAAAAATTCGTAAACTTCCCCTCATTGCCACGGGCCTCTGTATCAAAAGAGGTTTTCTTCCTTTCTTTGTTTTTTCAAAATATAAGCACAAGTACTAGGTATATGTATATTTATCTACGCAGTTCATAATTACATTTTAGCTATGTTTAGCTATCCGAATCTCACTCATCAGTGAAATGAGTGAGCTGGCCATGATTGTGAATATATTATTAATATATTTATATGTTCTAAAAAGTATATTTATATATTTTGAAATATATTTTTTTGATGAGTTTTCAATGAGGATATTTTTTTGGAATGAATGAAGGGTCAAATTAAAAATCTGCTCTTATCTGGATAGTTGATATTAATGTTTTTCATTCTATACTAAGACCCCACCCCCTTCACTAAAATTTAAAACATTTATAAAGCCACACCCCTAAATGCTAATTCACAAAACCCATCAGCCCCCACCTGCAATTAGCTACTCAAAGTATGAAAAACTATGATTTTCAAACTACTAAAAAAGATATTTTAACTTTTATTAATGAACTGCAATCCAAATTTTCATTTTTGGGTCTAAAATGTGTTTTGACATTGTACTAAAATAGTATATTATTGAATACGGCAAATGTCTTTCCCCGAATTGACCTGGAACCAGTAATATCATGCTATATGTATTTTTGATGAGTAATGTAAAAATGAACAAAAAAATACAAGCAAATAGTGTAATTAGTTAACTTGACTCAACCCCTGATCCGAATCACTCTAAATATGTTGCACTCTCCAGGCTCCTTGTGGATTAAGTGATTAAGGGATGGAACCATTCAATTACTAATTTTTGAACTAGCCTTCTCACAAACAAAAATCATGCAAGCACCCCCGCTGCTTAAAGTTATGTATATAGTTAAATGGATAAGCTTTTTAAAATGAAGTAGTCACAAAGCTGCTTCATCCCAAAAAGACAGACTCCAGCTCTTTTTTATTAGGCTAGTCCCCCCCCCAAATGCGGTCTTTAGTGTTACATTACAGTGATGGCAAGACTGTTCAGTTGGTGTGTTAAAAAACTTTCTCTTTGCTTTATTTATCTCGTGACGTGTCAAATCTAAATGATAATTTTTGCACACGCTTTATATATGAAGCTGAATAAAGGGTTTAAGAATGGTTAATGTTCCACACCAAGGTAAAATTTCCTATCAGTTTTCATAGTGTCAGAGTTGTGTCATCACTGCTTTAGAACATGGACTTCGGAAGAAAAAAAATACAAAAATTGGGTGTCAGAATAAATCGATTGGGTGTAGTCCAAAATTGAGCTCGACCATCAATCCACGGCAAGTTACTTCGTGAAGCTTCTCGAACTGAAAAAACTACAAATAATTTAAATACAGCAAAGCAAATGTTAAGTTTATTCAATTTTCTTTCATTACAACAAGAAAAATGTTGTGCCAGCACTTACAGAGGTGCATAGAAAGTTAAAGTTAGTGGAGGTGGTGTGGAATAAAGTGAAAGACGTCTAAGTAACGTATCTTTTTTCTAACATTCTTGGCTGAATGGCCATTTATTTTTAATATTTTACTCTCATCTCTTTCTTCAATACATAAACCAAAGAAAATATGTGTGCATCTAACCAATTAGGAATTGTGGCGGTCCCTTTTTTTTGATTCTGTACAGTGGATATAGTCAAGTAAACAAACCATAAACAATGTCTAGCAGTAACAACACACGCAATGGTTGTGAAAGATAATGCTGGTAAGATCATACTTCAAAACCAAGTACCAATCGGCTTAACCCATATCAATATCATTAACTACGAGTTGGTTTGCCAAGAGACAAGTTTTCCAGCTTATCGAGAATATAAGGAGTATACCAGTATTTGTATGCATACTCACGACTGTAGTTAATGGAAGTCAATAGGAGGATTAAAAAAACTCATTCTTGGATTTCGAATCAAGAATGAAAGGAATCATTAATTACGGAAGTGCTGTCAAATTCGGTTAATTTTATGAGCCTTTGTGCTAAAAATTACTCTAAGGGGGAATGTTTGTAAATGTTGAAAAAAAGTAATGCTCATTTGTTGTTGGTCCTAAAAATATCTACTTGAATTAAATACTTTTTTTTCCCTCATGATATGCTATAATTATCTATGTATATTCCTGTAATCATTTCTTAAAAAGTAAACCAATCATCATCCACTTCTAATTAATTTTACCTAATTCAGTCAAACAATATATAAGTACGTTCCAAACATGATTTGCTAATATATGTATAGTATTTACATGCAAATTTCTAAGTATGCTATAATTTCTTCTCTACTGAACTTATCTCAAATTGTTATTACTCTGTCTCCTTGTATTCTTTTTAAGTACTCATTCAAAGAATAGTAATGTCGTTAATTTTATTGTTATTATCTTAGTAATTGAGAGGTTACAAATAGGGGAAAAGGTCTTTGAATTATACTACTATGAGCAAAAAAACAACAGGGAATTTGAACTTAATTTTTGGGGGATTTTTTGTTTTTAAGCTGGCCCACCTGTCACAACTAACATCTGTGTCAAATTACGAGTCAAAATATTTATGAGTGTTCGCATCGTCCTTTTGTGAACAAGCAAAATTGAATTTTTCGTTTTTTTAAATGTCCTAAAGATGATGATGATGATGACTTAGAGTGCAATTGTGAGAAAGTTTGTTAAAACCAAAAAAAAAATGTTAAAATGAATATTTCAGACTTTTGAAATTTTGAGAATCCATGGGTCGTTTCTCGAGATACATAATAACCTATTACTACTCAAGAAACGGACGTTCTGATTATAAATATAATAGCAGTTCTAAACTTGGCAGTTATTGTCCTATAATTAATTATTAAATAAAATATTAGAGGTGAAAAATGTTTTATTTATTTTTACACATTGAGAGCCATATTCTTGGCTACATGGAGATCACATTACAAGGCTCGTAAATATTAAAAGAAATACGTGACATATGGTTTGCACTAGTATATATGCTTATACATATTGCGACTATAATTGTTGACATTGGGAAGGAAGGATAGCATTTGTTTCTTATTATTTGACAAAATATTTTATGGTTTTTCCGATCATAGACTCAGTTATAAATTAGCTATATATTAGCAATTGAGTACTATTTAAAATATCCGATCTTAATGAAACGTTCCTTATCTTTCCAGATACGTCATTATTTATATGCACAACAATGATATCAAAAAAGGAGACACGACTAGCTTTTTTGTTCACTCGCAACCTCGAGTCACAAAAGGGAAAGGAAAAATTTGGAAAAACCACCTGGTAGCTGCTATCCTTCTGTATTTTCCTTGTTGCCAACTCGTTAATATTATGCAGAATTTATTATTTAGATATACTATATATTTATAAATTCTACTAATCACAAACCAATTGTTAATACTTGTAATATGTTCGAAATTCAAAAAAAGGGCGCGCAATCCTTGATTTAATATATTTTTTATACATCAAAATCATAAATAATGTTAATAGTACCCTCTTTGAGCTCATAACACGTAGAGTCAGCTGCTTTAAATCAAAAGAGTCAACTGATGAAAATCAGCTGAATGGAAAATACGTTGGGTTCTTTTTTATCCCAAAAAGCTCGTCTTGAGAAGGATCGAAGCCTTTTCAAAATTATTAATGTTCATGATGAGACCATTTTTCTTTCTTGCAGTTGATGCGTCGCACGAAAAGAATTGGTTGACGTTAATATTAGTTGCTTTATTATATTTCATAAATGAATAAAAAATTGAGTTATAATTATTTACTGATGACGTAAATTAGAATATGAATTCAGGAAGTTGATTGTTGTTAGCTGTTAAAGCTTAGATTTGAAGTGTGGATTCCATTAAGCAATGTATAAACATGATTGTTTACATTTATGCTAACTAAACAAACTCAATAGACCGAAAAAATTATGCTTATATGTCACGGTGTTATCCCACGACCATCAAAAAAATAAAGTCAGACTCACGTTGATTGGTTGAGTTTGAATTATCATTTGCCATTTTTTTTTTTTTTACGTTACGCCTTCAAGCATATTTTATACACACTATACTTTATTTCACTTAGTGACAAAGCAGAGCTGGCGATTGGGAAAAACGTATATATTACATATTTGTGCTGGGTACGAGTTATAACTATCGAGTTTGAGTCATTGAATATTGAGTCGAATCGAGTTTGAATTGTGGAGCATTGAGTCAAGTCGACTTGGAGAAAAGGCATCATCAGGCAAAGACGAGATAAAATCTCATTTCAACAATGAAGTCAGTTTGAATTCCTTAATATTATAATGAATTAGATAATAGGAAATTATAATTACAGTAAAGTATAAATTAAATTAATTTAGGTTACCACGTGGAATTATCATTCATCATAGCCACATCACACTCAATTCTACCGATTCTTTTACGATAATTGAATATTCGAGTTACAAATCACCAACTTTAACCAAGTAATTTCATGAAGAAGTCGTTAGAATATCCCAGAACTGAAATTGAAATATGTAGCTTAACATTAAATCTACACAAGTATCGACTTGGCGCCAATGGTGATCAAATACAGTTAATGTATATATTTATCCAGAGATCACCCCAAATATAAGAGCAGAGTAAAAAAATATTCAACTAAGCTTTATTTTCTTTTTATGACATTCCCCCCCCCCCCATTTTTTTTATCTCTGCCTTTTTTAAACAAAGCACATGAAAGTGAGCTTATGTTTTCCATATATTTATAAGGAAGTACACTCAATAAAAATGTTATATATATATATATATATATATATATATATATATATATGGAGAGGAGATGAATTTATGTTTGATTATTTTTGAGTTTTGATCATTCGAGGTTGACTTTAGCTGAGTGTTTGGAAATAATTTGTTGACCGACATTGACATAACTTTGGAAAATTATCGGCTTTAGTTTTTCTTCTTCTTCATGTTTGAATATCACTCAAATCCAACACTGTGTATATACCATAATATTATCTTATACATATAGTATGGTACATGTAGAAATGAAAGGACTGTTTGCTGTTGTGAGATTTACTCTGACTTTTAAGTTAATGGGATGAGACTCTGCGTAGTGACAGAGTATATCAGTATCTGACCCGTCACATATTCTTCTAATTACATATATACACACGTATATACATATATATATATATATATATATATATATATATACATACAAAGGCAATGCCTAAATAATTTTGCAGGACAATTAATAGCAAAAAATTACCCAGGCGCCTCAAGAGATCAGAAGCTGTTCCCCACATAATATTATATATAGGAATGTAAAAAATATGCAAAATGCCGAGTGCGAGACTGGAGTTGGCACTTTCAACAGTCCTTTTTGTTTTCCAAAGCTGTCATCATTTTTCCTTTATTACTGAGGGAAGAACATCTACCTAAGAGTAAAGATCTTGCAAGAAGGAATACATGCACTAAGGTTAATAAAGCAAATAAAATGTAAACAAAAAGGGCTCAAGTCCTCGTATAATTATAATTATTAGTTAAAAATATATAATTTCCTGACATTAATTTGAGTTAATTTTCTGCCTCTCATCTATGGTATACATACATAATGTTATTATTTATTACGTATTGATGTCTTCATTTGTATACATATATGTATAAAGGAGAATAGCAGCTTGTAGCTCATTAAAACGTCATGGCAGCTCAAGCTGCTTCCCTCTCAACATTCATCAAATTGTCAGGTTGATTTTCTCTCTCTTTTTATTTTACACACCCCATTTGCATATTTTTTACATTTTTAATTATATATATTAGTATCTGGCTATGTTATTACTTATTACTATTTGTCTCTAGTAACAATGGAATTTGTATGATGTTTGCATAAATAAGTTGTCATGAGTAGGAATGTAAATAATATGCAAATCGGGCTTGTAATAAAAAAAGAAAGAGAAAATTAACCTGGTAGTAGTAGTTCTCTTAATAATTTGTGTCATTGAATAAAAACTGAAACTGTGTACATAGGTATGTGTGTATATGTGCATGAAAGTCTTACAGGCTCACATTTCTTAATACTTTTAGTGTGTGAGTACAGAGTACTTATTATAAACTATTACGTCATAAAAAATATTACTTTTGATAAATACTAGAAATGTTATTAAATTCCTAGTTCTCATTCATTTCGATTCTTGAATAGACTCTTAGCAAGAGCAAAAGGACACACACTAAAGCAATTAAACGGCCCATAAAAAAAAATTAAAACTGATGTTTATATGAGACTCTTCTTTTTTATTATAACTTGAGCATAGTTTTTAAATAAGCTATTGGTTTTGAGTAGATCAGAGCACAGAGGAAGGCAGCTGCACCATTAGATATAGGATCCATATTGGACACTTATGTATGATTTTGACTCTTACAAAAGTCTCAAAAATAGTAATAATGGTCGTATACAATTTATTTTGAGCTACTTTTCCAACTTCAATTTCAATTTAAGCCTACAAAGATACTCATTTTGTGCATTGAAAAATGCTGATTTTCTAGTGTATTTAATGCAAATTTCATTTTCAGTCTTTGTTTTGACCAAAGGGGGATTCTAGGTGCACAAGCGGCGGGAGTAGACCCAAAAGTCGATCAAAACGTTTGTACTTAAGTAACTCCTTGAATATTATATGAAATGGATCAATTAGGAATGCATTCAAAAGCTGAGACCCACAGCTTTGAAAGGAGATGTCAAGAGCCCCATAAGAATACTTAATTAAGACGAAATTGTCCATGCTCGTTTGAACGAATCAAGGGACTTGCGCTTTATATTAATAGATATAGTTATATATAATTTACTCTACCACTCTAAGCCCCAAGGCATCTATAATTTCAATTTTGATCATAACCTTATGTTAACCTATAATCTTGTTTTATGAGAGTTTTGACTCAGATACGTCTATTTTTTGCTATTTTATAAACTCTCTTTCTTATTTACACACGTCTCACACAGAATATATAAACTCTTTTCTGCCCTAAGCGCCAGGGTATGTGTAGATTCATTTTCCTATGTACAGCAAAAAAGTTATACTCTTGCTGTTTCTGTTTTTTATAAAAACAATGCACATATTGACGCCTTGGTGCTTCATAAGGAAAAGTCAGTATCCTATGCAGTGAGACTGGACAAATTTTAATCGATGAAACCCCACTATCGCTCTGCTTTGCCGTAAACTCTCGTCTTAGAATGAAACATCGATACAGGAAAAATGATTTTAGCGATTAATCAGAGTAAGGCCTCATTTTTCAGACTAGACACATCAAAGTTCAGGATGGGACCCAAGAATAATCCAAGATTTGTGTATAAATAAGTTGCTACTTCAAAGCCAAAGTGAAACAATATTATGAAGAAAAGATATGACTGATTTACGTTGACTAAGTCAATGAAAACATGACAACAAATATTGATTTTTTATACTCACCACACAAAAGTAGACTCAATTAGTTGTCAGGCAACTAATTTGTGGACGTCTCCAAACAATAAGAATTGATCAAGAAGGTAAAAATAATATCAGAGCGAAAGACGTTTATTAATTTCATTTATTAATTTGTCACACTTTCATTAATTTAATGAAAATTAAAGACATACTTGATGATTCCTAATCTTTTATTTAAAGGATTCGACTAAAGATAACGAATGGAATTCCCTCGTCCTTCAAAACATTAAGGTCACTTTCATAAGGAATTTGAGGGCAATCCTTAAACCCGAACATAACTCCATCAACAGAAATATTTTTACTTCCATCCATCCCACAATGGCATTTTACGTTTAAAGATGATTTTTCATATTCAAGGTAGACTTTATAAACAGAATTTGAGTTGATTGTTATGGGAGAATCAAAGTGAAGCCTGCCTATTTGGTGATTGATGTCGTATTCTAACTCAAAGATCTTTGAAGCAGAGACTTTTTCAGCTTCTTCTTGGATTTGATAAAAACTTTCCAGCCGAATACTACCAGTTACTTTGGAACCTTTTTTGCAAGGTTGATATATTCCAAAACCATGGATCTTAATAATTTCATTCACGACAAACAAGAAGGACTGTGTTAGGTTTGTTAGTGGTTTAATTGATTCCAATTTATATCTGGCGCAAGTACGAACTCTGGGTTGAATAGAAAATCTTGTTGAAATTCTGGATTCACTCTTGAAAATAAATTTTAAAATGTCTAAAGTCTCTTCATCCTTCAAGAGCTTTAAATGAATTACTTCTTTAACCATCTGAGCTGGTGATAGAAGAGGAAACCGTATTGCGTGGAATGAAGATCCTAGTATCTCTCTCAAGTCATTCTTGTTCTTGTTAGACCTATTTATTGCCCAGTGGAGAGCTGTTTTAAATATATCAATCTCATCCATATCGAGAAAATCTGATGACAGGATGTCATTGAGCACTTCACTGTCTTTTATTCCCAGAATAGAGTCAAAGGAGAGTGCTATGTACGGATTGATCACAATCGCATACTTAATCCAAGGAACCAAATGAATGATCCCATGGCATTTCGCTTTATAATATAGGCTACAAAGATTTTGAAATGGGACTTTCTTCATCATCGAAATGCACTTTTCCTTTAGAGTGGTCAACTCATACTTATCAGCACAGTACAGGAGAGGCAAGACTTTTTTAGGTCCCAAAGTAATCTTATCTGTGTAGATCCACTTCAACGTCAACCTGAATATTGACGGACTCACATCAGGGACCTTGATCTCACAAAGACATTGTCCTTCATTCATCGAGTGATCCAAGTGTTCATGGAATATCTTATCAAAAACAGAACTCGCCGACATTAAAATCAATTTATGTGCCAAAATCCTCTGTTTTAGATTCTTTCCAACCAGGAAAGTAACATCAGAGAAATTGCTTGATTCCAATAGATGTTCATTGCGACTTGAAACTGTGGAATCCAACTTTGGCCTCTTCATTCTGTAAGCAATTATAAATATTAATTAATTAAACGTAATTGCGTATAAGTACAGCCATGAATATTTTTCTTCATTATTAATTGAAAAAAAAAAAATCCTTAGAAGGTGAGTACCGATAACTCTCATCAAGACTTTGAACCACTCACTTTTAAATGTTCCTCCCCTCGACTCTCACAATCAAATTATAACTCTTCAGCTAGACAAGAGATTATCTTTGGAGGAAATTAAATTGGAAGCACATTGTAGCTAAAAGTACTTTAGTTCATCTCTTTCATTTCCCTTGTGAAGAACAATAAAAACAAGTACATCTCTATTTCCATAATTCTTGGTAATATACATAGGTAGGCAAGTCCTTACATCTTTTTCCTTAGGCAAAAATATCATTGAGTATATAATTTAGAGATGGTGCTATTGGGGAGGCCAAGTGGGACATGCCCCTCCCCCTCAATTTATAGATTTTATTGGCAATTTGAAATTTGATAATATTTGTTCATGACCACAAATTATGTTTTTTAATCACCATGAACTACCCTAGAACTTTGTTTCCAGTCAGGTTTTTTTAAAAGTGGAGCCTGTCATTTAGCATAATTAGTAAATGCGGCTCATAAACATATGTCATGTATGAAAAGATTTGGAGGAAGAGTGTCTATAACGAATTATGATCCATAACTCAGTCCACTTCCAATAAATGAAGCAATGACACTTTATAGAATACACTCTCGCAACCTTACTTGAGTCTCACTGAGTAATGAATGATTCATAAACATAATTTTCTTTTTGTAATTTAAATATTTTGTCGTGTACAAGACGTAATTAGTTAGGTATCATGTAATTTTGGAGATTTTGACCTTCTTTTCCTAAAATAAAAGTTGAAAGATGTACATATTCCTTTGTTAGCTCTTGGTCTCTCTAATTAAAAGGAGGAACCTACTTATTGTAAACTTAGACCAGTCGTATTCTCAATAAAAGGGTATCAAGCATCATTCAAGAACTTTTTTTTATCTCCTTCTTATTTATTAATTAATAAACTATAATCATACAAAATATATATAATTTAAATAATCCGGAGCAATTGTGTTGTAAAACATAAGTAAACTCTATAGTTTAAAATTGTTGCACCGGGGTGGAATGTTAACAAAATATAACTAAAATGATAAAACAACACTAAAACTTTTTTAAATGTTTTAAAACCCTTTTTATTAAAACTTTTTTATATCTTGAGGTTGATGGCAGGTATGTGATAATAATATCTCCAGTCAGTGCTAAAGATTTTTAGACCAAGTGAAACGTATCATCAAGCAGATGCTACCAAGATGATGCTCCTTAATTCTTCTTCGTATATGGGTCGATAGTTAGTCAATCGACTAGCAGTGAGCGCCTTGCAATTCAGAATTTTGATGTCCAAGACCACGATTAAGGAGTCGGAACAATAAATCGCGATAAATGGATCATATATGTTGTAAAGAGTAATAACAATGTTTATCTACAATGAGGGTTCATGTATGAGAAATAATTGTTGAGGAAGAAGTTGTCCTCAATTCGTCTACCCTGCCCCCTTGTTTCTCTTGACAAAAAGCGAATAATTCCATGTTATTTAGTGTTAGAGTCGATTTATAACTATCGAGTTTGAGTCATTGAATATTGAGTCGAACCGAGTTTGAATTTTGGAGCATTGAGTCAAGTTGACTTCGACCATGTGGAATTATATTTCATAATAGCCACATCACACTCAATTCTACCGATTCTTTTTCGATATTTGAATATTCGCGTTAGAAATCACCAACTTTAATCAAGTAATCTCATGAAGAAGTCGTTAGAATATCCCAGAACTGAAATTGAAGTATTCAATTCGTTCAAGGCATTGAATATTTCGTAAAATTTTTTATAAAAAATCATTTTTTCAACTTTTTCAGACTATGTTATGTTTATTTAACGAAAATAAAAAACAAAAAGATTTACTTTTATTTCCATGCCTTGAATTTATACAAGTATTGTTAGCCTTTTAATTTATACTTACTTGAAAAAAGTTACCAAATTTAAATAGTATATTTATTAGTATATTTCAGGTGCTATGTAATTAAATTCGGGTTTTTTTTGACCACATTTGAACCACGTTAAAAAATGATTTTTAACTAACGGAATGGCTTTAAAAATGAAAAAAAAAAAACAAAAAAAAAAACAGCAACTAAAAACCTGTAGATAACCCAACTTGATGTCAAAGAAAAACAGTGATAATTGAATAGAATCAAATGACCTTGAAAATTTCTATACAATAATAATTTTACAATTAATTTTCTTCTGGATGGATTTTGCAAATCGGAAAAATATGTACGTGGGTTAATTGGAGAAAAATATCGATCCTTACAAAAGTCATAGCGAATTAATTCATTGACAACTTTACTTTAAATATATGACTATATAACTATTCTGAATACATATGAATAGGATCTGAGATCTATGTACTACAAATTTTTGATCAAACACCAGTAGAGGCTCCTTCATCCAAGTCCTTTTATTACTCAACCCCGTGTGTTCCACTATTTTCCTTCATCAAAAAGCTGAATACAAGGCTCTGTATTCAGCTTAAAATTTGATTGTCTACACATGTTTCATTCAAAATGACTCACACCCAAAAATAAAATGAACCCTCAAAACAGTTCTATCTATGTATAAAAACTTTTTCCATTTAACTCTAATTATACATACATATTTGGTATACAATAAATTTCAATTATTAGTAATAATAGAGGGAGGGGGGGGAGCGGGAATCCAGGTACTCCTTCTCCCTCCCCCCCCCCCTTCACCACAACTCTTATCTTTTGCTATATTTTAGACATTACATACATATTATATTACATTATTGAACATTCTTCAAGTCTCCTTAAGATATTGATTTTTCTTCTTTCCTTCTTCCTTCCTTCCCTCTTCTAAATTTTCTTCTCTTCCATATTATATTATATATATATATATATATATATATATATATATGTACAGTTTTTAAATAGCAATTTATGCTCCTAATTACTTTATGGGAGAAAAGAAAGTTTCCAAGACTTGTATTTATACAAATGGATATAATATGTAATAATATATATATATATGCTTAAGATGAAGGAAGTAAAATCTTACAATTTTATTTCGTTTGAACGTTACGTTGCCAAATCCATGGATTTTTATTTTCTTCTTAAAGAGAAGAAGTCTTATAAAAGTGTATGTATGTAAGAACAAAGAAAAAAAAGTCATTCACCACACTGAGGATTCCCAAGAGTCGTATTCAAAGGGGTCTCTTTACTGGGCCATCAAAGTTAATAAGTATATTACACATAAAGAGTTACAGCAATACTTGGCTGTGATTTTAATATCATTGACCCATATCCACGCCTCTCTATAGACTATGAGAGTGCCTATTTGTAATTTGAGAAGCAGAGATTTTAATTTATTGACTCAATTCACTTTTTAACACAAAAAAAAAAAAATATATATATATATTTATATTTATTATATTTATTTAAGGAAGGATTGACTTTTCAAAAAAGTCTGGGAATGTTACGTCAACATGTTTAAGATTGACTCTAGTGTGATTTAGTTCCCTTGGAAAAAATTCATGCTCTGATGTAGGAAATTTAATATAATTGAATATCCATTTCTAAAATGTGAGGATAAATTACGACAGAAGGGATTTATTTTGAGGTTGCGTGCTGTCTCCCTCTCTCTATATATAAATGATTTTAAAGTTCCGATGCTAATTTTATGATTGTATACATATATTTATATATACGACAATCTTTTTGGAATGAACTAAAATTCATTGTATTCTCCCTTCAGCTGTTTTCATCAGTTGACTCTACATATTATAAACTCAAAAAGAGTAGTACATAACATATGCATATAACTTTGATATGTGTAATATGATTGCTTTTAATTTTTGAACATTATATTAGTACTAATTATTGATTTTTATATTGTTAAAATTTATGAGTATATTTAAATTATAATTTTGATCAAAATAAACAGTTGGGAACAAAAAGAAAATCAGAGTCTTATAACTAAAAAATCAAAAGCAGTCGGTACTTTTGTTCTTCTTAAATTAAATTATATATGTATATATAATGGAAGTGTTTCATGCATTTTAACCCCTGTTGACTATGCTCTCCTTGCACGAAAACTATTTTAAATGTAAAAGAAAAGCAGGCAGTTAATGTTAACAAAAGTTTATTCAAGAATAATTCCAAATTCCTTTGTTCATCCACTATACAAAAGTCCCATCCCATGATGAGTCCGAGACCATATCACAGCATTACCTCCTACAAACATACAAATTTATTGTGTATTATATTTTTGTCACCTGTTGATTTGTTAACTTCTCATTCGTGTTCTTAACGTTGAATAAGCTATTCTTCAGCTTTGAGCAATTACTTACTCTAAAATAGCTAGGAAGAATTATCCTACTACCAACTGATTTTAGATCTTTTTTCCCCTCCTCCCTTTCTAATAGAAGGAATGGTAGCAAGAGTCAATAAAGTTATACAAAATGATGTATATGCACACGAAACCTCTGCACAATTGCAGGTATTCATTAATTTCCAAGTAATTTGAAATAATATTTCCAGAATGTCTGTTCATGTTGTGTGAAAGTGGGGAATTTATGCTACAAAAATCACCTTTAGGAACTGCTTTGTTATGCTATGCTATTTAGTAATCCCTCGCTATATCGTGCTTCACCTATCGCAGCTTCGTGGAATCTTTTACAGTGAATCCTGATTGGCTCAGAGGTGTTAATGTTGTCTAGAAGTGAAAAAAGTTAATATTGGTTTTTCATTAGATCAACGCTATAGCGCAGCGGAGTCAGGACGAAGAGGCGCAGGCCTGAAAAGAGGTTTTATTTTTTGTTTCATTCTGCAGTACAGTATTGCATTGTAAAATAACAATAATAATCTTTGGAACGTATCCCCCGTGATAAACGAGGGTTCACTGTACTTCCCTCTGAATTTACTGGCGTGACCAAGGTTGATGACCGATGCTCCTTAATAAATATGGATCTTACCTAAGGAGTTGATTAAAATTGACTCGGGCTTCTTTAGAGTGATAAAAGGTACATACATGGTTTGAATACAACCGGATACAGAATTCAAAACCTTTACTATTTAGCCATTCATAGAGTGGCACATATGTATGAGACTCGTTTTCTTACCCTTCATGATTTATAATCATTTTTTATGCATTTATCTTGGATTTTGAGTAGCTTTTAGTTGTTTGTACGATGTATGTACCAGGGTATAGATAGATGATCAAATTTCAAAATAAAGGTAATTAATTTAAAGTCTATTTACAAAGAATAATGGTTTTAGGGATCGTTCAAAACCATACATTTATTTATTATGTTATAATGACCAAAGTCACATTACGTAATTTTACTTGCATAGAAAATTACAAATCATACGATTATCCTCGTACTTAAGCGTATATAAGTATATACATTATTCATATAGGTATTTATATATAGATAAACAATTTTAGGCCTCAGGGAAAGAGGTAAATGAGCAGTGCCCTTGTATTAAAAGAGGATCTTCATTGTCTTTTCTTTTTAATACATTTTTTTTTGTTCTAGTTAATTTCTTGGTTGAAAATATATATTGGATCTTTGTTTAAAAAAACATATGGGTATTAGGTCTATTTCTTATAATCATTTTTTTTTACACACAACTCATAATTTAAATAATACACTCATTATGAATGGAACACAATCAAAAATGAAAATCAAATCAAAATCTTGTGTTGATTTGATTGGTCTGTAAAAAGATGAGTTAAATATTTATGCTCTGCTCATATAACTAAATTTAGAGCTTAAAGAAAATACGTTGATTACACAGAGCATCTAATTTTGAACACTTCACTTCAAAATTCTTTATATATCAAGGATTGGTCTACTGCTGCTGGTGTATTATTGGTAGATGAATACTAGAGTATAATAATTGAGGTAAAGAGGCCAAAATGAAATGCTGCTCGGAATTCAGATTTAAAACCTTATTTGAAATGAATGTTATTTATAATTAAATAATCTTAATCTTTTGAGTTTGACTTACTTTTTAAGTAAAAAAGGTCTTTTATTTTATTATCAATGGCTCAAAATCTTCAACAAAATCATTTAACTCAGGAATTATATTACTTTAATTTAGTATAATTAGATACTTTGAGAAACAAAATAAACAAATAAATATTCACATCTTAGTTCGCATATCAAAATTTATGTATGTATAGACAACACTTGACGGAAAAAAATTTATTTTTGAAACAGGAAAAATGAATTATCTTGGATTTTATAATCTTTTTTTTTTTTACTCTTTTGGAAAATGACCCTACCACAAAAATATAGAAATAATAATGTTAGTCAAAAGTATAGAAATCCATGCATGTATTGACATGGGGAAATATACATAAATGGCTTCCCTTAATCTCAAATCCTGTCATATTAGTTGACAACATTAGTTAGTCATATGTATAACATACATACTTAAGCCATTGCAGTTGTCTTGTTGTTGTTGTTTTTCTTTTAAAACAATGTCCATAGATACTCACATCGAGCTTTTTTGTCCACTCGCAGCCTCGACTCACAAAATGAAAGGGAAAAATTTGGAAAAAACAACAACTGGTAGCTGCTACCCTTCTGTTTTTTCCTTAGTTATTATTTAGATAATTTATACATTGATAAATTCCACCAATTTACAAATCAATCGTTGTGAATACTTGTAATATATTCGAAAATTTGAAAAAAGGGCGCGCAGTTTAATATATTTTTTATATATCATGATCATATATAATGTTAATAACATCCTTTTTGAGCTCATAACACGTAGAGTCAGCTGCTTTAAATCAAAAGAGTCAACTGATGAAAATCAGCTGAAGGGAGAATACGTTGGGTTTCTGTTTATCCCAAAAAGCTCGTCGTGACTAGGGACCAAAGCTAAGAAACAAAGTGGGCAAACGACTTATCCAAGAGTTGACTTTTTCCTCGTTAGGAGCACTAAATTACTTTACAACAAACTACGCCACATCCTTGAATTTATATATATATATATATATATATATATATATAGAATGTGTACATTCTATGAACACAGATCATATAATGTAAAAAATCTATGGGCTAAATCATAGAATGTGTTCATTCGATATTTGAGCCTATAGAACAAGGGTCGGGAATTTTTTTTTTCCATGAGGCCACATGAGAAGCAGAAAATATTGTAGAGGGCCAGCCAAAAAGCTGCACTCAATTCTGCAAAATACTTATTGCATTACTTTGTAAAAATAACCTATGATGTTAGTTATTATTGTAAGAATCGAAATCCTTCAGATGTTTGAAGATATTAGGTCTTTAAAAATGTAATTCTCCATATACTTTTCATAAAATATATTTGTATTTTTGGAGTAATTTGATATCAGAAGGAGGGTTGTATCAAACTTATACTCAGAATTGATAAATGTTGAGCAAAGATGTAAAAGTTTGCCATTGGTTTTAGGTCTGCTAAACTACTCAAAAAATCCAAAAGACAAATTTAAATGCCCTGGAAAAAAATATACTAGAGACATTTGGTGCATGTAACATTTCTATATTATCATATAGCTAGTCACGTCGAGCTTTTTTGTCCACTCGCAACCTCGATTCCTTATTCAACTTAATTTTTGATTTTTGTGTTTTTGAACATAAAAGGGATCTTGATCACAGCATTAAAACCCGTGACAAAAAAAAATAAATAAATTTGTGAACAAGTAATTTTTTTGAGAAGATTGTTTATTCTTCTTGATTATTTTATATACATATATGTACAGGATCCCAAATAAAGTTGTTTTGAGATAGATTCCATCATGCACTCACTGAGTTTCTCCAATCCACATCTAATACTGATCAGTGATCTATGATAGTAAAAATCTTGTAATATCCAAATGTGCGATCATGGACTGAAAATTAATAACAACAACATCCTTAATTCAAGCCCCTTGAAGAGATTACACAAAAAATATTCTTTATTTTAATGTTTAACTCAACTTTCTTATTAGTTCCTATCGTTCCCTGCCTCGGAACATTTGACAGATATTATTCAAACGGAGGAAGTAATCAAAATAAATGCATTTTTTATAAGGATAATTTTTGCTCAACTGCTATTGCTGTGGTTTTGAAAACGAGATCAAAACTTTGAATGTTCTAAATCAGAGACATCCAAAGTGAGGCCTGCAGGTCATAATGCTGACTCATTTAGCTAATTAAATACCCCTAGCAGCCACGGTAATTGGTAATGTGAATATACTGAACTGTGCTAGAGTGTCAGAACTACAATCTAACACTTTATTTGGTTTGCAGTTAAATTGTGGATTTGATTACTCAATGGCTAGTGGAATCCGAACTGATCAAATCTGGACGCAACGAGCTCTATTTTATTTCAGCTATTCCAAAGTATAAATATAGGCAAGTACATCAAGTTATCAAACAGTTTTGTAGTTGATTAGGTGGACATGATGAGATCCTTAGAGTCGACTATCTCAAATAATTTAGGATTTAAGGGTTGGTAAATCCGACTGTATTTCAATATAATCCCATCAGTGTATTTGACTGATGGGATTATATGTCCTTGAATCAATGTTTGACCACTGAACTGATGAGCTCAAGTGAACATTTTTCTCCTTTTTGTATCAAAAATATATATATATACAAACCCATTTTGATTTCTGAATGAGATCCCTTGAGTCATACTCAGAGTTGTACAAAGGTTTCGTGAATGAAAAATAAGTTGATAATTACATAGTACCAGATTACATATCCCACTGACTGGAGTGCATTAAAAGATAAATAAAATTAAGAGTCCATACAAATTGGTGATTTTTTTTTTTTTTTTTAAGAATATATTTTGAATGATATATATGTATTTATATATAATATATATGTATGTAGAAGAAAATTAATGAATGACTGGATAATTAAGGAGTAATTATATTATTATTATTATTGTAACTATCAGATCATAATAACAAAAAGAACAAAATAATTACATGATTTTTATTTTCGAATCGTCTTTTTATTTTGTTAACAACGTATTTTTGTAACAACAGGAAACCAAAATTTAAAAAAATCGTATTTTTCCAAAAAAATATATGTATTTTATATTTTTGTGATATGATACACGTTTATACAGTGGAGTGTGGGGGTGGGGGGGGGGGGGGTCTGGTTTGGGTATGTATGTATGTATATGAATAGATTAAAATTTGTGCTTTTATAATTATCAATGGATTTTATGTAAGTTCACAGCGATTACATAAAATGTTTTTCCTGTCAAGTTGTACAGTACAGAAAGAAAGAGAGAGAGAGAGAGAGAGAAGTTGTGAAATAGAAAATAATAATTATTGAGTAACTGCTCAGTCAATACTCGCAGCATTACTGGGCACCCATAATCGGGAGGGATTCATTAATTGTACATGGTATTAGTATATTACTGACTTATTACCATTGAACTTACAAAAAAAAAAAAAAAAAAAAAAAAATGGAGTCGAAAAACCCTTTATTTTTGAAAGCAAACATTATTTTGTGTCTATCATTTTCTTTCTGTAGTTATGTTAAGGCGCTTAATAATTCATAGATACTCTATTTTTGTGTTGAGAATCAACTTTTGAACACACTTTGAAAGTTATTTGAAAGCTATTTTTCCATGGAGAGAGGTGTGTTTGATGGGAGGAGATTTTTTTTTTTTTGTTTTTTTTTTTGTTTTTTGAGTGTTAAGGTCATACATTAAAATAATAATTATTATTATTGTTATTATTGTTATTGCCTACTTTGTTATATAAAACTGTAATTTTTAAGGAGGGCACACAAATATGAATAGGCCGTAAAGGATTAAAAAAACAAAAAAAAACAAAAAATGTACGGCCCGACTCATATACACATATATTGGCTACTTCTTATGTACGTATATCATTGGTAGTTTGTGAATAATCGACTAAAAAAAAATATCAAAAAATTGTAAATTGTTTGAAAATAGTTTATTGAATCACTCTATGGGAACTTGGATACAATTCTAGACATGGTCGAAGCAGTCATCCATCAGTGCATCAGTATAATAAAACACACACTCTACAAACAATAGTTAATCCACAATTTTAAAAAATCTAGGATGCTGTTTCTTAAAACTCTACAAATAAGAAGGATTTGCTTGTCTACGGTCATAAGGGAAACTATACAGAAAGCAAAGTTGCCAGCATGTTTGTTATTTCTTGATTATTAAGAATTAATTTGCCTTTTTCTCCTCAAATAACTACTATCGTCTCCAATATATATATATATAAAGCCCAAACCGGTCAATTCCTAGGTAATACAAATCCACATATATCAGGACCAGTTTTCAAAAGCCTAACTACCGGTTAACTAAAGAATGTTGTGTTTAGGATTACAGAAAAGTTGCTCGCACTCCTTTCACCGTCGGAAAGCACATCGTACTTTTTTCATCGTGAGGAAACTTTGCCCTAATGAGAACTGATATTTGAAATTAGAAAAAAAATAATTTTTTTATAATTAATTAATTGTGATTCAGCATTTATTATGTATATATATATATATTTTGATGATTATTGATTTTCATTAACAGATAAAAGTATTTGAAATGAATGTATGTATAATAATTGGTAGAGTATATTTAGAAACATTCTATCTAGTGTGTGGATTTCAAAGAGTCAAACACCACAACAAGTGTAAATAATTGTTTTGCTATATTAAAAAATCAAATAAATGTCTGAACCATAAACTCATGGTGAAATGAGTGCAGGCAACTTTGCGTTCAAGAAAATGAGTGCTAAACATTCAACTTTCTAATTTTTTTTTTTTTTTTTGTACATACAGTTGGACAAAAGGGGTTATATTCTATTTTAGACTACATAGGTTGGTCTTCTATACATACATGTGGATAGTCTCCAGTATGCACTCCCAAAAAAATACGCTATATATTTAAAAAGGCGGGAAAATTTACAAAAAAAAAAAATTGTCTTATAATTTTTTTTTTTTCTTTCTTTCTTTCTTGATTCCTTTTCTACGCTATATGTATTTATGTGATATGTAGAGTCCGGCACCTTGTGTGCACTTTGACAAAAAAAGATTTAATTACTCCTAGTCTCTTCCGTCACCTCGGATCATTATTCATGTTGAGATAACTTACTTCTTATTGTGATGTAAGAACTACATGGGGAATGTCTAGTTATACAAAAAGATTATTTGTTTGTCAAACCACATACACACACTCACACACAGTGTCAAACTCTATGTAGTGATATGTTCTGTGACAGTAATGAAGAATTAAAAGAGATATATATAGAGAGAAAATAACAAAACTATTTATATTTTATTTTGAAAGCATTTAAGATCAGAGTGCCACCACTTTATGATATTACTTGAGTTGTGATCAAAAAGGAGGGATTCCGAGCCTGTAAGGTCATCATCACCACCCTGCTAAGGATGTCAAAAATGACGCTATGGATACAATGGGTAAGGAAGCAACGGTTTCCCTGATGACATTTGAACCTTTTGAACTACTTTTGATCAAAAGTACAAACATATTGAGAGTTACCAACTGCAGACACAATTTATGAATAATCACTCTATAACTCATTTATTTATTGAGTGGAGAAACACACTACCTCCATTATTATTATTTTGGATTCAAGCCTCATCAGGGAACAGGTTATTACCTCCCCCATGGGTATCACATCATTTTTAACATCATGAAGAGGGCAATTTTTATGGGGTAGAGGCCCGGAATCCTTTTCTTTTTCGAGAGTAACTCAACAGGTTATTCAATAAGTGTGTCTATTGTTTCCTTGAAAGCCTTGCTTACACCCTTAAATGAGGCACTCTGACTCACTATCTCATAAGGACGTTCGTATATTGTAGAAAACACAGGGATTCTCCTCGTTATTATTAATTGAATTGCTATTATTATATTGATTATTAATATTAACTTGGCCATTGGAGGATAAAGAGAAATGTGTGAGGGGCGTGAGCTCCGCCTTGTGGAACTCAATCTCTTCGTCATCTTCACAGAGAGAGGTTTGCTGTTTTGAAAAGCTGAGAAGGCTTGGACTTGGGGAATGGTGAACAAATTGATGATGAGGCTGATGGTGGTGATTCGGAGGAAGAGGACTCACGACTGCAACACCGTCTTGTGGGTAACGATTCTTGAGTTTGGAATTATAGTCCACCTAGTGATATATATATATATATATATATATATATATATATACATAAAAAAATAGAATCAATGATTCAACAACATACACTAAACTTATAAAATACAATTTAAAAAGTTTTTCGTCAAATGATATTATTTGGTGAAAATCAAGTTTTTCATGTTGTATGCATAGTATTACATTGTAGGATTGTATCTTCCCCTTCCCCTTAGTATATAGTATGTATACATATATGATATAGATACATAAATATATATATATAGATATATATTTGATTTCTTGAAATGTAAAATAGTATGCTCAGTAGTAGATTTCAAATAACTTACTTATTTATAGAGCACAAATGATGACTTATGTATGTATATACATACATATAATATGTACATATTTACAAGGGAATGATGTTGATATAAATGTTAAATCAAATAGAAATTTGTGAAAAAATATCTCTATTCTAGTATCATAAATATATAGTAGAAAAAAAAGGAAAAAAAGGAAAAAAAAGAGATATCTCGAATCAAAGCATTTAAGAAAAAGTGGCAAAACAGTCCTGCTAGCTTGGGCAGATTGACTCGAAAACAACTGATTTCCCCTCCCCTCCGCAAGATGTCGCTTTTGAGATAAATTAATTCATATGTATGTACATATATTCTATTTATTTTCCATGGAAGTTGCATTTATAGTTTCTTGTCTAGTAGTTATGAAGGTTCATACTCGACGCACCACACACGTGTGAACAAAAATGCATGACGTGGTTCATGACGTTTGAACGCTTTTTGTTGGTTGGCTTTGTCTCTGATAGGAGCGTGGATAGTGAGAGAATGGGAGGGTAATTTGATCTACAAAGACATGCTTCCACGAAGCATTAGGTGTTTAAAAGAGCAAAATAATTTGAGTAGAACTTGATTTTATGTAGACTAAATGTTTTTATTCCTATGTGACGTAGATCCTTATATTAATACAAAGACAAACCCTCTAATGTGAAGACAATTTCCTTCGTTCTGAATCATTTTCTTGTGAAAAGAGCTCAAATCTACTCGGAATTGTATTCTGCAATACCTTCAAAATGTAACATTAATAAAGAGACTGCAAAAGAGTAACAAAATATTGTATTGTAATTCTAGGACTATGTATATCATTAAATAGTCGTAAAACCTTTTTAGTATTTATTTATATAGGATCCCTCATCCATGGACAAATTTGAGAGTGGGACTTTTTGTATGAACAAAAAACTATTTTTTTGATGCTGTAAAATAAATATCGAACTCAGCTCTTTTAAAAGTCTTTCACTTTTATTTACAAAAGAAAAATTCCAGGACAAACCTCATCTATGTACATATATTTGCGTTTGCCAAGAAAATGTTAGATTCTTAAATTCGCTAAAGAAAGGGAATAAGAAAATGAGTCTCTTTCAGGATGCCTAGATTCGTGAAATCTCGTGAATTTTTTTCCCATAATACTTCCGAATAGCATATTATATAGTTTTTAATTAGAACATAATTCTCAACCCCCCCCCCCCTTCTTTACCTCCTGACTCTTTTGCAAGATGTCATTTACCATATCCTTGGAGATGACATTATTTTTTCAATTAATGTACATATTTACGACCATACAACATATACATATATATTTAATTCTTTGTTTTGTAGGCATTCGTAAAGAGTAAAGAAATATTTTTTTTTTTTTTCAAAAGTTCTCATTTGACATAAAAAAATTTAAGTTTTTTTTTCTTTTTCTTTTGTTGTCGTTTGTCACGTTCCCCATTCTGTACATAACTTGATTTATTCCTTGAAATTAAATTAAAATCAATTTAATTCATAAGAAGAAGAAAAAAAAAAAAAAAAACTCGATTTTGACTGAGGAATGTATGTTTGTTTGTAGATATACGCACCTTGGCATACAAGTCCTCAAACGTAGATGATGTGGATGATTGAGCATGAATGAGCTGATTGGATGAGTGGAATGGAGTGGAAGCAGGGGCGGTGTTGTTGTTGTCATGACCCATGGATGGCCGCCCTGGCTGGCTCTGGTTATCATTGCTGCTACTACTGCCTTCTATATGACTATCTAATGATGACTGGACTCCCACTCCAACGGATGCCAAGTTAGCATTGTAGCATATATCTGAGCGTCGCGAAAAAGGTAATGAGCGGAAAGTGTCGCGGGCTTCCTCTTGGAGCTCTGCTACCTCTGCTGCTGTTAATGAATCATCCAGGTCTAGCTCATTCGGACTCGTTTTGGAAGAGGACATTCCATCTGGGAAAAGAAAAAGGAAGACAAGAGTTAAATGAACCTTATTTTTTTTCCATTCTGGTGTGTAAATCAATTGAAAAATTGGCAATTAATTTTTTTGTTGAAAATTTCATTTTCATCTTTCAATATATTCCAAATACATTAATATACAATGTTTACTATTTTATAACTTTTTTTAGTTGAGTAGCCAGTCTTTAAAGTGTATTTTAACTAAATTTCTCCAAAATGTATTTTTACCACCGACATAAAGGAAGGAGAATAAATACAGGAGAACAAATGTTTATGTACAAAAAATCATGATGAACTTATCATCATTTATTGAATAAATAATATATATACTCTTTAAGTATTTTCTACTTAAATGATCTGATATATAAGAAGCTTGCCTAATATTTAAAATTATGAAACCTAACATTTTTATAATATTATGATTACAAAATTATTAATTATACTTTTTGGAAGTGGGAAGCCTTCAATTCTATGTTGCCCAGATATTTGCAACAGAAATTCTTTTTGCCTTCCCCTATTGACTTACATCATATTATAAAGGGTAAAGGTCATAGTGACATCAAATCCATATTTCATATAGACAATCATTATTTAGTAACCA